>JAVUPR010000438.1:0-600000 GCA_036785695.1 Gentiana straminea
AACGCTCGTTCATCCTCCGTACGAACTCTCGAATGTAAAAATACGATTCGGACGCTGCATGGACGCCACGGTTCACTTACGGACGCTCGTTCAAGATCGCAGACGCCCGTACGAACCAGTGAGGATCGGATCTCTTCATCTTTATCCAATTTCTTCAAGCCAATTCCAACTCTATCTCTTATAATTCGACTTGAGCTTCATTTATCCTCATTATATGCACGAAAATTAACTCCTACATGATAAATAAACAATGCAAAAACGTAATAAAATCCAAATAATAATAATTCCATTAAATTAACACTTAAAATCATCAATTTTGCATACAATCATCTTAAAATCATCTTTACTCAATATTTACACTTAAACCCTTAATTCTCATGTAAATTACGCAAATGTGGGGAAAATAATAATGAAATAAACCCTTAATAATCATATAAATATGGCCTTAACGGTTCTATAGAGAGGAAAGCCCCAAGGGGCAAGAGAATTTTGTGAAGAAGGAAATACGTAGATGCTTGTTGTTTCACAACCCCAAATATGCCGTCCGTCTCGGCTCGGGTATGTGGCTTGTTCTTGTGCAATATTAGTATTTTTGGACCAACCCAACATTGATATTTACGGAAAATTCCGAAACAAAGAATTACGACGAGTTCAACTCGAGTTCATGAACCAAAATGAACTCGAAATTCCCGACGCAGAACATACCTATTCGAAAATTCTGTTTTTCAAACATTATTAGCTTCCTCCAACCGACAATTATGAACAAAAGCAACTCTTCTCGCATGCGAAATTGTGAACATATATTTCTATTCATTGCCAACTACTCTACCTATAAATACAAACAATCTGAAGGAACGAACACACCGAATATTTTACGCATACTTACATTCTACCAAAGTGAAAACACAATTTCTACATAAACACAAGTCTGAGATAACAAGACTGAATCAGTTCGACCTCTTGTTCGTATTGATGTCCCACAATCAGAACAAGGTAAAGATAGTTGTATCTTGGGAGGCTTCTTACCATAAGCATAGGAATTTAATGGGGGCAATAAAGTTTAATTGAGGATATCGGTCTACGTGCCTCAGTTTAATGAATTAGTTTTCATTTTTTACTCTTGCTTCCTGCATTTCTGATTCTATATATGTTATATGAACATACGAAGTACGTGTTTCCAATTATGTGTTCACTTCCCTGCAATTTGTTTTTGCAATTATGTTATGTGAATTTCAGAATAAGAAAACCATAATTATATCTCCAACAATCTTAAGACTTTATTTGTTCCTGTTAAAAGTACGAACATGTTTTTGCAATGTGTATATGTATAATTTGTTTCTAAAACATATTTTACAATTTGTTTGCAATCGAAACATGTTCATATTTGTTCGGTTTAATCCTTTACGAATTAGAATCAGAAAATAAGTTTAGAATAATTTGAAGTAGAAATTTTATGTTGAACGAAATTCATGTGTTATCGTGATACAACAACATGTTTATGTGTGAATTTTTCTGTAAATTTATTTTACATGATATGTACAGTCTGAAACATCTTCCGAATTGTGTTGATATTAATTCTAGAGATGTGAAATGACTTTTAAAAAATCACAACATGAATTTGTGGTAAAACATGACGTTTTGTGTAAAAGCGCAATGTGTTGCCTTGTATACTTTTTGAAAAATTATGTTAACAACATGATTTTTGTGGTAATATGATTATACAAGCATGTGCTTATAGTTTATATGTAACAAAAATCTGAAATTTGGTTGGAAAAACAAAATGTTGTGCTGAAAAATATAGAAATTGTCACAAGTTTCCGAAATATTAAATTTGTTTTGCCTACGTTGTGTTGTAGTCCAAAATACTTTGTAATTACTCGATCATTTCTGAAAAGTTAAAGAATAAAAATTGTTTATTTGGTGCTATAGATTACAAAAATGTTCATGTTATTTGTTTAAAGTGGTTGGATTTTTTAAATTGCGATATACCATTGTCGGAAAGTGTGCATTACAGAGTCTATTTTGCAAATTTTGATTGTTGATCTTCTGTTTATAGAAAACAACAGAAATGGAAGGAACTTCTTTGTCAAGAGTTCTAACACCAACGGTTGTGCAAACTTTTGTTTCATCAGTGCAAGGAACAAGTTCATCCCATCATGAAAAAACGGAGAAGTTCAACAGGGAGAACTTCAAACGATGGTATAAAAATGTTGTTTTATTTAACAACTTTGAATCTGGTTCGTTGTCTGACTGAAAACCCTCATGAGATACAAGAGGGGGAGAATCACAAGGCTTACGTGACAAAGCATTAGATGCATGAAAACATTCGATTTTTTAATGCAAAAACTATATTTTGAACTCTGTCATGAAAATTCTTTATATATTGTTTATTGTATGTACATGATTCTTTGAAGAATTGTGGCGTACATTTTGAAATACAAACGGAAGATGCTTTGGGAAAAAGAAGTACATTGTGGACGAGGTTTATGCAATATAAGATGGTGGAATCCAAAACCGTTTTCATCCGAATGGAAAAATCATGATTATTATCTCCAAACGTCACGAGGAAGGTTTGGTTATTAATGAACCATTCTAAGTTGCTTTGCAATAATTTCAAGAATTATTTGAAGCACAAAAACAAGGAGATAACAATGTACAAGTTGGTGGTAAATTTGCGTGTTGAAGAGAACAACCGACAACTTGACAAGGGAGGGCACATTGGACATCCTACGCATAAATTGTGGAGTCCATCTCCAAAGTGCAAATATTTGCGAAGGCCGGAAAAGAATGTTCAATGGTGAAAGTTCTAAAGGAAATCAAGTGACTAAGCAATTCAATGGTAGATGGTTTAACCGTGGGAAACAAGGACGCCACAAAAATGAATGCCGAAAGCCTCGGAAGGTTGAACAAGAAAACGTGGAAGAAATAGTCACGAGACTATGGATGAATTGAATCTGTCTGCGTAATGATT
Source organism: Gentiana straminea (assembly GCA_036785695.1). NCBI lineage: Eukaryota > Viridiplantae > Streptophyta > Magnoliopsida > Gentianales > Gentianaceae > Gentiana > Gentiana straminea. The sequence goes on from JAVUPR010000438.1 coordinate 2,972, forward strand.
GAACTTCTTTTGTTAAACTTTGAATTGAATTCATGGTTTGTAATAAACAATTTAATTTATACATTAATAAATATGTATAATACTTGTACAAATTTTTATGTAGGTGTTTGAGTGCCTTAATGATTGTATCTGTTAAGATGATTAAGTTATTGTTATGAATATATGTACATATTATATTCATAGTTCGTTATTATATTCTTATTAATTATAAAATTGCTTTCTGTATTATGATGTAGATTTCAAGATGTAAATATGAAGTTGTTTATGCATTTGTTGATGCGTTTAAATTGATATAACTAAATAAGTTAATCAATATGTGGTGATCAAGGTGGAAAGTGGGATTCAATGTTTAGTGAATTTTGTTTTGGTATCAATCGTTGAACTACGGTTACATTAGTCAATTAATGTTGCGAAATGATGATTAACTTGAGGTTTACACAAAACATGTGGGGGAATAATAGCTACTTGAATGAAACTTCATCATATTTTTGGAAATGTGGCGGTGATTGGTAAAAGAAAATTTTACCTAAGTAAAATCTAACGAAAGAAAGAATTGAAATGAAGTTGATTTAATTCAGAATTCCTTGGAAGATATTGTGTATGGCTCAAAATCTATCACTTTTATTAGCATACGATAGTGCGTAAGTTATAGAGCAAGCACACAGCAATATAGAAAATGGTAAGTTACGATTCATACATTGTATACACAATACCATTGAACAATTGATCCCTAATGGTTTGATTTCCTCTATTGTATAAATTCGACAATCTTGCGGATCCGGTTATGAAAAAGGTTTATCTAGAGATTGGGTGTCAAATTTTTGACAAACGGAATGAGTACGAAGCCTCTTACTCATGTTCCCTTATAATGGCAACCCAACCATAGTATTTGGAGATCCCGAGATCATGGTTCAAAAGGGACAACTAAGTTATGAAGGGTTTAGGTTAAGCATAACGCTTTTAATGATTCTTATATCTTGGTTAAGCCAAGTGAGGTATAGCCGAGTACTTTTTATATAAGGTCACCTATGTTCTTGGGCCGCTTCGGTGAGAATTTGTGAGTGAATTCTCTAACAGACTTTACGAAACCAAGGTGTTTCAAGGCCAAAATGGACACAACCATGAGAACTTCGAGAAGGCCAGGGGGTCTAGTGTGTGTGTATTAGATGAAGTTTGTAGAATTACAAACAAACAAAATAAAATGCGGAATTATTATTGATCAAGTAAATATTACAAGGTAATTAAAATGCAGCTGATCATGGGGTATTTATAGCTTCATACACCTCATGAATCGGTTAGAAGTAAGTTACAAACGGTTATAACATATTACAATAGAATAACCGTTTTCTACATTACACTATATTAAACTAATCGTAGGTCGCCGAGTCTTTATCCGTCGGCGGAGCTCCGGTGTTCATGCGTCGACGAGCTCCTGGTATCTTCAAATGATCAGCAAAGTGCACTCAGCATTCCCATCAATTTTTATATTGTAACACCCCCCTCAAGCTGGAAGTGGTACATGAACAGCTTGCACTCAGCATTCCCATTAGCTAGAACTCTGAAATATCTTTGAAATTCTCAATTTGTCTAGTAGATATCAAAAAATAGGTGCATCCAATGCCTTGGTGAGGATGTCAGCTATTTGTTCTTTTGTGTTGACTGGAAGAAGTTTGACAAGTCCAAACTTGACTTTGTGTCTGACAACATGGCAGTCAATTTCAATGTGTTTTGTTCTTTCATGAAAGATAGGATTATGAGCAATGTGCATTGCACTGGCATTGTCACAAAATAGCACAGCAGGCAACTAAACTAGAATCTGTAAATCCTGTAGTATATAGACGAGCCACTGAATTTCACAAACTGCATTTTCCATAGCCCTGTATTCTGCCTCAAATGATCTTCTAGCTATAGTTGTTTGTTTTCTTGGCCTTCCAAGAATTGGAGCATCTCCTAGAAACATCGTATATCCTGTACAGATCTTCTCGATTCAGGACAACCAGCCCAATCACTGTCCGTAAAACGTTTGAGTACAAGGTTGTTGTTTGCTGGGAATAGGATTATTTGACCACGATTAGTCTTCAAATACCTTAGCAACCGTAAGTCGCCTTCATATGATTTTCGTAGGAGTGTCCAGAAATTGACTTAGTTGTTGTCGTAAATGAAATGTATGGTCCGGTAAAAGTGAGGTAAATCAATTTGCCCACTAGTGATCTTTATGCAAAGTGTTGTCTTCTAGAAGTGGTGAATCAACATGTTGTAAAGTCTCGCTTGGACTCCATAGGTGTCTTAGCGAGGTTTGGCTCCCAAAAGGTCATATTTTTCTAGGAGGTTAAGGGTGTATTTCCTTTGTGAAATGGATATACCTTTTGGACATCTAGCGACCTCAATGCCAAGGAAATATCTCAATTTTCCAAGATCTTTGATAGTGAAATGCTAATGTAGAGTATCCTTGACTTGTGAATTAACTCTTCACTAGGGCTAGCAACTATGATGTCATCTACATATACCAATAAGGCAATGAAAGATTGTCCGAGCCTTTTGTGAAGAGAATTTTGTGATCATTTTTGGATTGAATGAATCCTTGAGCCTACAAAGGTTCGGTTAACTTGCGGTTCCATTGTCCGTCGGCTTGTTTGAGACCATATAATGACTTAGTAAGTCCGCATACTTGATTAGGTTTGGTTTCGCACAACCCGGGGAACCGCATATATACTTCTTCATGTAAATCTCCATGTAGAAAAGCAAAGTGTTGACATCCATTTGATGTAGTTGCCAATTATTGGCCGTTGCTACCGCAAGTAAGGTTCTAAGCCGTTGTAATTTTGACAACAGGGAAAAGATTTCTTGATAATCAATCCCATAAGTTTGGGTGCATCCTTTTGCTACTAGTGTAGCTTTGTATCCTTCTACGTAATCATCGGGGTTGTATTTGATCCCGTACACCTATTTGCACCCAATAAGTTTCTTGCCCTGGGCAGATCAACTATTTCCCATGTATGAGTCTTTTGTAGAGCTTCAATTTCTTGTTGCATTTCTTGCTTCCATTCATCATGCTTGATGGCATGATTGTAAATCTTAGGCTCGTAACGAGAATCAATGGCATTAATGAATCTAGCATAGTCTCGCCTGAAAGATTGTCCGGACTCATGATCGCACTCGAGCAGTGGAGTCGCCGAACATTGTGAGCACCCCCTTCATAAAAGGTTTGGTGATTTTTTTGTTCGGAGAATCTTCTTAGTTGGGTAGGTTCGGGTGACCCGTTTACCGGTGTATGCTCTTTATTAGATGCCTCACATGTACCGACCCTCTATTTGGTTGGTCCGTCGATTCATGCGAGAAGATCATCAAAAGTGTCCATTCATCGGTAAAGGAACATGCATGTCGGCAAGATATCTATCCTTTCCTAACACCCGTTGAAATAAAGGAAAATAAGTCTCATGAAATTGAGTATTTCTAGCAAAAAATATATCTTTGTTGGTAATGTCTAAGAGAATAGCACCCTTAGATGTATTTGAATTCCCAAGATAGACACATGTCCTACCTCTTGAGTCAAATTTTGTTCTATCTTGTTAAAGTGTGTAAGAAAAAACTAAGCAACCAAAAACTTAAAACACGAGAATAGTACGGTTTAGTGCCATAAAGAACTTCATGTGGAGTGCTTTCCTTCGGTAGTGGTGTGGGTGTAGCATTAATCAACTTTACAGCATGTAAAAGACAGAAACCCCAATATTCAATGGGTAAGTTACTCTGAAACTTCAAACCTCTTGCAACATTCAGCAGATGCTAATGTTTCCTTTCAAGAATACCATTTAGCTAAGGTGTACTTACATAGTAAGTCTGATGTATGATACCCTGCTGAGCATAAAAGTCAGTGAGTTGAAATTCTCCACCATTGTCAGATCTAATTACTTTAGTAATCTTGTGAAACTGAGTAGAAACAAATTTAACAAAAGATTTAACAAGGTCAGAGGCTTCAGATTTATGCCTCATGAGAAAAACCCAAATAAATCTAGAAAAATCATCTACAACAGTAAGAAAATATTGTTGTCCATTTACAATATGATGTCTTAAAGGACCCCAAATGTCCATATGGACAAGATCAAAATTAGTATGTACAACAGTGGTACTTAAAGGAAAAGGATTTTTCTTTAGTTTTGCCGTGGGACAAACATAACAAAGGTCATGATTACAGAATTTGACATTAGCAGACTGCGAACTAATAACTTGCAGTCTCTTATCTGGCAAGTGTCCTAGTCTGTAGTGCCATAAAAGTGCATCATCTAATCTATCAGATAAAGTTTGATTTTCTACAACATTGGCATCATACACTTTTATTGGTTGATTAATGACATAAAGTCCTCTCTGTAATTCAGCTGAACCAATCACTTTCTTGTCTTGTCCTGCAAAACACACTTGTTAGCAGAAAAAACAGTTGCACCTTTTGTATGACTAATGAAGGAGGGTAAGGATAAAAGCTTATACTTAAAACAAGGAATGCAAAACACATCAAGTAGGACCAGTTGAGTATTGATCCTCACTTGTCCTATATGTGTGACATAGATATTATTTCCATTAGGTAATCCCATTTTTATACCAGATGACGGTCTGGGATTACTTAATAGATCTAATGATCCTACATTATGATATGTGGCACCAGAGTCCATGATTCATTGTATTGATCTTACTAAATTTAGGTCACATGTTCCTATGGCAGGTGAGTAATGTGTGACAATATCAGTAGGTTGGTCAATAGCAAATCCTGCATGTCTAGGAGGATCATTCAGCAGAGCCATCAACTTGTCCAGTTGTTGTGCAGTAAGATTGGGAAACCCTGGTCCAGCAGACCTGCTTGGTGCCTGATCTTCTTCTGCTGATTGATCCTCTTCTACCATATTTGCCCTTTTTTACTTGAAGCCAAGAGAAAAACCATGCTTTTTGTAACAAGTTTCCTGAGTATGACCATTAAAAAGAAAAACTACACTGCATCTTTTTTGGATTTTAGGCCTGGGATTTGCAGCAGAGTTAGGTCTGCTGATAATCTTACTTTTTCCCTGTCTATTCTTCTGTGACAAAAGAACCATCGAATCTTGATTCTTGGCCTTGTTAGCCACATACAACTTATGTCTCTCAAACTTAATTGCCATTGCAAAGGCATCATCAACATTGCATGTGAGACCATTGGTTCAAATTCATCCCTTAATCCTTTAAGGAATTGCATGACATGTTCAGCCTCCATTCGATCCATCAGATTGCTGATTGCATTGCAGTGACATTGAGGATGACAAGAACAGACTGTTACAGGCCTGATAGTATTGATTTCTTCCCAAAGAATCATTAATTTTGTGAAATATTGATTGACGGAATTTGTGCCTTGCTTTAGTAGATGCATTTCTTCAAGAAGATCTGAAAGTCTTAATGCATCAACATTTGAAAATCTTGCTGCAATATTCTTCCAAACTGCATGTGCATTCTTGAAATACATCAAACTTTGTGCAATTGTGTTTTCAACAGAGTTTATGATCCATGATCTCACCATTGTATCACACTGTCTCCATGCATGGAAGTCTGCTGAATCTACTTCTGGCCATTTAATTGTGCCGTCTACGAAGCCAATTTTATTCTTGGTGATCAACACCATCTCCATGGACATTTTCCATGGATTATAGTTGTTGCCGTTCATCAATGGCTGAACAAGAACCAAAGAAGGATTCTCGTTTGGATGAACACGAGAATAGACTCGAAGGGCTTATTTCTTGTTTCTTAGTCGCCATGGCTATCAAGAACTCCAAAATTGATCACAAATCAACAATGATAGTGAACAACGATCAAGAACTGATCAAAAACAGGGAAATAGGTGACAATTTACTCTCAAGAAACTGAAAACTCAGGAAAAATGAAGAACACTCTCAAGATTCTTCAACAATTGGATAGAAAACGCAGGAAACCATTCAGAAATTTGAGGAATTCTCAAATTTCTGCTCTGATACCATGATGAAGTTTGTAGAATTACAAACAAACGAAATAAAATGCAGAATTATTATTGATCAAGTAAAGATTACAAGGTAATTACAATGCAGCTGATCATGGGAATTTATAGCTTCATACACCTCATGAATTAGTTAGAACTAAGTTACAAACGGTTATAACAGATTACAACAGAATAACCGTCTTCTACATTACACTATATTAAACTAATCGGTAGGTTTCTTTGAGTCTTTATCTTGTCGGCAAGGGCCGATGGTGTTCATCTTGTCACAAGCCGCCGGTATCTTCATATGATCAAGCAAAGTGCACTCAAGGCATTCCCATCGGACTTTTATATCGTGACAATATCATTGTCTATGCTTGCACCAAATCCTCGACGAGTTCAAGACCTAGTTCCCTCGCTTAGCCAAGTATGTCTAATGGTATTCTACTACGGAAGCACTATAAAAAAATGATTTTTTGCGACAAATCTTTGGTGACAAATAATAGATCTGTCACAAAAAGGTTGCTTCTAGTGACAATAACTTTATTTGTCACAAACAATGTATTACTTGGTGATTAAAAGTGGATGTTGTCATGAGTGGCTTATTTTTTTTTCATGAGTGCCTTTCATGAGTGGCTTATTAGATCGCACAAACCGTATGGTCTCTGCCAGGCATATAATACGATATTTTTTGGAATGAGACATTGCTGACAAAGGTCTCTGGCATGAAATCCCAACGACAAAATGCTATATGAAATATAAAAATAATTAAATAATAAATTTATATCCCTTTAAAACAATAAAATTATAAATTAACTAAAAGCTCAAATAACTCGCGAGATACCCGATTTTTATATTTTGTGACACGAGATCACCTCGATTAATTATTCGATTAGCTTTCAAATATATATAGATATATATATATTGAAGTAGTTCGACTCAAACTCAAACTCAAACTCGAAAAAAAATATTTATCAGATTCATTAATATATTAAATATTAGGCGAGTTGAGTATTTGACGAGTCAAAATTGATCTTAGCATATTTTACGAGCCGAGTCGAGCTACACTGAATATTTAACGAGTTGAGCTAGATCTTGTGCGAGTATCGTGTCCGGGTCTTTTTAGTCAAGTCGAACTTGAGCTTTAGAGAAACTCGATTTGCCTTGATTACTCCCGTAAATTGAACATAGGATAAGTTTCTCTCTCGGCCTCGTCATAACAACTTTTCGCCCTAATCATTCTATCGCTAAAAAATCTCACATATCCTGCTCAAGAATTTCTCATCTCCTGCTAAAAAATCTCTCATTCCTCATCTCTCATCTTCTGAGAGAAATATTGTGTCTGTCTTGCTCCTCATCCCGATCGATTTCATCTATTGAATCGATTTTCTATCATGAATTGCTACAGACTTTTGGTTGATTTGAACAGTGATGGTGTTAAGGTGGGTGAAGGGGGAATGGAGTTGAATAAGATTTCGTGTTCAGAGATGAAGATTAAATTTTGGATTGAGGAGAAAGAAATGATCGCATGGAGGAGAAAAATCAGATCATATGAGCCGGTGATAGACGATGTTTCCATCAGAGTTGTGATTTCTATCTTGTGCGGTTATTTAAGACAGTATTTGAAGGATGACAAATTTCGCCTAAGGTAAGAGCTAAGTGTTCCACATGTTTTCGGAAGAAGGATTTCAATAATGGTGGAATCACGTTTGTAATCAAAATTTGGATTGACAACATAAGGCATCTTGCTAACAGTATATCAACTAATTCCATTTTCTTTAGCATTCCACCTGATGTTCATGAGTTACCATGCCTCCCCTGTATTTTTGACAGACAGTTTGCTCGAGGTGGGAAGTCTATTACTTTGGTAGGTTCTAAACTCATGGTGTTTGGAGGAGAAGACAGGAATAGAGGACTCCTCATTCATAAATGGTTAAACCCTAACCATGAGGGTCCCCACTCCCCACTCCTCATTCATGATTTGAATAGTGATGGTGTTCATGTTTGGGTCATTACATGTCTGCTCTTGGTTAAGGTTTGGTCTGCTTTTTGCATAAGTATCTGTTCAAGTTGTTAGCTTCAGTTTGCTTTAGGTCTTTGCTTGGTTGACTCATTCGGCACCGTTCAAGTATTTTCAGTATTGGTTTCTGTTCAAATATTAAGTATCTTGCATATCTGTTTTGCCTTTCTTATGTTCAGATCAATACTTTGCATCTATCCCATGGTTCTGTTATGACTCATAATTCTGTTATGTTTAGGTATTTTTATTAAGATGATGCATATGTGTATTACTTGGTGCAAGTCTTAGAAGTCAATCCAGGCTTTGCCTTTGCTTTTGGTCTAGTACTTCAGGTCTGTTTTCTTAAAGTTCTGTTTGCCTGACTGTTTAAGACCTGCTTGCTTTATTCTTCTTTATCTTTGATGGTTCTTAATGTATGGCTGATGATTTTTAGTGACGTTGACTTTTCTTACACGGAGCTAATGGTAGGTCTTCTTGATCTTTATTTTCTATCCTAAAATTCTCTTTAGCATGTTTTTCTCCCCACTTTTTATAAAATGTATGTGTCATTATAAATTGAATATTAGTCCACCTTTCGTATTTTGTACACCGATAGCATATAGTTACCATCTTTTGATAGATAATGAGGTAAAATTAAATTCGAAAATGTGGCGTTATAACACAACTTATTTCACTAGTCGTCTTTATGTTCTTGTTACTCCCGGTGTATGAACACGTATTTGTTCCCATGTTCTCTCGCTTCCTCCCGAGTTTTTTAGTTCGTTGCATTGCGCCTTACTTCCTTTGAGCAACTTTACCGCCTCAATACATCTTGTAAAACTTGTGCCCGTAAAGTAATAGTTTAATGTTGCCTTTAAGGTTATGAAAATGGTTGGGGCATCGGAGGTCAAAGGCCGTTGTGCCTTTGGTTAATGTTGCTTTTTGTTGTGTGAATTCTTGTTAAAAGGTTAACTAAAAGGATCATTTTTTCTTCTTTTTCCCGGTCATTTAGGTGCTTAATGACGCTCGTGGTCATTTAACTCATTTGATAATCTTGGTCGAATCCATCGTATATTGCATGAAAGCTGTGAAAGTTTTGAACCTACAAGAGTTCTATGTGATCAGAGAAGTTTAAAGTTTTAGTTTTTATCAGGTCTTGCAAGCTTAAGTTTTATTAATGTGACTCTCATGCTGATTCTTCTTTTTGAGTAATCATAGGCCTTTTAATTTCTTTGTGGATATGTTTCGGTGGTTTGAATGTCTTCTGTTTTGCTAATCGATTCCTCTTTTGTTTGAGCAAGGCGTTGATGTTGTCACCCAAACAAATTTCGCAACTGGTCCGATGTGATAGTAAGTCTAAGCCTCGCAATCTCGTTCCGGGCTCGAAATTCGTAGTCCGCATCATCGCCTTGCTTGCTCATTTTTTTGAGTTAGTATGTTTAGCGTAATTAAATTATGTGTTATGCTTCTATTCAATATGATCAAATGCTATCTTTCGCTATGTTTAAGTTCTAGTTTTCTTCGTTATTCTATCTTGTGCTTCAACCGAGTTGCATACCCGTTGTTGGTGATTGTCCGAGTTGCGTACCTGTTTTTGGTGCAATTGTCGGAGTCTTGAGTAATCTGCGATATGGTTTGGCTAAGCTGAGCCCTTGTGTTAGGCTTTGTGTGCCTTTTTAGTTGTTTGTCAATCTGCCTATGTTTCTCTCAATAGGTTGCTGCTCTATGGTTAAACAGAGATATTTTATAGTCTGATTTGCTGAATCTTTAGTATGAGCTTCTTGGTTTTTTGATGACGACAATGGTTATTTTTTGTGTTGTGTTACGATGTTCTTGTTTCAGGCACTACAAAAAATAGACCTTTTCGTGACAAAGAAATTCGTCCCGAAAAGCGCTCATTTTCGTCATCAAAACTTTTCGTGACAAATATTTTTTTGTCGCGGCGTTTGTTGCGTAATCAGCGACGCTAAAGGTGTCTCTTGTGACAATCAGTGAATTAGTCATTAAAAGAATTCAATAGCGACCAATCTCGTATTTTTGTCACCAAAGCTTTTCATGACAAACCTAAATCTTTCTCACCAGAAGGTTTTTCTTGCGACAAAACTTTTGTCATAAAATAATGAACATTTTATCACTAATTCAGTGTTGTTGTCACCAAAAGGTATAAACACATTTTTACATTAATGGTTAAAATATTGACAAAGGCTTTGTCACTAGAAGTCATATTTTGAAATAATAATAACAAAAATAATAATAATAATAAATATTCAGAAAATAGAAAACTAATAATAATATTAATATTAATATTAATATATTAATATTAATATTAATATTATTATTATTATTAATATTATTATTGAAAATTTTAATTAAATAATAATAATATTAATAATCTACAACCTATAAAAAATATACACATACCCTACAAAAGAATAAAAAAATAATACAACACACAATAAAATATTAAATAATTATTAACAATCATTTTGCAAGTTTACAAAAACTTAACATCAACTCTAAAAATTTCAAAAAATACTTAAAAAATTAAATAAATTATGATAAATCATATATTTTATCAAACACATGAAATATATGAATATCTCTCATGTCTAATCTAGACCAAATACTTTTTCTGAAAATGGGTAGTTGGATCTAGATAGTTTACCTTGAAAGCTAAAGTCACATGATCAATCTGCTTTGTAGCAGGTGTGAAAATGCCCAGAAAACTCACATGATCAAAATCTGCTTTGTAGCAGGTGTGACCTTATCCTCAACAGCACTGGTCAAATGACAAATCATTGTAATAACAGTCTGGGACAGTTGCCTACAAGTCAAAGAAAAACTGAAAAAGTGAAAAAAATGTTAAAATGCTCAAGCATCTTTAAATGAAGCATGATCATGATAAACTCCGAAAAGGATTACATATAACTAATTGTGAAATATCTGAGAAAGCTGTGCAAAATCATCGGATTCAGGATCAATGCTCATAATAGTTTTGTTATCTTGAAAATATGCACGGAAACGAGAAATTCACACAATCAATAGCATTTCATGTTATTACTACATGTCCAAGTCGCATAAGAGAAATCAAAACTAAGGTCCTAATGAGAAGCATTAAAGAAAATCGAATATTTTCAAAATTAAAATATCAAAATGCACAACTTTAAGTGTTAACCGTTCTACGAAATCATATTTCATGCTCCACACATGCATTGTCCAGGCAAACATGATTTCTAAATCATATGCACATGATTAACATATTGAAAGCATGCTCGACAATAGATTAACAAGGCAACTATTATGCAACTACTCAACAATGCAAGTCTACATCAAATTTGAAGAAGAAATTCGACATATTTGGTTACCCTGTTTCTTGTTATATATTGGTTGATTGGCTTTCGAAAACCCTATCATTATAGTTGCATCTCACAATCCTTGTATTTGAAAAGAGTAAAACAATTGGTGAATTAATAATAATTCACTTGGATTTGAAACAATTGGCTACTACTCTTGTATATAAGGCGGACTACACATTGAAACACACTTGAATAAATAATACATTAATTCTTTTCATCCTTATCTACTATTCAGAGTTTTTCAATATGAACATAAAAAGAGTCAGAATATGCATGCAAAATAGCAGGCTAAACTGAAGTTGAGGCATGAGCAGAGCTCAAATAGCCTAGACTAAAACATTGATAGCTAACAAACAGAACATATACCAGGGCAGACAGATGAACCTAAAGCCAACTAAACACCTGAGAGGTTTTAGATGCACAACTTTAGATGCACGTTTGGTTAATGCAATTCATCCAAAAACAAACATGATTTACCTCTTCACACTTCGTAAGCAAGTGACGTTTCGGAACAGCCTTACTTTGTTATATAAGTACTCTATCGACTAAAAGACTCCATCTAGGCATACACCTCATTGGTTTCTGGATCAGCCTGAGAAACCAACAAAATTAACCGATTAACTTTCCCTTAGAGTCCAACAAAGGACCTCCACTGTAAATATGGAATAAAAGATTTTTATTAAAAACAGAAATCAAAACTACAAGCATTTTTTAATATATATAAAAAAAACTTATAAAATATAAGCACTTTTCATATAGACTTATCACAAATCACATCATGTACAAAACCTACTCATGCCAAACAAGTACTTAAAGATAGAATTAGAACACGGCTAAGCAATAGTTCTAGTATTCTACTGACTGTAAACTTGCTCTTGAATCACTCAGGGACGACCCACAACTTTCACAACACGAAGAAGAGAAAACTTTTGTTTGAAAATGTAGGACTGCAAGTGTGTTTTTCTTAGATTATGCAAGTCCAAAAGTATTAAGTATATATAGTGAAATGAGGGGTAAATTAACCGCATTTCAGAACCAAAGATTTGAAGCTGCGAATCTTCAGTCTTTAATGGCCAAATCTCCACAAAATCAGCTTCGTAACAGTGCTGGAGATGGCCACGGCCTTTTTTTAATAGGCTGCCAAGTCAAATAAAAATAATTAATGCAGTATCTGATTCATATCAATGTATTACCCAAAATCGTCATATTCGACTTTCAACATGTCATATAACAAATTAGCACACGAGATAAGCTTACCAGCACTACTAAAACTACCATACAGATTGTTTCAAAGTTAATTATAAACAAAGAATAATAATAATAATAATAATATAGACTTCCCTATCAAAGAGCTGGATGCCGGAAATCACGAAGTCAAAGATCGAGGCTTCGATATTAAGCACATGCCGCCATGAAAAGAACAAGTCAAGGCTGCATTTTTAATGCTTGAACCCTCAAATCATGCCTTCCAGAATATCATATTCGGGCAATGATTTCGAATCACAATCGAATCGAGCTGATTACGGAAAGCTTCAAAACCTTCACGAAATCGGGTTGCTGGACTTTCCATATAAGGATTTTCCACGTGGTTGCTCGGATTGACCAAAGGCAGTAAACTGTTCTTACCAAAGAATCGTTTCAAATTCAGAGAGTAACGGAGAAGAAAATTCGGCGCTCAAACATTTCTTTGATGAAATCATCTATGCACAAGGCCAGAAGTTTGGTTGGCACATTCAACTCATCATAAACTATGGTCATTGTGACTAAGAAAATGGAAGCAGGCAACTTCCTTTTTTTTCACGAGTAGACAATCGAGAAGAAAATAAATTGTTACACTAATGAATACGGGACACCACAAAACAGAGTCAATCACTTGTAATACTTGAGGATTACCAAATGAGGGATGCTTAAGGTAGTTGGGTTGATTCCCTAAAAAAAGGTAGTTGGGATGAAATGGCCTAAAGGTCCGCATCTTAGTACAAGAACCATAATGCAGTTACAAAAATGGAACGAGTGGTATCATAATGCTTATATCTCACACACTACAATTACATACCTGTCCCGTGGAAACTAAAGGGTTGTGGGATTCCAAGTACTCAAAAACTCCTTTATCATCCGCAGAGATCACGGTATCAAAAGCATTGATGTCGCACCACATTATCGAGTCCTAGATGAATCTGTACATCAGTTAAGACTTAAGAGAAGAAATCAGGGGAAAATGGCCGATACTTATTAAAACACGCACACCAAAATAAACAAGCAAATGTTGCCCCGTAATAATGATTAGTTTTAATTATCATCAAATGTTACCTCTTTGGATAGCGTAAAACCAAAAATGCCGGAGCTAGGGCTTCTTGTTCGCCGAAATTGCCGAAATTCCGGTGCGATTGATAGTTCGCCGGACTGAAAAGAATCAGCAGCCATCGATTTAGTAGGAGAAGTAGCATCACCGTCACCTAGAGTGCAAGAAATGTCCTTCGATTCGACATTTCGAAATGAAGAAGCTATGTTAAAATCGGAGAGGATTCTGCCCTAAAAAATCGTAGAGGATTCAACAACAATCAGCGCTATTACCTGAAATCATCAAGCCACATCCCGATCTGAAGCATCGGAATGGCGGATTTCTTCATGATCGAGTCGAAATTTCACCCGAGAAGCGCTCGGCGAGCTGTCAATCTGAGATTCTTCGTTCCTTTTCTTCATCGAAAATTGGAAAGACGATAAAAGAGAGCGAGTTTTTTTACGGGAACAGAATAGTAAAAAGAAAGAGATTTTTTTGTTTTAAGGGGAACAGAATGAATATATATCATTATTTTAAGAGAAAATTACTTTTGTCACATAAATTATTAAGGATTTTGTGATAAAATAGTTGTCACCGATGCCTAATTCTAAAATTTATCCCACAATCCATCGGTGAAGTCATACCATTTGTGACAAAGTTCATGCCAATATTTTTTATTTTTTTCGCTAATCAATATTATGTTGTGACAAACAATGTTATTGTCACTAGAAGTTATTCTTTTGTGATAAATTTGTTGTTTGTCACTTAAGGCTTGTCACAAAAAATTCTTTTTTTTTGTAGTGAGGTGGAAAAGCTTATGTCCAAAGCTATTGAACGATAGGCGAGATGAAGCTGCAACTAATATGAATGCTGCTAGTAGTCGTTCACACAGTGTATTTAGGTGCACTATTGAAAGCAAGGTAGATATTCTATTCAATTTTCATTGTTACTATTATATACATGCACTATTCTTCTTCTTCTCATTATTACGTTTCTATGGGCAACCATTGTATATTGAACTTTTGCAAGTTCTCTTCTTTCTATGTATCATTGCTTAAAATGTTATGTAGATGAATTTACTTTGATTATATCTTTCAAATCCTCGGGGAAGAGCTGCAGATTCTCATTTGTGCCAATTTCCCCCTTTGTTTATCAGTTTATGTATGAAACAGTTATCATGCAATACCAGGTTAGAAATTATGTTCTTAACAGAATTTTTTGTTGATAGATATGAAAACTTTATATAGGGTTTGGGGTAGAATGTATAACTTGATATTATGTTTTTTTTTTAATATCATTTTTTCATATGTTTCTTGTCTTGTCAATGTTGAAATGAATAGAGATCAAGATTATGATACATGTATCATCTAAAGAGAAGAAATTTTGTAATAGTATAGTTTATAGTGTATGTGAATGTTGTTGTTGTTGTTCTTCTTCTTATTATTATGTTGTTATTATTATTATTATTATTATTATGATTGTGTTATTATTTTATTGTTATGCATAATTTTGTTTTTCTAAGCTATATGTTAACTATTTATTAATTATTTAAATAAAATTTTCAGTGAAACTAATCATGAAACTAATAATCGAAATAATTATACTCAAAAAAAAAACGAAATAATAATTTTATTATAATAATAATAATAATAATAATAATTAATATTATAATAATAATAAATTTTATTAAATTTTTTTTTTTTTGGAAAAAACAAGACTTCTAGTGACAGAGGGTTTGTCAATATTAAGTATTAATGGGAAAATGTCTCTATACCCTTTAGTGAGAAAAATCATTTAGTCAGAACTTTTTGAGTTTTTTGTGACAACTTTGTTACATTTAACGATTTAAGGTGACAAAAATAAAGTATAGTTACAAAAGATTTGGCATTGATATTTTTTTCTATCATTTTATATTGTTATGAGTTTTGTATTGTCAATTTTTAATGTTACGATAATTTTGTACTTTTCAAATTATATTGTTTTGCTACGGGCTTTGTAGTTTTATGAATTTCGTTCCAGTCATTTTCTTATGTAATGCTAGGTTCTCGTGGGTAGTTGATTGGGAGTGGTGGTGTGTCTTTGTGTACATTTTTGAAAAAAAATTGTCTCGGTGGTAGAGGGGTAGGAGTGGGTGGATTGGTAAGGGTTTTCACAGGGGTAATTGTTTAAGGTGCAAATAAAAAAAAGGAAAAATTAAGTATAAGTCCACTTTTCCTCCCTTAATTAAGCATTAATCCACACATCTTTTTTTAGTTGCTATAAGGACAAATAATTTCAGTCGGACTAAATTACTCTTATCTTCCAACACGCTACTTCTTCTTCCTCCTTCTCCCTCCTCAAAATTGTTATCAGCAACATTCTTCAGCCAATGAATGTCATCCACAACCTGTTAAACAAATCAAAAAGCAGAAACAGATTCATAAATCGCCATCAAATTGAATTTAATGCCAAAAAAATTCAGATAGATGTGAATCTCAAGTCAGTACCTTTGAATGAGGAAGGCGCTTATTGCCGTGGAGGCGTTTTCCGGTGATGATCTGGTGGCGGTCGAATATCTGGAAAAATCCGGCCATACATCCCATCTGCTTCTCAAATTGTTTCTGCACTCAAAATTGTTCCTACTTTGAATGAGAATCTGATGGAAAATGTGATTAGTAGTGTTTCTTTTGGTGGGATGCATTCTGTTGCTTTGGATTCTGTTTGGGCAAGTCTTTTCTTGGTCAGTACTAATGAACTCATTTCCAAATATTTATAGTTTTGGGATTTCCTTTAGTCATTATATGTTTTGTTATGCTACTATTTGCTAGACTGTAAATGTGCAGCATGGTTTGCTATTCGTACAAAACGACAGCTATTGAATTCACATTATTTTCTGTATCCAAACTTCAAAGCAAGGATTTTTATGGGCTTTTATTGATAAAAAATGCTACTTCCACAACGGATTAGCGTAGAAATTAATCTCAAAGCATCACAAGTGTGTAGCAAAATCCATTGCGTTATGATCCATGTTGTTTTGATGGGTTAGTCATTTATTTTTTACTCTACATTCTCAGTTGTTTTGAAGTTGAAGTTGTGCTATCACTGTGATTAATTTTCTCTCGCTCATTTGCATCAACGGCATTACGGAGTTTTGAATGGGAATCAAGTTTATCTTTACCCCCAGGTGTGTAGTAAACAAACAAGGTTGCATATGCGCGGTCGGGGCTCAAGGTTGTATATCCCCAAGGTTCTCATTTGATCTGCCTGCTTGTGCTTATTTTATGGATTAAATGAGCCTTATATGAGCCAGATATGTGTGCCTTGAAGTTGTCACTTGAATTAAGCCTTAAATGAGACTGATATTGTTTACTGATACTGTGTGCCTTATATGATACCGTTAGTGATATTGTTTTTGTTTACTACAGGGACCTTTTCCATCTTGGTGAGTCAATCTTTTTCAATGTACAGTTTTGATCATCTACATGGCCATGGTTGATTGGAATACGGGATATTCATTAGTAAAATAGAGTAGAATTAGGATAGTGTTTATACATGGGAAAAGTCCATCCAAAAGACAGGGATACTTGGAATGCGAAACAAATGATGTGTTTAAAGAGTACAAATAATAGATATCCTAGGTCTGGTGCATTAGCACATGTCAAACACAATAAGGCATGTGTTGCTAAATCAGATACAGATACAGGAAATACGATAGAATCTGTGGTTGATTTTAAAAATCCAATAAACGAAGCAGCAGAGGATAAGTTAATTGATCAAAGCCCGAAAAGAAGTAAATATGAGTGCTTGAACTGTAAGAAGACATTCAGTTCATATCAAGGACTTGAGTGACATAGACTTTGCAACAAAAAACCGAAAGGATAGTCCTTTTGAGCCTGATACTGATACTGATACTGCTGATACTGATACTGCTTATACTGTGTGCCTTAATACAATAGATAGGCCTAGTTCATAGGCTTACTATGTGCCTTGGTGTGCTGAGGTTTTTGATCTACATTGTATCATCATGTAATAGATAGGCCTAGTTCATAGGCTTACCGAACTTGTAATTCATCACCTTGTGAATTCCGGGCATGATAATTTAGTTCTTTGAACTTGAATATCCTTCTTATAATTTGGTGATAGTTCGATCGTTTCGGACTTGTATTGATCTTCTATGTATTACCTTTTAGTCGATGTACCTATTGTACTAAATCTATAGTCTCGTTGTATTGATCTTCTATGTATTACCTTTTAGTCCGATGTACTTTTTAGGCTTGATTCAAGTGATTAACTACTAAACTCGCATGTTATAAACACCACACCTTAATCAAGTTAATCTATGCTATTCCTTTTATCAATCAAAACCACATAAACTTGACATAGGCTTAATAGTTAATCACTTGAATTAAGCCTTATATGAGCCAGCTATGTGTGCCTTGAAGTAGTCACTTGAATTAATCTTTAAATGAGCCTCGATACGTATATCGATACGATATCGATACCGATACCGATCGTGTTAATGTAAATCTTCGCGATTAAATTTGGCTTTCAAATACTACGTCGAAAAGGTATCAAATGCGGTTTCAAAATGAAGATAAAAAAAATATGAACTTTGGTGAAACAATTTTGATGATCGGTGTTCCAGATCAAAAGTTACGGTCGTTTATAAGAAAAAGCGCTCCGGTTAATACAAATATTTTTTCGTCTTTCAAAATATACGTCGGAAGGGTATCGTATTTGGGCTCAAATTGAAGAACCGAAAAAAACATGAATTTTGGTGAAAAAATTTCGATGATCGGAGTTGTAAATCAAAAGTTACGAGTGTTTGAAAAAAGAAAAAGAAAAACATATAAACAGCTACAGTAAATATATCATATATGCAAACAATACCACTGAAGCTACGCGCGCGTCTCATAAAGGGTAATTTTGTCCGTCTGAAATTGTTTGTCCTTTTTGCAACTAAAAAAATGTGTGTCCTATTTATTCATTTTGTGCCAAAAAAGGGTCTTTTGGCTCTTTATCGTGTGCAATGTAGCATCGATTGGGGAAAGGTTGCAGGCTATAAGGTATTGGGTGTCATAGTGTACGTTTTAAAGATTAGGAAAAAAATAATAATTCAATTTTCTTAAGAGGATCCATCAAGTTCAACGATGTATCTCCTTTCGGTGGTCCAACATCTCGACTATAAAAAAAAAGAGGGACATCATTCATTTTTCCATACATGTATACAAACAAACTTTTGAAGCCGACGGACGCTCAATTCTTAATGTTGTTGTTATTTATTTAATTTTTTTTTTGATGACGTTCCGGAAAGTTCTCTTTAAATTTTTTGTTTTTTGTTTTTTGTTTTTTGGTTGCGTTTGTTTGTAGATGTTGTAGTAAAAATAATTAATTTTTTTCTCACATAATGCTTCTTCGTGAGCAAACACCCGGTTACTGTGATCCTCTAATAGACTCAGTGATCCATCCATTTCCTTGAAGATGTTTTAGGGCTTATTTCAATGAAGGGTAGAATTGTACTTTTTATGTTTTAGGGCTTATTTCATTAAAGGGTAGAATTGTACTTCTTACATTTTAGGTTTTATTTAGCCTATATAAACGCCTAATGTAATGTATTTTTTTGTAAGTATTAAGATCCTGGTCCTCGTTTTGCAAAGATAATCATCTCAATCTGCTAAACTTTCTTCTCAATAAATATAGTTGATGTTCAAAAAAAAAAAAAAAATCTAAGTTGCCGGTGTGCTATTTTTTTTTTTTTTTTTTCCTCAATAAATATAGTTGTTGTTCAAAAAGAAATTAGCAACACCTGCAAATTGGCACACCTATAAATTGGATTTTTTTATTTTAACAGCAACTATATTTATTGAGAAGAAAAAAAAGTAGCACACCTACAAGTTAGATTTTATTCTTTTCTTTTTTAACATCAACTATATTTATTGAGAAGAAAGTTTAGCAGATTGCATGATTATCTTAGCAAAAGGAGGATTTGGATCTTAGTACTTACAAAAAAAAAGACATTACTTTAGGCGTTTCTATAGGCTAAATAAAACCTAAAACATAAGAAAGTACAATTCTACCCTTTAATAAAATAAGCCCTAAGACATGAAAAGTACCATTCTACCCTTCATTGAAATAAGCCCTAAAACATCTTCAAGGAAACAGATGGACCAGTGAGTCTATTAGAGGATCCACAGTAACTGGGTGTTTGCTCACAAAGAAGCATTATGTGAGGGGAAAAAAAAATTTACTGTAACATCTACAAACAAACGCAAACAAAAAAACAAAAAGCACAAAATTGAAAGAGAACTTTCCGAAACATCATCAAATGAAATAACAAAAAAAAAACAACACCACCAACCTGTTTTTGAGAATTGAGCGTATGTCGGCTTCAAAAGTTTGTTTGTATAAATGTATGGAAGAATGAATGATGTCTCTCTTTTTTTATAGTCGAGATGCTGGACCACCGAAAGGAGATATATTGAACTTGATGTATCCTCTTATGGAAAATTGAATTATATTTTTTTCCTAATCTAAAAAACGTACGCTGTGACACCCGATACCTTTTACCCTGCAACCTTTCTCCAATGGACCTTGATCCCCTCCAATCCACTCGACGGTCAAGTGCAAAAAAACACATAAAACGACATCGTTTTGTTTGTAGTGTACACATTAAACTACGCCGTTTGTAGGTGTTTTTACACTTGACCGTCAATTGAATTGGAGGAGATCTTTTTCCCCAATCGATGCTACATTGCACACGCATCTTTTTTTATATTTTCACCTTAAACAATTACCCTTCCTGTGAAACCCCCTACCAATCTACCCACTCCTACCCCTCTACAACCGAGCCATTTTTTTCTTTCAAAAATGTACCCAAAGACACACCACCACCCCCAATTAACTACCCACGAGAACCTAGCATTACATAAGAAAATGACTAGAACGAATTCATAAAACTACAAAGCCTGTAGCAATACAATATAATTAGAAAAATAAAAAAAAATTTGAACAACAAAAGAGTATTTAATAAAAATATCTAGCAAGGTGCTAGAAAGAGTACATAAGTTACACAATGCAGTCTGAATCAAAAACTAGTAATACTCAAAACCAATCGAACACAATACTGTAGCTACACAAAATTCCCATCCCCGGTACTATAACAAAACGACAAGCCAAAGTACGATTAAGCCAAAGGATGCCTTTTCCAATCCTCCCAATCCTATAGTGATGTTATTCTTCCTTCCGGTTATCCAAGTGAAGCAACAAGTTTGAATAAAAGCGAATGAATTTTCAATAGAAAAAGGTATCGAGTTGAACACAAACTTATTTCGGACCAGCCAAATGGACCACAAAGTCTTATATATAGAGCCCTATATCCAAAACTTCTCCCCATGCTGCACTGATGAAGGAATAAAAGACATAAACCGATCCCATTCCTTGAAATACGTGCAAGAAATAGAAGTCCAAGCTAAGATTTTATTCCATATAGCAGCAGAAAACAGCAATGGAGGAACAGATGAGCCCCATCTTCATCTTCTAAGCTACAAAGAGGGCAAAGAATGTGACAATATTGATGCGTGTTGGCAAACGATTATGAGCAGCTTTACAGTTAAAAACATTCATTTTTGAAGGGACCAAATTATTCCAACACCAAGTTATTGAAGACGTGCCATTTACATTTTCTTTGATTATGAGCTTTTTTAGCTTAGCCACAAAAAAACCTCCATTGGAGTTGAGCCTCCAAATCCGGTTGTCTGAATCACTTGCATGAAAAGATACATTTCCAACAAAAGCACAATGGTCAACAAAATCCCCCAACTCCCTACCTCGCAACTCTCTAATAGCGATGTGTGTGTGTGTGTGTATATATATATATATATATATATATATATATATATATATATATATATATATATATATATATATATACTAGGGTTTGTAATTATTATTGTATCTCGCCGTTTATACCCCTAGCTTAGCCTATATAAACAAGTGTACATCATTCATTCCTATGTGAATAAAATCATTCTATTTTATAACTCTATTATGGTATCGGAGCGTCTCGATTCGTAAAACCTAATTGCAATCTCCTTAAGCCCTGATTCAGCACGGCAGCTCCTCTCCTCACCGGAATCCATGGCTTCCACCGCTCCCTCCTTTTCAAAAGCCGACATTACCACGGCCACAACAAGAAACTCATGGCAGCCCCTGCAGCCCCTCCCGTTAGCAGCTCTCGCCGCCATCAATGGAAGCAGCGGCAACCATCTTCAGCCTCATGAGCACAGCCGCAGCAACTATCAGCACAGCCGCAACAATATCAACGGCGGACAGCCGATCAATTCTGATGAGGTAGTGGGGGCATTTCAACAGCCGCTGCAATTTTGTGGTCCGCTACCATTATCTCCGTCAATTTCTGAACGCAAAAATTTGAATTTTATGGTTAATAAAACACGCGGTAAACGTTCCCATCCTCGACGTCCGTATCTCGGTACATGTCAATTATGTTATGTGCCTAGACACTCGGCTCGTACTTGCACTCTATTTCATGCTCAATCGGTTTGCCAAAGCTCGGCTCGTTCGGAAGGCCACGGGCTCATTCAGCCGCCTCACCTGGCCGGCAACTCGGCTCAGCTCGATTCGTCTACATCCACTACAAGAAAATCAGCTTTTAATGAGGGGACTTCCCGTCATTATACGTCTGATTCCCCTCATTAAATTATTTTAATAATAGGAAATTTCCCTTCATTGAAGCCTCCGCCGGTAAAGGTAAACAATGACGGGAAAGCTCCGCCCGTCATTAATTCCATGACATATTTAATGATGGTGTATTCCAGTCATTAAACACTGTTTTTAATGACAACTCAACCCCTCATTATCGAATCATTTGACTCTCATTAAATCAACATTTAATAACAAAATATCCCCTCATTATAAGGTCATTTGACTCTCATGAAATCATCATTTATTAACAAAATATCCCCCCATTATAAGGTCATTTACCCCTCATTAAACCATAACATAATTATTAAATTCTACATACTATAGGGTCATTTTTTCCCGATTAAATCAATACTTTATGCCAGACATATTTCATTTAAAATGATGGCAACAACAAATAACCAATAAACTACCAAACAAAAACCAAAACAAGATCGATCAATGATCATGTCAATGACGTACTTCTGTCATTAAACTAATATGATAAGGAGAATAAACAATACAACAAACAAAACATAGTCCTCCAAAGTTGTCAACATAGACTTTCAGAAGAAAAAAAACAATACACTTCAAGGTGTGTAGTGCACTTTCTCTTTAAGATCCATAGATGAAATTCAACATCCAAAAACAAGATCAACTAACCAAGAAAAGAGTAGACTGCACATTGTTACTTTCACACTAAAATCATCCCTGTGCATGATCTTCCTTCATCTTTAAGTGCACTAGATTCTTGTGAATACAGCTCACCAAGACCAGGACAATGAACACCGGAGAAATAAAAGGCATTGTTGCTATGCACCCCACCCTGACTGCCAGCCAAAAAATAAGGTTAAAAATACTTTAATTTTAAGAAGAACCAAAGGAATGCCTCAATTAAAGTGCGGACAAGTTAGAGAATTTCTTGTAATACTGCTGCATAGTTTGAGTGTTGTGAGAGAACACTATAGCAATCCTTTCTAATTCAATAGTTTTATGTGGTCCCAATCACTTTTTATAGAGTCAACACAAGATAATCAAAGTGCAACACAAGAAAACAGTAAAAGAAGTGAAAGGACAAGTGCAAATATATAGCATATCACACAAGCCAGATACATACTTGCCATTGACCTAGGCTAAAACTTCTCATGCTTTTGCACCATAACCATATTATGCACCATACTGCATGAAAACACAAAATATTAAATCTAAAACAGAAGATATACACGCTACACGATGGGAGGAACACCACATACCTTTGCCCGAAAAGATGTTCTTTTTGAAGCCGGTCATCAATAAACTTTACTTTTTGAAATGCAGTTGCAGTTTGTGGCTGCAGCAAAAATAGGAATCAAATTCTCTTGAAATTTGAAATAGGATAGATAATGTCGTAGCCTAATAAACTTTACTTGAGGAACAAACATTTACAACTATGTGATATCGAATAGGATTTGACCTGGCATTGAAAATACTATGATCCAACTTGTATTTCATTTTTGTTGACAAAACAAAAGACTCAGGACAAAAGTGAGACTGACATCCTATAGACATAATTAATGTTTTAAACAAGAGTATTGATAGTTCCACAAACAAGAGCACTAACCATAACCGTAACCGAATCGGGGGTATTCATTAACCGAACCGAACCGAACCGAATACAACAATTCGGTTCGGTTTTTGGATAATCTGTATCCGTGTACACCCTTGATCAAACCATGCAAATTGCATTCCGTCGTCACACTCTATGGGTAAATCTGAACTTAGTGGATCCATAATATGTGCCTGTAAGTAAACATAACGATCGAGGCATATAATAAATTGAAGTTCTAGAAGGCAGAAAGCATGCAACAGAAGTAAAATAATGCAAAATTATTATAATTAATGAACAAAACTAGAATGATCAGACATGTTTATCCGCACAACCTAATGCCAAGAATATTTTTGAATTTAAGCAAATAAATTGCTCTTTCGAACACCTGGACTTCCTTCTAAAATCCCCGTATACATGGAAAATAATGTCTCGGGATATAACGCCATGACAAACTTTTTCCGATTCTTCCAAAGCTAGCGATCTAAGTGTCAGAACAAAACATGAAAGTAGTCATTTAAAAGAAGCACTTCTTCACACCAGCTCATATACAATAGAATTGACTATAAACGTGTACCATCATAGACTATCAAAAATTACATGGTCTTGCAATCTGGCAAGTTGCATAGCTCGAAGTACTCCATATCAATTTCCATTACTTCTTGGAATGAGAGATCAACCTAAAAAAACAAAAGTATGGAAAGCTTTACTCAAACACAAATAACAAAATAGAGATGACCATTTCATTATAGGAAGCCATCTAATAAAGCAATTCCAATATAAATATTCGATCTTAAAACATTTTATCATGATAAGCATGATGATTGAAACAAGCATGAAGACTCTTTTTAGTTTTCATGGCACTAAGTCGAGAAGAGTTATCGTGGATGAGTGATTTTAGTGGTATACTTTCTAGCACCAAGTAAAATATATAAATATTTATCAAAATGTAATTACTTTACAATAATTGATGTATTAAAAGAGATGATTGCTCTCCTTGGTAGAAAATGGATTGTTCAATATCAGTTACAGTATTTAAACATTCCAAGTGACCAACTGATTAAGCAAAGAAGGTTACTACTAATACATGCTTAAATCTATGATAGTAATATATGAGTTTCTGAAGTAAAATGACATATTTTGTAACATATTTGAAAAGTAAGAAAACAAAACTACCACCACAAAAGAATATAAAGTTAAAAGAAAATCTAACCCCGTGTTGCAACACCAAGGTGCTATATGTAGGTCAAATGAAACAAATAATGAACTCGCCAATAATTTGAGATATTTGGTTCACATTCACTGGCTCTTTGAAAACCCACTTATGACATTTATCGAAGCAACTTTCCCATCAACTCGCAAATAAAAATTGGCCAATCATTTATTTCCTTTTCTTGTAGAGATACTCCAAAAATTATCTTTTGACTTTTGTTTTAACTAAAGTCTTGATATTTTGTTTATCCATTTGGGAGGAGAAAGTGAGAGAGACAAGAATTTTGTTTTTTAAAATCTAAATACATACAAAAGCACCTACCAAGTACCCACCCTTCTCCATTGTGATATAATTGAATAGACATTTTGCGGAAGGCTTTTCGGACAGCTTCCTCACTATTGAACTCATCCAAACACTCCCCTGTTCTTTCTCTCGCCGAACCCATCTTCCCACATCAACATCCCGCACAAGACGGAATGATGAAATAAAAATAAAAAATAAAAACCAATCTTACAAGTTTTGCCGAAAATTAATCAATCACCACACAAATCACAAAAATAAACAGTAAAGAGCAAGACTTATTTTACTCTCATAGTCACATTTCAAAACAAAAACATAAATTTTACGCTTTCATCATCTAAAGTAAAATGCTTGTAATTAATGGTACTCGGATACTTACAAGCTACCATTATCATCACCAACTTTGCAACCATTGCCTCCTCTTACTCTCCTGCAACAAACCCACAAGAAAGATTAACATGAATATACACTACTAGAAAAGGCGTTTTTTGGGACGACATGTCGTCCCAAAAGCTAAATTCCGGGAAAAGTCAAATTTTTGGGAGTTTTTTGGTGGGAAAAATTGGCGGGATACTTTTTTGGGACGACACAATCCTTTTTGGGACGGCATGTTGAACGGAGGGAAATTTGACTTTTGGCGGAATTTTTTCGCGGGAAATTTAATTTCTCTTTTGGGACGACATATGTATTTTTTGGGACGACTAATGTCCAGCCTGGAAGCCACGTGGACACTCTCATTTTTTTGGGACGACAGTAGTCGTCCCTTTGTCGTCCCTTTAAATAGTAATAAATTATTTTATAAAATTTGCAAAAGTCACGTTGACTGCCCATTTTTTGGGACGACTTATGTCGTCCCTTTAAAGATTTTCAATATTTTCCAGATTTAATACCAACTAATATTTATTGTAATACAAGAATGAATGAATTGTATTGTTTTTGGGACGACTATTGTCGTCCCTTTAAATAGGCACAATTTATTTTATAAACTATGAAAAATCCACGTGGGCTATCCTTTTTTTCGGGACGACATGAGTCGTCCCTTTAAAGATTTTCAATTTTGTACCAATTAATATTTATTGTAATATAAGTTTTGATTTATATTTTTTTCATTAAATGAAGGAATTATATTATTTTTTATTTAAAAAAAATGATAATTAGTCCATTTCTAATAACATACGTCTTTCTATTTAAATAAATTTTTTGGAACAAAATTACGGTTTGATTATATAACTTAATGAAACGAGTAGTGATTCATTCTCGAGGTTCATTATTGAGTATTAATTTCAACATGGGCTCGTTAATTAGTTGATTGATGACTTCAAACCCGAGGTTTGTTAGTTATTTCAAGATTTCAGACACGAGGTCCGTTATAGAGTAGTATATTTCAAACCCGAGGTTCATTATTGAATAGTGAATCAAACTCGAGGTTCATTATTGAGTAGTGATTTCAACATAGGCTCGTTAATTAGTCAATTGATGACTTCAAACCCGAGGTTGGTTAGTTATTTCAAGATTTCAAACAAGAGGTTCGTTATTGAGTAGTAGATTTCAATCTTGAGGTTCATTATTGAGTAGTGAATCAAACTCGAGGTTCATTATTGAGTAGTGATTTCAACGTAGGCTCGTTAATCAGTCGATTGATGACTTCAAACCCTAGGCTCGTTAGTTCGTTCAAGACTTCAAACACGAGGTTCGTTATTGAGTAGTATATTTCAAACCCGAGGTTCATTATTGATTAGTGAATCAAACTCGACGTTCATTATTGAGTAGTGATTTCAACATAGGCTCTTTAATTAGTCGATTGATGACTTCTAACCCGAGGTTGGTTAGTTATTTCAAGATTTCAAACACGAGGTTCGTTATTGAGTAGTAGATTTCAAACCTGAGGTACATAGTTGAGTAGTGAATCAAACTCGAGGTTCATTATTGAGTAGTGATTTCAAACCTGAGGTTCATTATTGAGTAGTGATTTGAACCAAGACTCGTTAATTAGTCGATTGATGACTTCAAATCCGAGGTATGTTATTTAGTTCAACATTTCAAACCCGAGTCTCGTTATTGAGTGGTAGATTTAAAACTCGAGGTTCATAATTGAGTAGTGATTCAAACTCGAGGTTCATCATTGAGTAGTGATTTCAACCTAGGCTCGTTAATTAGTCGATTGATGACTTCAAACACGAGGTTCGTCAGTTCGTTCAAGACTTCAAACACGATGTTCGTTATTGAGTAGTAGATTTCAAACTTGAGGTACATAGTTGAGTAGTGAATCAAACTCGAGGTTCATTATTGAGTAGTGATTTCAACCTAGGCTCGTTAATTAGTCGATTGATGACTTCAAACCCGAGGTTCAAAAGTTCGTTCAAGATTTCAAACACGAGGTTCATTATTGAGTAGTAGATTTCAAACTCGAGGTTCATAATTGAGTAGTGATTCAAACTTGAGGTTCATTATTGAGTAGTGATTTCAACCTAGGCTCGTTATTTAGTCGATTGATGACTTCAAACCCGAGGTTCATAAGTTCGTTCAAGATTTCAAACACGAGGTTCATTATTGAGTAGTAGATTTCAAACTCGAGGTTTATAATTGAGTAGTGATTCAAACTCGAGGTTCATTATTGAGTAGTGATTTCAACCTAGGCTCGTTAATTAGTCGATTGATGACTTCAAACCCGAGATTCATCAGTTCGTTCAAGACTTCAAACACGATGTTTGTTATGTTAGAAGTAATATCGTCGGATCAATCATAGATTGACCCGATTACGCAGCGGAAGTATCGGATCTAGATCTAAACGAAACAAAATACATAAATAAAAGATCTAATCCTACAAGGGGGTTTAGGATCCTACCTTTTATGGTGCTTAACTCCAAGAAAAAAAGGTCTCCAAGAACACGTGATTGAGAAGCCACAGCCTTCCAACGTGTGTCTCCCAGCAACACCAGGTGGATGGTGTTTCCCGCCGCCGGACCTCCTTGATATGCTACCGGAAATCCCGAAGATTATTCCAACTCGAAACCCAAAGAACTAAAATTCCAAGCTATATTCTTACACTAATGGCGTGTTAATATGTGTGTCAAAAGGCTTGGGAGAACTATCTTTATATAGGAGAGTAAAACTTAACCTCCAAGGATTAAATAATTAAGAGATAATTATTACAATAATCCTTTATTCCAAATAAAAGATAAATAAAATGATTATCCCAAACAAATTAAGATAAATCATATTATTATCTAATATTCCATGAATTATCATTTAACAAATAAAAGATAAATCAAATATTAAATAATTATCCAAGAAAACTAATTTCCTAATAATTAAATAATACAAACATGCGCCACTTGTAAACCCAAATTAAGTCTTACACGCATGTTGCTATATTTGACCAATTTGGTCAAAAAGTCAACACACCAATTTGGGCCGAGTCCACGAAAAATATCTTTTCCGTGTATTTAATTATTTAGTCCAACTAAACAATTAATCCACATATCAATTAAATAGCCCAATCCACTATTTAATTATAATTGAGGTGCAACGACGAGAAACCTATATGCTATATTAGGAGCCACGTCGGGGACCATAGACCCTGTAATATTCCGATTTTCGGGAAAGGGCAGACGTGTCATTTTGCGAAAACGAAATATTGGGTTCGGTTCCTTTTATTTGGAGTTTAAATAATTGGATATTTATATATGTAATTTTCAAGATAATTATGTATATAATAAAAGAGATTTTCTGTTTTTTTTTATGGAAAAATGATTTAATTGGGATTAACTATATAAGGGATCTATTATACACATTAATCCCCTAACCTAAATCATTAGTCAAAAAAAGAGAGAGCGACCGCCCTTTTCTTCTTGCCGTCGACTTGGGAGAAAAAAAAAGGGTTGGAACAGTTTCACCAAAATCTAAAGCAAATCTCAATCGTTTTCAGATCAGTTTCGAACGCCGGAATCGTCGTGAGAAGAGCATCGTTTGGATAGCAGCTTTGTTGGAAAGGCTGCAGATTTCAAGGTCGATCGGACCTGGTTTTTGGCCGCAAGACAAGTAAGAAGCTCTTCCTACAATCTAATTGAGGTTTAGATTAAGGTTTTAAGTGTTTAGATGTAAGAAGGTTATGGCTTTTTAGTTGGTTAATGCCATGGTATGGTTAGATATGTTTCCCTGTGATTTTATGTGTTGAAATTGTCTTGTTATTTAGGTTAGAAACGGATTGAAAATCGTATTTGAAGATTTTAGGGTTTTGGGTAAACCCCAGGCAGACGGGCGTCTGTGATTTTGGTAGTTCGGACGGGCGTCTTGACTAGCTGGACGGGCGTCTGACAGTAGATTTTTGATTCAGGATTGTAGCGTTCTTAGGAGGACGGGCGTCCGGGATTAGTGGACGGGCGTCCAGTTTCAAACGGGCGTTTGCTTTAAGCGGACGGGCGTTTGAGGGGTGATTTTACATACAGGTTGTAGCGATTTTAAGTGGACGAGCGTCCGGTATTAGTGGACGGGCGTCCATAAGGCTTAAACGAGCGTTTGGATTTGTTACCTTATTTCTATTACTTTAATTGTTTCAAGCTTGATCATCATGTCCTTTATTGTTTTAAACTCTTAATCACGATATATTAAGATTAATTAAACATAAACAAGCTTCGATTGTACTTCTGATGCGTTCAGTTAAAACACCGAATGTACTCTTAAAGGGAGTTGAAGTTCGGATCCGTCGGAAGGGCATGAAAGGGCTTGTGCTTTGGTGAACTAGAGTTCATCAATGTCGGTGTATTTGCTAGGACTTGTCCGCGTCTAGTGGTCTAAGTACGAGAGTAGGAGATGTGAGGGAGCTTACTTGAAAACACTAGGGATGGCTAGTTAATTCACATCAATACATACATATGTGTAGTAAAAGATAAAACATCATCTATTCTCGGTTAGACACTATTTCATATCGGCGATGTGATACGTCCATAAAAGGTGGACAACACCGCGGCCTTAAACGGGCCGAAGGGTAGTGGAGGAAATCCATCGGACGTATACGCATACCGGGGAGACCCCGGAGCTAATCGGTGCTAATCACCGTTAGTTAGCAAGTATATCTTCAGTCGATGAACGCCATGCGCGTGTTCTTGGGTAGTGATGTAACAAAGATAAGCTAAGTAGAAACGTATAGTCACGACGTGTCGATGGGCATGAAGTGAACCCTAGATTGAGTCGTTCTCGCCAAGATAAACTTTTAATAATAACCTTAATTAAATTGTATCTTCTACTTCTTACTATGTACATTGTACTTACCTCAAATGCATGTTTATTTATGTGTTTGGGGGAGAGAAGACGAACGAGGTTGGTGAAGGTTTCGAGGAGGACTTTGATGACGACGTTTGAAGACGCCGGAGTTGGAGACTCTTATTTATTTTGGTTCTTTCATTTATGCTATTTCATAGACTTGGATTAGTTGGATGTAATAGTTATCTTAGTATCATTGGATTTCGTTGGGTTCTTTGAATGTAATAAGTATTGCATTTATTCTATCTTTAGTGGTTTCTATTCTTTAATGTTTGGAAAAAATTTACCCGAGTCTTTGCTTCCGTTTGCTTTTATTTGATACGACGTAGTAGAGGCTTGCGTGTAATATTATTTATTTAATGTTATGCGTGCCGAACGTTTCGATTTCCGGATAAGGACTCGGTGTCCGGGAACGGGGCGTTACAGTTGGTATCAGAGAAAAGCGTCTTTTAGGCTTCTATTCTTTTAAGATAAGTTTTCTCTAGATCTGTTAGTAACGTTCTGGTTTTCTTTGATCATCAGGATGGCGTTCACTAGAACTGGAGCCGGTGCAGAATCGTCAGGAGTTCGACGGGAGAGTCCAACACCAGTCGTAGGAGGAGGTGTTGTGAGGCCAAGTCATCCACCTCAGCAGAGTTTGTCACCACCACCACATACAGCAACCCCCTCACCGGTTTCTCAGCGGAATTCGCCACCACGACCTCAGCAACCCCCACAGTGGCATGTGGGAAGTTCGGTTCCATTTTCTCTGGTCAGTGAAGTTCCAGTAAGTTCGATACCACCGCCCGTGAGCTACCCTCCGCAGCCGCAAATCTTTTACCCTCCACCAGTGAGCCAAACCTCACCCATTGTGTTCCACCAGCAACAACAGGTCCCCTATCCACCTCCAGTAGGTCCTACTTCACGACCTACAGCACCACCGTCACCCCGCCCTGACTTTCAGCAAGGTTTTGGCTACCCACCCTACGGTTTCCAGCAACCCCGTATCACCGGCAAGTGCCTTACGCGTACCCTCCAATTTATCCGCGAGTACCCACCGTTAGACCGGTTTTCGAGCAAGCACCATCGGTTGATCGGTACACCGGGTTGAGAAGGAACAAAGTCCAGGATTTCTTTGGAAATGTTGAGCACTCGAAGGCTGAAGAATGGATTAGGAGTTTTGAGAAGGCGTGTAGGAACATACATGTCCCTGAGACTGAGATGGCACAGTTGGCGGTCAGTTTTCTTTTGGGTGCAGCTGAAGCTTGGATTGATTCGATACAGAGTAGCAGTGGTAAGGTGACAGATTGGGAAGGTTTCAAGACCATGTTCTACAATGAGTACTTCCCGGCTACAGTGCAGGGAGATATGGCAAGACAGCTTTTAAAGCTTACGCGAGGGTTTGACTATGACAAGTTTCACAAGTACACCAACAAGTTTAACGAGTTGGGAAGATTCTATCCCGAGCTAATGAAGGTAGAAGAGAGGAAAATGGCCCTATACAAAGAAGGGTTAGCATATCATATACGATCCGGCATGCTAGGTTTCACGGCTAAGAATATGGCGGAGTTGTTGAATAAAGCTTTGGAAGTTGAGACCTTCGGGAAGAAGGCCACCGTGGTTGTTGGGAATAAGAGGAGCTTTGGAACGAGCCGGGGTAATAACCGAGGAGCACCACATCGAGTTTCAAGAAGACCACGGCCCCTGCGGCAAGTAAACCGCCTACCGGAGCACCCCTTTGCCCTAAGTGCAACGGGAATCACTCGGTGAGTGCCGAGTTCATACAAACGGATGTTATCTCTGTGGAGAAACGGGACACTTTGCCAAGAAGCTGTCCGACCAAGGGTCCAACGGGTAACCGAGAAGCAAGGAAGTGGTAGAAGCGGCCCAAGTCGCCCGGTTCGTGTTTTTGCGGTGATGCTAGAGAGGCGAACACGAGGATGACGTTATATCGGTACTTATTGTTAATTTGTTCTTTTAAGTTATGTTTATAGCATGTTTATTCATGTTGTGACCGTAGTTAATTGAATAAATGTGCATCGTAGGTACGATAATGTTAAATAGTTTTATGGTCAGAGCTTTGTTCGATACGGGAGCGTCTAATACTTTCGTGTCGACTAAAGTAGCTAAGAAATTGAGTCTACCTTTGGAACCTTTAAGGAATACGTTGGAGATAACCACACCGTTAGGGAAGGTAACGAAAGTAACTAAGATGATACCACAAGTGGAAGTCCAAGTTGGATCTTATCGATGCAAAAGCGACTTCACGGTTTTAGACTTTTCGGATTTCGATGTGATTCTTGGAATAGATTGGCTATCCGAGAACTTCGTCCATCTAGATTGCCGAGGAAAGAAAGTGATCTTTAAGGTACCTGGGAAATCTGATAAGACTTATCAAGGCAATGTGTACAAGCCTAGCAAGAAGCGACATCCGATAATATCAGCGGTTAAGGCTATAAGGGCTTGTCAGAAAGGCTGTGAAGGCTACTTGTTGTACGCAGTGGATGTGGAACAAGTAAAGCCCGAGTTAAGGGAGACCCCTGTGGTCAAGGAGTATCCTGAAGTGTTTCCGGAAGAGTTACCGGGGAACATGCCGGATAGAGAGATCGAATTCGAGATCAAGTTGATACCGGGAGCGACACCCGTTGCCAAGGGAACTTAACAGAATGGCGCCGGCCGAGTTGAAAGAGTTGAAAGCTCGGCTTAAGGACATGCTCGAGAGGAATATAATTCAACCTAGTACTTCACCTTGGGGAGCCCCGGTGTTGTTTGTCAAGAAGAAAGACGGTAGCATGAGGATGTGCATCGACTACGGAGCGTTGAATAATCTCACCATCAAGAACAAATATCCTTTGCCAAGAATTGATGACTTGTTTAATCGGTTGCAAGGAAGGAGCGTGTTCTCTAAGATTGATCTTAGGTCGGGATATCACCGAGTTGAAAATCAAGGTAGCGAGATATACCGAAGACGGCTTTCGGTACGAGGTATGGACATTATGAGTTCTTAGTTATGCCTTTTGGACTCACTAATGCTCCATCTGCATTTATGGACTTAATGCGGCGTGTTTTCATGCCATACTTAGATAAGTTTGTGATAGTCTTCATAGACGATATCCTAGTATATTCCAAGGATGAGAAAGAACATGAAGAACACTTAAGGATAGTGTTGGAGACTTTGAAGAGGAATCAGTTGTATGCTAAGTTTTCCAAATGTGACTTTTGGTTGAATCAAGTGAGTTTCTTGGGTCATGTCATTTCTGGAGATGGCATTAAAGTTGACCCTCGAAGGTTGAAGCGGTTGAGAAGTGGTCCGGACCGACTACGGTTTCGAGGTTAGAAGTTTCCTTGGTCGGTCGGCTATTATAGGAAGTTTGTTCAAGACTTCTCAAGGATAGCTACACCACTTACCCGGCTCACTCGAAGAATGTGAAGTTTGAGTGGACCAGTGAGTGTGAAGAGGCCTTTCAGACGTTGAAAAAGAAGTTGACCACAGCCCCAGTTTTGGCAGTTCCGGAGATCTTTGATAATTATGACGTTTACACGGATGCTTCGGGACAGGGTTTGGGTTGTGTGTTGATGCAAGGAGGAAAGGTAATTGCTTATGCATCTAGACAGTTGAAGGTGCATGAGAAGAATTACCCAACACATGACTTAGAGTTGGCAGCAGTAGTGTTTGCCCTAAAGAATTGGAGGCACTACTTATACGGAGTTAAGGCGAGGATCTTCACCGATCACAAGAGCTTGAAGTACTTCTTTACCCAAGAGAATCTGAATATGAGACAAAGGAGATGGCTAGAGTTCGTAAAGGATTACGACCTAGATATTCAATACCATCCGGGTAAAGCCAACATAGTGGCGAGATGCTTTGAGTAGAAAACCCGTGTTCGCGGTTTCAAGTGTTGAAGTTGTGGCGAGAAAGGCTAGACGGGCTGCAAATCCGAAGTTTTGATCGGATTGAAGACCGGCGGGTTGTGGCGCCGTTGTTAGCAAGGTCGAGTTGATGGATGATATTCGGGAAAAACAAGATGAAGACCCTGTTTTGGTTGATTTAAAGCGAGTTGCAAGAGAAAAGCCTACGAGTGGGTTACGTGCTAGACAAGAACGGGAACCTTTGGTACCGAGGATCGCCTGTGTGTGCCTAATATTGGGGATTTGAGGCAAAGAGTTATGGAAGAGGCACATAGGATTGCATTCTCGGTTCATCCGGGATCCACTAAAATGTACAGAGACTTGAAGGAAAAGTTTTGGTGGCCCTCGATGAAAGCGGAAATAGCCAAGTTCGTGGCGAGTGTGATATCGCGAGAAGGTAAAAGCGGAGCATAGGCGACCGGGAGGAATGCTTAAGCCATTGGATATCCCCTGAATGGAAGTGGGATAAGATTACGATGGATTTCATTACCGGCTTACCTAAGACAAGAGGCGGTCATGATGCAATTTGGGTGATTGTAGATAGATTGACCAAATCCGCTCATTTCTTACCGTATAAGGTTGATATGCCCTTGAAGAAGATGACGACACTATACTTGGATAACATAGTGAAGTTACATGGAGTTCCTATATCGATAGTCTCGGATCGTGATTCGAGGTTCGTCGATCGATTTTGGAAAGGTTTACAAACAAACTTTCGGAACCAAGTTAGATTTGAGTACGGCCTTTCATCCTCGGACGGACGGACAATGCGAGAGAACCATCCAAACACTTGAAGATATGTTGAGAGCATGTGTTTTGGAAGTAGGCGGATCATGGGATGATTACCTACCGGTAGCGGAGTTTGCCTACAACAACGGTTATCATGCAAGTATAGGCATGCCGCCATTTGAAGCGTTGTATGGAAGAAGGTGTAGAACGCCGCATTTGTTTTGGGATGAAGTCGGAGAAAGACAAATCACCGGACCGGAATTGGTTGAGCGAGGCTAAGGAAAGAGTTCGGTTGGTTAAGAAGAATCGAAGGCGGCTCAAGATAGACGAAGAGTTGGGCGAGATGTTAGAAGAAGGCCCTTAGAGTTTGAAGTTGGTGAAAGAGTGTATCTACGAGCTTCACCAATGAAGGGAGTGAGACGTTTTGGACAAAAAGGAAAGTTGAGTCCGAGGTATGTTGGACCTTTTGAGATTCTGGAAAGGATTGGACCGTTGGCTTATAAGCTTGAGCTACCAGAATCCATGTCAAGAGTCCACAACGTGTTCCACGTATCGATGTTGAAAAGGTGTTTGACCAAGACGGATGTTGAGACTACGGTTGATCCGGAGATCCTTCAAGATAACCTTTCGTATGATGAGAAACCGATCAGAATTTTGGACAGGAAGGAAAAGATGGTTAAGAGAAGAATGATTCCCTTGATTTTGGTGCAATGGAGCAATCATTCACCGGAAGAAGCTACGTGGGAAGTCGAGGATGAGATGATCAGCGAGTTCCCAGATTTAATGGACTTACCAGGTATGTTCTATGTTTCGAGGACGAAACTCCTTTAAGGGGGGGAGAATGTAATATTCCGATTTTCGGGAAAGGGCAGACGTGTCATTTTGCGAAAACGAAATATTGGGTTCGGTTCCTTTTATTTGGAGTTTAAATAATTGGATATTTATATATGTAATTTTCAAGATAATTATGTATATAATAAAAGAGATTTTCTTTTTTTTTGTGTGGAAAAATGATTTAATTGGGATTAACTATATAAGGGATCTATTATACACATTAATCCCCTAACCTAAATCATTAGTCAAAAAAAAAAGAGAGAGCGATACCGCCCTTTTCTTCTTGCCGTCGACTTGGGAGAAAAAAAAAAGGGTTGGAACAGTTTCACCAAAATCTAAAGCAAATCTCAATCGTTTTCGGATCGGTTTCGAACGCCGGAATCGTCGTGAGAAGAGCATCGTTTGGATAGCGACTTTGTTGGAAAGGCTGCAGATTTCAAGGCCGATCGAGACGGTTTTTGGCTGCAAGACAAGTAAGAAGCTCTTCCTACAATCTAATTGAGGTTTAGATTAAGGTTTTAAGTGTTTAGATGTAAGAAGGTTATGGCTTTTTAGTTGGTTAATGCCATGGTATGGTTAGATATGTTTCCCGTGATTTTATGTGTTGAAATTTCGTTATTTAGGTTAGAAACGGATTGAAAATCGTATTTGAAGATTTTAGGGTTTTGGGTAAACCCCAGGCAGACGGGCGTCTGAACTAGTCAGACGGGCGTCTGTGATTTTGGTAGTTCGGACGGGCGTCTTGACTAGCTGGACGGGCGTCTGACAGTAGATTTTTGATTCAGGATTGTAGCGTTCTTAGGAGGACGGGCGTCCGGGATTAGTGGACGGGCGTCCAGTTTCAAACGGGCGTTTGTTTAAGCGGACGGGCGTTTGAGGGGTGATTTTACATACAGGTTGTAGCGATTTTAAGTGGACGAGCGTCCGGTATTAGTGGACGGGCGTCCATAAGGCTTAAACGAGCGTTTGGATTTGTTACCTAATTTCTATTACTTTAATTGTTTCAAGCTTGATCATCATGTCCTTTATTGTTTTAAACTCTTAATCACGATATATTAAGATTAATTAAACATAAACAAGCTTCGATTGTACTTCTGATGCGTTCAGTTAAAACACCGAATGTACTCTTAAAGGGAGTTAAAGTTCGGATCCGTCGGAAGGGCATGAAAGGGCTTGTGCTTTGGTGAACTAGAGTTCATCAATGTCGGTGTATTTGCTAGGACTTGTCCGCGTCTAGTGGTCTAAGTACGAGAGTAGGAGATGTGAGGGAGCTTACTTGAAAACACTAGGGATGGCTAGTTAATTCACATCAATACATACATATGTGTAGTAAAAGATAAAACATCATCTATTCTCGGTTAGACACTCTTTCATATCGGCGATGTGATACGTCCATAAAAGGTGGACAACACTGCTGGCCTTAAACGGCTGAAGGGTAGTGGAGGAAATCCATCGGACGTATACGCATACCGGGGAGACCCCGGAGCTAATCGGTGCTAATCACCGTTAGTTAGCAAGTATGTCTTCAGGCTGATGAACGCCATGCGCAGTGTTCTTGGGTAGTGAAGTAACAAAGATAAGCTAAGTAGAAACGTATAGTCACGACGTGTCGATGGGCATGAAGTGAACCCTAGATTGAGTCGTTCTCGCCAAGATAAGCTTTTAATAATAACCTTAATTAAATTGTATCTTCTACTTCTTACTATGTACATTGTACTTACCTCAAATGCATGTTTATTTATGTGTTTGGGGGAGAGAAGACGAACAGGTTGGTGAAGGTTTCGAGGAGGACTTTGATGACGACGTTTGAAGACGCCGGAGTTGGAGACTCTTATTTATTTTGGTTCTTTCATTTATGCTATTTCATAGACTTGGATTAGTTGGATGTAATAGTTATCTTAGTATCATTGGATTTCGTTGGGTTCTTTGAATGTAATAAGTATTGCATTTATTCTATCTTTAGTGGTTTCTATTCTTTAATGTTTGGAAAAAATTTACCCGAGTCTTCGCTTCCGTTTGCTTTTATTTGATACGACGTAGTAGAGGCTTGCGTGTAATATTATTTATTTAATGTTATGCGTGCCGAACGTTTCGATTTCCGGATAAGGACTCGGTGTCCGGGAACGGGGCGTTACAGACCCATATTCAGTAGCTACAATAAATCGAATAAAATTATTCATCGAATGACGAATAATTATATCCAACCTATTAATTCCGGGATTACACCACCATAAACTCGAAACCGAACTCTATCGAGTATAGATAACTTAGACTCAATTTATGAGTCGAAAGCGTCCACGATATAATCATTACATACGGATAAATCCTCCATAGACTGTTCACTTCGATTCGGGATATTTCCGTAAACCCTTCTCGAAACATATTATCCTTATTTACCATTAACCCCCCAGTGATCAATTAGTTCATAAAAAATATAATATGAACTCGGCCGATCGATCAGTTTCTAGGGTTAACAAATAAGGAAGCGTTCGTCTACTTCCCGAGGGAAGGAATGGATTCCATATCTATGATAACACAGACTACTCACTCATTCCAGAATAGAGCCAACGAGAAGTGTTGGACCACATACTGCGAAGTGATCCTTACTAACACATCAAACTCTACCCTAGTCTAAGCAGTCGTCTGTGATCACCTCAGGATTAAGATTAATCCATATATGATCATCTTGTGATTCGATAAGACTTCTCGATTACGGAATTATATCGAGAACTCAAATCAAATCGGTCCGCCCTATATGATTATCATCATATATAAATGCCCTACTAGGTACCCTATTACCGACAACAGTCCGGATAAGGCTGTCACGGCTAAAGTGTTCGGGCGCATTATTAGCAAATTAATCTTGAGACCCGTACTCGGATTAATAAACGCTACGGACTAAGTTAATTTTAGTACATCTCACTAACTCAATCCTCTTGTGTATAGCAATACACTGAGTTATGTGATTACATAAACGAGGTACTTAGGGTTTTCAGTAGTGTCTTAATTATAAACATAAATGCATATAATAAGATGAATTATTAATTATGTCCTAAAACAATTAGACAATTGTCTTTCGGGCACTACACCTTACAATCTCCCACTTGCACGAAAGGCAAGTGGATTAATTGTTTTAGAGCACACCCTTTATATCTGTATCTACAACATTCTCCCACTTGCTCAAAACAAGTGAGACGTATCCCTCAAATCGTACCCTCCAAGCGCATCTTAGTAATTCATCCTGCCAAGCACGACCGGAGTGTGCCGCCGCAGGGTAGGTCAGTGACCCGGCGCGTACTTAGAATCCGAATACCATGTGACCTGGTACACTGATCAGGTAGGTTGGCGGCTTGAGTCAATCTTTGGGATCGAAACGTCTCCTTTCCATCTAATCTGGTGGTACGATATCAATATGCCTTTGATTCAACACCGAGGACGAAATCGACTTAACGATCATCCTTAATCTGACCTAAAGTCAGAATTAGTGTTATCACTTATATTCTAGTTTGCACCTGAATATACTAGCATATTATTCCTCATTCTCCCGAAGATACTTGAGGATTCACTAAACATCCCATTTCATATTCATCCTCAGGTTTAGATAATCATTCCGAGAGGTAGGGTAGACTACATCGTTGAATGCCGCATAAATGCAAGAATATCTTAACCAGGTGAATGGGTGGGATTGCCAATGATCGATTCTCACGATTTGGGCGAATCAAATCCTTTAGAATGAATCCCGATGGCATGTCGACTCGACTTCGGATAACACACCCATGTTGTTTCCAAGCTGTTTCGTTGTTACCATTCATAAACACTAATCTACGTACTACTTTACTAATATTGATGCCCGTCTACGAAAGACTTATCAACATTTCGGTCAAGTCCACATATTAAAATATATGACTTTGAAATGACCT
Source organism: Gentiana straminea (assembly GCA_036785695.1). Lineage (NCBI taxonomy): Eukaryota > Viridiplantae > Streptophyta > Magnoliopsida > Gentianales > Gentianaceae > Gentiana > Gentiana straminea. Next base: position 42,983 of record JAVUPR010000438.1, read on the forward strand.
AGAGGTTTGCTTTAATCCTCAAAGGATATAAGCTATGGCAGGCATCCTGCCAAAGGTTCTTTCTGATTAAATTAAGATACCGTTAGTCTCGCAAAAAGGTCTTAGGGAATCACCCCTATTTTCTGCTTTGAAACGAATCCGTTATTTGTTCTTAGCTAAAACCCTTTTGTTCTGAATGAATTCAGATTCCGTTGTTCGGCAAGGAAGTCTTAGGGAATCACCCCTATTTCCCGCTTTCTGATAGTAAGAGAGATCACGGTCTGGTTAACTCTCTACCTTTTAGGGAATGACCCCTAAATTACTCAGCTTTACTGTGAAAGTTAAACTTTCCTATTCATTCTACACTTCTTCATGTAGTTGCAATTACTCCCACTGGGCCTGAGATGCTCAAGTGGTTCTACAAGAGTTTCAACAGAATTGGAGTATCATACTCCATTCACAGGGTTATGGCTGTTAAACCAACCTCTATGATCAGGATCCTATACTGTCCACGAAGGACTATAGGTCATCAAACTACCCTATACACCATAAGGTCCTGCAATGGGTAATGGACAAACCATACTCCCACTGTGTTCGGGGTGGAGTGATATACTGATATAGTTTAGTAGTCTTTATTAGTGTTATCACCAATTGCCGGTGTTGGATGTTGACTGAACACATCAGTTAGTAACATCTTGAGTACAAATACTTCAAGATCCAAGGTTGTTATTTATAGACTCTATCAGACCGAGTTTGACAGTATAACCGTCATTCTCTGATTTTATGAGTTTTATAACCAACCTTTACTCAATGCATTAAGATATTTCATGACCTGAACGTGTATGCAAAATTGCCAGTCCTACCTTCAAGCACTCGGTGCTTAATGCCTCTATTTACGGAAGTGGGGTGAACCGAATTCACTCCTTATCCACAAATGCTTAGGCATTTTAAAGGTGGACTTCTCGGTTTTTCATTACAACGTAAACCGTTATTTTGCAATCAATATCTTAAATGAGTTTAGCAGCGTATTGTAGCACATCAATAACTATGTAAGGCAAATTTGTGGTGTATCCCTTAGTGAAAACATTTCACTGGGAGGCAGGCCGAGCATCAGTCCCGAAGACTACGCAATAACCTATTTCTGAGTATGGAATACTCTATCTCTGGTGAAATCAGAGATTTCACCCAAATATTTTGGATAAACTTATTGGAGTTTCGAGTAGTTGTCAGACATGATGTCACTACTTGAAAAAACTCCCACTAGCTTGTACCATTCATATGACCCCGAAGGTCAATATGAACAAGCTATGTAACTTCTTTAAATCTATTACCCTTTCCCGATTGAAAGGAAACTTAGGCATTGTTCCTTTGAGACAGGGTTCCTTTGACTGGGAGATAGGAATCACCCTAAGCCAGTCTTCAGATCTTGTCTATATGGAACATACACTAATTAATAGAATAGAAAAAAAAACGTTTATCTAAATACGGAAACCATTTGTGTTTATATTGTTTGAGATGTGTTACATATACCTATTCAGCATTTCTTAGTGGTTCTGACTTTGTCAAACAAAAGTCCGAGTCTTAGGTTCGAGCTACGAATGTTATATTTATCGTCAATAAGACAAACAAATTATCCTATTGAAAATGAATACGTTCGTTCCAACGAATCCGAAAACAGAAAATGAATTTTCTGTGATACTCAAGAATTGAATCCGAGATTCATTTCCTTATATCACTCCCACTAGTCTATCTGAGAATAACTGCCAGTTGTCTATTTTACTTATTGTTTAATGCAAAGCTACCTAGTTCTTCCAAAGAACTTTAGCTTTCGAGAAAATTACTAAGGATGCATTGGTCAGTGATCCGAAATCACTTTCCTTATCCTCTAATTTCCAATTTATTAATTTTCCGGTTTAGCCTTAAAACTACGTAGTTTAGACGACTAACACGTATAAACGTTCTTTCCCGATCTCGACTTTCCTTAGATGGAAACAGAGTTTTGAACTAGCAGTTCGTTTGAGTAGACACTACTCTTGAATTGTGGGATGTTTAGTGTTACTTGCTTGGACTATCGATTTTTCTAATCGTCAAATCATAAGACCAAAGCTCCCACTAGTTTATCGGTTCCAAATACCGTCTAACTAGCAATACTTTGTATTTATGATTTTTTCAAAGATTAGAACATCACCTAGAACTAAGCTCCCACTAGTTTATCAATTCCAAATACTGTCTAACTAGCAATGCAGTGTTCATGATGTTTCAAAGATTATAAAATCTCTAGAACTAAGCTCCCACTAGTTTATCTGTTCCAAATACTGTCTAACTAGTAACGCATTATTCTAGTTTTTCCAATAAATGGAGAAACTTATGTGCGGTCTATTACACATTTCCAATGATTCAGAAAAACAACAAATCATAAGACTAAGGCTCCCACTAGTTTATCGGTTCCAAATACCGTCTAACTAGCAACGCCTTATGTATATGATTTTCCAATTTTTCAATTTAGAAATTTGTTGTGTAATTACACTTTTAAAATTCACTAAATGAATTTTATATGATAGTCCTATGTCATCTTTTGTAAACTAAGTATGGTCGTCTCTCGTTCAACACGAGTGACACCCGTGACATACCTATACTATGTCACTTAAGTTTTTAAAAGGCTCAAGAGAAAAATCTCTTCTGAAAAATTTACTGCATTGTTTGATAATTACAACGTACTTGTTACTTTCCACATTTTTAATGAAGTCCTATTACTAACAGTTTAGTAACCTAGAGATTTAGTTGTAAATAAAATGACAGAAACTTAAATTAAAAAAATAAATTTTCACTACTAGATTTTTATTTTAGGAATTATAAACTTGTTAAAAAGTCTATCCTACCATTCCAAGGATTTAATCTCACACATCAGTGCCGCCGCAGGGTCAGTCAAAGAGGCGACGATTAAACTGAGACAATCTCTCTCAATGATTAATCTTCGAGAATCAAACATCTCACGGGAATCAGACATCCCGGACCTTAATCATTGATTACCTCCCTTTTCTAGCCTAGATATTTAAAAAATATCCATAAAGAGTGTGACCTACTATATCAGATCTCAAAGTACGCCCCGAGTATGCCGCCGCGGTGGTCGGTCGTGACTCAACGAGTACCCGAAATCCTATCCTTTCGAAACCAAGCCTTGAATTTTGATAGGGTCGAACACCACCCGCGGGGGCCGGAATCAAAGCGGCTCGAGGCGTCATCTCACATGCTTGCATTTATAGTAGAGGCCGTGGGGTTAGCCGTCGCCTTCCCCGCTCCCACTTAATATTTTGAAAAAGTGGTGGGTTTACTAATTACGGTTGCGGTCTTGACAATAAGAAACAATAAATCAAAGTACTCCGAATAGGGTCGGTTATGTAGGCAAGCCTACGCCGTCTTATTCGTTGGAACATATGTGACGGTTCGGGCCAATCCGGCAAGAGAAGCCCCGTTTAGCCCGAAGGCTTATCGGCTATGCTAAGTCTGTCGAACCGCCGTAACGTACATCACACGTGGAGGGGAGTCGATTGAGCCGAAGCTCGGTTGAACTCGCCAAACCATGGTTAGACCATTTCCGAACCCATGTACTAAGATTTTCCAATTTCTAAATTGTCACCCAAAGCGTAATCTCGTTTCTGTTTAAGGTGGGTTCACTGAGAAGCCATCACCGAAAAACTCAACGATTTATCCAAGTGGGATTCACCGAGAATCCATCACTAAAATCGTAAACGATTGACAAAAACCCGGGTCCTCGGTTTTTATAATTAGCTACTTATTATTTAACTACCACATATTAAATTAATAAGCATTCATACTAATTATTCGAGTTATACATGCCTAATTTATTCGAAATAAACTAGCTACATGTATGCATTGGAGTGGAATCATGAAGATGCAAGTCATGGCAATTTTCCGGTTTTAAGCACGTAATCTTGATCAAAAACAAAATTTTACCGAAAAGTAAACACCGAGATGGACCGTTGGTACCCCCGACTAACTATTTTCTAAGGAAAAGTAAAAAATATACTATGTCTTCGAGTCTTGATCTTCGAATCTTGAACTCGAACCGCCGGATCACGAACCACGAATACCCGAGAGGAGAAAGACTTTTTAATTAAATAAACAAATATTATTATAATTATCAAAACTTTTTTTTTTAATGTTAATGCGGCTGATGAAAAAAAAAAAATTCCAGTTTTTTTTTATTTTTTTTTTTTTTATATAATATATGTCGGCTGTAAAAAAAAGAATACAGGTTATATATATAAAAAAATAATAAAGCAGCCGCATGTTATACCCTAGCCGCAAGCTAGGGTTTTGATAAAAAAAATCTTTTGCAGCGGCAGAAAGCGCCGCTACAGGTGCTGCTGCAAGAAAAACAGAAGCTGTTGTGACGTTTTTAGCGCTGCTAAAGGTGATGGACAGCCTTAAAAAACAAGGTTTTTAGCCGTTTCTCCTCGTTCATACCTTGGGTTTCGCCTTGATCTTCATCTTTTCAGCAAGATCTTCATCTTTTCGAGCCCGGAACATCAAAATTACAATAAAAGATGCTACTTTTACATAGAATTTCGAAAAAGACATAAAAAAATACAAATCCTATGCTCAATTGTTGCTAAACAAAGGAGCTACAAAATAGATCTACGGGTAAACAATACCAACCCAATCCATCTCTTCAACCACAACATTCACAAGCATACAACATGATTAAATTCGAATTTTACCAAAAAAACGAAATAAAACATCTAAAACATGCTTTTCCACTCCAAGATCTAAAATTCATATACTTTGATCGTTAGATCAAAGGCTCTGATACCACTTGTTAGAAGTAATATCGTCGGATCAATCATAGATTGACCCGATTACGCAGCGGAAGTATCGGATCTAGATCTAAACGAAACAAAATACATAAATAAAAGATCTAATCCTACAAGGGGGTTTAGGAGCCTACCTTTTTATGGTGCTTAACTCCAAGAACACGTGATTGAGAAGCCACGGCCTTCCAACGTGTGTCTCCCAAAGCAACACCAGGTGGATGGTGTTTCCCGCCGCCGGACCTCCTTGAGATGCTACCGGAATAATCCCGAAGATTATTCCAACTCGAAACCCAAAGAACTATAACCGAAAATTCCAAGTTATATTCTTACACTAATGGCGTGTTAATATGTGTGTCAAAAGGCTTGGGAGAACTCTCTTTATATAGGAGAGTAAAACTTAACCTCCAAGGATTAAATAATTAAGAGATAATTATTACAATAATCCTTTATTCCAAATAAAAGATAAATAAAATGATTATCCCAAACAAATTAAGATAAATCATATTATTATCTAATATTCCATGAATTATCATTTAACAACTAAAAGATAAATCACATATTAAATAATTATCTAAGAAAACTAATTTCCTAATAATTAAATAATACAAACATGCGCCACTTGTAAACCCAAATTAAGTCTTACACGCATGTTTCTATATTTGACCAATTTGGTCAAAAAGTCAACACACCAATTTGGGCCGAGTCCACGAAAAATGTCTCTTCCGTGTATTTAATTATTTAGTCCAACTAAACAATTAATCCACATATCAATTAAATAGCCCAATCCACTATTTAATTATAATTGATGTGCAACGACGAGAAACCTATATGCTATATTAGGAGCCACGTCGGGGACCATGGACCCATATTCGTAGCTACAATAAATCGAATAAAATTATTCATCGACGAATAATTATATCCAACCTATTAATTCCGGGATTACACCACCATAAACCCGAAACTGAACTCTATCGAATATAGATAACTTACACTCAATTTATGAGTCGAAAGCGTCCACTGATATAATCATTACATACGGATAAATCCTCCATAGAATGTTCACTTCGATTCGGGATATTTCCGTAAACCCTTCTCGAAACATATTATCCTTATTTACCATTAACCCCCTAGTGATCAATTAGTTCATAACAAATATAATATGAACTTGGCCGATCGATCAGTTTCTAGGGTTAACAAATAAGGGAATCGTTCGTCTACTTCCCGAGGGAAGGAATGGATTCCATATACGTGATAACACGGACTACTCACTCATTCCGAATAGAGCCAACGAGAAGTGTTGGACCACATACGCGAAGTGATCCTTACTAACACATCAAACTCTACTCTAGTCTAAGCGGATCATCTGTGATCACCTCAGGATTAAGATTAATCCATATATGATCATCTTGTGATTCGATAAGACTTCTCGATTACGGAATTATGTCGAGAACTCAAATCAAATCGGTCCAGCCCTATATGATTATCATCATATATAAATGCCCCACTAGGTACCCTATTACCGACAGTCCGGATAAGACTGTCACACCTAAAGTGTTCTGGGCGCATTATTTGCAAATTAATCTTGAGACCCGTACTCAGATTAATCAACGCTACGGACTAATTTAATTTTAGTACATCTCACTAACTCAATCCTCTTGTGTATAGCAATACACTGAGTTATGTGATTACATAAACGAGGTACTTAGGGTTTTCAGTAGTGTCTTAATTATAAACATAAATGCATATAATAAGATGAATTATTAATTCTGTCCTAAAACAATTATACAATTGTCTTTCGGGAACTACACCTTACACGTTATTGATGACTTCAAATCCGAGGTATGTTATTTAGTTCCACATTTCAAACCCGAGGCTCGTTATTGAGTGGTAGATTTAAAAAAAAACATAATTTTTATTCAAATTAATGTTTTGATATAATTTAAAAATGATTTTTTTTATTATGCTACGGTTTAATGGGACGACATCTGTCGTCCCAAATAAGCATCCGCCGTCCCAATAAACATTAAACCTAAATAAATCGGACAGCCTCCCCCTCCTACTTCATTTCATCCTGCTACTTTCTCAGCTTTCTAGAGATCCTCTCCTCCTCATTGAATCGAAGGCAGCATCAACAATCGAAGGCAGCCATCAATATAAAGTGGTTCGGCCGGCCATCAATCGAAGGTCGTAGCGGCGGTTCAAAGAAGATCGGTTCGGCCGGCAATCAACATTTTCGGTAACCATTTCATCTATTGCACCTGGACATTCAACCATTTTGTTTTTGCTCGGTAGATTCTCTCGCCATTTTTTACTTGATTGACATAGCAAAGATCGATATAGCTTCATCCATCATTTTAATTTCCAACCAATCAAATATATATATGCTCTGTTAATGTGATAGAAATCTCCTTGATCTGTGTGTGCTTAATTTTTGCTTGTTTATGGTTATTTAGCTCAATTTTCATTTGTTATTGGTGTTTTTTTGAATCTCTTATGTGTTATACCGTGTATATTCATTCCCTAGAAGGATTTTGAGTCGAAGAACATGTTTTGCTTTTTCGATGATACTGAATACTTAACAGTTTAGTTGGTGTGAGGAGCGAGTACGTAGTAGTTATCCACCATTATTATTGTCTTATTCGATTTTCTTTATCATTGATTTACATGGAAACAATATCATTATGTGTTTTAATGGAAATAAACTTAGCAGTTAGCAGCAGTATATGACGCACTAAAATGAACTGTTTACATAACTCATCTTACAAACCACTATCTTTAGTGTGGGACTCTCTCCTAGGGGATGCAACATAGCATCATTCTGCTGCCTTTGTGTCCCTTGTACCATGGAAGGTTCAGAAAAACGATGGCCGTAAAACCTCAAGAAATTGAGAGACCCGATTTTAGGCTTATAGAAAGGTATGAACCATCTATATGTAACATCCCGAATTTTCGTAAAAGGGTAAAATAGTCATTGGGCGTATTTGCTACGACCTAATTATTATTTGTCCCATTTATTTGATTAAAAAGGATTTAATTAAAAGGATTTAGTTATTTAATTAATGAGTTTAATTAAATGGCTATAAAAGGGAATAATCCCCAAACTAATTCATTATTAGTTCACACGCTATTTCTTAAAAAAAAAAGAAGAGGAACGGCAATCTGAAGAAGCAACGCAGAAGAAGACGAAATAAAAGGAAGAACCGTGTGATCAATCCGTTCATCTGATCAAGGTGCCGCAGGAGAGGAAAGTGATCAGCGCGAGGAGATGCAACTTTGGAAAATAACATCTCTCGATTTCGTAAGTTTTCAGTTTAGCCCTAGTTTTCGGTATTCGTAGAGTTCGATTCTTGGAAAATTCATATCTTTTAATCCGTAGCTCTGTTTCGCAGCCATGAGTAGTCGAAACGATCGTCTTCAAGCGTAGAATAATCTAAAATTAGTTTGACAGCAGTTAATCCAGGTAATCTGCAGTTTATTGCACTTTTCAGTTTCGTTTTTCTGCAAAGAAATAGGATTTTAGGGTTTCCTGTTGATCACATAGGTTTTGGGGTTGAGGATCAACAATTGTTGCAGTTGCTGGGTGTTTTGCTATCGGTGTTGCAGGCAATTTAAGGTAAGAGGCTCTTCCTATGATTCCAATTATCGTTTATAAGGTTTAGATCAAGTTTTAAGGTGTTTAAGATGTTTTAATGCTAGGAAGATGTGTTTTCTTGTATCAAGGATCATAAGTGTTCTTGGAATGGTTAGATATATTTATATACGTTTTACTATGTTTAAATTGCTGTTATTTTGGGTTAGAAACTGATTTGGATCGAACTTGAAGATTTTAGGGTTCTAGTCGAACCCAGGTGGACGAGCGTCTGGCCTCTCTGGACGGGCGTCTACATGGGGCACATTTCGGACGAGCGTCTGGCTTTCTTGGACGGGCGTTCGAAGTGTTGTTTTACATTCAGGATTGAAACTGTTTTAGGTGGACGGGCGTCTGGGTATAGTAGACGGGCGTCCATCTTTGGACGGGCGTCCAATAAGCTTCAGACGGGCGTCCAGAGCCTTAAACGGGCGTCTAGCTTGTGTTGTCCTTCTTCCTTTGTAGGCTGTTGTTCAGCCTTATAAGCACGATTTAGCTTTATGAAACATTTATATATGACATATTAAATGGTATAAACTTGGACAAGCCTGAATTGAGCTTCTGATTCGTTCAGTTAAAACACCGAATGTACTCTTAAAGGGAGTTGAAGTTCGGATCCGTCGGAAGAGCATGATAGGCTTGTGCTTTGATGAATTAGCATTCATCAATGTCTGTGTAATTGCTAGGACTTGTCCATGTCTAGTGGTCTAGGAAGAGAGTAGTATGTGTGAGGGAGATTATTTGAAAACACTTAGGTGGCTAGTTAAGCATCTTAATAAACAACGTACTTGACTAGTAAAAGATTAAACAACATGTCTCTCTTGGCTAGGCACCAGGCTAAATCGCGATGCATGTGCTACCTCTGAAGGTGGAGGAACTCTGTAGGTCAAAAAAACCCTAAGTACAGAGGGACTCTGCTGAGACGCGCGTGCTATCGGAGTCTACCTTTTCTAGTCTCCGTGGATATTGGTGTGATCCACTAATATGTTGCAAAAGAGTGTTCCCGAGGTGGAAGAACTCCGTAGGTCATAATGACCCTAAGTACGGAGGGACTCGCTAAGGTGGATGCGCGTAGTGCCCTTGAGTGCGGTTGTAACACGGATAAGCTAAGTAGTAACGTTTAGTCAATTCATGTTGATGGACATGAAATGAACCCCGATTGAGTCGGTCACACAAAGATAACTAACTAAACGATTAAATATCTTTTCTTTATAAATCTTAATTGTTGTCGTAGCTTCTCACTTTTACTAAGTACTTTGTACTTACCTCCTTTGCATTTTCTTTTGTATGCATTGTGGGGTGAAAGACGAACAGGTTGATCAAGTGTAGACGACGGCTTTGAAGACTTAAAGTGTTGACGGAGCTTCTAGATTATTTTCTTTGTAAAGGTTGTGTTAGACTGGTTGTATTTCTTCTCTTAGATTTGTTGTACTTCTACTTTTAAGACCTCGTATGGTATAAGTCTTTGGGTTTTTCGTCGTTGTAATTTAACTATCCATCTTTAGAATGGTTATTTTCTATTCATAGTAGCATTTATGATTTTACCCGAGTCTTTTGGGCTTCCGTTTGCTTTTATTTGATACGACGACGTAGAGGCTTGCGTATAAAATTAGACTTATTTAATGCTATACGCGCCGAACGTTTCCCTTCCGGATAAGGGCTCGGTATCCGGGAGCGGGGCGTTACAGTTGGTATCAGAGAGAAGCGTCCTTTCTATTCTAGGCTTCTCTTCCTCTAAGATAAAAATCCTTTAGACCTTTTAGAACTTGAGCTTGGTGGTAATCCTCGTAAGACTAAGAATCTTAAACCGTGGTTAAGTTCCACTAGGACCAAGTGAAGAGTCGTCTTAGATGGAGGTTAAGTTGAGTTCTCTGTTCACATCTTTTATGTGAGCACCTCAGTTTTGTTCCTTCTAGTATCCTTAGTAGAAACTCTTCCTCCTTTTGAAGTTCCAAACCGTAGATTGTTGCATAGGGTTGTGAAACTCCTTTAAGTAAAGCTTTGGGATCGGAGTCTTATGCCTACACTTTAAAGTCGAGGTCCTCTTGGTTGATTTCCTTTTTCCTTACTTTCCCTATTGAAATCTCTTCACTTTCTCTACACATGAATATCAAAGTTTACTTTTATCTTGACCTAACTTTGTAGAGAATGATATTTGATTCAGCTCTACAAGTCCCCCACTTTCTCTTTTTACTATCACTTGGTTTGAGTTCATCAACATTCTTTGACCTTTGCTTTGCTTGAGATGGTTCTACACGAACTCCATGTGCAACTCTATTATTTTCAAGTACTCCTCAGTCATTTCAACTCATAGTTTTAAAGGTCTCTTACTTTGGCACATACTTTTCATTGTCCTTGTGTTTGGATTTACCCAACATGAGTGAATGTTTTGTTTCCGTGTTTTCCCTCTAACATAAGACTGTCTTTCCCCACTCTAAAAAAAAAAATTCTGAAAATTTTCAGCAAAGTAGATTACTGTCTTATCTACAATTTCTCCTTTTACACCAACTCGATAATCATTATGGATTGTTCAGAAAATTCATGTTTATACCGGACACTCTGTCCAGAAAATCTGCAGCAGCACCTTCACTTCTTCTTCAGTTTTGAACAGGTTAAACATCTTCAAATGACCTGAATTTTTGATATGTTGCAGACAGCAATTTTATCTACAGCTTTTATTTTGAAATTAAGTTCAGATTCTTTTTCGTTTGATCTCGATTTGCAATTCAACATAGTGTTTATTAATCTGGAAATTCTGGCAGCTTGTGCAATCGTCAGAAATAACTATTTTTGACCAACTTATCTTCATTTAAAAATTCTAATATTTTTACATCATCTGGAAAACTCTAGTATCTAAATATTTTCTCTTTGGATCGTGCTCAAATTCCTCTTCGTTTGTTCTGTAAAAAAAAATAATAATAATAATAATAAAAATTTGATAATGTCAGATCCAGAGTAAAAATCCTACACAGCAACCTAAAAGGAATTTTCACCTCCTTGACTTAGAGTTTGGGCTAAGAGGGTAGTAAGTTACGACTGTTATGTTTAGGAGTTCCCTGAAGTTTGATCTCTTCTTGAGTTAAACCTTTTAGTAGGATGCTTATAAAGCTAACGTTATAGTTTCTTATGCAGTGTTAAACAAGAACTAAGATGCTATCCTTCAGCATGCCATGTTTGATGTTCAGACCCTTTTCGTGCCCTTTTGTAAATATACCTTTTCTGGTAATTTGTTTCTCATGTAATCCCTCATTTGAGATCTTTAAACTCAACAAATCCTCTCTGCAGTGTTGCACTCCCATTATTCATTTCAAATTCAAATTTGACTAAGCCTTCTAATGTCAGAACATTCTTTTTACTTGTGTTTATTCTCAGCTCCCCTCCTAAGGGTAGTGCCGATATTGTAACTATTTCACCTAATGGTGCCTGTTCCTTTAAGGTATGCATATCTTCTTTTGCTGGTCAAATTTTTAAACCATCATGGCATTCCTTTTCAAGTTGCTTATCTTTAACCTTCCAGCAATTTATGCTAAGCTAGTTCAAGCAGAAGGTAGTCTTTGCCAAGGTGCCTTCCGAACCTAACTAGCCAATCAACTTTTGAGTTCCTAAACTTCATATCTCTATTTCAGATTATTGTACCTTGTACCCTTCAGTTTTAAATCTCTTTCGGGCCATTTAGAGCCATGAACCGCCATATACACCTTTTGACTTTCCATCTTTTGTTGGGCGTTTCTATTCCAATTTTGTTACACCGGTTGAAAGTCTATTTATTTATTTATTTTATTTTTTACCTTTTTTTTATTCCCACATGAGGAATAACCTTGAGCATTTATTCATTGCCAGTGTACTATTCCTCTCGAGTACCGCAACCTGGAACCTTTGATTTGAATCGTCAATGATCGTTTAAACTTCCTTTGAAGATTTGAATTAATTCTTTGAAATTAAACCTTATCCGACAATTCTTATGTGTCTTTTCCTCTTCACTTAAAAGATCTTGCTTACCGTTTACTTATCCAGACTTTGGATATTCCCTTACAATTCCTTGAGGGAAATTTCTATTCTTTTAAATCTTGAATTAACTTCTCCTTGACTGTTGCAAACTCGGACACTTCCTGACAAGTGTTTATCTTATATATTCTGAGACCTTTTGGTGTACTCGGTTTGTCTCCATGGCTCCTTCATGATGAAATTCTTGCTCTCTTTGATTTCTATCTTTCTAGTCCTTCTGGTGCTCGACCTTGCACCTTTACTTTGCTTTTCCGTTGTGTGATGTTCCCTCTACGGAACTCATGCGAACTGAATATTTTTCCTAGTTCGCCAACACCCATCTTTGTTAATCAAATGATTAACAATCAAGGTCACTTCCTTAATGTTCTCAAGCTCGGTGTTCTCTTTTCATACATTGAGAATATCTTCAAGTCCATCGGTGATGTTTCCTTTAACGTCTCCACTTTCTAAAGGTTTATATGAAAGCCTATTACCATTCTTCCAAGTTGCCTCTCGAAGTCCTTGTAGACCACCGTATCTTGCGGAATCCCACTCTCTTAAAAGAACTTCATCGCAAGGTGTTCTTTGTTGTCCTTCTAGTGGCCATCTTTTGTATTATGATACGGTGCCTCTTTCTTCATTCCGAACCAACTTCAACTTTCTCCAACGCGGATTTTTTTTTCTTGTTTTGCTTGTAACCCAAGCAACCTTTCTTATTTCAAGTGCATTGTACCCTTCTTGGCTTACCTAGTTGACATACCACCCTGGTACTCAACTTGTCACTTTTTAACTTCTTTTATTCTCCAAGCTAACTCCCTTGGCATAAGATTTGGATTAGACCGTCAGAGAGAGAAAGGGTGGCAGATGCATGCTTCTCTTTCCCCTAAGAAGTCTCAGAAACACTACCGCCAGGATCCTTGTAGTTCTTCAGCAAGCTTGTGGTGCTATGATGGAAGTTGAGATCGAGAGAAGTCAAGTGTGCCAGAAGTGCAGTTTCGGCTGGGAAGATTCAGCTTTCCGGGTATAGGTCAGCAGGAGCAATCATAGAGTGATGAACCGATGATTGCAAGATTTGAGGCAGTTGATGAGTTCGTGAAGAAACAAGATGAAGATCCAATGGTTTTGATTACAAGTGAGTGGTTGGAGCCCAACCAGCCTTGGTCACGAGTTAGATGAAGATGGCAACCGTTGGTAGCGGAATCAGCTTTGGGATTCTGATTGCGGAGGATCGGGAAGGACAATGAAGAATGGAAAACCTCGAGATGATGATTGCAGTTCCTCTCGGAGCGACCATGAAGTACAAGAATTGGAACAGCACTGCTGGCGATCTTTCATGAAGATAGAGATAGAGCAACACGAGTTTCTGGGATGAATTGGAGCGACAACAGAATACGAGACCAGATTTGATACAGCAAGTCAACGAGGAGATTGAAGTGGACCGTCGCAACCTCAAATTGCACCAAGACAAGCAGAAGAGTTGGGAAGATGGATGAAGAAGAAGACTGTACGAGTTAGGAGACGAAACGCTTCGCAAAGTTCAGAGTTCAAGTACCTCTCGGTTACATTCGAGTTTCGAGGACGAAACTCCTCTTAAGGGGGAAGGAATGTAACATCCCGAATTTTCGTAAAAGGGTAAAATAGTCATTGGGCGTATTTGCTACGACCTAATTATTATTTGTCCCATTTATTTGATTAAAAAGGATTTAATTAAAAGGATTTAGTTATTTAATTAATGGGTTTAATTAAATGGCTATAAAAGGGAATAATCCCCAAACTAATTCATTATTAGTTCACACGCTATTTCTTAAAAAAAAAAAAGAAGAGGAACGGCAATCTGAAGAAGCAACGCAGAAGAAGACGAAATAAAAGGAAGAACCGTGTGATCAATCCGTTCATCTGATCAAGGTGCCGCAGGAGAGGAAAGTGATCAGCGCGAGGAGACGCAACTTTGGAAAATAACATCTCTCGATTTCGTAATTTTTCAGTTTAGCCCTAGTTTTCGGTATTCGTAGAGTTCGATTCTTGGAAAATTCATATCTTTTAATCCGTAGCTCTGTTTCGCAGCCATGAGTAGTCGAAACGATCGTCTTGAAGCGTAGAACAATCTAAAATTAGTTTGACAGCAGTTAATCCAGGTAATCTGCAGTTTATTGCACTTTTCAGTTTCGTTTTTCTGCAAAGAAATAGGATTTTAGGGTTTCTTGTTGATCACATAGGTTTTGGGGTTGAGGATCAACAATTGTTGCAGTTTCTGGGTGTTTTGCTATCGGTGTTGCAGGCAATTAAGGTAAGAGGCTCTTCCTATGATTCCAATTATCGTTTATAAGGTTTAGATCAAGTTTTAAGGTGTTTAAGATGTTTTAATGCTAGGAAGATGTGTTTTCTTGTATCAAGGATCATAAGTGTTCTTGGAATGGTTAGATATGTTTATATACGTTTTACTATTATTTTGGGTTAGAAACTGATTTGGATCGAACTTGAAGATTTTAGGGTTCTAGTCGAACCCAGGTGGACGAGCGTCTGGCCTCTCTGGACGGGCGTCTACATGGGGCACATTTCGGACGAGCGTCTGGCTTTCCTGGACGGGCGTTCGAAGTGTTGTTTTACATTCATGATTGAAACTGTTTTAGGTGGACGGGCGTCTGGGTATAGTAGACGGGCGTCCATCTTTGGACGGGCGTCCAATAAGCTTCAGACGGGCGTCCAGAGCCTTAAACGGGCGTCTAGCTTGTGTTGTCCTTCGTCCTTTGTAGGCTGTTGTTCAGCCTTATAAGCACGATTTAGCTTTATGAAACATTTATATATGACATATTAAATGGTATAAACTTGGACAAGCCTGAATTGAGCTTCTGATTCGTTCAGTTAAAACACCGAATGTACTCTTAAAGGGAGTTGAAGTTCGGATCCGTCGGAAGAGCATGATAGGCTTGTGCTTTGATGAATTAGCATTCATCAATGTCTGTGTAATTGCTAGGACTTGTCCGTGTCTAGTGGTCTAGGAAGAGAGTAGTATGTGTGAGGGAGATTATTTGAAAACACTTAGGTGGCTAGTTAAGCATCCTAATAAACAACGTACTTGACTAGTAAAAGATTAAACAACATGTCTCTCTTGGCTAGGCACCAGGCTAAATCGCGATGCATGTGCTACCTCTGAAGGTGGAGGAACTCTGTAGGTCAAAAAAACCCTAAGTACAGAGGGACTCTGCTGAGACGCGCGTGCTATCGGAGTCTACCTTTTCTAGTCTCCGTGGATATTGGTGTGATCTACTAATATGTTGCAAAAGAGTGTTCCCGAGGTGGAAGAACTCCGTAGGTCATAATGACCCTAAGTACGGAGGGACTCTGCTAAGGTGGATGCGCGTAGTGCCCTTGAGTGCGGTTGTAACACAGATAAGCTAAGTAGTAACGTTTAGTCAATTCATGTTGATGGACATGAAATGAACCTCAGATTGAGTCGGTCACACAAAGATAACTAACTAAACGATTAAATATCTTTTCTTTATAAATCTTAATTGTTGTCGTAGCTTCTCACTTTTACTAAGTACTTTGTACTTACCTCCTTTGCATTTTCTTTTGTATGCATTGTGGGGTGAGAAGACGAACAGGTTGATCAAGTGTAGACGACGGCTTTGAAGACTTAAAGTCTTGACGGAGCTTCTAGATTATTTTCTTTGTAAATGTTGTGTTAGACTGGTTGTATTTCTTCTCTTAGATTTGTTGTACTTCTACTTTTAAGACCTCGTATGGTATAAGTCTTTGAGTTTTTCGTCGTTGTAATTTAACAATCCATCTTTAGAATGGTTATTTTCTATTCATTGTAGCATTTATGATTTTACCCGAGTCTTTTGGGCTTCCGTTTGCTTTTATTTGATACGACGACGTAGAGGCTTGCGTATAAAATTAGACTTATTTAATGCTATACGCGCCGGACGTTTCTCTTCTGGATAAGGGCTCGGTATCCTGGAGCGGGGCGTTACACTATATTATTTCAACCTCTGATTCATGTTTCGCCATGAAGACCTAAGACAATCTAGTATGATCATCTATAAGAGTTATAAACCATCTTTTACTAGGAAGTGTATTTGTTCGTGAAGGACTTCAAAGATCACTATGTACTAAAGTAAAGAATTTTGTAGGCTTATATATTTGAGGAGAAACAGATCTACTTTGTTTAGCCATAATACAAACTTTACATTGAAAAGAAACATCTTTTTTATTTTTCCAAAAAGGGTCAAGTATTATTGATCTGCAGCCAAAGCTGGGAGAAAAGAAACATCTTTATCTGAAAACAAATTTGGCAAAAATTACTTCATATAACGTGTTGAGAATCGTATATTTCAATATTTTAGAGTTCTTTGGGTTTTTTTTGTGCTTTTTCAATCTTTTGCTCCCCTCCTTTTATGTGTTAGAAATATGATGTTTATGTCTAAACATCGTTATGGGAAATAGGTATTGCTATTCAACAAGTCTGTAATCCAAATTTGATGCTATTCAAAAAATCATTTTCAACATCGTCATATCTTAGACCCTGCAAATATTGATGCGGTTGTTGAAGATTTGGTAATTGACGAAACCGTCCATGAAAATTTCCAATTGTTCGTTGAACTGCCACCGATGGAACCGGCAAGCATGAGTGCAAATGATGTAGATGTTGGTGAAAATGATGATATTGAGGAATTAGATGATAGCATCAGTCACGAGTATGCATCAACGGATTGTGACGATGATAATAATAGTGTAGATGATGACATATATGAATCGATGCCACCCACCAGTGACAATGAATGATACTATAAATCTGACGTGCTTACGTGAGTTCATATTTGTGTTGTGACTTAATATAAAAAAATCAATCTAGCATTAACGCAGATACATATTATTAGTGTTTTAATCATACTATATCAACATATATATGTTACTTGTACACATACTTGATCATACATGGCATGTGCGGGATCTGCAGGCGGCTCTAGACCACCTCACGAGCATCCTATTCGGCTACCTGCCAATTGTGAGGAAGGTATGTAACTTTCATTTTTTTCTAGTGTGAACTTTCTTGTATTCGTTGTATTAACATTCACATGTACAATATAGATTTCATGGATGATGACATAGAGGAAGATCCTGGCCAAGCTCCTTCACAGCAAAAAAAACAAGGTGAACGTGGGATTGCAAAAGGCTTAAATGTACGGGCTGAGCTTAGAAATCTAGCGGGATCCAAGATCCCACGTCCAAGATTTCCCAAGGTACGAAAGGCGGGGGGTAAAAACTCATCATTTTTAGATTCTGAGATAGGTAGGGTCGTACGGATCCGATGTCCCCCTAGCACTGAGAACTGGCGAAAAGTCGACGGGCGAGGCCAAAGAGCTAATTTGGCGAGAAATTGAGGTATATTTAACTAAATTTAAGTGCTCAACACTATCGCATTATACATTTCATTCTATTAGTTACCAAACGTTTGGTTTTATTGCGTTTTCGGGACACTTTTACACTGTTTATCGCCCAATAGTGCTAGCGAAGCTTCGAAATATTTAGAAAATGGAAGAGTAAGATGGCTACTCAAGTAAACGACTACTTGAAAAAAGGGGGAACTTGGCCTCCTCCCATTTTAGATGAAACCGTCGCAACACAAGCGGATTGGAAAGCGTTTCTCTGATATATTCAATCTGAGAAATTTAAGGTGAACTTTTTATTCTAATATACGTGTTACATTTATTCAATCATATTTCTTATATATTACTTGAATCTAATCGAAAAGCACATTTTATTGCAGAAGCGATCTGAGCAGAACAAAAAAAAAACCGTGCTAAAACTAAATATACGTGTTCTCAAGGACGGACGTCTATGCCCGCTATTCGATGGAAATATGTAAGTATAAAATTTTAAATCCTTATAACTTCTTCCTTTATTTTTTAATTTTCCAAACTAATACTACATATGTATTTTCTAGAAAAATCCACTTGAATATCCTTTGGGAGATGATCCTATCGAGATATGGGCCGCGAAGCATCGGAACTACGAAGGTCAATTCGTTAATGCGAAGCGGAGGAGGATTTCGTAAGTGATATACCTTCTTATATATATATATATATATATATATATATATATATATATATATATATATATATATATATATATATATATATATATATATATATACATTGTGAACATTTTATTCCTCAATTAACTAATTACACATGTTTTTTTTATATATATGTTTAGAAGAGGTCGCTTGAGTTCGGGGAAAGGATTGCTCCCGGAAGACGAGCAACTCATGAAGAAGAGGAGCAAATATTTGCTCAAGCCTTAGGTTCAAGGCGAGATTATTTGATAGGCCTTGGACCCACTCAACCTCGTCAATTGCTCGCTTCGCAACGAGTTTGATGCCTCAACATCGGCATCAACCCAAAGTCGGGACATCAAATTTGAAAAGATTAAAAAGTCCCAAAATCGGTTAAAGAAGAAAAACAAATGGTTAACGGCTTGTTTGAAGGTTTTTTTTGAATCTATGAAAAGTCGCGATCCAACCATACACATGCCAGAGCCTTCAGATGATGATGATGATGATGATGATGATGATGATGATAATGTTGATGATGATGATGATGATGTTGATGTTGATGATGATGATGATGATGTTGATATTGATCTTGGTGATGATCAGTAAGGTTTGTATGCATGTAGTACACTTTAGTAAACAGTAAGGTTTGTATGCATGTTTTTAAACATTATGGTTTTTATGAAACATCGTATGTTTTGTTTGGTTTTGGTATGTCTTTGAATATGAAAACATGTATAAGATTATGGAATGAGCATGGGAGGCCATGCAGAAACAAAATTTGTATTAAAAAAAAAGGTTTTTTGGGACGACATAGTCGTCACAAATGCATATTTAATATTTTTTTATTCGAAAAATTATTACCTAAAAATATAAAAAAAAAACACCTTTTGGGACGACATTTTCGTCCCAAATGCATATTTTAAATTTTTTTATTCGATAAAATCATAATATGAAAATATTAAAAACACCTTTTGGGACAACAAGCCGTCCCAAAAAACAATTTTTATATATTTTCTTATTTGAAAAAAATTAAATTAGAAAATTATACAATGTTTTTTGGGGCGACATGTCGTCACAAAAATTGTTTTATTATTTTTTTCGGTTAATATTATTTAATAATTTAAAAGATTAATAAATTGCTTTAGGGACGACAAGTATCGTCCCAAAAAACATTTGCCACGTCAGCTGGTCTTCTCCACGTCGCCTAACATGAAAATCAAAGCCACGTCGGTTTGCCATGTCATCACATTTTTAAAGGGACGACTTTCCGTCACAAAAAACGTTTGCCTTGTTTTTTGGGACCAATCTAAAGCGGCGACACTTTTGGGACGACGTGTCGTCCCTAAAAACAACTTTTGCGATGACATGTTGTCTTTTGGGACGACCTTTTGTCGTCCCAAAAAATGAGTTTTCTGGTAGTGATACAAAATAAAAGTACAAATAAACAAAAGTGTTGAGGGTTCAATATAAAATTAATACTGGTGAAAAACGTCATAATCAAATTCAAGAAAAGCACTGGAACTTTAGGACAAATGGGCTTCATAGTCCCGTAGAAGAGACAGAGAAAACAAGAAGAGAGAAATATGAAAGAGGAGAAAGCGTACGGGCGAGGACGAATGGTCCAGAAGACAAAGTAAATCCAGTCTGAATTGAGACAGATATTTCTAAGGGCCTCGTGAAGGGCCATCATCCTACCTGCTTCTTTGCTCTGTCTGATGATGCTCTGAACCCACCATCTCTTTTATATTTTTTCTTTTCTTTTGGTTATTACTTTTACTTCCACTCAAAAAATTTACACCCTTTTTCCTAATTCCACTTCTTAGTACAATGAAGTGGGTTCAAGTAAACTGAAGGGGAAACTACACACAAAAAAGACAAGTCTTTTTTTTTGGTTGGGCTTATGAGGAACTTCACAAAATTGCTTACTTTATCAGCTTTACTACTACAGATGAAAGCTTTGATTGATTTTCTCTTTAGTTTTTCACCCGCATCCTTTCTGAGTCTACCGAACTTGACTACTTCGAGGTGAAGTGGGGTGGGGTTGGGGAGAAACAAGAAGGGAAAACTAGTTGAAGAGGTGGGAAGGGGGTGAAAGAGTGTGCCTCGTGTGTAACTATGTATGGGAAGATGTTGGGGATACGACCTGCTATATAAACATAAGAATATGCTCAAACAACTTGAATTGTATTAACAAAATAGCCATAACCGCTCTTTATTATCCTTCAAAAGATAGTATAGGTACATAGCAAAAATCGATTTACTAAAAACAAAGGCCACATTTTTATGTTTACACAAAACAAGAAAAATGTTGGAATAGATAAAATAAGTAGCAAGTAAAACAGAAACAACTAATTTGATATAAAGCTTTAAGAAACGATTTATGTAACTAATTTCAAAAAGTTAGGACAACAGTACCAACAAAACTTACCTGTGAAATCTAGATCTAGCTATAGAACGGGTAAGAAGATCTACAACATTAGACTTGCCTTATTCATGCAAGTCCGATGAAAGGTGATGCCTCGCCGGATTCCAATCCAAGATATAGAATGGGGAATAAGAACTAAAACTAGATCAGAATATCCTTATTTGTCCAACTCCGATGAAAGGTGCTGCCTCGCCGGAAGGAGAAAGACTCATCGGAAAGGAGAAGGTGAACGGAGGCGGAAGAGGATTGACGAAGGCGTAGGGGTTGAAGAATGTGGAGAAAGGTAAAGGTTAGGCAGAATGCAAGAGGTTAGGTCAAAGATGAGTGATTTTGGATCCGTCAAATTGGGGGTTGGGGTGGTGTTTGAATATAATTATTATAAAAGGATTTGTTTCTTCACGAAAGAGGATTTTTTGAAGAGGGAAATAAACATTTTAAAAATAAATAAAGTAACGATAATGAGAGGATTTTTTTTATGTAACACAATGAGGGGAATTTGGGATCAACAATAACGGGAAATAATAGTTCGTCATCAAATCCTTTTACTTTAATTAAAACAACCATTTAATGACGAAATTTACCTCCCGTCATAAAATTCCCCTCATGGAAATCCCTTTTTCTTGTAGTGATCCACATGGCTTCTTGACAGTGGGGCTTCGCACCATGTGACTCCGAATATTCGGAATCTCTCGCCTCACTTCCTGTACACTGGGACCGATGATATTATCGTTGATGATGGAAAATGTATCTCTATTTCTCATGGCAGTACTTCACTCCCCGTTTCCCCTGCACAATCCCTTCCCTTACGCAACGTTTTGTGTGCCCCGAGCATGTCTCGTAACTTAATCTCTGTCTCTCAATTATGTCAAGCCAATAATCTTTCTGTTGAATTCTTTCCCTCTGAATTTGTTGTAAAAGACCTAAGACAGAATCAAACCCTACTCCGTGGCCCAATTAAAAACGGGCTCTATGAATGGCCGTCTCAACCTTTAGTTGCCTTTGCCTCCACAAAAGCCACCTCTCAGGAATGGCATCATCGTTTGGGTCATCCTGCCAGCCCAATTTTATCTACCATTTTACGCAACTATAATTTAGACTTGACAGTTTCTTCCTCTTCGCATTGTTCTGCTTGCTTAGAAAGTAAAAGCCATAAACTATCCTTTGGCCAGTCTACCTTATGTTCCTCCCGACCTCTTGAAACCATTTTTAGTGATGTTTGGACATCTCCTGTGCTTTCTGTGAATGGTTTTAAATACTATGTGATTTTTGTTGATCATTTCACTCGCTATGTATGGTTTTACCCATTGACTCGAAAATCTAAGGTTCACTCAACTTTTATTCGCTTCCGCTCCATCGTTGAAAAATTCTTTGATCAACCTATTAAAGTGCTATATTCCGATAATGGGGGCGGATTTATTTCCCTCCATGACTATTTTTCTACACATGGAACCTCTTTTCTCACCATCCCACCTCACACTCCGGAACATAATGGCATTTCTGAACGCAGGCATATGCACATTGTTGAAACAGGTCTTGCTCTCCTTACCCATGCTTCCATCCAAACACATACTGGCCCTATGCTTTTTCCACTGCGATTTACTTGATTAATCGCATGCCTACTCCCACTCTCAAAATGCACTCTCTTTATGAGTCTATCTTCCATGCGTCCCCAAACTATACCAAACTTCGTGTCTTAGGCTGTCTATGTTATCCTTGGCTCCGCCCTTACACCGATCATAAGTTTGCAATCTCGCTCCAAGCCGTGTGTTTTCCTTGGTTATGCTCTAGACCAACATGCCTACTACCGCTGTAGACACGACTACCTCTCGTATCTATGTCTCTCATCATGTTAAATTTGTCGAGTCTATCTTTCCCTTTGCTAATCCTGCTATATCTCCTCCTCCTACTTTCACCACACCTACCTCGGATTGGATCCCCACTCCTCCTCCCCGTTCACCCGCCCGCATCCTCCTCTCCACCTCCTCCCCCTCGGATCCTTCCCCACCACCAACCCCGCCCACCTCCCCCTTGGCTTCACCGCCTCATTCTCCACCTCCAAATCCTCCTCCCACTCATCCTATGCGTACTCGAGCTCAAGATAATATTCGTAAACCCATTCGAAACTCAACCTTCATACTCGGCTTTCCTCTCCCGACACCGAACCCACCACCTTGTCACTCGGGACCTTAAAAATCCCAAGTGGAGAGCTTCTATGCAAGAGGAATATGACGCTTTAATGCGTAATGACACCTGGGAACTAGTTCCTCCGCATCATCACTACAATATCATTGGTTCCAAGTGGATCTTTCGTATTAAACATAATCCGGATGGCTCTATTGATCGACAAGGTTCGTCTTATGGCAAAAGGGTTCACTCAACGCCCTGGTGTTGATTACTTTGAGACATTCAGTCCTGTGGTTAAACCTACTCGTTCGCCTTGTGCTCACTTTGGCTCTTTCGCGGGGGTGGTCTCGAGGCAAACTTGATATTAATAATGCTTTTCTACAGGGTCATTTACAGGAAGATGTTTACTTAGCTTAGCCGTCTGGGTTTAATAATTCGGACCATTCTACTCATGTTTGCAAATTGCATAAGGCAATTTATGGTTTGAAACAGGCAACTCGAGCTTGGTATGATGAGCTCAAGGGTTTTCCTTTGGCAAGTCAGTTTCGGAATACCGATGCTGATTCGTCACTGTTTATTTATAACTCTGGTGGCATTATAATTTATCTCTTGGTATATGTGGATGATCTTATTGTTACATTGAATAATTCCAAGGCGCTTGAGACCTTCATCGCCCTATTGGGTCTTCGCTTTGCTCTCAAGGACTTGGGTTCACTCTCTCATTTTTTAGGAATTGAGGTAATTTACAATTCCGTTGGTTGTATCCTGTCTCAGAAAAGATATGCCACTGAATTGTTGGCTAAATTTCGCATGGATCGTGCTAATTCGGTCACCACTCCTCTGCCGGCTGACATTTCTGGGCTCACCGCTAAGTCCGGCACGCATATGCCCGATCCCTCTCCGTATCGCATGGTTATTGGCAGCCTTCAGTATTTGATTTTTACTCGGCCAGATATTGCCTTTGCTGTCAATACGTTGTCTCAGTTTATGCATGCCCCTACGGATGTACATTGGGCTCATGCCAAGCGTACACTGCGGTATTTGGCTGGGACATTGGATCTTGGTCTTCAGTTATATCGTGACTCTCCTATGGTTCTTCATGCTTTTTCCGATGCAGACTGGGGTGGTAATAGAGATGATTATTCGTCCACTGGAGCTTATATTGTTTATATCGGGCGCAACGCTATCTCATGGAGCTCCAAGAAGCAGGCTATAGTTGCTAGGTCCTCTACTGAGGCTAAATATCGTTCGGTGGGCTCAACTACTGCGGAGCTTAATTGGGTTACTTTTCTTCTTCGTGATCTTGGTTTTCCTCCCAAGCAAGTTCCGGTCATCTACTGTGACAACCTGGGCACCACACAATTTTGTGCTAATCATGTGTTTCACTCTCGTATGAAGCACGTTACGGTAGACTATCATTTTATTCGTGATCAGGTACAACGTGGCTTCTTGCGTGTTGCTCATGCTGATTGTTTGACCAAGTCTTTGCCTCGCACGTTTTTCAAAAACAACAAAGAAAGTTAGGTCTCCTCCTCGTCCAACTTGAGGGGTGGTAATAGCGATGTATATATATATATATATATATATATATATATATATATATATATATATATATATATATATATGTAAATATAAATATTATTGTATCTCGCCGTTTATACCCCTAGCTTAGCCCATATAAACAAGTGTACATCATTCATTCCTATTTGAATAAAATCATTCTATTTTATAACTCTATTACTCTCTCCTCCACCCCTACTCCCAATGCCAAACACCATCTACAAACTTCCCTCCTTCACTAACTAAACAATCTTTATTATTCTCTTGACGAAAAAGTCTTGGGAAACAAGTGTCCAACGAGCTTTCCCCCACCCAAGAGTCTTTCCAAAATCTTGCTAAGTCCCATCCCCAACCTTCCACCCAAGTGAAGATAAAAGTTTAACCCCTCTTTTTTCGATAGCAAAACAATTTCTAACAATCCCCGTCCAAACCTTTCCACATCCACCCCTCAAAGCCCCCATCACTACCATACACAACCCGAATTACATTATTCCACGTCACTCCTTCCTAGGTCTTAAGCCTCCACCACCATTTCCCAAGCAATGCAACATTTTGAACCTCAAACCCTCCCACCCCAATACTCCCCTAACTTTTTGTGTTTACTGATGATTTTCCAAGGAATCCATGTTATGTGTCTCTCTTCCTTACCCCCACCCCAAAAGAAGCGAGCCCTCTATTTTTATAAGGTGAGAATGACGGCAAAGGGGGCATGAAAGATAGAGAAATAGTACAAGGGTAGGCTTCCCAGAACATCATTAATCAATGTTAACCTCCCTCCAACCGATAATAATCGAGCTTTCCACCAAGCCAGTCTCCTCCTAACTTTATCAATAACAGGCTACCAAGACGATATTTTATTCATGTTTTTGCCAACCGGAAGACCCAGGTATACGAAAGGAATATGATCTGAGATGCAATGCATGGAAGAAGCACAACTTGCTAAGTCCGTGCCACAGACATTAACGCCATACAACTTGCTTTTCTTCAAATGAATATTTAGACCGGATATCGCAACAAACAATTTCAGAATTCTTCCAAGATTCCTCAAATTGTCCTTATCCCATTCCCCAAAGAAGATCGCATCATCGGCGAATTGTAAATGCGTAGTGTGGAGATCCATATTTCTCAAACCAACACCTTTAAAGAGATTTTTTTTCAATAGCATCACACACCATAATATTCAAGGCTTCAGCTATAATCAAGAACATAAAAGGAGAAAGAGGGTATCCTTGTCTAATTACCCCTTCCATATTAAACTCGCTCGTAGGACTACCGTTAATAAGCACCGACACTTTAGCTGAAGATAAACATCCTTTAATCCACTTTCTCCACTTACTACTAAAAATCATCGACAAAGAACCAAATCAAGAAAGTTCCAATTAACTAAGTCAAAAGCTTTCTCGAAATCGGGCTTGAAAATAAAAGCTCTCTGCTTGTTCCTTTTGATGAGATCAACTATCTCATTAGCCATTAACACACAAAACTCATAACAATAAAATGAAAGAAAAAATATCAATGCCAAATCCGTAAGAATACAAAATGACATTCCTTAATCGTAACAAGTACAAACTAACCGTCTCAAATTTTGACAACACAAAATAATCGTAACAAGCTAAAATGGCAGGTAAAATTTCGACAAAACACGGTTTCACTCAAAGAAAGTTTAAACCAAACATTAACACATATTTACGAGCTTTCTTGCAACACTCTTTTCGAAGTAGAAGCATTATTTTTCTTGAAAGTATATGTCTCTAATGCCTAAGCGGGACTCACGCTTTAATACACTTTTTTTAAAATTAAAACAGAAAATTCATATATATACACACACACATGCACATTCTAAAATTGAGGAATGAAGTTGATACTATTTGAGATATAGTAATGGTTTGCTTATTCGAAATTCGCATATCATAAATGTAAAAACAAATTGCACGCAAGTGAACACATAGCAGAAACACTTTTATTCATATGTTCATATAACGTATATAGAATCGAAATCTTTGAAAGGAAGAGTAAAAAACGAAAAATTAACGCAGTTCTTAAGACTTTATTTCCCGATTAAATCCCCACGGTTATGGCTAGAAGTCTCCCAAAATACAACAGTCTTTACCTTCTTCTGATTGTGGCACTTCAATGCAAACAAGCGGTCGAACAGATTCAGCCTTGTTGTCTCAGACTTGTGTGTATGCAGAAAATGTGTTTTCACACTACAACATTTTTGGCTTTTGCCGACACAAATTAAATGCCGGAACAATAGAAATTAAGCGCCGTAAAAACATTCCCGACACATAATACGGCAACTATTTAAGTGACGTCAATACTGGCGTCGGCAATGTTTGCGGCACTTTTTTGTTCCGCCGGCAAGTTTTTATGGCGATTATACGGCACTTACTAAAAGTGTTGTATTTTTCATTTGTGGCACTTTTCCGGCACTTGCACAATGTGTAGTATATATTTTGTGACGGTTTTGTGACACTCGACTATTATGATGGAAATGGCCTTGTGGCAATTCAACGACACATTTCTATTGACACGTCTTGTTTGTGACAGTTTTGCCGACACTTTTTCATTTAGAAAGACGCATTTTTATGGACCTGAAAGGTTTGGTTTTGTGTTTTGTCCAATGCACCTTGTGCGAAATCTAATGATCTTTCCAACACTTTTATAGATTATCTAAATTGTATTCCATATTTATGTCACCATCGAACAATATATGATAAATTAGTATATTGTAGAAGGATTTTCAAATTGGTAAGGCAGATATATGAACAAAGATGCAGAAAGAAATGATTTTATCTAAAATATTAAACATTTGGGTTAAAATTGAATGAAATGAAAACTAAACACCAAAGAACAATTGATATTCCAACATTCACATGTACATCCACACATTAAAACAAGCTTCCAATCACCTTCCAATCTCTAATCACTTCCAATCTCAATAACATTAATGTGTCCTGCATCAGGTGGATTGATAGGCATGAGATGTTGTATACTTGATTAGTAAACTTCAATAATATGTATGATACTCATGGTATATGTTACCTTAATTTGCAACAATTCTCTTTATTTAATCTTTTCGTGTCTCCATCCTGCATCTTTAGAGAAGAAAACCAACAATTGTTCAAGATAATATATATCTATATATAAGCTTATCCTTTTACGAAGAAAAAGCAATTTTGTAAAATATGACGAAAAGAAGATCATAAGAATGAAGACTTCAAATAGGCATTCAACATGCTATCCCCATGGAGAAAGAACGTCCCAAAAGAAGACATTCAAAGTGTAACATGACATTCATGACTACGGTAAAAAGAAGCCAACAAAAGTTTGACATCGCAAGAGATATCAACATCAAATATTAGCTTGGAGAAATAATCATAACAAAATATCAAATATCAAACGATAACAAGTCATCGATGCTCGGAAAAAACCAAATAAAACAAAGACACGTAGTGCAAAAAGATATCCAACATTACAAACATTTGAATGCATTATGAAAGTGCCGTCAACGGTTTTTGATGCCATTTTTTCCGCATTTGTGCCAAAACCAACTACATAGTCAAATACTTATGCACATTAGTACATTACGCGATACACTTAGTCACTTACATTACATGATTACAAATTACAATTAAATAACATAAGAACATAAAGCATTAATCAATTTCAATTGTAGAAAGGAAAAAAGGGTACAATTACAGAGTACAAACTAGGCAGTAGAACATGAACAAGGAAACAAAGTAACAAAGATCATTAGATTCAATAGTTTAAAAAATCATTAAAGGATATACAACTACATAATAACATTAACGTCTAAAAGATTAAGCGCTTCTATTTGTTAAAAAAAAATGAGAATGGAGAATAGTGAATACCTGAAGCTGCAATCAACACAAAACCATCCAAATTGAACGAGACAGCACCTGAAGATATAAAAAAGCACTCATCAAACAAGACAGAGAAAATAAAAATAAAAAACTGGCTAATACAACCAAACAAAGACAAAGTAAAATAAAGTTAAGCATAAAATACCGTCATCCTTCATTTCCCATGAATATTGAAATGGTACAAGTCGTAATTAAGTGCTAACAATGAATGGTAATTGAACTTTGAGTAGAAGGAAAGAATATATCTTCCGATATAAGGCGGAGGGAAACCTACCGCAATGGCTTCCGCAAATTGGGAAAAGGAAACACCGCCGCCATGTTTCAAAGGTGATTCATATTTGAATTCCTTCATTTTCTCGTTCTTCCTTGTGTGTTGGAACCATCTTTAATAAACACTCAAGAAACTCGTTCACAACATGTTTGCATTACTCGTTATATTTCAAAATAATAAGAAATATTAGACAAAGCAATTGAATAACACGGTAATTATAAGAAAGAGTAATACCATTGTCATTACACGTGCCTCATGCCACATCATGTTGTAGAATTTCCCGAATTTTGCTTAATGTGGTGCATAAAAAATACAACTATTGAAATAGATGGCATATTAGTCAACATCTTGATAAATTCAATAAATCATACATCAACGAACTTCTTTAACCTTCAATTCTCATCCTATTCAATGAATAATGGCTTCTACTCTTCGATAAATAGACTCCTTAGCTCAAAATTGATGAGACTCGTCAATATATTTATTTTATCGTCTATAAGCAAACAACGAAATACGATGAAATTGATTCCCTTCCCCGTCCCACTCAAATGCTAAAAATGACTCGTCTACTACATGTAACAATCTAACTATTCATGCCATAAACCAAACCACAAACATAAGTTGTTCGTTTTTACAAAGCATTTGAAGGGAAGGAACCAAATATTGAACTATAAACACCCATCTAAGGATTTAACACAAAACCAAAACCTTTCGAGTCCATATATAGAACCATGGTATATGGATAATATTGACCTTCTTTATGCCCGTTTATGGTTGATGGTACATTCACTATTGGTTGTCTTAAAACACGGCCATCCAGGATATCAACGAGACAATTGAAATAAAACCCATACAACCATTTTCATCATGAAATCATAATGCACGTGATAGGAATGATATTATCCAATAACAATCAAATATACCTCCCACAAGCGCCTCCCAAACTTCATCAATGGTGCCATTAAGTGCCCATAAAAGAATGCCCATATTTAGAGATTTTTTGGGTCGAGCACCTGGGACTATTGATTTAACAATGGGAAAACTGGACGCTTTCCACCTGGGTCGAACTATTACTCAAACCATTGTCCATGAACAAATTCTCAATCATTTCTTCATTCAATCAGTTATGAAGATACATGTAATACCAGCAAAAAAATTACATATGAATGAACAACACACAATAAATGAACTTATTAAAAATATTGTAGGTTAAGTCTTTCTGAAAGGAACGGGATTTACGTTGATCCCAAACGGTGGCTTTATCTAGGATGGCTGTAACTCAAATAGTCCCAATGCAAAGGCTTCATTACCCTCTGAAATATTCCCCAGGATAAATCATGAATGAGTACGAAACCATAAGACAAAGCATGATAAACAACCACAAAACCATATGACAGAGCATGATAAACAACCACATGAGACATTTGATGTACCACATGAGACATTGGACATCAAAGGGTAAAATTCGGTAAATACCTTGGACAATCGATGACAAAGCACAATCTTTGGGCCAATTGAAAGCAGAGAAGCTTACATTCCCCAGATTTTATCACATTAAATATGGCACACCAGCAAGGGTACCCACCAAGAACTTACTATCTACTGACGGTGGCGGTCCTTTTGCACCTACCACAGGCGACTCCTAAGAGGCAGCGGAGTATTAACAAGTTGCGGAAATCTGACATTCGCAAAACGTCCTGAAATCCTATGTTAAAAACTCGATACCCTAGAAGAACTATCGAAATCCGACGCCGATGCGGATGATCTAGATCGGCCAGTAGTTCATCGTGTTGGTTGTGGAGGCCTAAAATGTTATGGAGAATTCCCTGAAAAAAAAAATTGTTATGGAGAATTAGGGTCGTGTGGGGATAATGGGATCGATGAGTTAAATTGAAAATTTTAATAATTTTCTGAAAAAGCAAATTATCCAGCATAAAAAAAATTATAAAATACTTTTTTATGTTGCCGGGCTTGAACAACCATCAATTCGATGTTCAATTAAGTTATTAACCCTGTTATAGTGTTTAAGGTTGATCAAGTTTTGAAATACTGTCAAATTACCCAGTTAGGGTGTTTATAGTTGATCAGGCTTGATCGATCGTCAGTTTGACGTTCAGCCGACCCATTTACAATGTTTGTGGTTGACCAAGCTTGATCGAGCGTCAATTTGAGGTTCAATTAACCCAATTAGAGTGACTATCGTTGATCAGGCTTAACTGAAGTTCAGTTAACCGAATTTCAATGATTAAGGATGATCGGGCTTAGTTGACCATCTATTTGAGTGTCAGTTACCCAATTGCCGTCTTTGTGGTTGACCATGCTTGAACGACCATCAATTTGATGTTCAAGCTAGTAAACTCAATTATAGTGTTTGGGGTTGATTAGGCATGATCGACCGTCAATTTAAGGTTCAGTTAACATGATTTCAAAAAAAAATGATTTTAGTGTTTTGCTTGATCGGGTTTGATCAACCATCAATCTGTGGTTCGGTTAACCCGATTATAGTGTTTGATGTTGATTGGGCATGATCAAATGTCAATTTGATGTTCACTTAACCCAATTACGTATTTAGTGTTGATCGTGCTTGATCTACCGTCAATTATTGTTTGTTAAACTCGATTATTGTGCTTGTCGTTGCCTTCTGTTAATTTGATTTATTGTCAATTTAAGGTTCAGTCAACCTGGTTACATTGTTGAGATTGGTCGGGCTTGACCGACCATGAATTTGATGTTCAATTAACCTCATTACAATATTTAGGGTTAATCGAGCTTTGAGTGACCGTTAATTTGAGGTTTAGTTAATCTATTTAGACTTTTATGGTTGATCAGACTTGTTCGATCGTTAATTTGATGTTCAATTTACCTAAATATAATGTATGTGGTTAATAAACTTGATCGACCGACAATTTGATGTTCAATTAACACAATTAAAGTGTCGTTGGTTGATCGGGCTTAATCAAATTTAAAATTGATGTTTAGCTAACCCAATTACGATGATTAAGGTTGATCGGGTTTATTCGATTGTCAATTTAAGGTTCGGTTTACCCAATTACAGATTCTATGATTGACTAGGCATGATTGACCATCAATTTGATATTCAAAGTTAACTCAATTCTAGTATAGGGGGTTTGACTAGGCTTGACCTAAACATGAAATCTATAACAAAGGGTTGTAAAGGGGTTAAACAATTTATTAGTACATTATATTAGAATTTGAGTGATATAAACCTCGATACACCACAATTCAAATGTATTAAAATGTTAAAGTGTTGTACCAATATGCAAGTGATCTTGATATCATATACATAATAAAAGGGAGTTGGAAGGGGTAAGAGGGATCAATGATATGTTTTAGTGTTGTAATACTCTATATACAAGTGATATAAAAAAATTATAATAATTTAAGTTTATTGTGGTGTTATGCAAGTATATATATATAAGTGATTTAATATCAAATTGACATTAATTATGTTTATTATATTTATTGATTCACATATATGATTTTTTTAAGGAGATATTGATCCATATATATGATTTTTTAGGAGTTATTGATTCAAATACGTTATTCAACATGATTTTGACGTAAAATTAAGTTTATAATAGTTATCCGTACAATTCTCATGTCAATTCAAGTTTATTATATTATGAAATAATTCAAATTCACTATTATTTTACTATGTACTACATACCGTACTATATACCATGTAAATACGCAAATCGCAATATATATATATACATATTGTAATAATCATATATATTGCACTTCATGGAGAGAACTATGGGTGTACATGATTCGTTTCGGTACGTTTAATGGGCGAAACCGACACCGAACGAGAAAATTTCGGTTATTTGAAATACGAAACCGAAATCGAACCGTTTGTTTAAGGTAACCGAACATATCGAACCAAGCCAAAATATACGGTATGGTTCGGTTCGATTAACTAATACGAAATAAAATTTTACAACTATTTTTGGCTATAAGTTGTTTGATTTCTTATTCGGTATTTTCATTTAGTAATAAACTGTTCGGTTTTATGCATTTTTCATAAACAATTATAATTTTAGTTATGAAAACTATTTATACATGTTACATATAATGGTTCGGTTACAGTTTTTAATTTAGTAAGGTTTCGGTTCGATTAATGGTTTGGTTTATTATCCGGTTTGATTACTAATTAACGTATAGAGTGAACTGTAATACTAACCGAAACTGATCTGAAACCAAATATTAAGTGAATCGAATCGAACACCCTCAGTTCAGTTCTTTTTTTTGATTATCTGTATCCGTATATACCTCTAGAAAAAAATCATGGTACGGTTCTCATCAACGCGTCCCAATATTATAAAAGAAAAAAATCCCCTTCCCTCCCGGTTCCTTAAAAAAAAAAACAACTTATCACAATTATCACCTATAAATATTAAAAATAAATACGATTATAATTTAAATTGTGTTTAATAGTTTGCTGGTTTCCTAAAAAAAAAAAAAATAGTTTGCTGGTAACTAATGGGACACGTCAGCCCTGTCGATGGGTTTGAATATTTTTCCGGTTTGTGTTCCCGTAAGAGGTTTGTTTGTTTATTTTTTTTTTTTTTATTTTTTTATTTTTTTTTTTTATGACAGCCTGAATTTTTTTTGGACTGGCGGGAGGGTGTGGCACTAAAGTATTTGCGGGAATTAAGGTGTGGCGCCAAAGTTGAAGTAAATTATTTATTTATTTATTTAGAAGAGTGCATGTGTATTTGCCTTAAAAAAAAATATATATATATATATATATATATATATATATATATATATATATATATATATATATATAATTTTGATTTCATGTGTGTTTATTGTTTGATTTTTTTTGTTGAGGAATTGTTTGAATTTTTAATGGAATGCCAAGATAAGATACATATTATTCCTCATAATATCATTTTTTTTATAGCGCATTTTGATATGATATCGTAAAAACGTTTTATATTTGACTACGATATACGAACACACTACGGCTTGTGTTGTTTATTCAAGGCATAAAAAAGTAGAAATTTGAGAAATACCGTGCATTTGGTGGCATTATGTTCTAAATGCCAAGATATTGCCACAAAATTTTCGACATATATACGAGTGTCGGAAGAGTGACGTATTTTATACGACATATCATGAAATTGCCACAAAAAATGCCATGCATTTGTGACATAAACAATGATTGTCGTTTTAATTGTCGGCAATGAGCGGCAGAAAATTGTATGCCGCAAAAATGTCGTACTTTCATGGCAATTAATAACTTATGCCGGAAAATTTACGACACTTATCAAAGTGCAGCAAATTAAGTGTCGCCAAAGGCCTATTGTGTTGTAGTGTCACTTTGGCAGAATGTAATTATGCAGAAAATATTCTGTGTGTTTCATTCTTTCAGGATCGTTTGTATATATATGTAGAGTAGTTGGCAATGAATAGAAATATCTGTTCAAAATTTCGCTAGCATAAGAGTAGCTTCTATTCAGAATTGTCGGTTGGAGGAAGTTAATTCTGTTAGAAAAATAGAATTTTCAAACATGTATGTTTCGAGTTCATTCTGGTTCATGAACCAAAGTTGAACTGTTTTAATGCTTCGATTCAGAATTTTACAGAAATATCAACGTTGGCCTGGCAAAAAAATATTATTACTGGGTTGGGCTTGGCCCAAGCACAAGCCCAAGCCATAAGGTCGAGACGGATGGATACCACAAGCCCGAGACCGGACCGAACCGAGCCGAGACAGACGGTGGTGGCGCATGTGGGGTTCTGAACCAACAAGCCTTTACGACTTCCTCCTTCACAAAATTCCCTTTCCCCTTGGGGCATGCCTCTCAATAGAACTATACATCTTAAATGTTACGTTCATTAAAAGCCAACTTCCTATGTGGGATAAATGGAATACATTTCCAATAGAACACCCACATAAATCACTCTACCATTAGGCATTAATTTCTCATTCATCCGATATCTAAATCGAGTGATTTAAAAGCCTTACATCAACGACTATCTTAGTGGTTTCCAAAACTTTTTTTAGCTCCCGAAAAATTATTTCATAACTTCTTCAAATCCGGGCTTGAAGTTGTTGTTCTTCACTTACACTTAAACCCATTTCATATCTGAAATACTATAGAGTTCCCACAATCCCCCACATGAAAGAAAATTGAAGCTACTATGCAGACTTTGTAGAGATAACAAATAGAGCTCTATTGCATCGGGTGAGGTGGTTTGTTGCCTTGAACCTTCCCTAGTAGAATAACATCGGACATACTCGGCTAAGCAGGGAACTATGTCTTGAACTGCTCGTGGATTTAGTGCATGCCAAGACAATGATACACACACAATAGACGTCTGGGCCTTCTCGAAGTTCTCATGGTTGTGTCCATTTTGGCCCTGAAACACCTTGGTTTAAGAGAGTCTGTTAGAGATTTCAGCCCACAAATTCTCATAGAGGCGGCCCCACTTACATAGGTGACCTCCTATAAAGAGCACTCTGCAATACCCCACTTGGCTTAACCAAGATATATGAATCATTAAAAGTGATATGCTTAACCTAAACCCTTCAGCTAGAAGCACATTTGTTTTAACGGATTGGGTGAGTGCTAACTATACCTCATAACTTAGTTGTCCGTTTTCAAGCATGATCTTGGGATCTCCAATCACTATGGTTGGGTTGCCATTATAAGGGAACATTTGTAAGAGGTTTCAGTCCCATTCCGTTTGTCAAAAATTTGACACCCGATCTCTAGCTAAACCTTTTTCATAAGCGGATCCGCAAGATTCTCATTCGAATTTATACTAGAGGAAATCAAACCATTAGAGATCAATTAGTCAATGGTATTGTGTCTACGATGTATGAATCGTAACTTACCATTTTCTAACAGTGATAGATGTGGAGCCACGCACAATACCTTCCAAGAAATTCTGAATTAAATCAACTTCCTTTTCAATTCTTGCTTTCGTTAGATTTTACTTAGGTAAAATTTTATTTTACCAATCACCCCCACATTTCCAAGAATCTGATAAAGTTTTATTCAAGTAGATATTCTTTCCCAACATGTTTTGTATGAACCTCAAGTTAATCATCATTTCGCAACATTAATTGACTAAGGTAAGTGTAGTTCAACGATTGGTACCAAAACAAAATTCATTAAACATTCAGTCTCACTTTTCCACTTTGATCACCACGAATTGATTAACTCATTTATTTTGTCAATTTAGAGGCATCAACAAACGCATAAAAAACATCATATTTATATCTTGAAATCTACATCACAATACAGAAAGACAATCTACAATTAATATGAATATAACAACAAACTATGTACATATATTAATAATAATAACTTTATCATCTTAACATATACAATCATTAAGGCACTCAAACACCTACATACAAATTTATACAAGTATTATACATATATAATAATGTATAAATTAAATTGTTCATTACAAACCTTGAATTAAATTCAAAGTTTAACAAAAGAAATTCAACCATCAAGTTCTTTGCAATCATCATGCGGACAGATTCAATTCATCCATAGTCTCGGTGACTATTTCTTCCAGGTTTTCTTCCTCAACCTTCCAAGGCTTTCGGCATTCATTCCTGCGGTGTCCTTGTTTCCCGCAGTTAAAGTATATATCTACAATTGAATTGCTTTGTCACTTGATTGCCTTTAGAACTTTCACCATTGAACTTTTTTTCCTGCCTTTGTCATTATTGGCACTGGAAATGAACTCCACAATTTGTGCCTTGGATTGTCCAATGTGCCATCCCTTGTCAAGTTGTCGGTTGTTCTCTTCAACATGTAAATTTACCACCAACTTGTTCATCGCTATCTCCTTGTTTTTGTGCTTCAAATAATTCTTGAAATCTCTCCACAAAGATAGAAGTTTCCCAATTATTGTAGCAACTTGGAATGGTTCATTAATGACCAAAGTTTCCTCGTGACATCGGAGATAATAATTTGCAATTTTTCCATTTGGATGACAACGGTTTTGCATTCCATTATCTTGTATTTCATAAACCTGTCCACAATGTACTTCTTTTTCCCAGCATATTCCGTTTTGTATTTCATCTCAAGTGTTTGCCACAATGCTTTACCAGTCTTGTACATACAATAAACAGTATATGATGAATTTTCAAGACAATTCAAAATGTAGTTTTTGCATAAGAAATCAGAATGTTTCCATGCATCTAATGCTGTCACGAAGCCTTGTGATTCTCCCCCTCTTGCATCTCATGAGGGTTTTCAGTCAGACAACGAACCAGATTCAAAGTAATTAAATAAAACAACATTTTTTAATGCCACTGTTTGAAGTTCTCCCCGTTGAACTTTTCCGGTTTTTCGTGATGGGATGAATTTGTTCCTGGCACCGATGCAACAACATGTTGCACTACCATTGGTGTTAGAACGCTTGACAAAGAATTTCCTTCCATTTTTGTTCTTTTCTACAAACAGAATATCAACAATCAAAATTTGCAAAATAGACTCTGTAATACACACTTTCCGACAATGGTATATTGCAATTTTAAAAAATCACTAACATTTTAAACAAATAACATGAACATTTCTGTAATTTACAACACCAAATAAACAACTTTTATTACTTAACTTTTCAGAAACGACCGAGTAATTACAAAGTATTTTGGACTACAACACAATGTAGGAAAAGAAAATTTTCAAATTTTTAGAAAGTTGTGACTATTTTCATATTTTTCTGCACAACATTTTGTTTCCAACCAAATTTCAGATTTTTGTTACAAGTAGACTATAAGCGCATACTTGTAGAATCATAATACCACAAAAATCATGTTGTTAATGTAATTTTTCAAAAAGTATACAAGGCAACACATTGCGGCTTTACGGAAAAACGTCCTATTTCACCACAAATTCCTCGTTTGCGATTTTTTAATAGTCATTTCACATCTCTAGAATTAATATCAACACAATTCGGAAGATGTTTCGGATCATACATATCATGTAAAATGAATTTTAGAAAGATTCACATGTAAACATGTTGTTGTATCGCGTTAACACATGAATTTCGTTCAACATAAATTTTCTGCTTCAAATTTTTCTAAACTTATTTTCTGATTCTAATTAATAAAGGATTAAACCAGTACAAAGATGAACATGTTTCAGATTGCAAACAAATTGTAAAATACGTTTTAGATACAAATTATACATATACACATTGCATAAACATGTTCATACTTTTAAGAGGAACAAATAAAGTCTTAAGATTGTTGGAGATATAGTAATGGTTTGCTTATTCTTAAATTCACATGACATAATTGCAAAAAACAAATTGCAGGAAAGTGAACACATAATAGGTAACAGTTTTATTCATATGTTCATGTAACATATATAGAATCAGAAATGCAGAAAGCAAGAGTAACAAACAAAAACTTATTCGTTAAACTGAGGCACGTAGAGCGTGTCCTTAATTATACTTTGTGGACCGATTAAATTACCATGGTTATGGCAAGAAATCTCCAAAGATACAACAGTCCTTACCTAGTTCTGATTGTGCCACATCAATGCAAATAAGCGATCGAACTGATTCAGCCTTGTTATCTCAGACTTGTGTTTATGCAAATGTTGTGTTTTCATTTTGGTAGAATGTAAGTGTGCATAAAATATTCTGTGTGTTTCATTCCTTCAGGATTGTTTTTACATATAGGTAGAGTAGTTGGCAATGAACATAAATATATGTTCAAAATTTCGTAGGCAGAAGAGTGTCTTCTGTTCAGAATTTTCGGTTGGAGGAAGCTAATTCTGTTTGAAAAATAGAATTTTCAAACAGGCATGCTCTGTTCAGAATTTCGAGTTCATTCAGGTTCATGGACCTGAGTTGAACAGTTGTAATGCTTTGATTCAGAATTTTCCGGAAATATCAATGTTGGGATGGTCCAAAAATATTAATATTGAACAACACAAGCACAAGCCACAAGCACAAAACCGAGCCGAGAGGGACGGCGGTGGCGCATGCGGGGTTCTGAAACAACAAGCATCTACGTCTTTCCTCTCTATAGAACTGTACATCATAAATATTAAGTTCATTTGAAGCCAACTTCCTATGTCGGCAAATGGAACACATTTTCATTACAACACCCACATAAATAGTTCCCAAATTCCATAAAAAAAAGGTAGATATCTTTTTTAATATTTTTCCCATCTATGTTGTCCTCTGGGCATTGTAGTTTTCTTTTGGAGTTCTTCTTTTTAAAAGTTATCCCGAGGTTAAAAAAATATTTTATAGTTAATTGTCAATTAAGACATATTTAAAAAGATGTCAGGATTTAAGGACTATAATAAAAGATTTTGTCAAAAAGGAAATTTCACTAGTGAAAGTGAAAGTGAAAATGAATTTGGAAATGAATTACGTTGGTTTTGTACTGAAAATCAACGTAATTCACTTTCAAATTCATTTTCACTTTCACTAGTGAAATGTCTTTTTTGATAAAAATCTTTTATTATATTCTTTTTTGTCTGACATATTTTATATTATGTCATTTAGGACCCTTATCCCAATATTTTATAATGTGCTTATTAATTTAAAGGGGAATCATGTGTTTTACTCTATTTTTTATTTTTTATTTTTAACTATTCATTTGTTTATTTTTGTGTTGTTGTATTGTTTTATTAAACGGTTAAACAACAACGCTTCATTATGACACACTTGCAAGTGATTATTGACGATATTGGATCTCGTCTGTTGAATAATATGGGCCGAAATTACTCTAGTGGCAATAGATCCAAGATAAGACCGTAGAAAAAAGTATGAAACGAGGGGGTGGCTTGAATGTTTTTGGATTGAGCCTAAGATTGTGTAATCCCAAGTTGCCTAAGTATCCTTTATTTGTTCAGGAATCAAGTATTTTCGTAGTTCTTGGGATCGGGTCATTGTGCCCTAGGCATGTCTGTGCCGTGTTCACGATGGACACTATTTCGTATCCCTCAAAGATTGGATTTGTACGTGTTTATCCCCTTGATTTTAGGAGATAGTCATAGGATTTAAATAATAGGATCAGAGTCATTATGACTGAGAATTCTTTCCATAATTATCATTTATTATGAGCACATGAGAAAAATAACGGGGATTCATAATAAATAAATATCACCATTATGAATTTGTCCTTTTTAATCACATAACATGTAGTAACGTCCTTCTGGACCCATTTATGATTTTTTTGTCCTTCTAGCCCCTTCCCCCTTATATTTATTCATAATAAATAAATACCACCATATTAATTTACCACTATAACATTTATAGTCCTGAGATAAATTCCTTCCTTATTTGGTTATCACCTATAACCACATTTTAATCCGACTCATTGTTCATATGTGTGTGACCTGATAGGCTTCCGAATATGTTAGCCGTAGGCACAAAGTGCAAATTACGAAAATGCCCTTCATACCTAACGATCACGGGATAGCGTCCAGTAACACACCGTGACCCTCAATCATCGGGAGTGTCAAATGCAATGCCTTTCATGTGAAATAGTTACCGTGTAAATAGAATCCTATCGCAATAATAATATCCATACGGTCGTTTGTCGAGTGTCAAACATGAACGACCGTAGCTTATAATCTGGATATCATGCTCTCTCGGAATAACACATTTACTCCCACTTTGCAAAGATTCACAAGAGCTAGACATTTCATATAAGAAGGCCCTTTCAGATATTCAGCCCAACTATTAGAGTACGTGATTTCCGGACGACAAACCATTTATACTCCGCATGCTTCAGTATCACACCCAATCACTACAAAGATGATCGCCCCATGGCTGGGGAAACCTCAATAGTGTCAAAGCATGAAAATTCACACCGTGATGCCATGTAGACTCCGGTCCTAAGGATAATTACACAACCACCACATAGTGTGACACTTAAAAGTGTAAGTGGGCCAGTCTAACGTACGCATTCTCTAATACACATCCACGTATAGTCCAAGTGTCTCTACACTTTGATAGACGATATCTCTCCCTGCCCTTAAAGACAGAAGACATCTAATACGTGCTAGCCTGTTTATACTATCAATGCCCTGTTTAATAGTACATCAGCCTAGAGACATTTAAGTATCAAACTTATTAAAAAGATTAGAGATCTCATGAACCATAATCGCGTATCATGGTTTCCTTATCACAGTTTAATACTAAGGATGTTATCATATAACAATTCTTAATTGGTTCTTTAAAAAAACAAATATATGACAACAAAAGAGCTATTTAATATATGTATAAACATAAAGAAATAGTAGAAATGATCCGACCCGGTCGGATCCGGTCCAACCCGATTTGGTTTAGGACACTATTTGACCGCTGCATATATACTTCTTCATGTAAAGCACCATGTAGAAAAGCAGTGTTGACATCCATTTGATGTAGTTTCCATTTATTGGCTGATGTTGTTGCAAGTAAGGTTCTAACTGTTGTGATATTGACAACAGGGGAGAATGTTTCTTGATAATCAATCCCATATGTTTGGGTGTAGCCTTTTTCTACTAGCCTAGCTTTGTATCTTTCTACTGAACCATCAGGGTTGTATTTGATCCTGTACACCCATTTGCACCCAATAGGTTTCTTGCCTGGGGGCAGATCATCTATTTCCCATGTATGAGTCTTTTGTAGAGCTTCAACTTATTATTGCATTGCTTGCTTCCATTCATTATGCTTTATTGCCTGATTGTAAGTCTTAGGCTCTTTAACATCATCAATGGCATTAATGAATCTGGCATAATCTGCTGAAAGATTGTCCAGACTCATGACTGCACTCGGTGTGGAGTCTGCTGAACATTGTGAGCACCCCCTTGATAAAAGGCTGGTGATTTTTTTGTTCTGGTGGATCTTCTTAGTTGTGTAGGTTCAGGTGCCCTATTTACTAGTGCATGCTCTTCATTAGATGCATCGGCTGCAGCTGACCCTGTATTTGGCTGGTCTGCCGATTCATGCAGCAAATCATCAAAAGTGTCTATTACTGGTAAAGGAACAGGCATGTCAGCAAGATAACTAGCATTTCCTAACACCTATTGAAATAAAGGAAAATAAGTCTCATGAAATTGAGTATTTCTAGCAACAAAGATGTCTTTGTTGGTAAATTCTAAGAGAATAGCACCCTTAGATGTATTTGAAGTCAAATTTTGTCCTATACTGCTGAAGTTTGCAAGAAAAAACTAAGCAAACAAAAACTTTAAACACATATTAGTCTGGTTTAGTGCCATAAAGCACTTTATGTGGAGTGTTTTCCTTCAGCAATGGTGTAAGTGTAGCATTAATCAACTTTACAACATGTAAAAAACAGAAACCCCAATATTCAATGGGTAGGTTACTCTGGAACCTCATACCTCTTGCAACATTCAGCAGATGCCGATGTTTTCTTTCAACAATATCATTTTGCTCAGGTGTACTTACATAGGAAGTTTGATGTATGATATCCTGCTGAGCATAAAAGTCAGTGAGTTGAAATTCTGCATCATTGTTAGATCTATTTACTTTAATAATCTTGTGAAAGCGAGTAGAAACAAATTTAACAAAAGATTTAACAAGGTCAGAGGCTTCAGATTTGTGCCTCATGAGAAAAACCCAAGTAAATCTAGGAAAATCATCTACAACAGTAAGAAATATTGTTGTCCATTTACAGTATGCTGTCTTAAAGGATCCCAAATGTCCATATGGACAAGATAAAAAATAGTATGTACAACAGTGGTACTTAAAGGAAAACGATTTTTCTTTAGTTTTGCCATGGGACAAAAATAACAAAGGTCATGATTACAGAATTTGACATCAGCAGACTGTGAACTAATAACTTGCAGTCTCTTATCGTGCAAGTGTCCTAGTCTGAGTGCCATAAAAGTGCATCATCTAATCTATCAGATAAAGTGTGATTTTCTATAGCATTGGCAACAAAAAGTTTTATTGGTTGATCCATGACATAAAGTCCTCTTTGTAATTCAGCT
Source organism: Gentiana straminea (assembly GCA_036785695.1). Classification (NCBI taxonomy): domain Eukaryota; kingdom Viridiplantae; phylum Streptophyta; class Magnoliopsida; order Gentianales; family Gentianaceae; genus Gentiana; species Gentiana straminea. Next base: position 85,701 of record JAVUPR010000438.1, read on the forward strand.
GAACCAATCACTTTCTTGTTCTTGTCCTGCAAAACACACTTGTTAGCAGAAAAAACTATTGCACCTTTTGTATGATTAATGAAAGAGGGTAAGGATAAAATGTTACACTTAAAACCAGAAATGCAAAACAAATCATGTAGGACCAGTTGAGTATTGATCCTCACTTGTCCTATATGTGTGATAAAGACATTATTTCCATTAGGTAATCCTATTTTTATACCAGATGACGGTTTGGGATTACTTAATAGATCTAATGATCCTACTATGTGATATGTGGCACCAGAGTCCAAGATCCATTGTATTGATCTTACTAAATTTAGGTCACCTGCTCCTGTGGCAGGTGAGTAATGTGTGATAATATCAACAGGCTGGTCAACAGCAAATCCTGCATGTCTAGGAGGATCATTCAGTAGAGCTATCAACTTGTCGAGTTGTCGTGCAGTAATATTGGGAAACCCTGGTCCAGCAGACCTGCTTGGTGCCTGATCTTCTTCTGCTGATTGATCCTCTTCTACAATATTTATCCTTTTTGACTTGAAGCTAGGAGGAAAACCATGCTTCTTGTAACAAGTTTCCTCAGTATGACCATTAAATCCACAAAAAACTACACTGCATCTTTTTTTATTTTTGGGCCTCGGATTTGTAGCAGATTTAGGTCTGTTGATAATCTGACTTTGTCCCTGTCCATTCTTCTGTGACAAAAGAACCATGGAATCTTGATTCTTGGCCTTGTTAGCCACATACAACTTCTGTCTCTCAAACTTAATTGCCATTGCAAACGCATCATGAATTTCTAGAAAAAGCACCATCAACATTGCCTGTGAGACCATTGGTTCAAATTCATCCCTTAATCCTTTAAGGAATTTCATGACATGTTCGGCCTCCATATGATCCATCAGATTGCTGATTGCATTGCAGTGACATTGAGGATCACAAAAAGAGACTGTTACAGGCCTGGTGGTCTTGATTTCTTCCCAAAAAATCATTAATTTTGTTAAATATTGATTGACAGAATTTGTGCCTTGCTTTAGAAGATGCATTTCTTTAAGAAGATCTGAAAGTCTTAATGCATCAACATTTGAAAATCTTGCTGCAAGATTCTTCCAAGCCGTATGTGCATTCTTGTAATACATCAAACTTTGTGCAATGGTGTTTTCAACGAGTTTAAGATCCATGATCTCACCATTGTATCACACTTGTCTCCATGCATGAAAGTCTACCGAATCCGTTTCGGCCTTTTAATTGTGCCGTCTACGAAGCCAATTTTATTCTTGGTGATCAACACCATCTCCATGGACATTTTCCATGGATTATAGTTGTTTCCATCATCAATGGCTGAACAAGAACCAAAGAAGGATTCTCATTTGGATGAACATAGAATGGAATGGACCTATTTCTTGTTTCTTAGCTGCCATGGCTATCAAGAACTCCAAAATTGATCACAAATCAACAATGATAGTGAAAAAACGATCAAGAAGCGATCTAAAAAACGGGGAAAGAGGTGACAGTTTACTCTCAAGAAACTGAAAACTCAGGAAAATGAAGAACACTCTTAAGATTCTCCAACATTTGGAGAGAAAATGCAGGAAAGCATTCAAAAATTTCTCAAATTTCTGCTCTGATACCTTGATGAAGTTTGTAGAATTACAAACAAACAAAATAAAATGCGGAATTATTATTGATCAAGTAAAGATTACAAGGTAATTACAATGCAGCTAATCATGGGGTATTTATAGCTTCATACACCTCATGAATTAGTTAGAAGTAAGTTACAAACGGTCATAACAGATACAACAGAATAACCGTTTTCTACATTACAATATATTAAAACCGATCGTAGGCCGCCGAGTCTTTATACCGTCGCCGGCCGCCGGTGTTCATCTTTTGTCAACAAGCCGCTTGGTATCTTCATATGATCAGCAAAGTGCACTCAGCATTCCCATCAGCTTTTATATTGTAACAGTATTATTGTCTATGCATGCACCAAATCCTCGACAGTTCAAGACCTAGTTCCCTGCTTAGCCGAGTATTTCCGATGGTATTCTACAAGGGAAGCACTACAAAAAAAGATTTTTTGCGACAAATCTTTGGTGACAAATAATAGAAGGTTGCTTCTAGTGACAATAACTTTATTTGTCACAAAATGTATTACTTAGTGATTAAAAGTGGATGTTGTCACAAGTGGCTTATTGGATCGCACAAACCGTATGGTCTCTGCCAGGCATATAATGCGACAATTTTTGGAATGAGACATTGCTGACAAAGGTCTGTGGCATGAAATCCTAAATAATGTATATGACAACCATATTTTGTCACGACAAAATGCTATACGAAGTATATATAAAAATTATTAAATAATAAATGTATACCCCTTCAAAATAATAAAATTATAAATTAACTAGTTTACTTAATAATTATTTAATAGCTTAAATAACTCGCAAGATACCCGAGATCACCTCGATTAATTATTCGAGTAGCTTTCAAATATATATATATAAATATATATATATATATATATATATATATATATATATATATATATATATATATATATATATATATATATATATATATATATATATATATTGAAGTAGCTCGACTCAAACTCAAACTCAAACTCGAAAAAAATATATTTATACAGTTTCATTAATATATTAAATATTAGTCGAGTTGAGTATTTGACGAGTCAAAGTTGATATTAGCATATTTTACGAGCTGAGTCGAGCTAAACCGGATATTTAACGAGTTGAGCTAGATCTTGTGCGAGTATCGAGTCTGGGTCTTTTTAGTCAAGTCGAACTTGAGCTTTAGAGAAACTCGATTCGCCTTGATTACACCTATAAATTAAACATAGGATAAGTTTCGCTCTCGGCCTCGTCGTAACAACTTTCGCCCTAATGCTTCCGTCGCTAAAAAATCTCTCATCTCCTCGCTCAAGAATTTCTCATCTCCTCGCTAAAAAATCTCTCATCCCTCATCTCTCATCTTCTAAGCGAAATATTGCGTTTGCCCCTGCTCCTCATCCCGATCGATTTCATCTATTGAATCGATTTTCTCTCATGAATTGCTACGGACTTTTGGTTGATTTGAACAAGTGATGGTGTTAAGGTGGACGAAGGGGAATGGAGTTGAATAAGATTTCGTGTTCGAGAGATGAAGATTAAACTTTGGATTGAGGAGAAAGAAATGATCGCATGGAGGAGAAAAATCGGATCATATGAGCCGGTGATAGACGATGTTTCCATCGAGTTGTGATTTCTATCCTGAGCGGTTATTTAGGACAGTATTTGGAGGGTGACAAATTTCGCCTAAGGTAAGAGTTAAGTTTTCCACATGTTTTTGGAAGAAGGATTTCAATAATGGTGGAATCACGTTTGTAATCAAAATTTGGATTGACAACATAAGGCTTCTTGCTAACAGTATATCAACTAATTCCATTTTCTTTAGCATTCGACCTGATGTTCATGAGTTACCATGCCTCCCCCGTATTTTTGACAGACGGGTTGCTCGAGGTGGGAAGTCTATTACTTTGGTAGGTTCTAAACTCGTGGTGTTTGGAGGAGAAGACAGCATAGAGGACTCCTCATTCATGATTTGAACGGTGATGGTGTTCATGTTTGGTCATTACATGTCCGCTCTTGTTTAAGTTGTGGTTTGCATAAGTCTCTGTTCAAGTTGTTAGCTTCGGTTGCTTTAGGTCTTTGCTTGGTTGAGTCATTCGGCCTTTGTTCAAGTGTATTCGATTGCTTTCTGTTCAAATGTTAAGTATCTTGCATATCAGTTTTGTCTTTCTTATGTTCGAGATCAATACTTTGCATCTATTCCATGGTTCTATTAGGACTCATAATTCTCGTTATGTTTAGGTCTTTTTATTAAGATGATGCATATGTGTATTACTTGGTGCAAGTCTTAGAAGTCAATCCAGGCTTTGCCTTTGCTTCGGTCTAGTGCTTCAGTCCGTTTTCTTAAAGTTCTGTTTGACTGATCGTTTAAGACCGATTGCTTTATTCTTAATTATCTTTGACGGTTTTTAATGTATGGCTGATGATTTTTAGTGACTTTGACTTTTCTTGATCTTTATTTTGTATCCTAAAATTCTCTTTAGCATGTTTTTCTCCCTACTTTTTATAGAAAGTATGTGTCATTAGTCCTGTCATAACATTATGTATTGAATATTAGTCCACCTTTTAGTATTTTGTACACCGATATGATAGCATATAGATACCATCTTTTGATAGTTACAACTTATTTCACTAGCCGTCTTTATGTTCTTGTTACTCCCGGTGTGTGAACTCGTATTTGTTCCCTTAGTTTTTTAGTTCATTGCATTGCACCTTACTTCCATTGAGTAACTTTACTGCCTCAATACATGTTGTAAAATTTGTGCCAAGAGATGGCATTTCGGCCAAGATAGACAACATAAGCCCCAGTGGAAGCATAATCATCGTGAGAGCCACCCCAATCAGCATCAGAGAAGGCATGAAGAACCGGGGGGGAGTCACGGTAAAGCTGCGAGCCTAACTCGTTGTCCCACCAAATAACGAAGCATGCGCTTAGCATAAGTCCAATGAAGATCCGTAGGGGCATGCATGAAGCGGGAGAGTTTATTCACCGAAAAGGCAAGATCCAGACGGGTAAACAAAGGATACTGCAAGCTGCCAATAACCATACGATACTCAGACGCATCATCAAGCCGAGAACCAGACTGAGCAGTAAGACCAGACAAATCAGCTGGCAGCGGAGTAGTGACCGGATTAGCCTGATCCATGTGAAGACGAGCAATGAGCTCGGTGGCATATCGCTTCTGAGATAAAATACACCCATGATCATTGTGTATAATCTCTATGCCCAAAAAATAAGAGAGGGCACCAAGATCTTTGAGAGCAAACCGACGACCCAATAAAGAGATGAACGTCTCAAGAGCCTTAGTGTCATTCCCTGTAATAATAATGTCATCCACATACACCAAGAGATAAAGAATAGTGGTACCGGTATTATAGATGAAAAGTGATGAATCAGTTGTAGCATTCCTGAAGTTGCTAGAAAGGAGGAACCCCTTAAGCTCCTTATACCACGCCCGAGGAGCCTGTTTCAACCCGTAAATAGCCTTTCGCAACTTGCACACATGGGTAGAAAGTTCAGTGCCGATGAACCCCGGCGGCTGGGCCAAGTAAACATCCTCAGACAGATGACCCTGTAAAAAGGCGTTGTTGACATCTAGCTGACGTAAAGACCACCCCTGAGATAGAGCCAGAGCAAGAACAACACGCACTGTAGTAGGTTTAACCACCGGGCTAAACGTCTCATAATAGTCAATACCAGGGCGTTGAGTAAACCCCTTAGCCACAAGGCGAGCCTTGTGACGATCAATAGTGCCATAAGGGTGACGCTTGGGACGAAAAATCCACTTAGAGCGATAACATTCGATTAGGACGAGAAGGAACCATGGACAACGTCTCATTGAGAATGAGAGCGTCATATTCCTCCCGCATGGCGTCCTCCAATTCGGGTTTTTAAGAGCTTGGGTTATATTGGTGGGTTCGGTGTCAAGAGAATTGGGTAGATGGGAGTGAAGATTGAGTTTTTGAATGGGTTTATGAATATGGTCACGAGCCCGAGTGCGCATGGGATGAGTGGAGGTGGAGGGAGGTGGAGGGGGGGCGGCGGGGGAGAGGGTGGTGGAGATGGTGGTGGCAGGGGGGAGGTGGGGGAGGCGGAGTGGAAGGAGGTGACGGGGAATGAGGCGGAGTTGGAGGGGGGTAGGGATAGGGAGGGGAATAGGAGGAGAAGGGGGTATCCAATCCGATATAGAGGCAACGGTTGGGGAGATAGGGGGAACCCGAGGCTTGAGTAGATCGAAACGGGAAAACCGACTCCACAAACTTGACATGACGCGAGATATACATGCGAGACGCGACTAGATCGTAGTAGTAGTACGCATGCTGGTTGAGGACATAACCAAGAAAGACACAAGGAGTGGAACGAGGTTGAAGTTTGTGACTGGTGTAGGGACGCAACCAGGGATAACCGAGACAACAAAAAATACGCAGTTTAGTGTAATTTGGAGGAGTTTGAAATATAGATTCATACGGGGTATGCATTTTGAGAGTGGGTGTGGGCATACGATTGATGAGGTAGACAGCAGTGGCGAAGGCATAAGGCCAATACGAGATAGGAGCGGAAGCATGAGCTAAAAGGGCCAAGCCAGTTTCAACAATGTGCATATTACGACGTTCAGAGATTCCATTGTGTTCAGGGGTGTAAGGCGGAGTTGTGAAAAAAGAAATACCGTTGGTTGCAAAATATTCACGTAGAGATATAAATTCACCACCGTTATCAGAATATATTATTTTAATTGAATTTTCAAAGTATTTTTCAACAATGGAGCGAAAGCGGATAAATGTAGAATGTACATCAGATTTTCGTGCTAGTGGATAAAACCAAATATAGCACGTAAAATGATCAACAAAAATAACAAAATATTTGAAACCATCAGCAGAAATAACGGGTGATGTCCACACATCACTAAAAATGATCCCGAGAGGACGAGATGAAATTAAAGTAGACTCGCCAAAAGGCAGTTTATGACTTTTACTCTCTAAGCAGGCAGAGCAATGAGTAAAAGAATTATTACTAGACTGTAAATGATAAGTGTTTAAAATAGACGATAAGATGGGATGAGCCGGATGACCCAACCGATGATGCCAGTCCTGCGAGGAGGCTTTATTGGAAGCAAAGGCGACAATAGGAGGATTTGGCCACTCGTACAAACCATTTTTAACTGGACCACGAAGGATAGGCTTGGTCGTCTGAATGTCCTTCACAACAAATTCAGAAGGTAAGAATTCGACAGATAAGTTATTGGCTTTACACAATTGTGAGATAGACAAAATTACGAGACATGCTAGGGACACGAGAGGACATTACGTAAGGGAATAGATTTAACAGGATTAAGGGGAATTGAAGAAGTGCCAGTATGAGTAATAGACAGTCCCTTACCATCACCAACCAGGAGGTCATCAGTGCCAGTGTACGGAGCATGGAGGGACAGATTCTGCAAATCCGAGGTCGCATGATGCGATGCTCCACTATCTAGTAGCCAATTCGGAGCATTTGAATCAAACTGAGCCGAGTCGATGTTCGGGGCTGCAACATTGGCCTGAGGTCGTGGTGGTCGCGTACCCGGGGAAGCAAAAATATGACTAACCTGACCACCAAAAGTAGGACACTCCTGAGCAAAATGACCCTGAATAAAGCAAAGTTGGCACTTACCCAAAAATGGACGACGGTTCGAGGTGGTGGAGGAGACGCCTCCAGCCCGTGTATTGGCTGAACGACCACGCTGTTGCTGCTGTCCATAATTTTCAGCCTGTTGGGGACCATAATTACCGCCAGAAAGAGGGCCAGAATTGCCGCCATAAGTGCGGCTGCCCGGCTGTTGCTGCTGTCCAGTGGTGCGCCAAGAGCCCGGCGTAGGCTGCTAAGGTCGGGACTGAAAAGGTGGCCTGTACACGGCATGGGCAGTGGCCGGCCCAAAGGATGGTAATGCCGGAGCAGAAGGCGGCTGAAAGTGGAGGAGCTTTTCATGGAGCTCCTCAAAGGTGATCACCGTTTCACGAACCGCAATAGCACGGGCGATGTCAGAATATTCAGGCCCAATATTTGCTAATATGAGGTCCACAAAATCATCATGCTCCATTTTGGAGCCAAGAAGGGCCAATTCATCGCGCTTGTGCTTCATAGTATAAAGGTATTGAGAAATCGACTGCGAACCGCATTGGTGAGACCTCATAGCATCCTTAATTGCCTTGATACGAGCCCTAGATGGAGTAGCATATACATCTACGAGGGCTTTCCATGCCTCAGCCGACGTCTTCTTGCCATAGAGGAGGGTGGCAACATCCGGGGATAGAGAGGAGACGAGCAGGCTGCGGATAAGGTTATCTTACGCGTGTGATGAACAAAGTCCGGGTTGGGGGCTGTTTGACCAGCGGCAGTGGTGATGGTGGTCGGCGGAATGACCTTCGTGCCATCAACATAGCCAAACAGTCCATTACCAAGGAGAAGAGCTTCTATTTGCATATGCCATACGTAGTAATTCGTGGCATCTAGTTTAATGGTGGCCTGAGCGGCGTGATTGAAGGTAACGAGAGCTGGAAGTGTGGCCATGGTCGCCGGTAATCGTGAAGAAGAAGAAGCAGGGGGGAGGGGGCCGATGGAAACAACAGGTTTATTGGGTTATGGAAGAACCCTAAATGTGCAGGAAATTGTAACAGGAAATAGCGAGGGAGGAAAAGAAAAGAAAAAAAAAATTTATTTGACGTATATGGATCGAGAGTGCTCTGATACCATAACAGAGTAATTTTAAAATTATGATTCAATTGATTATTCACAGTTCAGCAGTGTACAATATATAGGAAATTATAGTTGAGCTATAACTACACTAAGGCTAGAATTAAGGCTAGATACATTCCTAGTAATCCTCTAATAATAAATACAAAATATATTATCTAAATAATGTGTACAAATATATACGGCTAATATACAAGAGTTCCATGTCATCAGAGAAGTTTAAAATTTTAGTTTTTATCAGATCTTGTAAGTTTAAGTTTTATTGATGTGACTCTCATGTTGATTCTTCTTTTTGAGTAATCCAAGGCCTTATTTTTAATTTCGTTGTGGATATGTTGCAGGGTTTGAATGTATTATGTTTTGCTAATCACATTTCCTCTTTTGTTTGAGCAAGGCATTGGTGTTGTCACCCAAACAGCCTGCAATCTGGTCCGACTAATGTGATAGTAAGTCTAAGCCTGCGATCTCAGTTCTGGTCTCTGAAATTCGAGTCTGCATCATCAGTCTTGCTTGTTCAATTTTTTGAGTTAGGGACCGTTTGTTAAATCTGAAGTCTGAAATCTGAAGTCTGAAGTCTAAATATATTGAGAAACTGAATTATTTAACTACTGAAATAGAATAGACTGTTTGTTAACGTTATCAATATAAAAATGCTTATATTACAGTTGTACGCATTAATATTTTCATATATCAAAATAACTATGCAAAAATATTTATTTTATAACAAAATAAGCTATAATGTGATAATATTTTTGCACACAATTTTAATATTTTAGAATATTTGTGTTATTTTCTAAACATCTACAAAATCACAAACAAATATGTAATTACTTATTAAAAATAAGGAAAATTAGGGATAAGGACACAATCTGGAATATTTTTAAGTAACAGGACAACTACATATTTTTTATAGGGAGAAGGACAACTGCATAATTTTTATAGCGAGAAGGACAAACGGTGAATCCCGAAAATCAGTGAATCTCCCCGGTGAATCCCGAAATCGGTGAATTTTGACAAGTGAATTTCGACAAGTGAATCCCGAAAATTAGTGAATTTCGACAGTGAGTTTCGGCAGTGAATTTAAACAGTGAATTTCGAACACAAGTGAATTTCGACGGTGAATAAATAGTTTTGTCCTTTATGCAAAAGTTTCAAAAGACTGTCCTTCTACTCAATTGATGAAATATTTTTGTCCTTCTCCCTCATTGCCCCTTAAAAATATATGTGAACATTGTTCGAATCATATAATTGTACTAAAAAATAAAGACCATCAAGAAAAAATATAAATAAATTAAAGGGGTTAAAAAAATAATATAGAAGAAAAAACGACAAAAAGAATTAAAAAAGGATAGGCATGATCTTTATTGAATGAATCAAAGTTGATATACTTAAAGAAAAAAAATAAATCAAAGCCGGTATGCGAAAATTAAAAGGAGAACGTGGGAATAACTATGCCGCGAGAAGTTTTCAGCATTAAGCGGATGTGATACCGCTTAAAATTGTCAATACAAATTTGGCCTAAATTCAGATGCTCTTAATTAGGTAAGTGATGATAAAATCCATTATCAAACATGACTTATTTTAATATCACTTATTTTTTTAAGAATAAGTGCTTAATTATTTTAACAAACAGCCCCTAAGTCTGTTAGCAAAATTAAGTTATGTGTCCAGCTTCTATTCAATATGATCAAATGCTATGCTGCTATGTTTAAGTTTTTGTTTTGCTATTATTTTATCATCTGCCTATGTTTCTCTCTATATATAGGTTGCTGCTCTATGGTTTAAACAGAGATCTTGGTTTTTTGATGACGACAATGGTTATTTTTTGTGTTGTGTTACGATGTTCTTGTTTCAGGTGGAAAAGCTTATGTCCAAAGCTATTTTGAACGATAGGCGAGATGAAGCTGCAACTAATATGAATGCTGCTAGTAGTCGTTCACACATTATATATACGTGCACTGTTGAAAGCAAGGTAGATATTCTATTCAATTTTCATTGTTGCTATTATATACATGCACTATTCTTCTTCTTCTCATCATTACGTTTTTATGGGCAACTATTGCATATTGAACTTTTGCAAGATCTCTTCTTTCGTTTGATATGATTGATTTTGTTCTGTTTACCGTATTATCCTTTTCCAAAGGGAGTTGGGGTTCTAATGAAATTTACTATCACGCAGCTGTTTACCGGAGACTAGGAAAAATTGGTCCGTGATGCCTTTCAACTTGCCAAGGAAAAGCCTCCTTGCATTATCTTTATTGATGAAATTGATGCATCCCCTGGATATGGCCTAGTGGTGAGGAGCTGGGGTGTTGTAATGACAGTCCGGACCCTAAGCTGGAGGTCAGAGGTTCGATTCCGTAAAAGGGGTTGATTTCCGATGGCTAAAACTTCAGTGATGGGGAACTTAGACAGCCCTTGACTCTAAGCTCTAGGCTCATGATTAACCTTTCCTCGCATTGCTGTGGGATCGGGGGCGAGGGGGCCCTCACGTTTAGGGTTTAACCGTTTTTTATTGATGAAATTGATGCAATTGGTCCAAAGCGTTTCGATATGTATGTATCATTGCTTAAAATGTTATGTAGATGAATTTACTTTGATTATATCTTTTAAATCCTCGGGGAAGAGTTGCAGATTCTTATTTGTGCCAATTTCCCCCTTTGTTTATGTATGAAACAGTTATCATGCAATACCAGGTTAGAATTTATGTTCTTAACAGAATTTTTTGTTGATAGATATGAAAACTTTATATAGGGTTTGGGGTAGAATGTATAACTTGATATTATGTTTTTTTTTATATCATTTTTTCATATGTTTCTTGTCTTGTCAATGTTGAAATGAATAGAGATCAAGATTATGATACATGTATCATCTAAAGAGAAGAAATTTTGTTATAGTATAGTTTATAGTGTATGTGAATGTTGTTGTTGTTGTTCTTCTTCTTATTATTATTATTATTATTATTATTATTATTATTATTATTATTATTATTATTATTATGATTGTGTTATTATTTTATTGTTATGCATAATTTTGTTTTTCTAAGCTATATGTTGACTATTTATTAATTATTTAAATAAAATTTTCAGTGAAACTAATCATGAAACTAATAATCGAAATAATTATACTAAAAAAAAATAAACGAAATAATAATTTTATTATTATAATAATATTAATAATAATAATAATTAATATTATAATAATAATAAATTTTATTAATATTTTTTTTTTTGGAAAAAAACAAGACTTCTAGTGACAGAGGGTTTGTCAATATTAAGTATTAATGGGAAAATGTCTCATACCCTTTGGTGAGAAAAATCATTTAGTCATAACTTTTTGAGTTTTTTGTGACAACTTTGTTACATTTAACGATTTAAGGTGACAAAAATAAAGTATAGTTACGAAAGATTTGGCATTGATATTTTTTTCTATCATTTTATATTGTTATGAGTTTTGTATTGTGAATTTTTAATGTTACGATAATTTTGTACTTTTCAAATTATATTGTTTTGCTACGGGCTTTGTAGTTTTATGAATTTCGTTCCAGTCATTTTCTTATGTAATGCTAGGTTCTCGTGGGTAGTTGATTGGGAGTGGTGGTGTGTCTTTGTGTACATTTTTGAAAAAAAATTGTCTCGGTGGTAGAGGGGTAGGAGTGGGTGGATTGGTAAGGGTTTTCACAGGAAGGGTAATTGTTTAAGGTGCAAATAAAAAAAAGGAAAAATTAGGTGTAAGTCCACTTTTCCTCCCTTAATTAAGCATTAATCCACACATCTTTTTTTAGTTGTTATAAGGACAAATAATTTCAGTCGGACTAAATTACTCTTATCTTCCAACACGCTACTTCTTCTTCCTCCTTCTCCCTCCTCAAAATTTTTATCAGCAACATTCTTCAGCCAATGAACGTCATCCACAACCTGTTAAACAAATCAAAAAGCAGAAACAGATTCATATCAAATTGAATATAATGCCAAAAAAAATTCAGATAGATGTGAATCTCAAGTCAGTACCTTTGAATGAGGAAGGCGCTTATTGCCGTGGAGGCGTTTTCCGGTGATGATCTGATGGCGGTCGAATATCTGGAAAAATCCGGCCATACATCCCATCTGCTTCTCAAATTGTTTCTGCACTCAAAATTGTTCCTACTTTAAATGAGAATCTGATGGAAAATGTGATTAGTAGTGTTTCTTTTGGTGGGATGCATTCTGTTGCTTTGGATTCTGCTGGGCAAGTCTTTTCTTGGTCAGTACTAATGAACTCATTTCCAAATATTTATAGTTTTGGGATTTCCTTTAGTCATTATATGTTTTGTTATGCTACTATTTGCTAGACTGTAAATGTGCAGCATGATTTGCTTTTCGTACAAAACGACAGCTATTGAATTCACATTATTTTTTGTATCCAAACTTCAAAGCAAGGATTTTTATGGGCTTTTATTGATAAAAAATGCTACTTCCACAACGGATTAGCGTAGAAATTAATCTCAAAGCATCACAAGTGTGTAGCAAAATCCATTGCGTTATGATCCATGTTGTTTTGATGGGTTAGTCATTTATTTTTTTACTCTACATTCTCAGTTGTTTTGAAGTTGAAGTTGTGCTATCACTGTGATTAATTTTCTCTGCTCATTTGCATCAACGGCATTACGGAGTTTTGAATGGGAATCAAGTTTATCTTTACCCCGGTGTGTAGTAAACAAACAAGGTTGCATATGCGCGGTCGGGGCTCAAGGTTGTATATCCACAAGGTTCTCATTTGATCTCGCTCGCTTGTGCTTCTTTTATGGATTAAATGAGCCTTATATGAGCCGATATGTGTGCCTTGAAGTTGTCACTTGAATTAAGCCTTAAATGAGACTGATACTGTGTGCCTTATATGATACTGTTAGTGATATTGTTTTTGTTTACTACATGGACCTTTTCCATCTTGGTGAGTCAATCTTTTTCAATGTACAGTTTTGATCATCTACATGGCCATGGTTGATTGGAATACTGGGATATTCATTAGTAAAATAGAGTAGAATTAGGATAGTGTTTATACATGGGAAAAGTCCATCCAAAAGACAGGGATACTCGGAATGCGAAACAAATGATGTGTTTAAAGAGTACAAATAATAGATATCCTAGGTCTGGTGCATTAGCACATGTCAAACACAAGAAGGCATGTGTTGCTAAATCAGATACAGATACAGGAAATACGACAGAATCTGTGGTTGATTTTAAAAATCCAATAGACAAAGCAGCAGAGGATAAGTTAATTGATCAAAGCCCGAAAAGAAGTAAATATGAGTGCTTGAAATGTAAGACGACATTCAGTTCATATCAAGGACTTGAGGGACATAGACCTTGCAACAAAAAACCGAAAGAAGAGTCCTTTTGAGCCTGATACTGATACTGATACTGATACTGATACTGCTGATACTGATACTGCTTATACCGTGTGCCTTAATACAATAGATAGGCCTAGTTCATAGGCTTACTATATGCCTTGGTGTGCTGAGGTTTTTGATCTACATTGTATCATCATGTAATAGATAGGCCTAGTTCATAGGCTTACTGAACTTGTAATTCACCACCTTGTGAATTCCGGGCATGATAATTTAGTTCTTTGAACTTGAATATCCTTCTTATAATTTGGCTGATAGTTCAGACTGTTTCAGACTTGTATTGATCTTCTATGTATTACCTTTTAGTCTGATGTACCTATTGTACTAAATCTATAGTCTGTTGTATTGATCTTCTATGTATTACCTTTTAGTCTGATGTACTTTTTAGGCTTGATTCAAGTGATTAACTACTAAACCTGCATGTTATAAACACCACACCTTAATCAAGTTAATCTATGCTATTCCTTTTATCAATCAAAACCACATAAACTTGACATAGGCTTAATAGTTAATCACTTGAATTAAGCCTTATATGAGCCAGCTATGTGTGCCTTGAAGTAGTCACTTGAATTAAGCTTTAAACACTACAAGAAAACGGGCCAACAGTGACATAAATTTAGTGAAGGGTGCAAATCCCATCATTAAAAGACTGTTTTAATGGGGAAAACTGTGAGGGGAAAATATTTATATAGCTAAAAGGTGACCATTAACCACCGAGTTTTAATTACTCTCACTATTTATACGAAATCACGTCATTAAGATAAATAAATAAATATTTCCTCTCATTATGCCCAATTACTTTTTTTTTCCCTCTAATTTTTTTAATAAAATATCACACTATTATATCCTATCATTTTCCCTCATCTAAACTCCATTTTCGTTTCCACACCCAAAATCAAATCCCAAACAATATCTCTCTCCCCTACCTCTCAGCTCCACCCTCCCTAGGTTTAGCACCGCCGATGGTCACCACTAGTCCCCCACCTCCATCAACACAAACAAGACATCAACAATCGGGATGCTAAAGATATTCGTAGTTCGCAGCTCTCATTAAAGGTGTGATCCGGCGATTACGAGCGGCCGAACGCATCTTCCATGCTCCGATGATTTGATATACGGAGAAGCTTCTCCGGCTTTCTTCCCTTGCTCCGGCAGTATAGATTGTCTTCATTGATGCCTGGCTGTGTTTTGATGCTCTTCGCTGCTCTTTTCTTCGACGGAACCCCTTCTTCTTTGTTTGCGAAACGGCTGAATTGGGGGTTTGAATTCAGGTAAAATTGGGGGTTTTCCTCTGTTTGACGGATTTGGCTGCTCAATTTCTTATTTTGAGGATTCAAACTCTTGGATATTGCTGTTTGAAGGTAGGTTTCTACTGCTCCCCTCAATTCTGTCGGGTTGGCTACTTTCGATTTTCAACCCTGCAACTTTTTTACCTGAGTTGGCCTCTTATCTGATTTAAGCTATTTTAATGCTACTATCTCTGAGATTGGCTCTCCTTCACAGTTGGTATTACGTGCTGCTCTGATTTTTGGGTTGTTGAGGTAAATTCTGATACTGTAATTACCCTGGTTCTCCTGCTATTAATTTTAGTGTCCTTGTTGATGCTTTTGCTGATATTTATGGAGATTCTTGGGGTACTTTGTTTAACATAGAACTGTTTCTCCTGATTATGACTCTTCATGTTGACTTTGCTCAGTTTTCTGTTGGTCTCTACTAAATTGTATTTAATGTGCATTTATCACAAATTACTGAAACTGAATTTGTGGTGTATACAGGGGTAGGTGGTAATACTTTGGTATTTGATCTGAAAACAGAAAGTCTATGAGCCTTTCTTCATTGAAAAGTTTGTTTAAAGTGGTTGGTTATGATCTTCAGACACTAAACAAATACCTGAAACATGAAAGTGGGAAAAGGTATTTGGCTAATGACTTAAGAGTTTTGACTTTATGTGTTGTTTATTTCGATTTGATAAAAAAATGTATTTGTCGGTGTTGAAGCGTAGTGCCTCTTGATCTTATTAAATGTGTTTAACACAAAATGTAGGCTCCTAAAGGAAAATCCCTGACCTTGAACTATTGAAAGACATGACATTAGAACCACCCGAGTTTCTACAACTCTATTATATTTTTTGAAGGAACATGCATTTTGGCATCATGATGCAAGCTAACTTTCCTTGCCTCCGGAGATTTCATTGGATGATAGTCTATCAATGCAACTTGGATATCATTGGAGATTTCATTGGATGATAGTCTTGTGTTGATGTTGGTTTTGTTTCTACTTGTTTCTAGCTGGTTTATGTTTGTCCAAGTGATAAGTTAAAAATGCATGTTAAAGACTTAGAATATATGTTTTAGTATATGTTAAGTTGATCCTATGAGTAGCTTAGTTTCAATCTGTTAAGGTGCCCTTTGTCAGCCTTGAATTGTGGTTAAAATCTGTTTAAGTTAGTGTGTCATTCTTGTGTAAAGTGTGGTGTGTCCGGGTTGTTTTCAATGTCTTCAATTTTATTTGTAAGATCGATGCTTCCTTAGAGCAAGTCCACTATGTTTACATTTGTCTTTAGCAATACTCATTTCAATCCAAGGCATGTCCGTATTCGGCCTAGTTTCGGTCATGTCCTTGCTTCAAAGTTGCTTCTCTTGCATCGGGTTTTGTTAACCTTTTGCTGTGTATTTGAGTATATCTTCTATGTCTTGTAATCCTGGTTTTAGCCTTACCATATACTCTGATCAGTCTCGTCTGGTCTGTTTAGGTAAGCACAATTTGTTTGTGGTTTGTTCTTGATGTTTGTCCTTGAGAGTGAGTTCCTACTGTTATGTCCAGGTCTTAGTATGTCTGTTGTTTAGTTTGTGTGTAGGTCTTGGATTGATCTGAGAGTCTGGTTTGGTATGTGTTAAGTGTCCTTGTGTATGTCCATGACTAGTCCAGACAAGTTTAAAAATGTCCAGGACATGTCCAGACATTTCCGGACATGCCCAGGACTTGTCTAGCCAGTGGATCTGAGTCTGGATCTTGTCTTGGTGTATTGGTGTATGCTAAAAGGTAGTGTGAATCATATGAAATATGAAATTCTTGATGTATGTTTAGATTTGTATATAAGAAATGTTTTACTTTCGTTGATATTGTTTCTTACTTATCTTGGTTCAGTTTATCGATTGATATTGTTGGTATTTTCTTTTTTTCATGCTAGATATTTGTTTGAGATAAAAGCAGTAACTATGATTTTATGGTTGATATATTTTCTTCACATTTGATGACTTCGTTGCTTTTGTCAATTGATTTACAAGATTTCAAAGGTAAATATTTCTTATATCTTGGTATTTGTTGATAATTTAGGCTTGGGAGTGATTGATTCTTTGTTTTTCTTAATTATTTTAGTAACAAAAGTTTCTTAGTTCATTTGTTTTTATTCTTTTCTTGGCAAGTTTCCCCGTTTATTCCGAATGATCCAAGAATGTAGATATCCCTGGTTTTTGTATTTTGTGTAAGAAAATTGGGCATGTTGCCGATTCTTTGTCGGTTCTTCTAGTCTTGGGCCACGCTTTATGTGAGCGGTGTCTAAGAAACAAAAGACGACCCCGATCTCCCCGTTTCGACCTACCCGCACATAAAAAGTCTCCCGCTCGTTGATGCTTCTTGTGTGAATGCTGATCTTTTGGCTTCTGTTGCTGCTGAAACATATTTGGTCTTGAATTCTGATTCAGCAAATGGAACTATGGTCACCCCTTGTCGGTTCGACTTTGTTTCGACTCTTCTTGCGGTTGACTTAGATTTTAATCATCGTTTATTGTTATTAGACAGATCACATGTTCATGTTCGCTCGTTTTTGTTCCTTCTAATGCTTGTTTGCTTGATGGTTCCGTCGCAAAGACTCGTTGTTGCCGAATTTGGTCGAAGGATATGGACATTAGTATGGTTATGCCTCTCGCCGCTCCTTTGGTTCCTCCTAATGCAACTCGACCGATAATGCGAGTTTGAATGATGATTCTCGTTTTTCGAGCAAAGTGTTCAAGAAAGGAAAGTAACTTTGATTAATGATGTATTGCCTTTATTGTAGACTTTTTTGTGTGTATGTCATGATTTTGATTAGTTGATTTGGTTTCTTGTAGAAATTTTAGGAGTTGATTCTTTCTACGCGCGAGTACCTACTTAAAGCTCACATTCTTTTTGGAAGAGATGAATTTTAGAGAATGTTTCGTACCGGTTAGGTCACGGTGCGAAGTACATCGACATTTGTAGTTCAAGTATAGGACTCACTATCACTTGAAGCTATTAAAATCGAAAAATGTCGGATGCACTTGAAGGTATGTTGACTTCGGTTTAGTCTTCTTTGAGTCATGTTAAGGTTCTTATGTCAAATAGAGCCGTGGTTAACTAAAGCTTTGCATCTCGCTCTTTTTGTTTCTTTTTTATAATTCTCGAATTTGGTTGGATAAACCACTTCAATTCTTTGCTCGCATCAGGATCATGTCCTTAGCTCAAGAAACTATTGTCTTTTTGGTGTCTTAGAAAGTGATTCCTTGTGGAATTTTATTATAATGAGCCTGTGTGTATACAATCTATATGAATTTCTTGTCTCATTATATTTTGGCCATTTTTGTTCTGATATAGTTGTTAAAATTGCTTTATTACAGTTTCTTTAATTGCACTTGGATCGTGCTAGCAATAATACTCTTCCCAGCTCTGAGTAGAGGTGTTTGGTTTTCTTCAGGCAGGAAGTTAGGAAAGTCCTTCTGAGAAACAATTTTGTTGTTTTGAACCATGTTTTATCTAAGTTTTGTTAGCTTGCTTCCAGATTATCATTTGTACTCGTTGTGGCAATTTGTAGTGTTCTACTTTTTGTGGCAAAATAGATTGTTAAACTTTCAACATCTTGTTGATTTCTATCAATAAATCATTTGTTGGTATTAAATAAATGCATGTGATGTTCTTGTTTGAATAAGTTTTTGTTTAGAATCTTTAGATTTGTTCAATCTGTGTTGTAAATGTAGCATATTCTATTTGGCAATAACTCTTTTTATTTGTAAGATGTTTGATGATGGAAAAATCCTCTCATTGGATGTATTTTAAGAAGAATGATGGACGAAATAATGAGGGGCTCACTATTAGAAATGACGGTAAATTTCATCAATAAAATGTATATAATGAGGGGAAAACGACCCTATAATAAGAAAAACTATTTTCATTAAATTTTGATTTCGTCATGGGAATGACCTTATAGTGAGGCTATAAATTATCATTAAATCATGATTTAGTGAGGGGTGAATGGTAGAATAGTGATGGAATTTTTTGTTGTTAAAAATGTTTTAGTGAGAGTACTATTCCTGTCATGAACTATATTTTAATGACACAAACTTTACCATCATTATTTACTTTTATATAGAGAAGCAACAATGAAGGGCGGTGAGGGTAAATTTCCCTTCATTAAAAGTCTTTAATGACGGGAAATGGACATTTAATGAGAGGATTTACCCTCATTGAAACTCGATTTTCTTGTAGTGAAATGAGCCGATATCGTTATCATTATCGATATCGATACTGATACCGATACCGATACTGTGTTAATGTAAATGCTGCGATTAAATTTGGCTTTCAAATACTACGTCGAAAAGGTATCAAATGCGGTTTCAAAATGAAGATAAAAAAAATATGAACTTTGATGAAACAATTTTGATGATCGGTGTTCCAGATCAAAAGTTACGGTCGTTTATAAGAAAAAGCGCTCCGGTTAATACAAATATTTTTTCGTCTTTAAAAATATACGTCCGAAGGGTATCGTATTTGGGCTCAAATTGAAGAACCAAAAAAAACATGAATTTTGGTGAAAAAATTTCGATGATCGGAGTTGTAAATCAAAAGTTACGAGTGTTTGAAAAAAGAAAAAGAAAAACATATAAACAGCTACAGTAAATATATCATATATGCAAACAATACCACTGAAGCTACGCGCGCGTCTCATAAAGGGTAATTTTGTCCGTCTGAAATTGTTTGTCCTTTTTGCAACTAAAAAAATGTGTGTCCTATTTATTCATTTTGTGCCAAAAAAGGGTCTTTTGGCTCTTTATCTGTGTGCAATGTAGCATCGATTGGGGAAAGGTTGCAGGCTATAAGGTATTGGGTGTCATAGTGTACGTTTTAAAGATTAGGAAAAAAATAATAATTCAATTTTCCTTAAGAGGATCCATCAAGTTCAATGTATCTCCTTTCGGTGGTCCAACATCTCGACTATAAAAAAAAAGAGGGACATCATTCATTTTTCCATACATGTATACAAACAAACTTTTGAAGCCGACGGACGCTCAATTCTCAAAAACAGGTTAATGTTGTTGTTATTTATTTAATTTTTTTTTTGATGACGTTCCGGAAAGTTCTCTTTAAATTTTGTGTTTTTTGTTTTTTGTTTTTTGGTTGCGTTTGTTTGTAGATGTTGTAGTAAAAATAATTAATTTTTTTCTCACATAATGCTTCTTCGTGAGCAAACACCCGGTTACTGTGATCCTCTAATAGACTCACTGATCCATCCATTTCCTTGAAGATGTTTTAGGGCTTATTTCAATGAAGGGTAGAATTGTACTTTTTATGTTTTAGGGCTTATTTCATTAAAGGGTAGAATTGTACTTCTTACATTTTAGGTTTTATTTAGCCTATATAAACGCCTAATGTAATGTATTTTTTTGTAAGTATTAAGATCCTGGTCCTCGTTTTGCAAAGATAATCATCTCAATCTGCTAAACTTTCTTCTCAATAAATATAGTTGATGTTCAAAAAAAAAAAAAAATCTAAGTTGCCGGTGTGCTACTTTTTTTTTTTTTTTTTTTTTCCCTCAATAAATATAGTTGTTGTTCAAAAAGAAATTAGCAACACCTGCAAATTGGCACACCTATAAATTGGATTTTTTTATTTTAACAGCAACTATATTTATTGAGAAGAAAAAAAAGTAGCACACCTACAAGTTAGATTTTATTCTTTTCTTTTTTAACATCAACTATATTTATTGAGAAGAAAGTTTAGCAGATTGCATGATTATCTTAGCAAAAGGAGGATTTGGATCTTAGTACTTACAAAAAAAAAGACATTACTTTAGGCGTTTCTATAGGCTAAATAAAACCTAAAACATAAGAAAGTACAATTCTACCCTTTAATAAAATAAGCCCTAAGACATGAAAAAGTACCATTCTACCCTTCATTGAAATAAGCCCTAAAACATCTTCAAGGAAACAGATGGACCAGTGATTCTATTAGAGGATCCACAGTAACTGGGTGTTTGCTCACAAAGAAGCATTATGTGAGGGAAAAAAAAAAATTACTATAACATCTACAAACAAACGCAAACAAAAAAACAAAAAGCACAAAATTGAAAGAGAACTTTCCGAAACATCATCAAATGAAATAACAAAAAAAAAATAACACCACCAACCTGTTTTTGAGAATTGAGCGTATGTCGGCTTCAAAAGTTTGTTTGTATAAATGTATGGAAGAATGAATGATGTCTCTCTTTTTTTATAGTCGAGATGCTGGACCACCGAAAGGAGATACATTGAACTTGATGTATCCTCTTATGGAAAATTGAATTATATTTTTTTCCTAATCTAAAAAACGTATGCTGTGACACCCGATACCTTATACCCTGCAACCTTTCTCCAATGGACCTTGATCCCCTCCAATGCACTCGACGGTCAAGTGCAAAAAAACACATAAAACGACATCGTTTTGTTTGTAGTGTACACATTAAACTACGCCGTTTGTAGGTGATTTTGTACTTGACCGTTAAATGAATTGGATCGAGGGGATCTTTTTCCCCAATCGATGCTACATTGCACACGCGTCTTTTTTATATTTTCACCTTAAACAATTACCCTTCCTGAGAAACCCCCTACCAATCCACCCACTCCTACCCCTCTACAACCGAGCCATTTTTTTTTCCAAAAATGTACACACAGACACACCACCATCCCCAATTAACTACCCACGAGAACCTAGCATTACATAAGAAAATGACTAGAACGAAATTCATAAAACTATGGCCTGTAGCAAATACAATATAATTAGAAAAATACAAATTTTTTTGAACAAAGCAAAAAGAGTATTGAATAAAATATCTTGCAAGGTGCTAGAATGAGTACATATGTTGCACAATGCGTCCGAATCAAAAACCGGTAATACTCAAAACCAATCGAACACAAACCGTAGGTACACAAAATTCCCATCCCCGGTACTATAAGAAAACGACAAGCCAAAGTACGATTAGGCCAAAGGATGCCTTCTCCAATCCTCCCAATCGATAGGGATGTTCTTCTTCCTTGCGTGTTAAAGATCAAGCGCTTACCGTTGTACTAAAACCAATTGGTGGAAGTAAATGTGCTACTTTATTTCCTTATCATTTAAGAGTGTGGGCAATCTGTCCCAAACCCCCCCCCCCCCCTCAAGTGTTGGCAATCTGTCTAACACTTGCACAATTTTTTTTCAAGAGTGTGGGCAATCCGTCCCAACACCTCTCAAGTGTTGGCAATCCGTCCAACACTTGCATAATGTTTTTCAAGAGTGTGGGCAACCGTCCCAACACCCCCATCAAGTGTGGGCAATCTCTCCCAACACTTGCACATTAATTTTTTTTTATAAATATTGTTCCAAGCAGGGTTCGATTTCATGACCTCTGGCTCTGATACCATGTTAGGATCAAGCGCTTACCGTTGTACTAAAACCAATTCGTTGGTGAAGAAATCATGAAATAGTGGTTGCGTTCTTCAGATCTGCGACGGTCTATATCGCTAGATATGAATACCTAGTAAATTACTAATTCATTATAATTGGCACCAGCTACGTTGATCGATAGATTTCATTTACATGTTAGTAGCCCAATCAACTATTTGCATGTCATCGTAAACTAGCATGAAATACGAATAGTGAAGTGCTATGTTTGGACATTATATTGAATGGACCCTAGGAACGTGTTGATCGGTGTCGACAGCTGTCTAGGTGGGTTTGCGGTATGAGTTACGCTCAATATCGACAGCTCTAGTTCTTTATGCGTATGGGCTATTATGGACCAATTAAGGAGGGTAGCTTGCATATAGATTGTCTACTACCATTGTCGGAGTAGATAGGGTTAGGATTTGTACCCGTAGCTGAACAATGAATTAAAATTCACCAATGGGGAGGACTATTGCATGTGTGGGGGAATAACTAATTACTCATAATTGAACTAATACATTAGAAACTCTTGTTGCTCCATTGAACTTGCATAATCTGGCTAGTTGATTGTTACCAATTTTACTACTATCTATATTATAGTTGGTCGTAGACCGTTAATCGTGACAAGCTCAATCTTAGTAATTAGACGTTCTTACGAGTCTCTGTGGGATCGACCTTGATTCGCCCGTACTCTACTACGATAGACCTAGTCCTACTGATGATTCTTAAATGATAAGGTAGCACCCAACACCCTCCCCCCCTCAAGTGCAACCTGTCCCAACACCCCCCACCCCTCAAGTGATGGAAACATGTCCAACACTTGCACAATTTTTATTTTTCAAGAGTGTGAGAAATCTCTCCCAACACCCCCTCAAGTGTGGGAAATCTCTCCCAACACTTGCACAATATTTTTTATTTTAAATATTGTTCCAACCAGGGTTCGATCTCGTGACCACTGGCTCCGATACCATGTTAAGATTAAGCGCTTACATTTGTACTAAAACCAATTAATCAAGCGCTTACCGTTGTACTAAAACCAATTGGTTTTAGTACAACGGTAAGCGCTTGATCCTAACATGGTATCAGAGCCAGAGGTCATGAGATCGAACCCTGGTTGGAACAATATTTATAATAAAAAAAAATTTAATGTGCAAGTGTTGGGAGAGATTGCCCACACTTGATGGGGGTGTTGGGACAGATTGCCCACACTCTTGAAAAAAATTATGCAAGTGTTGGATAGATTGCCAACATTTGAGAGGTGTTGGGACGGATTGCCCACACTCTTGAAAAAAAATTGTGCATGTGTTAGACAGATTGCCAACACTTGAGGGGGGTTTTGGGGACAGATTGCCCATACTCTTAAATGATAAGGAAATAAAGTAGCACATTTACTTCCACCAATTGGTTTAAGTTTTTGTTTTGCTATTATTTTATCATCTGCCTATGTTTCTCTCTATAGGTTGCTGCTCTATGGTTTAAACAGAGATCTTGGTTTTTTTATGACGACAATGGTTATTTTTTGTGTTGTGTTACGATGTTCTTGTTTCAGGTGGAAAAGCTTATGTCCAAAGCTATTTTGAACGATAGGCGAGATGAAGCTGCAACTAATTAATGTGAATGCTGCTAGTAGTCGTTCACACAGTGTATTTAGGTGCACTATTGAAAGCAAGGTAGATATTCTATTCAATTTTCATTGTTACTATTATATACATGCACTATTCTTCTTCTTCTCATTATTACGTTTCTATGGGCAACCATTGCATATTGAACTTTTGCAAGTTCTCTTCTTTCTTTTGATATGATTGATTTTGTTGTGTTTACCGTATTATCCTTTTCCAAAGGGAGTTGGGCTTCTAATGAAATTTACTATCATGCAGATGTTTATTGGAGACGGGGCAATATTGGTCCGTGATGCCTTTCAACTTGCCAAGGAAAAGCCTCCTTGCATTATCTTTATTGATGAAATTGATGCAATTGGTACAAAGCGTTTCGATAGGTATGTATCATTGCTTAAAATGTTATGTACATGAATTTACTTTGATTATATGTTTCAAATCCTCGGGGAAGAGCTGCAGATTCTTATTTGTGCCAATTTCCCCCTTTGTTTATGTATGAACCAGTTATCATGCAATACCAGGTTAGAAATTATGTTCTTAACAGAATTTTTTGTTGATAGATATGAAAACTTTATATAGGGTTTGGGGTAGAATGTATAACTTGATATTATGTTTTTTTTTATCATTTTTTCATATGTTTCTTGTCTTGTAAATGTTGAAATGGATAGAGATCAAGATTATGATACATGTATCATCTAAAGAGAAGAAATTTTGTTATAGTATAGTTTATAGTGTATGTGATTGTTGTTGTTGTTGTTGTTCTTCTTCTTCTTCTTCTTATTATTATTATTATTATTATTATTATTATTATTATTATTATTATTATTATTATTATTATTATTATTATGATTGTGTTATTATTTTATTGTTATGCATAATTTTGTTTTTCTAAGCTATATGTTAACTATTTATTAATTATTTAAATAAAATTTTCGGTGAAACTAATCATGAAACTAATAATCGAAATAATAATCAAAAAAAATAATATTATTTTATTATATATAATAATAATAATTAATAATATAATAATAATAAATTTTATTAAATTTTTTTTTGGAAAAAACAAGACTTCTAGTGACAAAGGTTTGTCAATATTAAGTATTAATGGAAAAATGTGTCTTTACCCTTTGGTGAAAAATCATTTAGTCAGAACTTTTGAGTTTTTTGTGACAACTTTGTTACATTTAACGATTTAAGGTGACAAAAATAAAGTATAGTTACGAAAGATTTTCATTTTATATTGTTATGAGTTTTGTATTGTCAATTTTTAATGTTACGATAATTTTGTACTTTTCAAATTATATTGTTTTGCTACGGGCTTTGTAGTTTTATGAATTTCGTTCCAGTCATTTTCTTATGTAATGCTAGGTTCTCGTGGGTAGTTGATTGGGAGTGGTGGTGTGTCTTTGTGTACATTTTTGAAAAAAAATTGTCTCGGTGGTAGAGGGGTAGGAGTGGGTGGATTGGTAAGGGTTTTCACAGGAAGGGTAATTGTTTAAGGTGCAAATAAAAAAAAGGAAAAATTAGGTATAAGTCCACTTTTCCTCCCTTAATTAAGCATTAATCCACACATCTTTTTTTAGTTGCTATAAGGACAAATAATTTCAGTCGGACTAAATTACCCTTATCTTCCAACACGCTACTTCTTCTTCCTCCTTCTCCCTCCATAAAATTTTTATCAGCAACATTCTTCAGCCAATGAACGTCATCCACAACCTGTTAAACAAATCAAAAAGCAGAAACAGATTCATAAATCGCCATCAAATTGAATATAATGCCAAAAGAAATTCAGATATATGTGAATCTCAAGTCAGTACCTTTGAATGAGGAAGGCGCTTATTGCCGTGGAGGCGTTTTCCGGTGATGATCTGGTGGCGGTCGAATATCTGGAAAAATCCGGCCATACATCCCATCTGCTTCTCAAATTGTTTCTGCACTCAAAATTGTTCCTACTTTGAATGAGAATCTGATGGAAAATGTGATTAGTAGTGTTTCTTTTGGTGGGATGCATTCTGTTGCTTTGGATTCTGTTGGGCAAGTCTTTTCTTGGTTAGTACTAATGAACTCATTTCCAAATATTTATAGTTTTGGGATTTCCTTTAGTCATTATATGTTTTGTTATGCTACTATTTGCTAGACTGTAAATGTGCAGCATGGTTTGCTATTCGTACAAAACGACAGCTATTGAATTCACATTATTTTATGTATCCAAACTTCAATGCACGGATTTTTATGGGCTTTTATTGATAAAAAATGCTACTTCCACAACGGATTAGCGTAGAAATTAATCTCAAAGCATCACAAGTGTGTAGCGAAATCCATTGCGTTATGATCCATGTTGTTTTGATGGGTTAGTCATTTATTTTTTACTCTACATTCTCAGTTGTTTTGAAGTTGAAGTTGTGCTATCACTGTGATTAATTTTCTCTGCTCATTTGCATCAACGGCATTACGGAGTTTTGAATGGGAATCAAGTTTATCTTTACCCCAGTGTGTAGTAAACAAACAAGGTTGCATATGCGCGGTCGGGGCTCAAAGTTGTATATCCACAAGGTTCTCATTTGATCTGCCTGCTTGTGCTTCTTTTATGGATTAAATGAGCCTTATATGAGCCAGATATGTGTGCCTTGAAGTTGTCACTTGAATTAAGCCTTAAATGAGACTGATATTGTTTACTGATACTGATACTGTTTACTGATACTGTGTGCCTTATATGATACTGTTAGTGATATTGTTTTTGTTTACTACGGGGACCTTTTCCATCTTGGTGAGTCAATCTTTTTCAATGTACAGTTTTGATCATCTACATGGCCATGGTTGATTGGAATACTGGGATATTCATTATTAAAATAGAGTAGAATTAGGATAGTGTTTATACATGGGAAAAGTCCATCCAAAAGACAGGGATACTCGGAATGCAAAACAAATGATGTGTTTAAAGAGTACAAATAATAGATATCCTAGGTCTGGTGCATTAGCACATGTCAAACACAATAAGGCATGTGTTGCTAAATCAGATACAGATACAGGAAATACGACAGAATCTGTGGTTGATTTTAAAAATCCAATAGACGAAGCAGCAGAGGATAAGTTAATTGATCAAAGCCCGAAAAGAAGTAAATATGAGTGCTTGAACTGTAAGAAGACATTCAGTTCATATCAAGGACTTGAGGGACATAGACCTTGCAACAAAAAACCGAAAGGAGAGTCCTTTTGAGCCTGATACTGATACTGATACTGCTTATACCGTGTGCCTTAATACAATAGATAGGCCTAGTTCATAGGCTTACTATGTGCCTTGGTGTGCTGAGGTTTTTGATCTACATTGTATCATCATGTAATATAGATAGGCCTAGTTCATAGGCTTACTGAACTTGTAATTCATCACCTTGTGAATTCCGGGCATGATAATTTAGTTCTTTGAACTTGAATATCCTTCTTATAATTTGGCTGATAGTTCAGACTGTTTCAGACTTGTATTGATCTTCTATGTATTACCTTTTAGTCTGATGTACTTTTTAGGCTTGATTCAAGTGATTAACTACTAAACCTGCATGTTATAAACACCACACCTTAATCAAGTTAATCTATGCTATTCCTTTTATCAATCAAAACCACATAAACTTGACATAGGCTTAATAGTTAATCACTTGAATTAAGCCTTATATGAGCCAGCTATGTGTGCATTGAAGTAGTCACTTGAATTAAGCTTTAAATGAGCACGATACTCGCATTATTCTTCGTTCGATACGATATCGATACCGATACCGATACCGTGTTAATGTGAATGCCGCGATTAAATTTGGCTTTCAAATACTATGTCAAAAAGGTATCAAACGCGGTTTCAAAATGAAGATAAAAAAAAAATATGAACTTTGGTGAAACAATTTTGATGATCGGTGTTCCAGATTAAAAGTTACGGTCGTTTATAAGAAAAAGCGCTCCGGTTAATACAAATATTTTTTCGTCTTTCAAAATATACGTCGGAAGGGTATCGTATTTGGGCTCAAATTGAAGAACCAAAAAAAACATTAATTTTGGTGAAAAAATTTCGATGATCGGAGTTGTAAATCAAAAGTTACGAGTGTTTGAAAAAAGAAAAAGAAAAAAATATAAACAGCTACAGTAAATATATCATATATGCAAACAATACCACTGAAGCTACGCGCGCGTCTCATAAAGGGTAATTTTGTCCGTCTGAAATTGTTTGTCCTTTTTGCAACTAAAAAATTGTGTGTGTCCTATTTATTCATTTTGTGCCAAAAAAAGTCTTTTGGCTCTTTATATGTGTGCAATGTAGCATCGATTGGGGAAAGGTTGCAGGCTATATGGTATCGGGTGTCATAGTGTACGTTTTAAAGATTAGGAAAAAAAAAAAAATTAATTTTCCTTAAGAGGATCCATCAAGTTCAATGTATCTCCTTTCGGTGGTCCAACATCTCGACTATAAATAAAAAAAAAAGACATGATTCATTTTTCCATACATGTATACAAACAAACTTTTGAAGCCGACGGATGCTCAATTCTCAAAAACAGGTTAGTGTTGTTGTTGTTTTTTTTTTTTTTTTTTTAAATTTTTTTTATGACGTTCCGGAAAGTTCTCTTTAAATTTTGTGTTTTTTGTTTTTTGTTTTTTGGTTGCGTTTGTTTGTAGATGTTGTAGTAAAAATAATTAATTTTTTTCTCACATAATGCTTCTTCGTGAGCAAACACCCGGTTACTGTGATCCTCTAATAGACTCAGTGATCCATCCATTTCCTTGAAGATGTTTTAGGGCTTATTTCAATGAAGGGTAGAATTGTACTTTTTATGTTTTAGGGCTTATTTCATTAAAGGGTAGAATTGTACTTCTAACATTTTAGGTTTTATTTAGCCTATATAAACGCCTATTGTAATGTATTTTTTGTAAGTATTAAGATCCTGGTCCTCGTTTTGCAAAGATAATCATCTCAATCTGCTAAACTTTCTTCTCAATAAATATAGTTGATGTTAAAAAAAAAATATTCTAAGTTGCCGGTGTGCTACTTATTTTTTATTTTTTATTTTTTATTTTTTCTTTCTCAATAAATATAGTTGTTGTTCAAAAAGAAATTAGCAACACCTGCAAATTGGCAAACCTATAAATTGGATTTTTTTATTTTAACAGCAACTATATTTATTGAGAAGAAAAAAAAGTAGCTCACCTACAAGTTAGATTTTATTCTTTTCTTTTTTAACATCAACTATATTTATTGAGAAGAAAGTTTAGCAGATTGCAATGATTATCTTAGCAAAAGGAGGACTTGGATCTTAGTACTTACTAAAAAAGACATTACATTAGGTGTTTCTATAGGCTAAATAAAACCTAAAACATAAGAAAGTACAATTCTACCCTTTAATAAAATAAGCCCTAAGACATGAAAAGTACCATTCTACCCTTCATTGAAGTAAGCCCTAAAACATCTTCAAGGAAACAGATAGATCACTGAGTGTATTAGAGGATCCACAGTAACTGGGTGTTTGCTCACAAAGAAGCATTATGTGAGAAAAAAAATAATTATTTTTACTATAACATCTACAAACAAACGTAAACCAAAAACAAAAGGCACAAAATTGAAAGAGAACTTTCCGAAACATCATCAACACAATAACAAAGAAAAAAACAAAAAAAAAAGTTTCAAAAGTTGAGCGTATGTTGGCTTCAAAAGTTTGTTAGTATAAATGTATGGAAGAATGAATGATGTCTCTCTTTTTTTATAGTCGAGATTCTGGACCACCGAAAGGAGATACATTGAACTTGATGAATCCTCTTATGGAAAATTGAATTATATATTTTTTTCCTAATCTATAAAACGTACACTATGACACCCGATACCTTATACCCTGCAACCTTTCTCCAACGGACCTTGATCCCCTCCAATGCACTCGACGGTCAAGTGCAAAAAAACACATAAAACGACATCGTTTTGTTTGTATTGTACACATTAAACTACGCCGTTTGTACGTGCTTTTACACTTGACCGTCAATTGAATTGGAGGAGATCTTTTTCCCCAATCGATGCTACATTGCACACGCATCTTTTTTATATTTTCACCTTAAACAATTACCCTTCCTGTGAAACCCCTACCAATCTACCCACTCCTACCCCTCTACAACCGAGCCATTTTTTTCTTTCAAAAATGTACCCAAAGAAACACCACCACCCCCAATTAACTACCCACGAGCGTGGTAAAAGAAAAAATAAAAAATAAAAAGGAAATCGGATTTTAGAGAGATGTTTTCTCTCAGCTAGCTTCTTCTTCTCTTTGAATGAGCTTGCCAAATCCCTTTCAGTTCTGTGTTTCTGATCTTGTTTCTTGCTCTTTTAGTTTGGTTTCTTCATGATCTACTACTTACAGTTTTTACAGCTCTTTTTTTGATCTATGACTCGCAAATTAAAGAAATCTAATGAAGAAGGTACTGTTCATGTTCCGGGTGCTCTTGAACAAGAAAGTACAGTTGAAGTGCAGGTTGCAGCTGTTTCTACTCCCCTTGTAGAACTACCTGCAGCTCAATTTGAAGATGGCTGCACCAAGGAAAGGAACTAGTTGCTTGGCGTGGCCCCTGCATATGTGATGGAGTCTGCTCTGAAGTGTGGTAATCCTTTGGTGTTTGAAGCAATGAAGTTGAAATCTGGGAAACTTGTTACTCCGGCTGTCAACAATGCTAAAAAGAAGGTCCCTGTGACTGATTCTGAAATGGCAAGCTCTTTCTCTCTTTCAGAATTACTTGAGGTTGAAAAATTGGCTGATCATGTTCAATCGGATACTGTTCTAGTTAATAGTTTAAAGGTTGGGTTGGTGTTGGATAAGGTGAGTGAGCGTGACACTGTACCTGATGGACTGGTTCCTGCACCTGGTGAACCTGGTGATGTAGTTGGTTCTTCAGGGGTAGGGCCTGTTTCTGATGGTGTAGCTGATACTTTAGGACAGAGTGTTGTAGTAGAGAATGTGACTCTTTTAGGGGTGGATCCTGTCTCTACTAATGTCACTAGTGGGAATGCTTCTTTTATTCCTACTGGTGAGGTTCATGCTCCAGTCATTCCGAATGCTCAATCTGCTGATTTTTTGGGACCCAATGCTGCTAAGGCTGTTGATGAGATTGCCTCTTGTGTTCAACTGGTGAAGAATAATAGGGAGCAATCTGATGAAGTTGTTACTTTAACTGACCATGTTATTACTGAAGATACTGTGATTTTAGAGGAGGAAGATGAGAATGATGACAGTTTGGAGAAATTGAGTCTTATTGGCATCTTTCCAGGCAAATTTCCTGGTAGAGATACTGTTCAGAAAATTGTTAAAGCCTGGCCTAGAAAGTGTAGGTTTAACTACCACAATTCTGGCTGGATAGTGTTTTTGTTTGAGCATGAGTCTGATCTCTGTGAAGTTTTGCAAGCTGGACCCTTTTATGCTTATGGAAATCCAATGATCTTGAAGAAGATGCCAGTGATGTTTAATTTTAGTAAAGAAACTAGCTCTGTGGTACCAGTATGGATTCAACTCCCAAATCTTCCATTAAGGCTTTGGAAGGGTAGGGCACTGAGTAACATCTGTTCCTTCACGGGGTGTCCTCGTACACCGACAAGGTGATGCCTTCTAGGAAAGTGTTAAGTTTTGCCGGATGCTTGGTGGATATAGATCTCAAGTCCGACTTGCTCTCCGTCATTCCTATCACCTTACATGATGGGAAGGTCCTCCAAAGAACTGTTTTGTATGAAGAAATGCCTAAGTTTTGCTCCAAGTGTAATAGACTAGGGCACAATGATGCGTTTGTGATGATGCTAAGATTGATGTTCCAACTTTATATGTTGCTAAATATAAGCAATCTGGTGCTACTAAATCTAATGCCTCAAAAAAGAAGAAAGTGGTAATCTTAGATGCAGATAGTGTACAGGATAAGATCCCTACCTCTGACTCTGTTCCCCAATCTGGTGATGCTGCTGCCTTTGTGCAGACCACTGTTATTGACAAAGGCAAGAACGTGGTTAGAACACATGACACTGTGGATATTATAGAGCAGATTTCCACCCCTGTGGCTAATGACTTTGATGTTTTGGATCCTGATAAATGTAGCTCTTGGGCAAGTGATGATGAGGATGATGTTTTGGTGGATAAAGGAGATACTATGGATAAAGGAGTTATTGTGGCTTCTGGTTCCAGAAAATCAAAGAAGAAGAAAAAGAACAAAAGGAATAACACATCTGGTGTTTCTGGTAATGTACACAAAGCAAATGATGCTGTCTCAAGAGGCAAATCACCTCTTGGTAGACAAAAATGATAGGGTTTTGGAATGTTAGAGGGTTCAATAAGGTCCTTAAACAGTCTAATGTTGTCAAATTTCTCAGACAACATAAGATTGCCTTATTTGGAATCCTTGAGACTAAATTGTCTCAAAGTAGTTATGATAGCTTCATGGAGAAGAAAGTCAGATTCACTACTAGAAAATCAGTTTTTAATGAGAGGAATTCCCGTCATTAAAAGGCCTTTTCTCGTCATTCAAGGATTTTAATGAGGGGAAATTCCCCTCATCGTCCCCTTATTACTGCCTCTCTAGTTAAAAATAAACAATGATGAGAAAATGGATACCGTCATTAATTATAATACACTTTAACGACAGTAAATTCCTGTCATTAAACATTTTTAACGACGACTATTGCCGTTATTATAAGGTTAATTACCCGTCACTAAAACACATTTTAATGACAAAAAAATCATCATGGTAGGGTCATTTACCCCTCATTAATGCATGAACTAATGAGGACAAGTCCCCTCATTGTAGGGGCATTTGCCCTCATTAATTCACGAATTTATGACAAAAAAATCTCGTCATTATAGGGTTATTAGCCCCACACTAAAACCTGCCCTTTGTAAATAATTACCCACGATCATCAAACATACCATGAAAGAACTAGTCACTACAAAGAAATATTAGAATATTAAAACCATTAAATAAGCCACACTACATTAAGTTGCAACAACAAGCATTAATATATCCAAAATATACACCGAGGTATCCAATATACACATTGAGGTATAGTTGTTTCAAAATATTCAAAAAGAAAAGCAAGTGAATTTAGGACAGTTTCTAGCAATAGAAACTAAGGGAGCATTTGACATCCGACGGCATAATTAAAGAACTGAATAAAGCTCGGGGCAGCCTTCAGAGACGAGAGACAAGACCTCTTTTCGTCAAGAATATTTTAGGTTATGCGCGAAAGGGTCCGAAGAAAATACCCTCAATTCACGCAAGTCTTTACAGGATCGTGCAACAGTCTCAAGACCAACATCTTCAATATAATCCAATACCTGCAGCATTATCAATGTCTTGTTTCAAAGAAGGCTGTGAAGTGACAAACAAGAATACCCACAAGAGGGAAAGACATGTTCCAAGTGTTAATCAAAGATCACTCAAGCAGCAGTTAAACCAAAACATTTAATTGAAAAGACATGAAGAATTTATCCACAAAATCCCAACAAGGAATGAGGGGACTTGTGTCAAATTTCCGTTGGCTTTCAATTGAATTCAAAGTTGACAACTTTAAGACTCACACCACCAACCACAGATATATTTCTATAACAAAGGCAAGAAAAAACACAGCATACCCACAACCGTTGCATACTCGACGAGAGGCCGACCAAATTTAGATGAGATCCGAGCTTTGAAAAATGTCATGAAAATGGTTAGAGTTTGCATCTATATCAAGCATACATATTCTAAGCTCATTGATATGGCAAGCATACATATTCTCAGCTCATTTATAATCAAATTAGAAATAAGCAAATCAAATTGTAAAAGGGATAGTAACAAACTTACACAAACAAGAGCTCAAACAAAGTAGTATCCCAACAAGCATCCAATCTGATTCAGATTTCAAACAAAGATGAAAATGGATATTTATACATCAAGTAAGAAATAAGCAAATCAATGTGAATATTAGCAGGATCTTAAATGGTTGTGTAGTAGAAACAAGTCATAAACAAAAATGCAAGCACATAACTTACCTTTTAAAGGTTGATAAATTGTATTTACTTTAATCCTAACAGCACTAAGCAGTTTAATAAAAGTTACCTGTAATAAAGTTTCTAGCACCAATTCACCTAAGATGATGAAACAAGAGCATGAATAAGATCAACCCATTCCTTATTAGGTGCCATTTTTCAACTCAAAGAACACCATAAACCTATCCGGTAAGAGTATTAACCTGAAGTATAAAAGACAAATGATTAAGAACTATAATATGACAAATGCCATATAAACAAATAGAGAAATAATAAAAACTTTTTTTATTTTCATAATGAATGTATTAGCAAGCAATTAAGAATGTCATTCTAATAAGTGAACTAAGAATCTTTGAAAGCCAATTTACAAGGATCAATGTTTATCATAGTATACTAAGCCAATTTTCAAATCAAAGCTCTTTAGTTTAGCTTTTTGCCTCTCATTTCTGTATCTTGTCCTGTACTTTCCTATTTGAGTTAATATAAATAATGAGGGAATTGCAAAGCTGAATTTTGCTTCATTATTTATGGTTTTGTACCAGCGAAACCAACCATTGTGTATTCGTGCATAATGTTCTCAACTGAATCTTCCACATATTTTGGACATATCATGTTTCCAGAAGCTATTGCTATTATGGCACCAACCGATTCTTCTAGGTAAGCATCTACGAGCTTCTCCCCTTATAGAAATAGATTTTCTTAGCAGAAAATTCTACAACAAAGTATCCTCAACGACGGAGTTCCACTATTATCCAATCAAAACACGATACGTGTTAGCAAACACATTATAAATGAACCCCCCATAAACAGAACAAGTCATCACAAACACACAAGAATCAGGTTGCGTGTCATGTTTTGATTGGATGACAGTGGATCTCCTCATTGCAGACATCCTACAGTAGAATTTTCCATTACCGGGAATTCAACAACGGAGTGTCCTCAATCAGGAGTTCTATTATTATCCTATCAAAATGCGACACATGTTATCAAACGCACCAGAAACGAGCCCATAAACAAGACAGGCCACCACAATCCACAAAAATCAGGCCATATGTCGTCTTTTGATTAGATGATAATCAGAATTTTTAAACACTTTCCCTCCGACGTTCAAATTTGAATTATTTAATGAACATGTAGTGGGTCTTTATATAAAAAGGAATGTTCTCGATAAAGAACAACCAAGAATAGAGGAGAAAATTCAAGTTAAAAGCTCATACAATCTAGAAGAACAATCGGAAAATTATAAGGAGAAACTCTCAATCTATGAGTTGTAATTCGAATCCTTTATGTTGTTTAGTTGTTTGATCTTGATAAAGAAAGGTTATTTTTGTTGAAAGTTGTTTAGCATTGGTAGTTCTTGAGTGAGTGAGCAAAGGATTACGTGTTATAAAAATCCATAAGCCGAGTGAGTCTAAGTCCGCTAAGGCGAAGTTTGTCTTGAGATGAATTTGCTAAGTTGAGGTGATTTCTTGTGATTGCTAAGTTAGTCCTTAAACGAGAGGAACAAATATTCAAAAACCAAACTTCATAAGTTGTTTATTACATGAACTCTAACCCTCACACTTATTTCATAGTGATAGCATTAACTCAAACATATAAGGATTCTCATATTTTGACATTTGAACTCATGACTACAAATAAAATAAAATAAAAATATACCTGTATGAGTTTGCACCAGCAATACAGGTTCAGTTCTTGCCTTAACAAAACGCTATTGCATTTGAAGACGATGAGTGAGCCTTCGATTTTGTTCTCCCCAACTTTCGACCTCCGAACATCAACTGCAAAACTAAGAACAGGGGGAGTATGGCCCGTGAAGGAGATGATATCGATTAATTGCAAGTTACCCTATTCTGTCGATTACGGTTTTGGGCTTTTATTCGGCGCAAGGGAAGAAAAAAAATAGTCTTAAGAAGAACGAAGAATTTATACTCACCTATTTTCTCCACGTCGCTACTTGAAAGTGAAGATTTTGGAGCAGCTCCATCTGCAATCAGTGAAATCGGATGATGGAAAATGATAACCTAAGATGGCGGAGGAGGACAATCAACAGAAAGACCATTGATTTGGTGTTTGTATGACAGACGCCTTTGGTGTCGGGAGCTAGTAACCTACAGTTCACTTAAAAATGCAATTGAACTAAAACTGCAAAGATAATATTGTAGAGAAGAGATCAAAGTAAATTACAAGTTAGACAAATTAGTGGAACAAGAAGAGGATCAAATGCACTTAAATTTGATCAGTTGTTTTCATCTATACCTTAAACAAAACTTAAAATGTCAAGATATTGAATGCCTTGAGCAAAATTTGACAAACTAATGACCTAAAAACACACGAAATATGAGACAAAACATAGAAAGTAAAATATAGAAAGATGAATAAATAAACCTCAATAAATGTGACCCCTTTGTATATATACATTTCAAAAAAGGAACATATTGTTAAAGACTTTGATAAATCAACCGAAAGGGTGGGACAATGAACCTGTCTCTTTTAAGAATATATTCAAGAATTTTTGCGGCAAATAAGAACACAATCATCAAAAAATGTGTCTGTTGAGAAGTATACAACTTAGGGTCATTGCGGAAGACTGGAAGTGATCAACACGAAGTGCGCAAATATATATATATATATATATATATATATACAAGGTCGGACTTCACGCCCATTCATCCGTTTCCCATCTATAAATGACTCTACGGATCCAACAGAATAACTTTTATCTATAGAACTATATATGTAAAACAGGGGACAACTTGGTTCTTTGTGATGTCAATATGCTAAGTACATCGAAAATTCGCCGATAACGGTTGGTAGATTCAACACAAACTAGAAAAACTTTTTTAAAACAACTAGAAGAGTATCTTCAAGTAAACCCATGATGAACTTCCAAAATGTGTGTACGGCTTGTTGTCATGTCTACATTATACATGCTCAATAAAACAATTTATCATGAAAACACACAATTCACTTTTAAGATTTCACAAGCACATGTTACTAGTTGATAAAAAGAATCATACTGATTCAACAAATTATCTACTATAATCCAAAATTTTCAACTTAGCGAACATATGACAAAGTGATGAAAACTCGTGAAGAAACTACAAAAATGAACCTAAAATAAAACCACATATAAATGTTCTAGTTATTCACATTTACGGGTGGTGTTTAGTTAATCTAAATTAACATCCTTGTCCTTAAACGAGAGGCACGTATATTCAAACAAAACTTTCAAAGTTGTTTAATAGATGAACGCCAACCCCACACTTGTTAGTGAAAGCATTAACTTAAATAAGCAATGTCATGTTTTCACAGTTCAACTCATGACTAAAAAAATCAAAACCCTGCATCCAACAACACAGATTCAATTCTCGCATTAACAAAGTGCCATTTCATTCGATGATTATAAAAATTACTCAATGAGTGAGCATCAACGATCTAATCTCCCCAACTTTTGACCTCCAAACTTTAACAACAAAACAAAGAATAGAAGGGTATAGCCCGTAATGGAGGTGAAGTTGATAGATTACAAGTTTACCCTATTTTTTTTATCATGGCCGACTTCAGGCTTTTAATCAGCACAAGGGAATGGAAAAAAAATCTCAAGTTTACCCTATACTCACCGTTTTCTTCACGTCGCTAGTTCAAAGTGAAGGCTTTTGACCCGCTTCGTCTGCAATCGGAGAAATCGGAGGAAGGAGAATGATATTCAGAGATGGCGGAGGATGACAATCGCCGGAAAGACGATCGATTTGGGGATGACAATCGCCGGAAAGACGATCGATTTGGGGATGACAATAGCCGGAAAGACGATCGATTTGGGGATGACAGACACCGGAATTGGTGTTGGGAGTGACATTTGCCAACAGTCGACGGTGGATGTGTTGATATTTTTTAGGTTATGGGTTTGGTCTGAAGTTTATTAGGTATAGATAGAATAATTAGAAATGGTTTGCATCAAAAAGATAATTGGGAATGTTTTGGTGGGTGTTTTACCCGCCTATAACTTTGGTTTTTCTTTAAAAAAATTTGGAGAAATGCTTAAGAAGAAAAAATTAATTTATAATTTTTTTTTTACATAATAATGACGAGATGATTTTTTTGTGTATCAATATTAACGGGATAAGGAACCAATAATGACGAGAAACAGATTTTCCTCACCGTTTATACATGATTTAATTATATATATATATTACCCTCATTAAAAGGCTTTTATAGTGACAACATTTCGGCCCGTCATTAGATTCCCCTCATTATAACCCATATTTCTTGTAGTGATTTTGGAAGTCTGTAAATAATTTTGACTTACATACCAGTAAAAGGATGTTGGTTATCTGGGATCCTGCTTTTCTTGATGTGGAGGTTCTGGAGGTTGATATTCAGTGGATCCATTGCAAGATTAGGATATTGGTCTCAGGGGACTACTTTCTGATCACTTTTGTGTATGGTTTGCATACTGTTGTGGATAGAAGGTCCATGTGGGACAGGATAAGGGAGTTAAGTGTCAGTTCTTCTCTTCCTTGGATGGTTCTTGGAGATTTTAATGCTGTTCTTTCTGTGGATGATAAATTGAATGGGATTATTCCCTCAGATTATGAATTGCAGGATGGTGTTGACTGCTGTCTTGATGCTAACCTTTCTGATCTAAATTCAGCAGGGGAGTTTTTTACTTGGTATGCTTCTGGTGTTTTCACTAGGATTGATAGGGTTTTGGTCAATGCTGCTTGGTATGATTGGAACTTGAATGCTCTTGCTTTTTTTGAGCCTCCTGGCCACCATTCTGATCACTCTCCTTGCAGAATTGCTTTTTCTACTGATTCTGCATCCGGAATAAGGCCCTTCAAGTTTTTTAATATGTGGATGCAACATGAGAATTATTCTGCTATTCTTGCTCAGAGTTGGATTGATGGAGTTTTTGAAACTGCTATGTATCAGCTCTGTAAAATACTTAAAAGGCTAAATCACCCTTTGAAGATTTTGAATAGGAAGCACTATGCTCATATCTCTCGTTAGGAATGAGAATGCTACTAGGATGCTTGGTGAGTTACAAACACCTTTGAATAATTTGGGGCTCTCTTGCTTCTTTGGCCTCCCGGATCCCTGGAGCGAAGAAGATCCGCCATAGTTTAGAGGGCCGCCGAATCTTCATTTCGTCTCAAAAGTCTAAGGGTTTGTACATGAAACTCAGTGATAGAGGTTCCAAGTTTTTCCACAATTTGGTGAAAAAGAACAATGCTAGGAAGCATATTTCTTCTGTAATGCTCCAAGATGGTTCCTTTACTACCTCTTTTGAACAAGTTGGAGATGATTTTATAGATTTTTATACTGGCTTACTTGGTACTGAGGCTCCTGTAGTTCCTATAGATGTTGATATTGTCAATGCTGGTCCTAAAGTTTCTAGGGCTGTTGGAGCTCATTTGATTAGAGAGGTTACTGAACTGGATGTCAAGATTGCCTTGTTTGTTAAGTATTTTGTGGTACTAAGTAATAAGTTGATTAATTTTCA
The DNA here is from genome assembly GCA_036785695.1 of Gentiana straminea. Lineage (NCBI taxonomy): Eukaryota > Viridiplantae > Streptophyta > Magnoliopsida > Gentianales > Gentianaceae > Gentiana > Gentiana straminea. Next base: position 125,269 of record JAVUPR010000438.1, read on the forward strand.
AAAAGGTTTTTCCATCCGATTTAAAGCTTTTATTTATTATATTGTGTGACTTTTTCACATGTTATATTTGTCACTAATAAGTATCGAGTTTAAGTGTTTTTGCAGGTATCTCAAAGTTTAAATAAGAATGCAAACACTTAAACATTATGTGGTGACATTTATAATATGTTATATAGTTATGTGTGACGGTATTTTTAATGAATGTAACACACGTAATATTTTATATCACGTGTGACGGCATTTTTTAATGAATGTAACACACGTAATATTTTATATCACATGTTATAAACGTAACACAAATTAATGTGTTATGGCATTCTAATTATAAATGTCCTTGGGCTAAATCTGCGATCCATTTTAATCGGTCCTTATTATTATTTCCAGCCATTGATCCATATTTTCCCTAAAACAAATAAACATATTATTAAATTCACATTGCCTACTTTCATTCACTAGAATTTCGGTTGCTCCTTTCTTTTGACCGTCCCTCTTGCCAAAATCAAATCCCTAAAATCTCTCATTCAATTTTCCGACCCTCTGCAATTCTCTTACTGATTGCTCACTTCTCTCTTTGGCTAATCTCGTGTCTATTTCACTTATGGAAGGTCTTTCGAATAGCAACGCGAATTTCCTAAATCATGAGGGCTCTTTCTATTATCGGATCGATTCGAATTCATTTCGAATCAACACCGCAACCGAATATCTCAATTCCGGAAGGCATTCTTGGCTTTTATTACTATGGATTCGCAGCCCTTATAGCATGATGGCATGGCATCGTCAAATGGTCAAAACCGAAGCTTTAATGCTCAATTTTCTACCTATTTCGGGGAAGTATCCGTTCGCTCTTATTCTGTGTTAATTTCGTCGATATTATGCGATTTGATTATGATTCTATGCCGACTTAGCATGGCTCTCGTTTTGGCGGTCCTATTTCGAGGCGTGGCCAATATCGAGCCATTAATGCATAAAGATCGCAGTTTTGGCAACCCTATGGCTCGGAAATCCTCCGGAGCGTGATTTTTAAAATATTCGAAGCTGTTAGAGCATTAATTCTCTTGCTCCATGTCACGGATCTTCAGTCAGACCCTATGTAAGTGAACCGGTGAAATGGTAAATTGGCTGATGTTAAGGGTGAATGATATGTTGTAGAGATTATCCTCTAAGTATGTCGGAAATATTTTAAATGCTCCCTATTATCTTTTCGGAATGTGTATGTTTTTGTGAGGTGCATGTTATAATAATTTTTATATTTCTAATTTAAATGGGATGTTGGCTAGTTTTGTTTGAATCAATTTCAAGTGTGGATTTAGTTGAAATTTACTATGGCTATGCACACACGCACTTGGGTGAACCTCTAAACTACTTGAATATGTTTTATATTTGCATAAGTGTTTATTTGTCTCGAGTGATGATTATGTTTTGTCTTGCTCGGGACGAGCAAGGTTTAAGTGGGGGAGTTGTTAAGGGTGATTTTATACGTTTTATAAGGATATATTTTATATCAATATTCCCCATATATGGATGTTTTTCGTAGAATTCGAGCTTATAATCGATTAATTGAGCAAATGACGTTTTGAATAGTTAAAATGCAAAATCGAGTAAATATCGTGGTTTTATTATCTATTTTGTATGGTTTTACGTTTTGCTCGGTTTTGTCATCTTTTAGGTGCACAAATGTGGAATGGAAGAGGTCTAAATGATGTTTGATTGAAGATTAAAATGGAAAGAAAGAGATACAAGAGGATGAAGATGAAATAAAGCTTGGGAAAATCCCGAAAATGACTCGTAATACGATGGGCTAGTCAAAAAGGCGTTTTCTGAAGAAGAGAACTTAATGAAAGTTGTAGAGTTTTCCGAGAGCTTTTTTATGACATTCGGATCATAATTTTTGGAGGTCTACAACTCAAGATATGAATTTTAGAAGTTTTATTCCAACAAATATTCCATGCAAGGATATTCAGTACAGAGTTGCAGCAATCACTTTGAACGAGCGTCCAAGATTATGAACGAACGTCCACCGCCGACTCAGCAACCGACTTAGTTTTTTCTTATAAATAGCAGTGCGATTTCAACCCTAATTCATACATAATTCGATTCCTATTGTTACACACACATAAGAGAGGAACCCTAGCCGCCCCTGACCCCTTTTGGGAGGTTTGGGGTGGCAAGTTAGATTAGGTTTTTATTTTGCTTTTCTGTTTTCTTCGCGATGTACTCCATGCTTGGGGGCTGCAATTGTTCGAACAGTTTGAATCCTTTTTCATTCGGGTTTTTTTCGTTCTTTTATCAAAGTTTGTTTTATGATTTTATCTCAAAGTTGTATCTTTTCCTATGCGATTATTTGTTATGCAACGTATATCGGAAGATGGTTGCTTATCGATGTTTGATTTTGATGGAAGTCATGTTAGACTTAGATCACCATAGGAAAGATTGGATTTTTAACCTTGACATAACGGAAGTTGATAGGTTGATTATCTAGGTTGCTAGATTTGAATAAATCTTACACCTTGTTTTGATTGATAGACGAATTATCTACGGAAGTAGGATTCATACTTTTGATTAGGTGAACCACATCTTTAGTTAATCATCACAAGATAACCTTAGATAGAGATAGAGGGTTTGAAGGATTGGATGATTTTGTTTGTTCATTGTTAATCTCCATGTTCATCTTCTTGTTTATTTCCTTTTATAGTTAGTAGTTTAGATTTAGTTTTTATCGCTTTTATCCTTCCTGGCTTTGGATTAACAATCCTCTGTCCAGTTTACTTTTCGTTTTTCATTTTCGGTTCCGTTTTGAATAAGTAACAATTTAAGGATTAATAAGATTAGATTTAACATCCCTTTTCCCTGAGGATCGATACCCGTACTTATCCAACTTTACTAGCAACTACCCGGTATTCGGCCGGTTAGGAGGTAGTTTTGCATGGTAGTATAGGTTTATAAATTTTCTTTTGTTTTAATGATGCAAAATCTCCCCAACAAAAGTGGCGCCGTTGCCGGGGAATCGGTGTTTTGTTGAATTTGGTTGAATTAATTCCTTGATTTTGTTACGTTTTTTTATTTTTCGTTTTCAATAAAAGTAGCGTTGAATAAATCGAGAGTTTTTATTTTTGCCGTGTTTCGATGACCGTTAGGTTAAGAATGTGCAAAGAGTTTTTTACTCGATTTGTGAGACGTGAATTATATGTTTGTTTGTATCTAGTCTAACTCTCTGTGCTTTAATTTGATGTGGCTGCTCTGTGATATTTGATGTATGATCTTTTAAGAAATTAGGGTTTGTTGTGTTTCCTGTGTTTTCTATGCAAATTCGACGTTGGACGAGCGTTCAAGGTAAGTGAACGCCCGTCCGATCCCTAACATGCGGGTAAACGAGCGTACGGTTTGTTGGACGCTCGTCCGTTCCAAAACGTATCGCTCGTTCGTTTTCAAGAACCAGACGGACGTCCATATATCTAAACGTCCGTCCGGCCTGCATAAGTTTTAAACGCCCGTTTGAATTAGTGAACGCCAGTCCAGGTTCCAGATTTCTTCTCAATTTGATTTTTAATGCTTTATTTGATATGGATACTTTAATTTGAGCTTGTGTGGCTAATTGTTTTTACGTAGATGATATGAACTTGCATGTTTACACCTTTCCATCTATGAATCCATGTTGAATAATTGATTAATTTTTTTATTTGCATGATTCATCTATGCAAGTTATAGTCACTGTCGGTTCTCGTACGCTATAACTGGTCTTATTGTTATTTAGTAGCTAATGTCGGTTTCCGTATGCTACATACCATTTGTGATGAATCTTTTAAGCTTTGAGACTTATGTGCTTCCTTGTTGTTTTTGTAACTCATATGGGTAGCTACTGTCGGTTTTCCGAATGCTAACTCCCTTTTCATAATAGGTATTTCTTGTTTAGTATAGCTAACTGTTGGTTTCCATAATGCTATCACCTTTTGATGAGTCTTAAGGCGCGTCTACACTGCATGTAATGAACAGCACTTTTCGTTTATCGTAACTGTCATTATTTGGTAGACGTTTATTATATATGTCGTGTTGCAAATGAGTGGGCTAGTTTTCTTTCTTTTATTTTCTTTTATTTTTGCATATCATTTAGATGCATATCATTTAGTTGCATGTCATCTAGTTGCGTTGTTTTTCTATTTTTCTCTTATTTTTCTTGAGCGTAGTTAACTGTCGGTTTCCGTAATACTACCTCGTTTTTATTTTAGTTTCTGCATAGGCCGTAGTCACTGTAGGGTTGTCCTCGAAACTTGCTCAGCCTGAGCCTGTCAGAATTTATTTTTATTCATTTTTTTATTTTTAGGATTGCATATCATGTAGGCTGCATTGTAGTATATTTTCATGTAGTTGCACCCAGCCTACTGTTTTGTAATGTTCCATGTATAATTTCCATCTTTATATGGGCTTAATTTGAAAAATCTCTATGACTTCTTTTCCATGTATAACCCTCTATCATTATTAGTTGGAGTATCATTATTTTTGTATGCACATGTGGACTGTATTTGTATTATAAGCATCTGTGGCTTATTTGATGCTTAGGTGTCCTGTACTTTCCCTGTGTGGTGATTTTTCCATCTGAGCCGTTATATCATGTGCTTACATCCTGAGTTCGCAATTTGTTATTCCCCCGTGTCCCCGAGATACGCCATGTTTCGTCGAGTGGTGCGGGTACATTTCTATTTGTCTTTGTTAAGCTAGCTTTGGATTTGAAGTGGGAAGGACTCCATATGACATCACCATTGTTGTCCTCTTCAGCCAATTTTCGGATCATCATGAAATCAGCTAAGTTCTTTTATCTTTTCTTTATTTCTGCACAACATGAGGACATGTTGTAATTTAAGTGTGGGGGAGGGGAATGGCTTATGTGTTATCTACATTCATTTGCCATACTTTTATATTTCTATGAAAAGTGCTAGATTTTAAAATTTTTGTTTTGTCCCAAGTAAGCATTGCATGTCTTCATTTGAGTTCTTATATCATTGATGCTGTATTCTGCATATTTAGTAATTTTAGATGTCTCACCTGATCTATTTTTCACGTGCCATAGTAGATGATGAGCTATGTTTTAAAGCTATGCCCATTTGATTAGAGATTTTTTGATGATTATCGCATGATTCTTTGCTTGCATACGAATTTTGGAAATTTTAATAGTTTGTATTTAGAATTAAAGTATGACGTACTGTGAATATCTGAAGGTTTGAATGTGATAGGAGGGATATAATTCTTTGCAATAAGGTTTGTATACCAATCTAAGATGAATAATATGAATTATGTATTTAAGTGTCGGAAGTAGCTGCCAATGATTTGAGTGCGGTAGGGCATTATCTCGAAATGTCCTATACCACTATGAGGTTAATAGCTCCCGACAGCCTGATGATAGTAGTCCAGCTAGGGTGTTATCACGAAACGTCCTATTGCTGGGAATGAGGGCATATGCTATAAGCGTGTAATTAAGTTAATCTTTAAGAAAAATTAGTGAATGGTATTGTGAAAAGATGGTTGAAAACCTTAGTTATCTTCTAACTATCCCCAGTATAAACTGAATGATATGTTGTAGGGATTATCCTCTAAGTATGTCGGAAATATTTTAAATGCTCCCTATTATCTTTTCGGAATGTGTATGTTTTTGTGAGGTGCATGTTATAATCATTTTTATATTTCTAATTTAAATGGGATGTTGGCTAGTTTTGTTTGAATCAATTTCAAGTGTGGATTTAGTGGGTTGTTAAGGGTGATTTTATACGTTTTATAAGGATATATTTTATATCAATATTCCCCATATATGGATGTTTTCGTAGAATTCGAGCTTATAATCGATTAATTGAGCAAATGACGTTTTGAATAGTTAAAATGCAAAATCGAGTAAATATCGTGGTTTTATTATCTATTTTGTATGGTTTTACGTTTTGCTCGGTTTTGTCATCTTTTAGGTGCACAAATGTGGAATGGAAGAGGTCTAAATGATGTTTGATTGAAGATAAAAGTGGAAAGAAAGAGATACAAGAGGATGAAGATGAAATAAAGCTTGGGAAAATCCCGAAAACGACTCGTAATACGACGGGCTAGTCAAAAAGGCGTTTTCTGAAGAAGAGTCCTTAATGAAAGTTGTAGAGTTTTCCGAGAGCTTTTTTATGACATTCGGATCATAATTTTTGGAGGTCTACAACTCAAGATATGAATTTTAGAAGTTTTATTCCAACAAATATTCCATGCAAGGATATTCAGTACAGAGTTGCAGCAATCACTTTGAACGAGCGTCCAAGATTATGAACGAACGTCCACCGCCGACTCAGCAACCGACTTAGTTTTTTCTTATAAATAGCGAGCGCGATTTCAACCCTAATTCATACATAATTCGATTCCTATTGTTACCCACACATAAGAGAGGAACCACTAGGCCATGCCCCCTTTTGGGGAGGTTTGGGGTGGCAAGTTAGATTAGGTTTTTATTTTGCTTTTTGTTTCTTTCTTTGCGATGTACTCCATGCTTGGGGGCTGCAATTGTTCGAACGAGTTTGAATCCTTTTTCATTCGGGTTTTTGTTCTTTTATCAAAGTTTGTTTTATGATTTTATCTCAAAGTTGTATCTTTTCCTATGCGATTATTTGTTATGCAACGTATATCGGAAGATGGTTGCTTATCGATGTTTGATTTTGATGGAAGTCATGTTAGACTTAGATCACCATAGGAAAGATTGGATTTTTAACCTTGACATAACGGAAGTTGATAGGTTGATTATCTAGGTTGCTAGATTTGAATAAATCTTACACCTTGTTTTGATTGATAGACGAATTATCTACGGAAGTAGGATTCATACTTTTGATTAGGTGAACCACATCTTTAGTTAATCATCACAAGATAACCTTAGATAGAGATAGAGGGTTTGAAGGATTGGATGATTTTGTTTGTTCATTGTTAATCTCCATGTTCATCTTCTTGTTTATTTCCTTTTATAGTTAGTAGTTTAGATTTAGTTTTTATCGCTTTTATCCTTCCTGGCTTTGGATTAACAATCCTCTGTCCGGTTACTTTTCGTTTTTCGTTTTCGGTTCCGTTTTGAATAAGTAACAATTTAAGGATTAATAAGATTAGATTTAACATCCCTTTTCCACGAGGATCGATACCCGTACTTATCCAACTTTACTAGCAACTACCCGGTATTCGGCCGGTTAGGAGGTAGTTTTGCATGGTAGTATAGGTTTTATAAATTTTCTTTTGTTTTAATGATGCAAAATCTCCCCAAAGTATATTCGGACTTGCAAACTAACTTTTCCACTTGCGGCCCTACATTTTCTAAAACAAAAAGCTTTTTACGTCGTTTGTGTTTTGAGAAGTCCGAGGACTTGAAGTGGTGATTCAAGCCGCAAGAACACGATCGGTGGCATCGGAACTGTGATCTTGGACGTTGAATCGTCGTTGGTTACCGAGTTAAGATTGCGGGTGGGACATTGTGTATGTTGACCTCTCCTATTGATCGGTAAGCCTTTCTCTTGTTTTACGCTTTTATAGCATCCTTTTGTGTGTGTGTCAAAGTGTGTATGCTATATTTAAAGCGTAGTTTGTGTGAAAAAATCTAGCTAGTGTTCATTTGAATTAGCCCTTGTAAAGAATCGTCTCAAAAGTGCACCAAGGTGCCTTGTCCGGAAGAGACTTGAGGAATTGATTCTTGATCGTAAGTGGTCAAACCGAAAGTGACATTAGGCCGATTATTCACTTTGTTTTATCCCTTTAATCGTTACCACCAATGAATTTCAATACCGATTCAAACTCATTGAGATCAAGTCTTTGAAATTCGTGTCACTCTTGTGACCTTTGTGCTCGGCTCGTTTTTAATTGATCTCGCTATTTGTGCCTTGCACACATCTCTATCACGGTGTTACACCACTTGTATTGCACTTACACTTCACCGAATTTCAATACCAACTCGATTCATTAAAGTTTAGTGTTGAAATTCGATACTCGTGTGCTTGGCTCTGTCTTTGTTGATTTTCTTAATAATCTTTCTTGCATACACACCGACATTATATAGCCGCACATAACCTTCTTGCCATATCTATTGTGCTTTGAGTCACTACTTGTAGTCCGCCGCACATCCGTGATCTTGGCTCGCAATTTGCTATCTTTGAGTCCGTACTTTACCGGCTTCCGCAATTTCACCTTTGCACTTGTTTGAATCGTTTAGCATTCAGCCCATTATTTAATCGTTGTTACGTGCCCTTACACTTATATATTGCCCTTGGTGATCCGCTTAATACTGTTGGGACATCCTGTTATAATTTTTTTTTGAACCGAAAAGCAAGCCCTTGCCGATCCTGTGTATTTATTTTTGAAACCGGTCCGTAGTGCATCGTTTTGTATCGTATTTGTTGTACCCTTGCTTGGCTGCATCTCTTGTTTTTGCAACTTCATTGTAGTGCTTTATTGTATTATCCTGTAATAGTGTAGGCGTAGTTTTACTAAGTTGAACCCCGTATTCGGTCCCCACAAGTGCGGGCTTGATAATCTTGGTGTTTCACCTTGATTATCATCCTTGAGCTTGAACCGATAGTTCGGCCTTGGAAGTGATTTGTTTTGTATGGCCGTATCTTTTTGAGCTACCGAGTTTTCTTTTGCAAAAGTCTTTGTTTTGTAATACTTTTGTTCGGTATTCGAATTTGAACGAGCCGTAATTTGAACACCTTTCGTTTGCTAATCGATCGCATTTCATTTGTTTCTACTTGCCTTATATCCGAACTCTTTTAGTCCCCGTGCAATTGGTTTTAAATCCGATCAGCATCTGTTCTTAATAAAAGAGATCGAACCTATAGTGGCGGTTTTCCAAAACGTCGCTATAAGCTTAAATAACAATTTGCTTTCGATCAATCTGTTTTGCACTTGTGATTGATCAACTTTCATATGCATATCTAGTTGTATCAATCGGTATTGATTAATCCTATATAAGCATAACCTTGTTTGATCGCGTGTAAGTCGCTCCTTTGATAACCAAATTGAATCTAAATTATTTCATCCTATGGTTGCTTAGTCTAATCAATTTGTTGCTTGGTTTATTCAAATAAAATAGTTCTTAATTGTTTTGATCATCTTGAAACAACCCGCAAACGTGTTTTTGTTTTTATCACATAAATTAATCACCTTGATCACGTAGGTTTTATATACATAAGCGAATAGTAGAATAAGTAAGCTTCCGCGCTTATTTTACTAGTACTTGTGTACGTTCGAAAAAGAGTTTAAAAATCACCCACACTCTATTCACCCCCCTCTGCAGAGTGTGTTTGCGCCATTATCGATCCAACATTGTTCTCTTTCTCTGATGATAAGTCTCCAGGTCCTGATGGATATTCTGCTGGTTTCTTTAAAAAAATCTTGGGATATTGTTGGTGCAGATTTCACTAAGGCTGTTTTGGAGTTTTTTCACAATGATGCTTTGTTGAAGCAGATTAATCATGTTGTTATTGCTTTAATTCCTAAGTCTTCTCATGCTACTAAGGTTGGTGATTATAGGCCAATATCCTGCTGTAATGTTACATACAAAGTGATTTCTAAGATCTTGGCCTCTAGGCTTTCAGCTTGTCTTCCTGATATTATTGATGAAGCACAGACTGGTTTTGTGGATGGAAGAGCTATGACTGATAACATTTTTCTCTATCAGGAGTTGATTAGACATTATGGTGTCAAGAGGGGTCCTCCTAGATGTATGATTAAGGATGATATCAAAAAAGCTTTTGATTCTGTTAATTGGTCTTTTCTGGATTCTGTTTTGAGGGGCTTTGGCTTTCCAGACAGGTTTGTTCACTGGATCATGTTGTGTGTTTCCACTACTTCTTTCTCCCTGTCTATTAATGGTGAGATGAAAGGGTTCTTTCCTGGAAAAAGAGGTTTGAGACAAGGGGATCCTTTGTCTCCTTTCCTTTTTGTTATTGGTATGGAGTACTTCTCCAGAATGTTGAGAATACTTGGACAGGATGTAGATTTCAAATTCCATGCTGGTTGCCATAAATTGCAGATCAATCACTTGGCTTTTGCTGATGACTTAATGCTGTTTGCTAGAGGGGATCCTCTCTCTGTCACTCTTTTGATGAAGTGTTTAGCTACTTTTGGTGAGACTTCTGGTCTTGTTGCTAATTTACTTAAATACGAAGCCGTTTCTGTGCAAGTTTGGATGATGATGGTATAGATGCTCGAAGAACAATCTTTGGATTACGGGTAGGGGTCCTTCCTATTAGGTATCTTGGCATTCCTTTATGTCTTTGTGAGATTGAATGTGGTCCATTATGATCCTCTGTTTACTTCTTTAAGGAATTACTTTTGTGATTGGAAAGGCCATACTCTTTCTTATCTTTGGTAGACTACAACTTATTCGCGGTGATTCAAGGTGTTTCTTGTTTCGGTTGGGAATTTACCCTATCATTGGAAGTGTTAAGCAGAAAATGGATTAGATGTGTAGGAGATTTCTGTGGGGGGGTTCTTGTGACTCTAACAGAAAATCTTTGGTTGGTTGGGAAGAGGTTTGTCTGCCTAAGAATGAGGGTGGCCTTAGGGTTTTTCAGTTGAATGCTTGGAATCTGGCCCTCCTCTGTAGAATTCTTTGGAACTTTCAATGCAAGAAAGACTGTCTTTGGGTGAAATGGATCAGTGAAGAGTATTTGCATGATGTAGACCTTTGGGATTATAGATACAAGCCTGGGGATTCTGCTCTGATCAAGGCTTTATTCAAAATCAAAGATAGGATCTTACTTAGTACTGGATCAGCTCCTGCTTCTGTGGCACTGTTTCAGTCTTGGTCTGTTGGTTCTAAGCTTTGCCCTAGAAAAGCTTATGATTTATTTAGAATGCATGGTCCTAATATTTGGTGGTGCAAGGCTGTTTGGAATCCTAGGGCCACCCTTAAACACTGTTTTCTGCTCTGGTTGGCAATGAAGAACTGTCTTCTTACCTCTGACAGGCTAAATTTTGAAGATAAAACTTGTGCCTTGTGTGGTTTGGTTAATGAATTTGCTTCTCACCTATTTTTCCAATGTCCTATTTCTTATATGGTTTGGGGAAAGATCAGTTGTGGTTAGGATTAAAGAGGAGGTTTGAGACAGTGCTTGGGGCAGTTAGATGGATTCATAGAAAGTGTAGGGGTACTTCTCATGGGAATGTTGCCGTAGCCGTTCGTTTCGTGGTGGTGTCTTGGATTTGGCACATGAGAAATAAAAAAAGATTTGAGGGAACACTCATGAAGATCGGGCGATGTCCCGCATTGTATTAAAACACATCTTTTTTATATAATGCAGTCTGCCTTCCCTATGTATACTTTTACCCCATGATGTTAAGATTTTGTACATTTATAATATGTTATATAGTTATGTGTGACGGTATTTTTAATGAATGTAACACACGTAATATTTTATATCACGTGTGACGGCATTTTTTAATGAATGTAACACACGTAATATTTTATATCACATGTTATAAACGTAACACAAATTAATGTGTTATGGCATTCTAATTATAAATGTCCTTGGGCTAAATCTGCTGATCCATTTTAATCAGTCCTTATTATTATTTCCAGCCATTGATCCATATTTTCCCTAAAACAAATAAACATATTATTAAATTCACATTGCCTACTTTCATTCACTAGAATTTCGGTTGCTCCTTTCTTTTGACCGTCCCTCTTGCCAAAATCAAATCCCTAAAATCTCTCATTCAATTTTCCGACCCTCTGCAATTCTCTTACAGATTGCTCACTTCTTTCTGCTGGCTAATCCCTTCCTCGTGTCTATTTCACTTATGGAAGGTCTTTCGAATAGCAACGCGAATTTCCTAAATCATGAGGGCTCTTTCTATTATCGGACCGATTCGAATTCATTTCGAATCAACAAATTTACAACCGAATATCTCAATTCCGGGAGGCATTCTTGGCTTTTATTACTATGGATTTGCAGCCCTTATAGCGTGATGGCATGGCGTCGTCAAATGGTCAAAACCGAAGCTTTAATGCTCAATTTTCTACCTATTTCGGGGAAGTATCCGTTCGCTCTTATTTCGTGTTAATTTCGTCCGATATTATGCCGATTTGATTATGATTCTATGCCGACTTAGCATGGCTCTCGTTTTGGAGTCCTATTTCGAGGCGTGGCCAATATCGAGCCATTAATGCATAAAGATTGCAGTTTTGGCAACCCTATGGCTCGGAAATCCTCCGGAGCGTGATTTTTAAAATATTCGAACTGTTAGAGCATTAATTGTCCTGCTCCATGTCACGGCTCTTCGGTCGGACCCTATGTAAGTGAACCGGTGAAATGGTAAATTGGCCGACCCGATTCCCCTGTTTGACCGAGAGGAATGGCTCAATGAAGTCCGGTTGGTGTGCCTAGTCCCGTCGGTTATAACTCGGCTTTGGCCCTAAATCTATAGCCAAATGCGGGTTCTCGGTTTAATTGACCCATATGACAAACCAATGTCTTTGTGACAATTGGTTTGTCCAATTTAGGTCAATTCGGTTAGTTACCCCATCTAAGTATTAGAACAAGAAATCGGTGTACTTCGGATTATTTCCGGTCGGTTTATGCACTTCCATTTTGACACGAGAGGGTTGGTTGGAAAAGTGATAAAAACGTGTCAAATTGACAAAGGATTGTGTGCCAAGGTTACCGCTTTTAGTCACATGTCAAAACGGTTTTATGGAAAGAATCTTGATTTGCATTTATTTCTATTCACCGAAATTGAGGGTTCTTCACCCCTCTCTTGCTATAAATACTTAGTATATTCGGACTTGCAAACTAACTTTTCCACTTGCGGTCCTACATTTTCTAAAACAAAAAGCTTTTTACGTCCTTTGTGTTTTGAGAAGTCGAGGACTTGAAGTGGTGATTCAAGTTTGCAAGAACACGATCGGTGGCATACCGGGCTTGTGATCTTGGACGTTGAATCGATCTTTGGTTACCGAGTTAAGATTGGAGGTGGGACATTGTGTATGTTGACCTCTCCTATTGATCAAGTAAGCCTTTCTTCTTGTTTTACAGTTTTTATAGCATCCTTTTGTGTGTGTGTCAAAGTGTGTATGCTATATTTAACCGTAGTTTGTGTGAAAAAATCTAGCTAGTGTTCATTTTAATTAGCCCTTGTAAAGAATCGGTCTCAAAAGTGCACCAAGGTGCCTTGTCCGGAAGAGACTTGAGGAATTGATTCTTGATGTAAGTGGTCAAACTCAAAGTGACATTAGGCCGATTATTCACTTCTGTTTTATCCCATTAATCGTTACCACCACCGAATTTCAATACTTGATTCAAACTCATTGAGATCAAGTCTTGAAATTCGTGTCACTCTTGTGACCTTTGTGCTCGGCTCGTTTTTAATTGATCTCCTATTTGACCGCCTTGCACACATCTCTATCACGGTGTTTCACCACTTGTATTGCACTTACACTTCACCGAATTTCAATACCAACTCGGATTCATTAAGGTTTAGTGTTGAAATTCGATACTCGTGTGCTTGGCTCTGTCTTGTTGATTTTCTTAATAATCTTTCTTGCATACACACCGACATTATATAGCCGCACATAAACTTCTTGCCATATCTATTGTCTTGAGTCACTACTTGAAGTCCGTCGCACATCTCGTGATCTTGGCTCGCACTTTCTTTGTCTTGAGTCCGTACTTATCGGCTTGCCGCAATTTCACCTTTGCACTTGTTTGAATTTGTTTAGCATTCAGCCCATTATTTAATCTGTTGTTCCGTGCCCTTACACTTATATATTGCCCTTGGTGATCTCGCTTAATCTGTTGGGACATCCTGTTATAATTTTTTTTTGAACCGAAAAGCAAGCCCTTGCCGATCCCGTGTATTTATTTTTGAAAGCGGTCCGTAGTGCATCGGTTTTGTATCGATTTGTTGTACCCTTGCTTGTTGCATCTCTTGTTTTTGCAACTGTTTGTAGTGCTTTATTGTATTATCCCGTAATAGTGTAGGCGTAGTTTTACTAAGTGAACCCCGTATTCGGTCCCCACAAGTGCGGGCTTGATAATCTTGGTGTTTCACCTTGATTATCATCCTTGAGCTTGAACCGATAGTTCGGCCTTGGAAGTGATTTGTTTTGTATGGTCGTATCTTTTTGAGCTACCGAGTTTTCTTTTGCAAAAGTCTTTGTTTTGTAATACTTTTGTTCGGTATTCGAATTTGAACGAGTGTAATTTGAACACCTTTCGTTTGCTAATCGACCGCATTTCATTTGTTTACGCTTGCCTTATATCCGAACTATTTTAGTCCCTGTGCAATTTGTTTTAAATCCGATCTGCATCTCGTTCTTAATAAAAGAGGCGAACCTATAGTGGCGGTTTTCCAAAACGCTCGCTATAAGCTTAAATAACAATTTGCTTTCGATCAATCTGTTTTGCACTTGTGATTGATCAACTTTCATATGCATATCTAGTTGTATCAATCGGTATTGATTAATCCTATATAAGCATAACCTTGTTTGATCTCGCGTGTAAGTCGCTCCTTTGATTACCAAATTGAATCTAAATTATTTCATCCTACTTGGTTGCTTAGTCTAATCAATTTTGCTTGGTTTATTCAAATAAAATAGTTCTTAATTGTTTTGATCATCTTGAAACAACCTGCAAACGTGTTTTTGTTTTTATCACATAAATTAATCACCTTGATCACGTAGGTTTTATATACATAAGCGAATAGTAGAATAAGTAAGCTTCCGCGCTTATTTTACTAGTACTTGTGTACGTTCGAAAAAGAGTTTAAAAATCACCCACACTCTATTCACCCCCCCTCTAGAGTGTGTTTGCGCCATTATCGATCCAACATTGTTCTCTTTCTCTGATGATAAGTCTCCAGGTCCTGATGGATATTCTGCTGGTTTCTTTAAAAAAATCTTGGGATATTGTTGGTGCAGATTTCACTAAGGCTGTTTTGGAGTTTTTTCACAATGATGCTTTGTTGAAGCAGATTAATCATGTTGTTATTGCTTTAATTCCTAAGTCTTCTCATGCTACTAAGGTTGGTGATTATAGGCCAATATCCTGCTGTAATGTTAAATACAAAGTGATTTCTAAGATCTTGGCCTCTAGGCTTTCAGCTTGTCTTCCTGATATTATTGATGAAGCACAGACTGGTTTTGTGGATGGAAGAGCTATGACTGATAACAATTTTCTCTATCAGGAGTTGATTAGACATTATGGTGTCAAGAGGGGTCCTCCTAGATGTATGATTAAGGTTGATATCAAAAAAGCTTTTGATTCTGTTAATTGGTCTTTTCTGGATTCTGTTTTGAGGGGCTTTGGCTTTCCAGACAGGTTTGTTCATTGGATCATGTTGTGTGTTTCCACTACTTCTTTCTCCCTGTCTATTAATGGTGAGATGAAAGGGTTCTTTCCTGGAAAAAGAGGTTTGAGACAAGGGGATCCTTTGTCTCCTTTCCTTTTTGTTATTGGTATGGAGTACTTCTCCAGAATGTTGAGAATACTTGGACAGGATGTAGATTTCAAATTCCATGCTGGTTGCCATAAATTGCAGATCAATCACTTGGCTTTTCCTGATGACTTAATGTTGTTTGCTAGAGGGGATCCTCTCTCTGTCACTCTTTTGATGAAGTGTTTAGCTACTTTTGGTGAGACTTCTGGTCTTGTTGCTAATTTACTTAAATCTGAACTGTTCTGTGCAAGTTTGGATGATGATGGTATAGATGCTCTGAAGAACAATACTGGATTACAGGTAGGGGTCCTTCCTATTAGGTATCTTGGCATTCCTTTATGTGCTGTGAGATTGAATGTGGTCCATTATGATCCTCTGTTTACTTCTTTAAGGAATTACTTTTGTGATTGGAAAGGCCATACTCTTTCTTATGCTGGTAGACTACAACTTATTCTGGCGGTGATTCAAGGTGTTCTTGTTTCGGTTGGGAATTTACCCTATCATTGGAAGTGTTAAGCGAGAAAATGGATTAGATGTGTAGGAGATTTACGTGGGGGTTCTTGTGACTCTAACGAGAAAATCTTTGGTTGGTTGGGAAGAGGTTTGTCCGCGCAAGAATGAGGGTGGCCTTAGGGTTTTTCGGTTGAATGCTTGGAATGCGGCCCTCCTCTCGTAGAATTCTTTGGAACTTTCAATGCAAGAAAGAGCTGTCTTTGGGTGAAATGGATCGGTGAAGAGTATTTGCATGATGTAGACCTTTGGGATTATAGATACAAGCCTCGGGGATTTCGCTCGATCAAGGCTTTATTCAAAATCAAAGATAGGATCTTACTTAGTACTTGGATCGGCTCACGCTTCGTGGCCTTGTTTCAGTCTTGGTCTGTTGGTTCTAAGCTTTGCCCTAGAAAAGCTTATGATTTATTTAGAATCCATGGTCCTAATATTTGGTGGTGCAAGGCTATTTGGAATCCTAGGGCCACCCTTAAACACTGTTTTCTGCTCTGGTTGGCAATGAAGAACTGTCTTCTTACCTCTGACAGGCTAAATTTTGAAGATAAAACTTGTGCCTTGTGTGGTTTGGTTAACGAATTTTCTTCTCACCTGTTTTTCCAATGTCCTGTTTCTTATATGGTTTGGGGAATGATCAGTTGTGGTTAGGATTAAAGAGGAGGTTGGAGACAGTGCTTGGGGCAGTTAGATGGATTCATAGAAAGTGTAGGGGTACTTCTCATGGGAATGTTGCCGTAGCCGCGTTTCGTTTCGTGGTGGTGTCTTGGATTTGGCACATGAGAAATAAAAAAAGATTTGAGGGAACACTCATGAAGACTGCTGATGTCCTGCATTGTATTAAAACACATCTTTTTTATATAATGCAGTCTGCCTTCCCTATGTATACTTTTACCCCATGATGTTAAGATTTTGTACATTTATAATATGTTATATAGTTATGTGTGACGGTATTTTTAATGAATGTAACACACGTAATATTTTATATTACGTGTGACGGCATTTTTTAATGAATGTAACACACGTAATATTTTATATCACATGTTATAAACGTAACACAAATTAATGTGTTATGGCATTCTAATTATAAATGTCCTTGGGCTAAATCTGCTGATCCATTTTAATCAGTCCTTATTATTATTTCCAGCCATTGATCCATATTTTCCCTAAAACAAATAAACATATTATTAAATTCACATTGCCTACTTTCATTCACTAGAATTTCGGCTGCTCCTTTCTTTTGACCGTCCCTCTTGCCAAAATCAAATCCCTAAAATCTCTCATTCAATTTTCCGACCCTCGCAATTCTCTTACAGATTGCTCACTTCTTTCTCGTGGCTAATCCCTTCCTCGTGTCTATTTCACTTATGGAAGGTCTTTCGAATAGCAACGTGAATTTCCTAAATCATGAGGGCTCTTTCTATTATCGGATGATTCGAATTCATTTCGAATCAACATTTACCGCAACCGAATATCTCAATTCCGGAAGGCATTCTTGGCTTTTATTACTATGGATTCGCAGCCCTTATAGCGTGATGGCATGACGTCGTCAAATGGTCAAAACCGAAGCTTTAATGCTCAATTTCCTACCTATTTCAGGGAAGTATCCGTTCGCTCTTATTCTCGTGTTAATTTCGTCGATATTATCCGATTTGATTATGATTCTATGCCGACTTAGCATGGCTCTCGTTTTGGCGAGTCCTATTTCGAGGCGTGGCCAATATCGAGCCATTAATGCATAAAGATCGCAGTTTTGGCAACCCTATGGCTCGGAAATCCTCCGGAGCGTGATTTTTAAAATATTCGAATCGTTAGAGCATTAATTGTCCCGCTCCATGTCACGGCTCTTCGGTCGGACCCTATGTCGGTGAACAGGTGAAATGGTAAATTGGCCGACCCGATTCCCCCGTTTGACCGAGAGGAATGGCTCAATGAAGTCCGGTTGGTGTGCCTAGTCCCGTCGGTTATAACTCGGCCTTTGGCCCTAAATCTATAGCCAAATGCGGGTTCTCGGTTTAATTGACCCATATGACAAACCAATGTCTTTGTGACAATTGGTTTGTCCAATTTAGGTCAATTCGGTTAGTTACCCCATCTAAGTATTAGAACAACAAATCGGTGTACTTCGGATTATTTCCGGTCGGTTTATGCACTTCCATTTTGACACGAGAGGGTTGGTTGGAAAAGTGATAAAAACGTGTCAAATTGACAAGGATTGTGTGCCAAGGTTACCGCTTTTAGTCACATGTCAAAACGGTTTTATGGAAAGAATCTTGATTTGCATTTATTTCTATTCACCGAAATTGAGGGTTCTTCACCCCTCTCTTGCTATAAATACTTAGTATATTCGGACTTGCAAACTAACTTTTCCACTTGCAAAGTCCTACATTTTCTAAAACAAAAAGCTTTTTACGTCCTTTGTGTTTTGAGAAGTCCGAGGACTTGAAGTGGTGATTCAAGCCGCAAGAACACGGTCGGTGGCATACCGGAACCGTGATCTTGGACGTTGAATCGATCGTCGGTTACCGAGTTAAGATTGGAGGTGGGACATTGTGTATGTTGACCTCTCCTATTGATCAGTAAGCCTTTCTTCTTGTTTTACAGTTTTTATAGCATCCTTTTGTGTGTGTGTCAAAGTGTGGATGCTATATTTAAACTGTAGTTTGTGTGAAAAAATCTAGCTAGTGTTCATTTTAATTAGCCCTTGTAAAGAATCAGTCTCAAAAGTGCACCAAGGTGCCTTGTCCGGAAGAGACTTGAGGAATTGATTCTTGATCGTAAGTGGTCAAACTCAAAGTGACATTAGGCCGCATTATTCACTTCTCGTTTTATCCCATTAATCGTTACCACCACCGAATTTCAATACCGATTCAAACTCATTGAGATCAAGTGCTGAAATTCGTGTCACTCTTGTGACCTTTGTGCTCGGCTCGTTTTTAATTGATCCGCTATTTGACCGCCTTGCACACATCTCTATCACGTTGCTTCACCACTTGTATTGCACTTACACTTCACCGAATTTCAATACCAACTCGGATTCATTAAGGTTTAGTGTTGAAATTTCGATACTCGTGTGCTTGGCTCGTGTCGTTGATTTTCTTAATAATCTTTCTTGCATACACACCGACATTATATAGCCGCACATAACCTTCTTGCCATATCTATTGTGCTTTGAGTCACTACTTGTAGTCCGTCGCACATCCGTGATCTTGGCTCTACACTTTCTTCGTACCGAGTCCGTACTTTCTCGGCTTGCCGCAATTTCACCTTTGCACTTGTTTGAATCTGTTTTGCATTCAGCCCATTATTTAATCTCGTTGTTCCGTGCCCTTACACTTATATATTGCCCTTGGTGATCCGCTTAATCTCGTTGGGACATCCTTTTATAATTTTTTTTTGAACCGAAAAGCAAGCCCTTGCCGATCCTGTGTATTTATTTTTGGCGGGTCCGTAGTGCATCGTTTTGTATCGTATTTGTTGTACCCTTGCTTGGTTGCATCTCTTGTTTTTGCAACTCGCCGTAGTGCTTTATTGTATTATCCCGTAATAGTGTAGGCGTAGTTTTACTAAGCCGAACCATGTATTCGGTCCCCACAAGTGTGCTTGATAATCTTGGTGTTTCACCTTGATTATCATCCTTGAGCTTGAACCGAAAGTTCAGCCTTGGAAGTGATTTGTTTTGTATGGCCGTATCTTTTTGAGCTACCGAGTTTTCTTTTGCAAAAGTCTTTGTTTTGTAATACTTTTGTTCGTATTCGAATTTGAACGAGCCGTAATTTGAACACCTTTCGTTTGCTAATCCGACTTCATTTCATTTGTTTTCGCTTGCCTTATATCTCGAACTCTTTTAGTCCCCGTGCAATTTGTTTTAAATCCGATCTCGCATCCGTTCTTAATAAAAGAGATCGAACCTATAGTGGCGGTTTTCCAAAACGCTCGCTATAAGCTTAAATAACAATTTGCTTTCGATCAATCTGTTTTGCACTTGTGATTGATCAACTTTCATATGCATATCTAGTTGTATCAATCGTATTGATTAATCCTATATAAGCATAACCTTGTTTGATCGCGTGTAAGTCGCTCCTTTGATAACCAAATTGAATCTAAATTATTTCATCCTACCGGTTGCTTAGTCTAATCAATTTGCCGCTTGGTTTATTCAAATAAAATAGTTCTTAATTGTTTTGATCATCTTGAAACAACCGCAAACGTGTTTTTGTTTTTATCACATAAATTAATCACCTTGATCACGTAGGTTTTATATACATAAGAGAATAGTAGAATAAGTAAGCTTCCGCGCTTATTTTACTAGTACTTGTGTACATTCGAAAAAGAGTTTAAAAATCACCCACACTATATTCACCCCCCCCTCTAGAGTGTGTTTGCGCCATTATCGATCCAACAATTGGTAGCGAGCTTGGTTACCTAGTGATCAAACCTTCGGTATTTATTTTTGTGATTGGAACACCGAATTTCGCCCTTGCATGATTTCTTGTCGAAACTTCGCCGAGCATCTATTCGAATCCGTTGCATATTGCACTTTGCTAGTCGTGTTTCCTAATTGTGTTATTGTTCTCCAACTTTGCTTTGCACCTCCCGTACACATTATTTGGTTGTTCACCGAACCCGTTTTTTGTGCATCCGTTGAACCTTTGTCGTGCCATAGTCCCGATACACGATCCGCTAATACATTGATGTATCTTGCTTGTACAAATCTTGGTCATAATGCATTGCTTTGGAATTTGTACTTGATCTGTTAGAGTCCTTGTCTTCTAATCTGTAGTTTATATAATCTTGGTATCTCGCCGTTCGGTGAACCTTACCCGCACTTTTTCCTCCCCGCCGCATTGATCATATCTCGTTGAATTTTGGTGTAACTTAACACCGATATTGCACCCGCCGTCCCGTGATCTTGTGCTACACTCGTGCAATCGTGGTGTTCAAAATCTACTCGAAAATACTTGCTTGAACCTGCGTCGCTCACCCTTCTTGTTACCCGTGTAATTGGATCTTTGTTTAGTTGCTTTAGATCAGTGAAAACCTTGTAATGGCTAGAATAGGCCTTGTTGTTGTTTTGCTAAAACAGCTTGTCTTCGGACTAACCATCGATCTTGATAATCGAGTCTCTTGATTTAGATTATCATTTCTAAATAGTTATCCGAAAGTTTCGGCCTAGCCTTGATCGGTTCATCCGCCGTATAAACTTTGGTGATCTGTTTTTGGTTGTTTTTCTTGGACTTGATTTATCCCGATAATTTGGAAATAGTATCCCGTATAAGTTTCAAGCTTTGTATCTAAACTGAGATTGCTTTATCTTAAGGGATTATATTGAATACCTTTCTCTGTACATCTTGAGAGATTTAAAAGGTTGGTTATGCATCCTTGATTGAGTGCCTTTGATATATATTTCATTAGTCTTAGTACTTGGTTTATGATCGGATCTGCTTTTAGAACCTATTTGCAACGTTTGTCTAAACGTCACTATAAATCTTGGTTAATTGAAATCAAGCTTGCAAACTTTTTAATAAATCAGACTATTTATTTGATTTGCTGAATATCTCATTTGATCAAATTTTTTTTAAGTGCTTAACTGTTCTATTTGCCAAATTTGTGCTTCACAAATTATTTCCTAAGTGTTGTTATTTGAGATAATTTCTTGTGGATTATATTCAAACTGTCTCTCCTTTTCATATTTAATTCGTATAAACCACTTTTCTGTGATATAATATACTTGGTCTTTTGAGATTGACATTTTGCAGAAGCTTGTCATCTGAACCGAAAAATGGGTCGCAGAAATCGTGTGGCTCGATCTAAATCCTCATCTAATAAGCCTATGCATGAGCTGGGTCTTGGAGCTAAAGTTGATGAACCTTCAAGCAATAAATCAAAATCAAATTCTGAGATTTCAGACAACCAAACACAATGTTCTGAATCAAATTCAGAATCAAGCTACGACTCAAAATCTGAGGAACATCTTGATATCATTGAAATTTGTGAAGGCTTCAAAAATAGATGTGAGTTTCTAGCTAAAACAAATAAGGGTCTCAAAAAGGACATAGTTGAGAAAGACAATCTCATTTGAAACAAAAGACTTCGATTATGAAACAAAAGGTTTCCGAGTTGGAATCTTTACGATGTGAGAAGGATAAATTAAAACAAGCTATTCAAGAGCTTGAAAACAATCTTGCTAGATTGGAATCTCTCTCTCATGTCCTAAAGAGTCATCGGGTCACACTGAACACATTCTTGATACTTCTAAGGAAGAAACCTTGAATGAGTCTCGTAGTCACCGAACCCGTGTCTCAAAAGGAAACTTTTGTGCCCCGACCCATTGCACTTGAACATACATCACCGGTACAACATGTTGCACATAAACACACACACACAAGTATGCTTCATCTTCAAAAACACACACTTCACAGCATACTTCAAACACAAGAAATAATGCTAATAGGAAACATCACGCATATCAGTATGATAGGAGAGGTTCTAGGAATTACACTCCCAAGAATTACTCTTATCAATCTGATTATTAATCACCTAGAAATCATGCCTATAGGAATGTACGTACACCATCATCATATAGATATCATGCTCACAATGATAATTCATATAGATATCATGATCCTAGGATTTATCAAACACCTAATTACACTTATCGGCAAAATATTCACACACCACGATTTGCCGAACCACACTTTTGGCAGTCACATCATGATCATTCATTGCATTCGCATCCATATCATGACCCTTATGCATATAATACCTATTACTCATCCTATCCCCACTTTGGATTTTATGGTCGTTAACTAGACCCGTATGGGTAAGAAAGGCTGCACATAAACCCAAAGTTAGAAAAGTTTGGGTTCCTAAGAAAGTTCAATCTAACCCCTGCAGGACCCAAAGTATAAAGGGTACCATTGTCTTTATCTTATGTTTGTAGGTCCTTGAGCTTCAAAGGAATACTTCTTTGATACAAGTTCTTAATGATATAATCATAATCCTTGATATCATTTGATAGGGAAGTATTTATTTACATATATTTTAAATGAATAAATTTTTTTTTTTTTTGGATATTTTGTATGAGTATTTTATATGAGCATTTCGTTAAACTGAAAATTTATATGACCATTTTGTGGTATAACTCTCAACCCCGAGTCTTTAAGTCCTTATTTGATTAATTTTCAAACTAAGGGGGAGAGAATAGTATTAAAGCTTTTAAACGAGAATTTATTCTATGTTGAAAAGCTCTAATTAAGGGGAGCTTATATTTAGGGGGAGTGGAACTCTCCATGTTTTAAAATAAACCTTAATAAAAGCTTTAAAGTAATTATTTTGAAAATGAATCAAAGGGGGAGATTGTTAAGTATTTTGTGGTACTAAGTAATAAGTTGATTAATTTTCAAAAAGGTTTTTCCCTCCGATTTAAAGCTTTTATTTATTATATTGTGTGACTTTTTCACATGTTATATCTCGTCACTAATAAGTATCGAGTTTAAGTGTTTTTGCGGGTATCTCAAAGTTTAAATAAGAATGCAAACACTTAAACATTATGTGATGACATTTATAATATGTTATATAGTTATGTGTGACGGTATTTTTAATGAATGTAACACACGTAATATTTTATATCAAGTGTGACGGCATTTTTTAATGAATGTAACACACGTAATATTTTATATCACATGTTATAAACGTAACACAAATTAATGTGTTATGGCATTCTAATTATAAATGTCCTTGGGCTAAATATGCTGATCCATTTTAATCAGTCCTTATTATTATTTCCAGCCATTGATCCATATTTTCCCTAAAACAAATAAACATATTATTAAATTCACATTGCCTACTTTCATTCACTAGAATTTCGGCTGCTCCTTTCTTTTGACCGTCCCTCTTGCCAAAATCAAATCCCTAAAATCTCTCATTCAATTTTCCGACCCTCTGCAATTCTCTTACAGATTGCTCACTTCTCTCTGCTGGCTAATCCCATCCTCATGTCTATTTCACTTATGGAAGGTCTTTCGAATAGCAACGCGAATTTCCTAAATCATGAGGGCTCTTTCTATTATCGGACCGATTCGAATTCATTTCGAATCAACACCGCAACCGAATATCTCAATTCCGGAAGGCATTCTTGGCTTTTATTACTATGGATTCGTAGCCCTTATAGCGTGATGGCATGGCGTCGTCAAATGGTCAAAACCGAAGCTTTAATGCTCAATTTTCTACCTATTTCAGGGAAGTATCCGTTCGCTCTTATTCTCGTGTTAATTTCGTCGATATTATCTTCGATTTGATTATGATTCTATGCCGACTTAGCATGGCTCTCGTTTTAGCGGTCCTATTTCGAGGCGTGGCCAATATCGAGCCATTAATGCATAAAGATCGCAGTTTTGGCAACCCTATGGCTCGGAAATCCTCCGGAGCGTGATTTTTAAAATATTCGAACTTGTTAGAGCATTAATTGTCCCGCTCCATGTCACGGCTCTTCGTCGACCCTATGTAAGTGAACCGGTGAAATGGTAAATTGGCGACCCGATTCCCTGTTTGACCGAGAGAAATGGCTCAATGAAGTCCGGTTGGTGTGCCTAGTCCCGTCGGTTATAACTCGGCTTTGGCCCTAAATCTATAGCCAAATCTGGGTTCTCGGTTTAATTGACCCATATGACAAACCAATGTCTTTGTGACAATTGGTTTGTCCAATTTAGGTCAATTCGGTTAGTTACCCCATCTAAGTATTAGAACAAGAAATCAGTGTACTTCGGATTATTTCCAGTCGGTTTATGCACTTCCATTTTGACATAGAGGGTTGGTCGAAAAGTGATAAAAACGTGTCAAATTGACAAGTGATCGTGTGCCAAGGTTACCGCTTTTAGTCACATGTCAAAACGGTTTTATGGAAAGAATCTTGATTTGCATTTATTTCTATTCACCGAAATTGAGGGTTCTTCACCCTCTCTTGCTATAAATACTTAGTATATTCGGACTTGCAAACTAACTTTTCCACTTGCGAGTCCTACATTTTCTAAAACAAAAAGCTTTTTACGTCCTTTGTGTTTTGAGAAGTCCGAGGACTTGAAGTGGTGATTCAAGCCGCAAGAACACGATCGGTGGCATACCGGAACCGTGATCTTGGACGTTGAATCGCGTCTTTGGTTACCGAGTTAAGATTGGAGGTGGGACATTGTGTATGTTGACCTCTCCTATTGATCGTAAGCCTTTCTTCTTGTTTTACGTTTTTATAGCATCCTTTTGTGTGTGTGTCAAAGTGTGTATGCTATATTTAAACTGTAGTTTGTGTGAAAAAATCTAGCTAGTGTTCATTTGAATTAGCCCTTGTAAAGAATCGGTCTCAAAAGTGCACCAAGGTGCCTTGTCTAGAAGAGACTTGAGGAATTGATTCTTGATCGTAAGTGGTCAAACTCAAAGTGACATTAGGCCGATTATTCACTTTCTGTTTTATCCCTTTAATCGTTACCACCACCGAATTTCAATACCGATTCAAACTCATTGAGATCAAGTGCTTGAAATTCGTGTCACTCTTGTGACCTTTGTGCTCGGCTATGTTTTTAATTGATCTCGCTATTTGACTTCCTTGCACACATCTCTATCACGGTGTTTCACCACTTGTATTGCACTTACACTTCATTGAATTTCAATACCAACTCGATTCATTAAGGTTTAGTGTTGAAATTCGATACTCGTGTGCTTGGCTCGTGTCGTTGATTTTCTTAATAATCTTTCTTGCATACACACCGACATTATATAGCTGCACATAACCTTCTTGCCATATCTATTGTGCCGAGTCACTACTTGTAGTCTCGCACATCCGTGATCTTGGCTCGCACTTTCTTGTCGAGTATCGTACTTTATCGGCTTCTTTGCAATTTCACCTTTGCACTTGTTTGAATCGTTTAGCATTCAGCCCATTATTTAATCTATTGTTCTGTGCCCTTACACTTATATATTGCCCTTGGTGATCCGCTTAATCTGTTGGGACATCCTGTTATAATTTTTTTTTGAACCGAAAAGCAAGCCCTTGCCGATCCTATGTATTTATTTTTGAAGGCGGTCCGTAGTGCATCGTTTTGTATCGATTTGTTGTACCCTTGCTTGGTTGCATCTCTTGTTTTTGCAACCCTTCGTAGTGCTTTATTGTATTATCCCGTAATAGTGTAGGCGTAGTTTTACTAAGCTAAACCATGTATTCGGTCCCCACAAGTGTGCTTGATAATCTTGGTGTTTCACCTTGATTATCATCCTTGAGCTTGAACCGATAGTTCGGCCTTGGAAGTGATTTGTTTTGTATGTTTGTATCTTTTTGAGCTACCGAGTTTTCTTTTGCAAAAGTGTTGTTTTGTAATACTTTTGTTCGGTATTCGAATTTGAACGAGCCGTAATTTGAACACCTTTTGTTTGCTAATTTGATCGCATTTCATTTGTTTCTCGCTTGCCTTATATCCGAACTCTTTTAGTCCCCGTGCAATTTGTTTTAAATCCGATCTGCATCCGTTCTTAATAAAAGAGATCGAACCTATAGTGGCGGTTTTCCAAAACGCTCGCTATAAGCTTAAATAACAATTTGCTTTCGATCAATCTGTTTTGCACTTGTGATTGATCAACTTTCATATGCATATCTAGTTGTATCAATCGGTATTGATTAATCCTATATAAGCATAACCTTGTTTGATCGCGTGTAAGTCGCTCCTTTGATAACCAAATTGAATCTAAATTATTTCATCCTTGGTTTCTTAGTCTAATCAATTTGTCGCTTGGTTTATTCAAATAAAATAGTGCTTAATTGTTTTGATCATCTTGAAACAACCCGCAAACGTGTTTTTGTTTTTATCACATAAATTAATCACCTTGATCACGTAGGTTTTATATACATAAGCGAATAGTAGAATAAGTAAGATTCCGTGCTTATTTTACTAGTACTTGTGTACGTTCGAAAAAGAGTTTAAAAATCACCCACACTCTATTCACCCCCCCCTCTAGAGTGTGTTTGCGCCATTATCGATCCAACAATTGGTAGCAGAGCTTGGTTACCTAGTGATCAAACCTTCGGTATTTATTTTTGTGGTTGGAACACCGAATTTCGCCCTTGCATGATTTCTTGCCGAAACCGTTCTTCGAATCGTTGCATATTGCACTTTGTCGGTTGTGTTTCCTAATTGTGTTATTGTTCTCCAACTTTTTGCACCTCCCGTACACATTATTTGGTTGTTCACCGAACCCGTTTTTTGTGCATCCGTTGAACCTCCGTCGTGCCATAGTCCCGATACACGATCTGCTAATACATTGTTGTATCTTGCTTGTACAAATCTTGGTCATAATCGCATTGCTTGGAATTTGTACTTGATCTGTTAGAGTCCTTGTCTTCTAATGTGTAGTTTATATAATCTTGGTATCTCGTTGTTCGGTGAACCTTACCCGCACTTTTTCCTCCCGCCGCATTGATCATATCTCGTTGAATTTTGGTGTAACTTCACACCGATATTGCACCTTTGTCCTGTGATCTTGTGCTACACTCTGTGCAATCTGTGGTGTTCAAAATCTACTCAAAATACTTGCTTGAACCTGCTTGCTCACCCTTCTTGTTACCTCGTGTAATTGGATCTTTGTTTAGTTGCTTTAGATCATTTGAAAACCTTGTAACGAGGCTAGAATAGGCCTTGTTGTTGTTTTTGAAATAGTTGTCTTCGGACTAACCATCGATCTTGATAATCGAGTCTCTTGATTTAGATTATCATTTCTAAATAGTTATCCGAAAGTTTCACCTAGCCTTGATCAGTTCATCCGCCGTATAAACTTTGGTGATCTCGTTTTTGGTTGTTTTTCTTGGACTTGATTTATCCCGATAATTTGGAAATAGTATCCGTATAAGTTTCAAGCTTTGTATCTAAAGCGAGATTGCTTTATCTTAAGGGATTATATTGAATACCTTTCTCTCGTACATCTTGAGAGATTTAAAAGGTTGGTTCGCATCCTTGATTGTGTGCCTTTGATATATATATTCATTAGTCTTAGTACTTGGTTTATGATCCGATCTCGCTTTTAGAACCTATTTGCAACGTTTGTCTAAACGTCACTATAAATCTTGGTTAATTGAAATCAAGCTTGCAAATTTTTTAATAAATCGACTATTTATTTGATTTTCGAATATCTCATTTGATCAAATTTTTTTTAAGTGCTTAACTGTTCTATTTGCCAAATTTGTGCTTCACAAATTATTTCTTAAGTGTTGTTATTTGAGATCATTTCTTGTGGATTATATTCAAACTTGTCTCTCCTTTTCATATTTAATTCGTATAAACCACTTTTACGTGATATAATATACTTGGTCTTTTGAGATTGACATTTTGCGAAGCTTGTCATCCGAACCGAAAAATGGGTCGCGAAATCGTGTGGCTCGATCTAAATCCTCATCTAATAAGCCTATGCATGAGCTGGCTCTTGGAGCTAAAGTTGATGAACCTTCAAGCAATAAATCAAAATCAAATTCTGAGATTTCAGACAACCAAACACAATGTTCTGAATCAAATTCAGAATCAAGCTACGACTCAGAATCTGAGGAACATCTTGATATCATTGAAATTTGTGAAGGCTTCAAAAATAGATGTGAGTTTCTAGCTAAAACAAATAAGGGTCTCGAAAAGGACATAGTTGAGAAAGACAATCTCATTTGAAACAAAAGACTTCTGATTATGAGACTGAGTTGGAATCTTTACGATATGAGAAGGATAAATTAAAACAAGCTATTCAAGAGCTTGAAAACAATCTTGCTAGATTGGAATCTCCTCTCTCATGTCCTAAAGAGTCATCGGGTCACACTGAACACATTCTTGATACTTCTAAGGAAGAAACCTTGAATGAGTCTGTAGTCACTGAACCCGTGTCTCAAAAGGAAACTTTTGTGCCCCGACCCATTGCACTTGAACATACATCACCGGTACAACATGTTGCACATAAACACACACACACAAGTATGCTTCATCTTCAAAAACACACACTTCACAGCATACTTCAAACACAAGAAATAATGCTAATAGGAAACATCACGCATATCAGTATGATAGGAGAGGTTCTAGGAATTACACTCCCAAGAATTACTCTTATCAATCTGATTATGAATCACCTAGAAATCATGCCTATAGGAATGTACGTACACCATCATCATATAGATATCATGCTCACAATGATAATTCATATAGATATCATGATCCTAGGATTTATCAAACACCTAATTACACTTATCGGCAAAATATTCACACACCACGATTTGCCGAACCACACTTTTGGCAGTCACATCATGATCATTCATTGCATTCGCATCCATATCATGACCCTTATGCATTTAATACCTATTACTCATCCTATCCCCACTTTGGATTTTATGGTCGATTAACTAGACTGTATGGGTAAGAAAGGTGCACATAAACCCAAAGTTAGAAAAGTTTGGGTTCCTAAGAAAGTTCAATCTAACCCTCAGGACCCAAAGTATAAAGGGTACCATTGTCTTTATCTTATGTTTGTAGGTCCATGAGCTTCAAAGGAATACTTCTTTGATACAAGTTCTTAATGATATAATCATAATCCTTGATATCATTTGATAGGGAAGTATTTATTTACATATATTTTAAATGAATATTTTTTATTTTTATTTTTTTTGGATATTTTGTATGAGTATTTTATATGAGCATTTCGTTAAACTGAAAATTTATATGACCATTTTGTGGTATAACTCTCAACCCCGAGTCTTTAAGTCCTTATTTGATTAATTTTCAAACTAAGGGGGAGAGAATAGTATTAAAGCTTTTAAACGAGAATTTATTCTATGTTGAAAAGCTCTAATTAAGGGGGAGCTTATATTTAGGGGGAGTGGAACTCTCCATGTTTTAAAATAAACCTTAATAAAAACTTTAAAGTAATTATTTTGAAAATGAATCAAAGGGGAGATTGTTAAGTATTTTGTGGTACTAAGTAATAAGTTGATTAATTTTCAAAAAGGTTTTTCCCTCCGATTTAAAGCTTTTATTTATTATATTGTGTGACTTTTTCACATGTTATATCTCGTCACTAATAAGTATCGAGTTTAAGTGTTTTTGCAGGTATCTCAAAGTTTAAATAAGAATGCAAACACTTAAACATTATGTGATGACATTTATAATATGTTATATAGTTATGTGTGACGGTATTTTTAATGAATGTAACACACATAATATTTTATGTCACGTGTGACGGCATTTTTTAATGAATGTAACACACGTAATATTTTATATCACATGTTATAAACGTAACACAAATTAATGTGTTATGGCATTCTAATTATAAATGTCCTTGGGCTAAATCTGCTGATCCATTTTAATCAGTCCTTATTATTATTTCCAGCCATTGATCCATATTTTCCCTAAAACAAATAAACATATTATTAAATTCACATTGCCTACTTTCATTCACTAGAATTTCGGCTGCTCCTTTCTTTTGACCGTCCCTCTTGCCAAAATCAAATCCCTAAAATCTCTCATTCAATTTTCCGACCCTCTGCAATTCTCTTACAGATTGCTCACTTCTCTCTATTTGGCTAATCCCTTCCTCGTGTCTATTTCACTTATGGAAGGTCTTTCGAATAGCAACGCGAATTTCCTAAATCATGAGGGCTCTTTCTATTATCGGACTGATTTGAATTCATTTCGAATCAACAAGTTTGCAAGAATGAATATCTCAATTCCGGAAGGCATTCTTGGCTTTTATTACTATGGATTCGCAGCCCTTATAGCGTGATGGCATGGCGTCGTCAAATGGTCAAAACCGAAGCTTTAATGCTCAATTTTCTACCTATTTCGGGGAAGTATCCGTTCGCTCTTATTCCGTGTTAATTTCGTCGATATTATGCGTCGATTTGATTATGATTCTATGCCGACTTAGCATGGCTCTCGTTTTGGCGTCCTATTTCGAGGCGTGGCCAATATCGAGCCATTAATGCGTAAAGATCGCAGTTTTGGCAACCCTATGGCTCGGAAATCCTCCGGAGCGTGATTTTTAAAATATTCGAACTGTTAGAGCATTAATTGTCCCGCTCCATGTCACGGCTCTTCGGTCGGACCCTATGTAAGTGAACCGGTGAAATGGTAAATTGGCGACCCGATTCCCCGTTTGACCGAGAGGAATGGCTCAATGAAGTCCGGTTGGTGTGCCTAGTCCCGTCGGTTATAACTCGGCTTTGGCCCTAAATCTATAGCCAAATCGGGTTCTCGGTTTAATTGACCCATATGACAAACCAATGTCTTTGTGACAATTGGTTTGTCCAATTTAGGTCAATTCGGTTAGTTACCCCATCTAAGTATTAGAACAAGAAATCGGTGTACTTCGGATTATTTCCGGTCGGTTTATGCACTTCCATTTTGACACGAGAGGGTTGGTGGGAAAAGTGATAAAAACGTGTCAAATTGACAAGGATCGTGTGCCAAGGTTACCGCTTTTAGTCACATGTCAAAACGGTTTTATGGAAAGAATCTTGATTTGCATTTATTTCTATTCACTGAAATTGAGGGTTCTTCACCCCTCTCTTGCTATAAATACTTAGTATATTCGGACTTGCAAACTAACTTTTCCACTTGCAGTCCTACATTTTCTAAAACAAAAAGCTTTTTACGTCCTTTGTGTTTTGAGAAGTCCGAGGACTTGAAGTGGTGATTCAAGCCGCAAGAACACAATCGGTGGCATACCGGAACCGTGATCTTGGACGTTGAATCGTCGTCGGTTACCGAGTTAAGATTGGAGGTGGGACATTGTGTATGTTGACCTCTTCTATTGATCAGTAAGCCTTTCTTCTTGTTTTACAGTTTTTATAGCATCCTTTTGTGTGTGTGTCAAAGTGTGTATGCTATATTTAAACTGTAGTTTGTGTGAAAAAATCTAGCTAGTGTTCATTTTAATTAGCCCTTGTAAAGAATCAGTCTCAAAAGTGCACCAAGGTGCCTTGTCTAGAAGAGACTTGAGGAATTGATTCTTGACTGTAAGTGGTCAAACTCAAAGTGACATTAGGCCAGATTATTCACTTTCTGTTTTATCCCTTTAATCGTTACCACCACTGAATTTCAATACTGATTCAAACTCATTGAGATCAAGTGCTGAAATTCGTGTCACTCTTGTGACCTTTGTGCTCGGCTCTGTTTTTAATTGATTTGCTATTTGACTGCCTTGCACACATCTCTATCACAGTGTTTCACCACTTGTATTGCACTTACACTTCACTGAATTTCAATACCAACTCAGATTCATTAAGGTTTAGTGTTGAAATTCTGATACTCGTGTGCTTGGCTCTGTGCTGTTGATTTTCTTAATAATCTTTCTTGCATACACACTGACATTATATAGCTGCACATAACCTTCTTGCCATATCTATTGTGCTGAGTCACTACTTGTAGTCTGCTGCACATCTGTGATCTTGGCTCTGCACTTTGCTGTGCTGAGTCTGTACTTTACTGGCTTGCTGCAATTTCACCTTTGCACTTGTTTGAATCTGTTTAGCATTCAGCCCACTATTTAATCTGTTGTTCTGTGCCCTTACACTTATATATTGCCCTTGGTGATCTGCTTAATCTGTTGGGACATCCTGTTATAATTTTTTTTGAACCGAAAAGCAAGCCCTTGCTGATCCTGTGTATTTATTTTTGAAACTGGTCTGTAGTGCATCAGTTTTGTATCAGATTTGTTGTACCCTTGCTTGGCTGCATCTCTTGTTTTTGCAACCTGCTGTAGTGCTTTATTGTATTATCTTGTAATAGTGTAGGCAGTAGTTTTACTAAGCTGAACCCTGTATTCAGTCCCCACAAGTGCAGGCCTGATAATCTTGGTGTTTCACCTTGATTCTCATCCTTGAGCTTGAACTGATAGGTCAGCCTTGGAAGTGATTTGTTTTGTATGGCTGTATCTTTTTGAGCTACTGAGTTTTCTTTTGCAAAAGTGCTGTTTTGTAATACTTTTGTTCAGTATTCAGAATTTGAACGAGCTGTAATTTGAACACCTTTCGTTTGCTAATCTGACTGCATTTCATTTGTTTCTGCTTGCCTTATATCTGAACTCTTTTAGTCCCTGTGCAATTTGTTTTAAATCCGATCTGCATCTGTTCTTAATAAAAGAGACTGAACCTATAGTGGCGGTTTTCCAAAACGCTGCTATAAGCTTAAATAACAATTTGCTTTCGATTAATCTGTTTTGCACTTGTGATTGATCAACTTTCATATGCATATCTAGTTGTATCAATCAGTATTGATTAATCCTATATAAGCATAACCTTGTTTGATCTCATGCGTGTAAGTCGCTCCTTTGATAACCAAATTGAATCTAAATTATTTCATCCTACTTGGTTGCTTAGTCTAATCAATTTGCCGCTTGGTTTATTCAAATAAAATAGTTCTTAATTGTTTTGATCATCTTGAAACAACCCGCAAACGTGTTTTTGTTTTTATCACATAAATTAATCACCTTGATCACGTAGGTTTTATATACATAAGCAAATAGTAGAATAAGTAAGCTTCCGCGCTTATTTTACTAGTACTTGTGTACGTTCGAAAAAGAGTTTAAAAATCACCCACACTCTATTCACCCCCCCTCTAGAGTGTGTTTGCGCCATTATCGATCCAACATTGTTCTCTTTCTCTGATGATAAGTCTCCAGGTCCTGATGGATATTCTGCTGGTTTCTTTAAAAAAATCTTGGCATATTGTTGGTGCAGATTTCACTAAGGCTGTTTTGGAGTTTTTTTCACAATGATGCTTTGTTGAAGCAGATTAATCATGCTGTTATTGCTTTAATTCCTAAGTCTTCTCATGCTACTAAGGTTGGTGATTATAGGCCAATATCCTGCTGTAATGTTACATACAAAGTGATTTCTAAGATCTTGGCCTCTAGGCTTTCAGCTTGTCTTCCTGATATTATTGATGAAGCACAGACTGGTTTTGTGGATGGAAGAGCTATGACTGATAACATTTTTCTCTATCAGGAGTTGATTAGACATTATGGTGTCAAGAGGGGTCCTCCTAGATGTATGATTAAGGTTGATATCAAAAAAGCTTTTGATTCTGTTAATTGGTCTTTTCTGGATTCTGTTTTGAGGGGCTTTGGCTTTCCAGACAGGTTTGTTCACTGGATCATGTTGTGTGTTTCCACTACTTCTTTCTCCCTGTCTATTAATGATGAGATGAAAGGGTTCTTTCCTGGAAAAAGAGGTTTGAGACAAGGGGATCCTTTGTCTCCTTTCCTTTTTGTTATTGGTATGGAGTACTTCTCCAGAATGTTGAGAATACTTGGACGGGATGCGATTTCAAATTCCATGCTGGTTGCCATAAATTGCAGATCAATCACTTGGCTTTTGCTGATGACTTAATGCTGTTTGCTAGAGGGGATCCTCTCTCTGTCACTCTTTTGATGAAGTGTTTAGCTACTTTTGGTGAGACTTCTGGTCTTGTTGCTAATTTACTTAAATCTGAACTGTTCTGTGCAAGTTTGGATGATGATGGTATAGATGCTCTGAAGAACAATACTGGATTACAGGTAGGGGTCCTTCCTATTAGTTATCTTGGCATTCCTTTATGTGCTGTGAGATTGAATGTGGTCCATTATGATCCTCTGTTTACTTCTTTAAGGAATTACTTTTGTGATTGGAAAGGCCATACTCTTTCTTATGCTGGTAGACTACAACTTATTCTGGCAGTGATTCAAGGTGTTTACTGTTTCTGGTTGGGAATTTACCCTATCATTGGAAGTGTTAAGCAGAAAATGGATTAGATGTGTAGGAGATTTCTGTGGGGGGGTTCTTGTGACTCTAACAGAAAATCGTTGGTTGGTTGGGAAGAGGTTTGTCTGCCTAAGAATGAGGGTGGCCTTGGGGTTTTTCAGTTGAATGCTTGGAATCTGGCCCTCCTCTGTAGAATTCTTTGGAACTTTCAATGCAAGAAAGACTGTCTTTGGGTGAAATGGATCAGTGAAGAGTATTTGCATGATGTAGACCTTTGGGATTATAGATACAAGCCTGGGGATTCTGCTCTGATCAAGGCTTTATTCAAAATCAAAGATAGGATCTTACTTAGTACTGGATCAGCTCCTGCTTCTGTGGCACTGTTTCAGTCTTGGTCTGTTGGTTCTAAGCTTTGCCCTAGAAAAGCTTATGATTTATTTAGAATGCATGGTCCTAATATTTGGTGGTGCAAGGCTGTTTGGAATCCTAGGGCCACCCTTAAACACTCGTTTTTACGCTCCGGTTGGCAATGAAGAAGCTGTCTTCTTACCTCTCGACGGGCTAAATTTTGAAGATAAAACTTGTGCCTTGTGTGGTTTGGTTAATGAATTTGCTTCTCACTGTTTTTCCAATGTCCTGTTTCTTATATGGTTTGGGGAAAGATCGGTTGTGGTTAGGATTAAAGAGGAGGTTGGAGACGTTGCTTGGGGCGATTAGATGGATTCATAGAAAGTGTAGGGGTACTTCTCATGGGAATGTTGCCGTAGCCGCTTCGTTTCGTGGTGGTGTCTTGGATTTGGCACATGAGAAATAAAAAAAGATTTGAGGGAACACTCATGAAGACATGATGTCCTGCATTGTATTAAAACACATCTTTTTTATATAATGCAGTCTGCCTTACCTATGTATACTTTTACCCCATGATGTTAAGATTTTGTACATTTGTAGGTTTAGGTACTACTTTTGTGCTTTCTTTTGGTGCTTCCTGGTGGTTGTATGAGATTATTTTGTTTCTCTACACACCTTGGGATAGGCTCGTGAGTTGTGCTCTCACATGACCCCTTTTTGCAGTTTTTGTGTGTTGTTAGGTGTTTAGTGGCTGTTGTTTCTTGATGCATATAACCTTAGGGGTCTTATGCACCTTGGAATCAACAAATCTTACCCCCTTTCAACACTTTGTAGGTTTTAGACTAGCTCTCTCCTTTGATTATGATGTAATTTCCTGTATCTTGCATACCTTGGTTTAATATATTTACATTTAACCAAAAAAAAAAACTACCCACGAGAACCTAGCATTACATAAGAAAATGACTAGAACGAATTCAAAAAACTACAAAGCCTGTAGCAATACAATATAATTAGAAAAATATAAAAAAAATTGAACAACAAAAGAGTATTTAATAAAAATATCTAGCAAGGTGCTAGAAAGAGTACATAAGTTACACAATGCAGTCTGAATCAAAAACCAGTAATACTCAAAACCAATCAAACACAATTTTGTAGCTTCACAAAATTCCCATCCCCGGTACTATAACAAAACGACAAGCCAAAGTACGATTAAGCCAAAGGATGCCTTTTCCAATCCTCCCAATCCTATAGTGATGTTATTCTTCCTTCCGATTATCCAAGTGAAGCAACAAGTTTGAATAAAAGCGAATGAATTTTCAATAGAAAAAGGTATCGAGTTGAACACAAACTTATTTCGGACCAGCCAAATGGACCACAAAGTCTTATAGAGCCCTATATCCAAAACTTCTCCCCATGCTGCACTGATGAAGGAATAAAAGACATAAACCGATCCCATTCCTTGAAATACATGCAAGAAATAGAAGTCCAAGCTAAGATTTTATTCCATATAGCGTAGAAAACAAAGCAATGGAGGAATAGATGAGCCCCATCTTCATCTTCTAAGCTACAAAGAGGGCAAAGAATGTGACAATATTGATGCGTGTTGGCAAACGATTATGAGCTTGACTTTACGGTTAAAAACATTCACTTTTGAAGGGACCAAATTATTCCAACACCATGTTATTGAAGACGTGCCATTTACATTTTCTTTGATTATGAGCTTTTTTAGCTTAGCCACAAAAAAAACTCCATTGGAGTCGAGCCTCCAAATCCGGTCGTCTCGAATCACTTGCATGAAAAGATACATTTCCAACAAAAGCACACCGGTCAACAAAATCCCCCAACTCCCTACCTCGCAACTCTCTAATATATATATATATATATATATATATATATATATATATATATATATATATATATATATATATATATATATATATATATATATCCTAGGGTTTGTAATTATTATTGTATCCGCCGTTTATACCCCTAGCTTAGCCTATATAAACAAATGTACATCATTCATTCCTATGTGAATAAAATCATTCTATTTCATAACTCTATTATGGTATCGGAGCGTCTCGATTCCTAAAAACTAATTGCAATCTCCTTAAGCCCTGATTCAGCACGGCAGCTCCTCTCCTCACCGGAATCCATGGCTTCCACCGCTCCCTCCTTTTCAAAAGCCGACATTACCACGGCCACAACAAGAAACTCATGGCAGCCCTTGCAGCCCCTCCCGTTAGCAGCTCTCGCCGCCATCAATGGAAGCAGCGGCAACCATCTTCAGCCTCATGAGCACAAGTGCAGCAACTATCAGCACAGCCGCAACAATATCAACGGCGGACAGCCGATCAATTCTGATGAGGTAGTGGGGGCATTTCAACAGCCGCTTCAATTTTGTGGTCCGTTGCCATTATCTCCGCCAATTTCTGAACGCAAAAATTTGAATTTTATGGTTAATAAAACACGCGGTAAACGTTCCCATCCTCGACGTCCGTATCTCGGTACATGTCAATTATGTTATGTGCCTGGACACTCGGCTCGTACTTGCACTCTATTTCATGCTCAATCGGTTGGCCAAAGCTCGGCTCGTTCGGAAGGCCACGGGCTCATTCAGCCGCCTCACCTGGCAACTCGGCTCAGCTCGATTCGTCTACATCCACTACAAGAAAATCAGCTTTTAATGAGGGGACTTCCCGTCATTATACGTCTGATTCCCCTCATTAAAGTATTTTAATAATAGGAAATTTCCCTTCATTGCAGCCTCCGCCGGTAAAGGTAAACAATGACGGGAAAGCTCCGCCCGTCATTAATTCCATGACATATTTAATGATGGTGTATTCCAGTCATTAAACACTGTTTTTTAATGACAACTCAACCCCTCATTATCGAATCATTTGACTCTCATTAAATCAACATTTAATAACAAAATATCCCCTCATTATAAGGTCATTTGACTCTCATGAAATCATCATTTATTAACAAAATATCCCCCCATTATAAGGTCATTTACCCATCATTAAACCATAACATAATTATTAAATTCTACATACTATAGGGTCATTTTTTCCCGATTAAATCAATACTTTATGCCAGACATATTTCATTTAAAATGATGGCAACAACAAATAACCAATAAACTACCAAACAAAAACCAAAACAAGATCGATCAATGATCATGTCAATGACGTACTTCTGTCATTAAATTTAATATGATAAGGAGAATAAACAATACAACAAACAAAACATAGTCCTCCAAAGTTGTCAACATAGACTTTCAGAAGAAAAAAAACAATACACTTCAAGGTGTGTAGTGCACTTTCTCTTTAAGATCCATAGATGAAATTCAATATCCAAAAACAAGATCAACTAACCAAGAAAAGAGTAGACTGCACATTGTTACTTTCACACTAAAATCATCCCTGTGCATGATCTTCCTTCATCTTTAAGTGCACTAGATTCTTGTGAATACGGCTCACCAAGACCAGGACAATGAACACCGGAGAAATAAAAGGCATTGTTGCTATGCACCCCACCCTGACTGCCAGCCAAAAAATAAGGTTAAAAATACTTTAATTTTAAGAAGAACCAAAGGAATTCCTCAATTAAAGTGCGGACAAGTTAGAGAATTTCTTGTAATACTGCTGCATAGTTTGAGTGTTGTGAGAGAACACTATAGCAATCCTTTCTAATTCAATAGTTTTATGTGGTCCCAATCACTTGTTATAGAGTAAACACAAGATAATCAAAGTGCAACACAAGAAAACAGTAAAAGAAGTGAAAGGACAAGTGCAAATATATAGCATATCACACAAGCCAGATACATACTTGCCATTGACCTAGGCTAAAACTTCTCATGCTTTTGCACCATAACCATATTATGCACCATACCGCATGAAAACACAAAATATTAAATCTAAAACGAGAAGATATACACGCTACACGATGGGAGGAACACCACATACCTTTGCCCGAAAAGATGTTCTTTACGAAGCCGGTCATCAATAAACTTTACTTTTTGAAATGCGGTTGCGGTTGTGGTGCAAAGGCAAAAATAGGAATCAAATTCTCTTGAAATTTGAAATAGGATAGATAATGTCGTAGCCTAATAAACTTTACTTGAGGAACAAACATTTACAACTATGTGATATCGAATAGGATTTGACCTGGCATTGAAAATACTATGATCCAACTTGTATTTCATTTTTGTTGACAAAACAAAAGACTCAGGACAAAAGTGAGACTGACATCCTATAGACATAATTAATGTTTTAAACAAGAGTATTGATAGTTCCACAAACAAGAGCACTAACCATAACCGTAACCGAATCGGGGGTATTCATTAACCGAACCGAACCGAACCGAACCGAATACAACAATTCGGTTCGGTTTTTGGATAATCTGTTTCCGTGTACACCCTTGATCAAACCATGCAAATTGCATTCCGTCGTCACACTCTATGGGTAAATCTGAACTTAGTGGATCCATAATATGTGCCTGTAAGTAAACATAACGATCGAGGCATATAATAAATTGAAGTTCTAGAAGGCAGAAAGCATGCAACAGAAGTAAAATAATGCAAAATTATTATAATTAATGAACAAATCTAGCATGATCAGACATGTTTATCCGCACAACCTAATGCCAAGAATATTTTTGAATTTAAGCAAATAAATTGCTCTTTCGAACACCTGGACTTCCTTCTAAAATCCCTGTACACATGGAAAATAATGTCTCAGGATATAACGCCATGACAAACTTTTTCCTGATTCTTCCAGCAGTCCAAGTGTCAGAACAAAACATGAAAGTAGTCATTTAAAAGAAGCACTTCTTCAAACCAGCTCATATACAATAGAATTGACTATAAATGTGTACCATCATAGACTATCAAAAATTACATGGTCTTGCAATCTGGCAAGTTGCATAGCTCGAAGTACTCCATATCAATTTCCATTACTTCTTGGAATGAGAGATCAACCTAAAAAAACAAAAGTATGGAAAGCTTTACTCAAACACAAATAACAAAATAGAGATGACCATTTCATTATAGGAAGCCATCTAATAAAGCAATTCCAATATAAATATTCGATCTTAAAACATTTTATCATGATAAGCATGATGATTGAAACAAGCATGAAGACTCTTTTTAGTTTTCATGGCACTAAGTGCTGAGAAGAGTTATCGTGGATGAGTGATTTTAGTGGTATAATTTCTAGCACCAAGTAAAATATATAAATATTTATCAAAATGTAATTACTTTACAGTAATTGATGTATTAAAAGAGATGATTGCTCTCCTTGGTAGAAAATGGATTGTTCAATATTAGTTATAGTATTTAAACATTCTAAGTAACCAACTGATTAAGCAAAGAAGGTTACCACTAATACATGCTTAAATCTATGATAGTAATATATGAGTTTCTCAAGCTCTTTTCTGAAGTAAAATGACATATTTTGTAACATATTTGAAAAGTAAGAAAACAAAACTACCACCACAAAAGAATATAAAGCTAAAAGAAAATCTAACCCTGTGTTGCAACACCAACTATATGTAAGTCAAATGAAACAAATAATGAACTCTGCCAATAATTTGAGATATTTGGTTCACATTCATTGCTCTTTGAAAACCCACTTATGACATTTATCGAAGCAACTTTCCCATCAACCCGCAAATAAAAATTGGCCAATCATTTATTTCCTTTTCTTGTAGAGAGATACTCCAAAAATTATCTTTTGACTTTTGTTTTAACTAAAGTCTTGATATTTTGTTTATCCAAATTTGGGAGGAGAAAGTGAGAGAGACAAGAATTTTGTTTTTTAAAATCTAAATACATACAAAAGCACCTACCAAGTACCCACCCTTCTCCATTGTGATATAATTGAATAGACATTTTTTGAAGGCTTTTCGGACAGCTTCCTCACTATTGAACTCATCCAAACACTCCCATGTTCTTCTCTGCCGAACCCATCTTCCCACATCAACATCCCGCACAAGACAGAATGATGAAATAAAAATAAAAAATAAAAACCAATCTTACAAGTTTTGCCGAAAATTAATCAATCACCACACAAATCACAAAAATAAACAAGAAAGAGCAAGACTTATTTTACTCTCATAGTCACATTTCAAAACAAAAACATAAATTTTACGCTTTCATCATCTAAAGTAAAATGCTTGTAAGTAATGGTACTCGGATACTTACAAGCTACCATTATCATCACCAACTTTGCAACCATTGCCTCCTCTTACTCTCCTGCAACAAACCCACAAGAAAGATTAACATGAATATACACTACTAGAAAAGGCGTTTTTTGGGACGACAACTTGTCGTCCCAAAAGCTAAATTCCGGGAAAAGTCAAATTTTTGGGAGTTTTTTGGTGGGAAAAATTGGCGGGATACTTTTTTGGGACGACACAATCCTTTTTGGGACGACATGTTGAACGGAGGGAAATTTGACTTTTGGCGGAATTTTTTCGCGGGAAATTTAATTTCTCTTTTGGGACGACATATGTATTTTTTGGGACGACATATGTCCAGCCTGGAAGCCATGTGGACACTCTCATTTTTTGGGACGACAGTAATCGTCCCTTTGTCGTCCCTTTAAATAGTAATAAATTATTTTATAAAATTTGCAAAAGTCACGTTGACTGCCCATTTTTTGGGACGACTTATGTCGTCCCTTTAAAGATTTTCAATATTTTCCAGATTTAATACCAACTAATATTTATTGTAATACAAGAATGAATGAATTGTATTGTTTTTGGGATGACTATTGTCGTCCCTTTAAATAGGCACAATTTATTTTATAAACTATGAAAAATCCACGTGGGCTATCCTTTTTTCGGGACGACATGGGTCGTCCCTTTAAAGATTTTCAATTTTGTACCAATTAATATTTATTGATATAAGTTTTGATTTATAATTTTTTCATTAAATGAAGGAATTATATTATTTTTTATTTAAAAAAATGATAATTAGTCCATTTCTAATAACATACGTCTTTTTATTTAAATAAATTTTTTGGAACAAAATTACGGTTTGATTATATAACTTAATGAAACGAGTAGTGATTCATTCTCGAGGTTCATTATTGAGTATTAATTTCAACCTGGGCTCGTTAATTAGTTGATTGATGACTTCAAACCCGAGGTTTGTTAGTTATTTCAAGATTTCAGACACGAGGTTCGTTATAGAGTAGTATATTTCAAACCCGAGGTTCATTATTGAATAGTGAATCAAACTCGAGGTTCAATATTGAGTAGTGATTTCAACTTAGGCTCGTTAATTAGTCAATTGATGACTTCAAACCCGAGGTTGGTTAGTTATTTCAAGATTTCAAACAAGAGGTTCATTATTGAGTAGTAGATTTCAATCTTGAGGTTCATTATTGAGTAGTGAATCAAACTCGAGGTTCATTATTGAGTAGTGATTTCAACGTAGGCTCGTTAATCAGTCGATTGATGACTTCAAACCCTAGGCTCGTTAGTTCGTTCAAGACTTCAAACACGAGGTTCGTTATTGAGTAGTATATTTCAAACCCGAGGTTCATTATTGATTAGTGAATCAAACTCGAGGTTCATTATTGAGTAGTGATTTCAACATAGGCTCTTTAATTAGTCGATTGATGACTTCTAACCCGAGGTTGGTTAGTTATTTCAAGATTTCAAACATGAGGTTCGTTATTGAGTAGTAGATTTCAAACCTGAGGTACATAGTTGAGTAGTGAATCAAACTCGAGGTTCATTATTGAGTAGTGATTTCAAACCTGGGGTTCATTATTGAGTAGTGATTTGAACCTGGGCTCATTAATTAGTCGATTGATGACTTCAAATCCGAGGTATGTTATTTAGTTCAACATTTCAAACCCGAGGCTCGTTATTGAGTGGTAGATTTAAAACTCGAGGTTCATAATTGAGTAGTGATTCAAACTCGAGGTTCATTATTGAGTAGTGATTTCAACCTAGGCTCGTTAATTAGTCGATTGATGACTTCAAACCCGAGGTTCGTTAGTTCGTTCAAGACTTCAAACACGATGTTCGTTATTGAGTAGTAGATTTCAAACCTGAGGTACATAGTTGAGTAGTGAATCAAACTCGAGGTTCATTATTGAGTAGTGATTTCAACCTAGGCTCGTTAATTAGTCGATTGATGACTTCAAACCCGAGGTTCATAAGTTCGTTCAAGATTTCAAACACGAGGTTCATTATTGAGTAGTAGATTTCAAACTCGAGGTTCATAATTGAGTAGTGATTCAAACTTAAGGTTCATTATTGAGTAGTGATTTCAACCTAGGCTCGTTATTTAGTCGATTGATGACTTCAAACCCGAGGTTCATAAGTTTGTTCAAGATTTCAAACACGAGGTTCATTATTGAGTAGTAGATTTCAAACTCGAGGTTTATAATTGAGTAGTGATTCAAACTCGAGGTTCATTATTGAGTAGTGATTTCAACCTAGGCTCGTTAATTAGTCGATTGATGACTTCAAACCCGAGGTTCGTCAGTTCGTTCAAGACTTCAAACACGATGTTCGTTATTGAGTAGTAGATTTCAAACCTGAGGTACATAGTTGAGTAGTGAATCAAACTCGAGGTTCATTATTGAGTAGTGATTTCAACCTAGGCTCGTTAATTAGTCGATTGATGACTTCAAACCCGAGGTTCATAAGTTCGTTCAAGATTTCAAACACGAGGTTCATTATTGAGTAGTAGATTTCAAACTCGAGGTTCATAATTGAGTAGTGATTCAAACTCGAGGTTCATTATTGAGTAGTGATTCCAACCTAGGCTCGTTATTTAGTCGATTGATGACTTCAAATCCGAGGTATGTTATTTAGTTCAACATTTCAAACTCGAGGCTCGTTATTGAGTGGTAGATTTAAAACTCGAGGTTCATAATTGAGTAGTGATTCAAACTCGAGGTTCATTATTGAGTAGTGATTTCAACCTAGGCTCGTTAATTAGTCGATTGATGACTTCAAACCTGAGGTTCGTCAGTTCGTTCAAGACTTCAAAAACGATGTTCGTTATGTTAGAAGTAATATCGTCGGATCAATCATAGATTGACCCGATTACGCAGCGGAAGTATCGGATCTAGATCTAAGCGAAACAAAATACATAAATAAAAGATCTAATCCTACATGGGGGTTTAGAAGCCTACCTTTTTATGGTGCTTAACTCCAAGAACAAAAGGTCTCCAAGAACACGTGATTGAGAAGCCACAGCCTTCCAACGTGTGTCTCCCAGCAACACCAGGTGGATGGTGTTTCCCGCCGCCGGACCTCCTTGATATGCTACCGGAATAATCCCGAAGATTATTCCAACTCGAAACCCAAAGAACTATAGCCGAAAATTCCAAGCTATATTCTTACACTAATGGCGTGTTAATATGTGTGTCAAATGGCTTGGGAGAACTCTCTTTATATAGGAGAGTAAAACTTAACCTCCAAAGATTAAATAATTAAGAGATAATTATTACAATAATCCTTTATTCCAAATAAAAGATAAATAAAATGATTATCCCAAACAAATTAAGATAAAT
This sequence comes from Gentiana straminea, assembly GCA_036785695.1. Lineage (NCBI taxonomy): Eukaryota > Viridiplantae > Streptophyta > Magnoliopsida > Gentianales > Gentianaceae > Gentiana > Gentiana straminea. The sequence continues at coordinate 169,837 of JAVUPR010000438.1, forward strand.
CATATTATTATCTAATATTCCATGAATTATCATTTAACAAATAAAAGATAAATCACATATTAAATAATTATCCAAGAAAACTAATTTCCTAATAATTAAATAATACAAACATGCGCCACTTGTAAACCCAAATTAAGTCTTACACGCATGTTTCTATATTTGACTAATTTGGTCAAAAAGTCAACACATCAATTTGTGCCGAGTCCATGAGAAAGGTCTTTTCCGTGTATTTAATTATTTAGTCCAACTAAACAATTAATCCACATATCAATTAAATAGCCCAATCCACTATTTAATTATAATTGAGGTGCAACGACGAGAAACCTATATGCTATATTAGGAGCCACGTCGGGGACCATGGACCCATATTCAGTAGCTACAATAAATCGAATAAAATTATTCATTAGACAGAATAATTATATCCAACCTATTAATTCCGGGATTACAACACCATAAACCTGAAACTGAACTCTATCGAATATAGATAACTTACACTCAATTTATGAGTCGAAAGCGTCTACCGATATAATCATTACATACGGATAAATCCTCCATAGACTGTTCACTTCGATTCGGGATATTTCCGTAAACCCTTCTCGAAACATATTATCCTTATGTACCATTAACCCCCTAGTGATCAATTAGTTCATAACAAATATAATATGAACTCGGCCGATCGATCATTTTCTAGGGTTAACAAATAAGGGAACTGTCTGTCTACTTCCCGAGGGAAGGAATGGATTCCATATACGTGATAACACGGACTACTCACTCATTCCAGAATAGAGCCAACGAGAAGTGTTGGACCACATACTGCGAATTGATCCTTACTAACACATCAAACTCTACCCTAGTCTAAGCAGTCGTCTGTGATCACCTCAGGATTAAGATTAATCCATATATGATCATCTTGTGATTCGATAAGACTTCTCGATTACGGAATTATATCGAGAACTCAAATCAAATCGGTCCGGCCCTATATGATTATCATCATATATAAATGCCCCACTAGGTACCCTATTACCGACGGTCCGGATAAGCTGTCACACCTAAAGTGTTACGGGCGTATTATTAGCAAATTAATCTTGAGACCCGTACTCAGATTAATCAACGCTACGGACTAAGTTAATTTTAGTACATCTCACTAACTCAATCCTCTTGTGTATAGCCATACACTGAGTTATGTGATTACATAAACGAGGTACTTAGGGTTTTCAGCAGTGTCGTAATTAGAAACATAAATGCATATAATAAGATGAATTATTAATTCTATCCTAAAATAATTAGACAATTGTCTTTCGGGCACTACACCTTACAATCTCCCACTTGCACGAAAGGCAAGTGGATTAATTGTTTTAGAGCACACCCTTTATATCTCTATCTACAACATTCTCCCACTTGCTCAAAACAAGTGAGACGTATCCCTCAAATCTGTACCCTCCAAGCGCATCTTAGTAATTCATCCTGCCAAGCACGACCGGAGTGTGCCGCCGCAGGGTAGGTCAGTGACCCGGCGCGTACTTAGAATCCGAATACCGTGTGACCTGGTACACTGATCAGGTAGGTTGGCGGCTTGAGTCAATCTTTGGGATCGAAACGTCGCCTTTCCATCTAATCCGGTGGTACGATATCAATATGCCTTTGATTCAACACTAAGGACGAAATCGACTTAACGATCATCCTTAATCTGACCTAAAGTCAGAATTAGTGTCATCACTTATATTCTAGTTTGCACCTGAATATACTAGCATATTATTCCTCATTCTCCCGAAGATACTTGAGGATTCACTAAACATCCCATTTCATATTCATCCTCAGGTTTAGATAATCATTCCTGAGAGGTAGGGTAGACTACATCGTTGAATGCCGCATAAATGCAAGAATATCTTAACCGGGTGAATGGGTGGGATTGCCAATGATCGATTCTCACAGATTTGGGCGAATCAAATCCTTTAGAATGAATCCCGATGGCATGTCAGACTCTGACTTCAGATAACATGTTGTTTCCAACTGTTTCAGTGTTACCATTCATAAACACTAATCTACATACTACTTTACTAATATTGATGCCCAGTCTACGAAAGACTTATCAACATTCTGGTCAAGTCCACATATTAAAATATATGACTTTGAAATGACCTAGAGGTTTGCTTTAATCCTCAAAGGATATAAGCTATGGCAGGCATCCTGCCAAAGGTTCTTTCTGAATAAATTAAGATACCATTAGTCTCGCAAAAAGGTCTTAGGGAATCACCCATATTTTCTGCTTTGAAACGAATCCGTTATTTGTTCTTAGCTAAAACCCTTACATTCTGAATGAATTCAGATTCCGTTGTTCGGCAAGGAAGTCTTAGGGAATCACCCCTATTTCCTGCTTTCTGACGAAATCAAGCAAGACTGAGTAGTAAGAGAGATCACGGTCTGGTTAACTCTCTACCTTTTAGGGAATGACCCCTAAATTACTCAGCTTTACTGTGAAAGTTAAACTTTCCTATTCATTCCACTATTCTTCATGTAGTTTCAATTACTACCACTGGGCCTGAGATGCTCAGGTGGTTCTACAAGAGTTTCAACTGAATTGGAGTATCATACTCCATTCACAGGGTTATGGCTGTTAAACCAACCTCTATGATCAGGATCCTATACTGTCCACGAAGGACTATAGGTCATCAAACTACCCTATAGACCATAAGGTCCTGCAACGGGTAATGGACAAACCATACTCCCACTGCGTTCGGGGTGGAGTGATATACTGATCAAGTTTAGTAGTCTTTATTAGTGTTATCACCAACTGCCGGTGTTGGATGTGGACTGAACACATCAGTTAGTAACATCTTGAGTACAAATACTTCAAGATCCAAGGTTGTTATTTATAGACTCTATCAGACCGAGTTTGACAGTATAACCGTCATTCTCCGATTTTACGAGTTTTATAACCAAACTTTACTCAATGCATTAAGATATTTCACGACTGGAACGTGTATGCAAAATTGCCAGTCCTACCTTCAAGAACTCGGTGCTTAATGCCTCTATTTACGGAAGTGGGGTGAACCGAATTAACTCCTTATCCACAAATGCTTAGGCATTTTTAAGGTGGACTTCTCGGTTTTCATTACAACGTAAACCGTTATTTTGCAATCAATATCTTAAATGAGTTTAGCAGTGTATTGTAGCACATCAATAACTATGTAAGGCAAATTTGTGGTGTATCCCTTAGTGAAAACATTTCACTGGGAGGCAGGCCGAGCATCAGTCCCGAAGACTACGCAATAACCTATTTCTGAGTATGGAATACTCTATCTCTGGTGAAATCAGAGATTTCACCCAAATATTTAGGATAAACTTATTGGAGTTTCGAGTAGTTGTCAGACTTGATGTCACTACTTGAAAAAACTCCCACTAGCTTGTACCATTCATATGACCCGAAGGTCAATATGAACAAGCTATGTAACTTCTTTAAATCTATTACCATTTCCCGATTGAAAGGAAACTTAGGCATTGTTCCTTTGAGACAGGGTTCCTTTGAATGGGAGATAGGAATCACCCTAAGCCAGTCTTCAAATATTGTCTTTATGGAACATACACTAATTAATAGAATATAAAAAAAACGTTTATCTAAATACGAAAACCATTTGCATTTATATTGTTTGAGATGTGTTACATATACCTATTCAGCATTTCTTAGTGGTTCTGACTTTGTCAAACAAAATTCCGAGTCTTAGGTTCGTGCTACGAATGTTATATTTATCATCAATAAGACAAACAAATTATCCTATTGAAAATGAATACGTTCGTTCCAACAAATCTGAAAATGGAAAATGAATTTTCTGTGATACTCAAGAATTGAATCTGAGATTCATTTCCTTATATCACTCCCACTAGTCTATCTGAGAATAAGTGCCCGTTGTCTATTTTACTTATCGTTTAATGCAAAGCTACCTAGTTCTTCCAAAGAACTTTAGCTTTCGAGAAAATTACTAAGGATGCATTGGTCAGTGATCCGAAATCACTTTCCCTATCCTTTAATTTCCAATTTATTAATTTTCCGGTTTAGCCTTAAAACTACGTAGTTTAGACGACTAACACGTATAAACGTTCTTTCCCAGTCTCGACTTTCCTTAGATGGAAACAGTCTTGAACTAGCAGTTCGTTTGAGTAGACACTACTCTTGAATTGTGGGATGTTCAGTGTTACTTGCTTGGACTATCGATTTTTCTAATCGTCAAATCATAAGACCAAAGCTCCCACTAGTTTATCGGTTCCAAATATCGTCTAACTAGCAATACTTTGTATTTATGATTTTTTCAAAGATTAGAACATCACCTAGAACTAAGCTCCCACTAGTTTATCAGTTCCAAATACTGTCTAACTAGAAATGCAGTGTTCATGATGTTTCAAAGATTATAAAATCTCCAGAACTAAGCTCCCACTAGTTTATCAGTTCCAAATACTGTCTAACTAGTAACGCTTTATTCTAGTTTTTCCAATAAATGGAGAAACTTCTGTGCGGTCTATTACACATTTCCAATGATTCAGGAAAACAACAAATCATAAGACTAAGGCTCCCACTAGTTTATCGGTTCCAAATACCGTCTACTTACGTATATGATTTTCCAATTTTTCAATTTAGAAATTTGTTGTGTAATTACTCTTTTAAAATTCACTAAATGAATTTTATATGATAGTCCTATGTCATCTTTTGTAAACTAAGTATGGTCGTCTCTCGTTCAACACGAGTGACACCCGTGACATACCTATACTATGTCACTTAAGTTTTTAAAAGGCTCAAGAGAAAAATCTCGTCCGAAAAATTTACTGCATTGTTTGATAATTACAACGTACTTGTTACTTTCCACATTTTTAATGAAGTCCTATTACTAACAGTTTAGTAACCTAGAGATTTAGTTGTAAATAAAATGACAGAAACTTAAATTCAAAAAATAAATTTTCACTACTAGATTTTTATTTTAGGAATTATAAACTTGTTAAAAAGTCTATCCAACCATTCGAAGGATTTAATCTCACACCTCAGTGCCGTCGCAGGGTCAATCAAAGAGGCGACGATTAAACTGAGACAATCTCTCTCAATGATTAATCTTCGAGAATCAAACATCTCATGGGAATCAGACATCCCGGACCTTAATCATTAATTACATTCCTTTTCTAGCCTAGATATTTCGAAAATATCCATAAAGAGTGTGACCTACTATATCAGATCTCAAAGTACGCCCCGAGTATGCCACCGCAGGGTCGGTCAGTGACTCAACGAGTACCCGAAATCCTATCCTTTCGGAAACCAAGCCTTGAATTTTGATAGGGGCGAACACCACCCGCAGGGGGCCGGAATCAGAGCGGCTCGAGGCGTCATCTCGCATGCTTGCATTTATAGTAGAGGCCGTGGGGTTGGCTGTCGCCTTCCCCGCTCCCACTTAATATTTTGAAAAAGTGGTGGGTTTACTAATTACGGTTGCGGTCTTGACAATAAGAAACAATAAATCAAAGTACTCCGAATAGGGTCGGTTATGTAGGCAAGCCTACGCCGTCTTATTCTTTGGAACATATGTGACAGTTCAGGCCAATCCGGCAAGAGAAGCCCCGTTTAGCCCGAAGGCTTATCGGCTATGCTAAGTCCTGTCGAACTGCTATAACGTACATCACACGTGGAGGGGAGTCGATTGAGCCGAAGCTCGGTTGAACTCGCCCAACCATGGTTAGACCATTTCCGAACCCATGTACTAAGATTTTCCAATTTCTAAATTGTCACCCAAAGCGTAATCTCGTTTCTGTTTAAGGTGGGTTAACTGAGAAACCATCACCGAAAAACTCAACAATTTATCCAAGTGGGATTCACCAAGAATCCATCACTAAAATCGTAAACGATTGACAAAAACTCGGGTCCTCGGTTTTTATAATTAGCTACTTATTATTTAACTACCACATATTAAATTAATAAGCATTCATACTAATTATTCGAGTTATACATGCCTAATTTATTCGAAATAAACTAGCTACATGTATGCATTGGAGTGGAATCATGAAGATGCAAGTCATGGCAATTTTCCGGTTTTAAGCACGTAATCTTGATCAAACACAAAATTATACCGAAAAGTAAACACCGAGATGGACCGTTGGTACCCCCCGACTAACTATTTTCTAAGAAAAAGTAAAAAATATACTATGTCTTCGAGTCTTGATCTTCGAATCTTGAACTTGAACCGCCGGATCACGAACCACGAACACCCGAGAGGAGAAAGGCTTTTTAATTAAATAAACAAATATTATTATAATTATCAAAACCTTTCTTTTTTTCTTTTTTTTAATGTTAATGCGGCTGATGAAAAAAATAAATTCCAGTTTTTTTATTTTATTTTTTATAATATATGTCGGCAGTAAAAAAAATAAGGCTAAATTACAATTTTGGTCCTCTAACTAGACACGTTTTTCGATTTTGGTCCTGAATTTTCTCCGGCGACAATTTTAGTCCTGTAAGTCGTCTTTTTTTTTTGCAAAAATAGTCCTGAACGCCGGAAAGACCACTTACAGGACTAAAATTGCAAAAATAGTCCTGAACGCCGGAAAGACCACTTACAGGACTAAAAATTTTAGTCCTGTAAGTGGTCTTTCCGGCGTTCAGGACTATTTTTGCAAAAAAAAGTTTTAGTCCTGTAAGTGGTCTTTCCGGCGTTCAGGACTATTTTTGCAAAAAAAAGTTTTAGTCCTGTAAGTGGTCTTTCCGGCGTTCAGGACTATTTTTGCAAAAAAAAGTTTTAGTCCTGTAAGTGGTCTTTCCGGCGTTTTGCAAAAAAAAGACCACTTACAGGACTAAAATTGTCGCCGAAGAAAAACCAGGACCAAAATAAACGTATCTAGTTAGAGGACCAAAATTGTAATTTAGCCAAAAAAAGAATACATGTTATATATATAAAAAAAATAATAAAGCAGCCGCATGTTATACCCTAGCCGCAAGCTAGGGTTTTGAAAAAAAAAAATCTTTTGCAGCGGCAGAAAGCGCCGCTACAGGTGCTGCGGCTGCCTGTTTAAAGAAAAACAGAAGCTGTTGTGACGTTTTTAGCGCTGCTAAAGGTGCTGGACAGCCTTAAAAAACAAGGTTTTTAGCCGTTTCTCCTCGTTCATACCTTGGGTTTCGCCTTGATCTTCATCTTTTCAGCAAGATCTTCATCTTTTCGAGCCCGGAACATCAAAATTACAATAAAAGATGCTACTTTTACATAGAATTTCGAAAAAGACATAAAAAAATACAAATCCTATGCTCAATTGTTGCTAAACAAAGGAGCTACAAAATAGATCTACGGGTAAACAATACCAACCCAATCCATCTCTTCAACCACAACATTCACAAGCATACAACATGATTAAATTCGAATTTTACCAAAAAAACGAAATAAAACATCTAAAACATGCTTTTCCACTCCAAGAACTAAAATTCATATACTTTGATCGTTAGATCAAAGGCTCTGATATCACTTGTTAGAAGTAATATCGTCGGATCAATCATAGATTGACCCGATTACGCAGCGGAAGTATCGGATCTAGATCTAAACGAAAAAAAATACATAAATAAAAGATCTAATCCTACAAGGGGGTTTAGGAGCCTACCTTTTTATGGTGCTTAACTCCAAGAACAAAAGGTCTCCAAGAACACGTGATTGAGAAGCCACAGCCTTCCAACGTGTGTCTCCCAGCAACACCAGGTGGATGGTGTTTCCCGCCGCCGGACCTTCTTGAGATGCTACCGGAATAATCCCGAAGATTATTCCAACTCGAAACCCAAAGAACTATAGCCGAAAATTCCAAGCTATATTCTTACACTAATGGCATGTTAATATGTGTGTCAAAAGGCTTGGGAGAACTCTCTTTATATAGAAGAGTAAAACTTAACCTCCAAGGATTAAATAATTAAGAGATAATTATTACAATAATCCTTCATTCCAAAAAAAAAGATAAATAAAATGATTATCCCAAACAAATTAAGATAAATCATATTATTATCTAATATTCCATGAATTATCATTTAACAAATAAAAGATAAATCACATATTAAATAATTATCCAAGAAAACTAATTTCCTAATAATTAAATAATACAAACATGCGCCACTTGTAAACCCAAATTAAGTCTTACACGCATGTTTCTATATTTGACCAATTTGGTCAAAAAGTCAACACACCAATTTGGGCCGAGTCCACGAAAAATGTCTTTTCCGTGTATTTAATTATTTAGTCCAACTAAACAATTAATCCACATATCAATTAAATTGCCCAATCCAATATTTAATTATAATTGTGGTGCAACGACGAGAAACCTATATGCTATATTAGGAGCCACGTCGGGGACCATTGACCCATATTCAGTAGCTACAATAAATCGAATAAAATTATTCATTAGACAGAATAATTATATCCCACCTATTAATTCCGGGATTACACCACCATAAACCTGAAACTGAACTCTATCGAATATAGATAACTTACACTCAATTTATGAGTCGAAAGCGTCCAACGATATAATCATTACATATGGATAAATCCTCCATAGACTGTTCACTTCGATTCGGGATATTTCTGTAAACCCTTCTCGAAACATATTATCCTTATTTACCATTAACCCCCTAGTGATCAATTAGTTCATAACAAATATAATATGAACTCGGCCGATTCCATATCTTTTATAACACAGACTACTCACTCATTCCAGAATAGAGCCAATGAGAAGTGTTGGACCACATACCGCGAAGTGATCCTTACTAACACATCGAACTCTACTCTAGTCTAAGCAGTCGTCTGTGATCACCTCAGGATTAAGATTAATCTATATATGATCATCTTGTGATTCGATAAGACTTCTCGATTACGGAATTATATCGAGAACTCAAATCAAATCGGTCCAGCCCTATATGATTATCATCATATATAAATGCCCCACTAGGTACCCTATTACCGACAGTCTGGATAAGACTGTCACACCTAAAGTGTTCTGGGCGCATTATTAGCAAATTTATCTTGAGACCCGTACTCAGATTAATCAACGCTACGGACTAAGTTAATTTTAGTACATCTCACTAACTCAATCCTCTTGTGTATAGCCATACACTGAGTTATGTGATTACATAAACGAGGTACTTAGGGTTTTCAGTAGTGTCTTAATTATAAACATAAATGCAGATAATAAGATGAATTATTAATTCTGTCCTAAAACAATTAGACAATTGTCTTTCGGACACTACACCTTACACGTTATTGATGACTTCAAATCCGAGGTATGTTATTTAGTTCCACATTTCAAACCCGAGGCTCGTTATTGAGTGGTAGATTTTAAAAAAAACATAATTTTTATTCAAATTAATGTTTTGATATAATTTAAAAATGATTTTTTTTATTATGTTACGGTTTAATGGGACGACATCTGTCGTCCCAAATAAGCATCCGCCGTCCCAATAAACATTAAACCTAAATAAATCGGACAGCCTCTCCCTCCTCCTTCATTTCATCCTGCTACTTTCTCAGCTTTCTAGAGATCCTGTCCCCCTCATTGAATCGAAGGCAGAAGCAACAATCGAAGGCGCCATCAATATAAAGTGGTTCGGCCGGCCATCAATCGAAGGCCGTAGTAGCGGTTCAACAAGCATCGGTTCGGCCGGAAATCAACATTTTCGGGTAACCATTTCATGTATTGCACCCGGGCATTCAACCATTTTGTTTTTGCTCAGTAGATTCTCTGCCATTTTTTACTTGATTGATATAGCAAAGATCGATATAGCTTCATCCATCATTTTAATTTCCAACCAATCAAATATATATATGCTCTGTTAATGTGATATAAATCTCCTTGATCTGTGTGTGCTTAATTTTTTCTTGTTTATGGTTATTTAGCTCAATTTTCATTTCTTATTGGTGTTTTTTTGAATCTCTTAGGTGTTATACCGTGTATATTTCATTCCCTAGAAGGATTTTGAGTCGAAGAACATGTTTTGCTTTTTCGATGATACTGAATACTTAACAGTGTAGTTGGTGTGAGGAGCGAGTAAGTAGTAGTTATCCACCATTATTATTGTCTTATTCGGTTTTCTTTATCATTGATTTACATGGAAACAATATCATCATGTGTTTTAATAGAAATAAACTTAGCAGTTAGCAGCAGTATATGATGCACTAAAATGAACTGTTTACATAACTCATCTTACAAACCACTATCTTTAGTGTGGGACTCTCTCCTAGGGGATGCAACATAGCGTCATTCTGCTGCCTTTGTGTCCCTTGTACCATGGAAGGTTCAGAAAAACGATGGCCGTAAAACCTCAAGAAATTGAGAGACACAATTTTAGGCTTACAGAAAGGTATCAAACCATCTATATTATTTCAACCTCTGATTCATGTTTCAACATGCAGACCTAAGACAATCTAGTATGATCATCTATAAGAGTTATAAACTATCTTTTACTAGGAAGTGTATTTGTTCGTGAAGGACTTCAAAGATCACTATGTACTAAAGTAAAGAATTTTGTAGGCTTATATATTTGAGGAGAAACAGATCTACTTTGTTTAGCCATAATACAAACTTTACATTGAAAAGAAACATCTTTTTTATTTTTCCAAAAATGGTCAAGTATTATTGATGCGACCAAAATTTGGGAGAAAAGAAACATCTTTATCCGAAAACAAATTTGGCAAAAATTACTTCATATAACGTGTTGAGAATCGTATATTTCATTCTTTTAGAGTTCTTTGGGTTTTTTTGTGCTTTTTCAATCTTTTGCTCCCCTCCTTTTATATGTTAGAAATATGATGTTTATGTCTAAACATCGTTATGGGAAATAGGTATTGCTATTCAACAAGTCTGTAATCCAAATTTGATGCTATTCAAAAAATCATTTTCAACATCGTCATATCTTAGACCCGCAAATATGCGATGCGGTTGTTGAAGATTTGGTAATTGACGAAACCGTCCATGAAAATTTCCAATTGTTCGTTGAAGCGCCACCGATGGAACCGGCAAGCATGAGTGCAAATGATGTAGATGTTGGTGAAAATGATGATATTGAGGAATTATAAGATAGCATCAGTCACGAGTATGCATCAACGGATTGTGACGATGATAATAATAGTGTAGATAATGACATATATGACTCGATGCCACCCACCAGTGCAACTGACAATGAATGATACTATAAATCTGACGTGCTTACATGAGTTCATATTTGTGTTGTGACTTAATATAAAAAATCAATCTAGCATTAACGCAGATATATATTATTAGTGTTTTAATCATACTATATCAACATATATATGTTACTTGTACAGATACTTGATCATACATGGCATGTACGGGATCTGCAGACGGCTCTAGACCACCTCACGAGCATCCTATTCGGCTACCTACCAATTGTGAGGAAGGTATGTAACTTTCATTTTTTTTCTAGTGTGAACTTTCTTGTATTCGTTGTATTAACATTCACATGTACAATATAGATTTCATGGATGATGACATAGAGGAAGATCCTGGCCAAGCTCCTTCACAGCAAAAAAAACAAAGTGAACGTGGGATTGCAAAAGGCTTAAATGTACGGGCTGAGCTTAGAAAGCTAGCGGGATCCAAGATCCCGCTTACATGGGATCCAAGATTTCCCAAGGTACGAAAGGCGGTGGGTATACACTCATCATTTTTAGATTCTGAGATAGGTAGGGTCGTACGGATCCGATGTCCCCCTAGCACCGAGGCTCGGTGAAAAGTCGACGGGCGGGCCAAAGAGCTAATTTGGCGAGAAATTGAGGTATATTTAACTAAATTTAAGTGCTCAACACTATCGCATTATACATTTCATTCTGTTAGTTACCAAACGTTTGGTTTTATTGCGTTTTCAGGACACTTTTACACCTGTTTATCGCCCAATAGTGCTAGCAGAAGCTTCAAAAATATTTAGAAAATGGAAGAGTAAGACGGCTACTCAAGTAAATGACTACTTGAAAAAAGGGGGAACTTGGCCTCCTCCTATTTTAGATGAAACCGTCGCAACACAAGCGGATTGGAAGGCGTTTCTCTGATATATTCAATCTGAGAAATTAAAGGTGAACTTTTTATTCTAATATACGTGTTACATTTATTCAATCATTATTTCTTATATATTACTTGAATCTAATCGAAAAGCACATTTTATTGCAGAAGTGATCTGAGCCACTGCACCAAAAAAGGCCTTTAAGGGCGTTTCAAAACGCCCTATCTAAGCGTCTATTGGGGCGCTTTTAAACTTGGGGCGTTTCCATGGAACGCCCTTTCTGTCGACGTCATAATAGGCTTCAGGACGTTTTTGAATGTCATTACAAGGTACCAGAACAACGCCCTAACACAGCCCGGATAAGGCGCTTGAAAACGCCCTTAATATGTTCAAATCAATCCTTTTTAAGGCGTTTCTGCTGGTCCTAATAAGAGTTCTATTGATGCAAGTTCAAGCGCCCTTACTGAGTCCGAATGAGGCGTTCTGAAATGTCATAACCATGTGCGAAATGGAGCAGTCAGAGTCCTATTATGGCGTTCCAGAAACGCCTCATCAACCCTATTAGGGCGCGTTCAGAAACGCCTCACCAAGAATTTTTAATATTAAAAAAAAAATAATACCTTCATGTTCTATATATATATTCTTTTCCATTCACATTCAATCCACTACTAACCAACAAGTAAATAAAAGCTTCGAATACACTGTTCTCAAGTGAAGAAAAAGTTGGAATTACACCTTAAATAAATTAAAACATGCATTTAAAAAACAAAAAACTCTGTCCAAATCTCCTAAAAGCCCTCTACTTCCTCCTGATAGTACATATTCATACTGCTAGTACCTATTCCAGTTGTCTTGGATATCTCCTGTGGTTCTCCAACTGTTTCCAACAGCTTTTGCTCAAGTTGCTGGATCATCCTCTCCCCTAATCAAGTGCACGATAATTATCAATGAGATCAAAATACATAATCAAGCTACTAGCAAATACTAATCAGAGAAATGATATTCAACTCACCATTCACATAGTGAAAAAAAAAGATGGACTTCCTGAGTTCAATAATGCTTTGCTCATTAAAGGGTACCTTTTTTTAAGACAGTAATAAGTCACAAATCAATATTAACGAGGAATCAATCAAGTATTTTATGTTACCAAAATCAAGTATACACATGAAATCCACACAATTAATATTTTGATCTATAAGTAGATCGACAATATATTAACGTATCGGAATGGATATATACATGCGAAGAAGGTCAAATTTTGTTAGGAATTAACGTACCTATCCTTGGGACTTATGTCGTTGTTGTTGCAGTTGTCATACTTGAGATAATCAATCCCCTATACAACAAAGGATAATTGTGAATGTCAAATCTCACTTACAAAGCAAATAAGCAGGTAATGGTTGAACGGGAAACATACATATACATCGTTTAAAAGTGTAAGTAAGATACATCATACATATGACATTAAATGTACCCAGGAAGACCAACATTCATCTAGAAATGTTATAAGAACAAAATCAAATAAAAATTACATAAAGATATATACAGTTAGTTAATAAGGTGCAACCATTGGTCCATTACCATGTGGCGGGCTACTTAATTGATTTCACTAAATCAATTACATCTCTCCATTTATCTCTTCAATGCATAAAGATAGTAGATGTAAACGATTCCAGTTGTTCCATCTTTTCCATTATCACACCAAATACAGCAACAACAAAAATAAAATAATGTTTCTGATTTATAAGTTTTATTCATTTATTTTTTGGGAACCAATTCACAAGTAGTTTATTAAAACAAATAAACAAATAAACAAATAAAGAGGAAGTAGAATCCATCAAGATAATTCCGTACCTTCCAATCGTCAAACAGAGACTTGGACTGAAAGTCTACAATACTAAACCAAGAACATCAAATGCAGCATATACTTAATCAAGCAAAATTTCATAACATACAATACCTTAGAGTATAAAACGTTACCTCATAGAATTTGTACGGAACAACAAAGCCAAGGCAAAGAGTTAGCCAAAACGGTGTGTACAGAAGGAAGAATATTTCACCCCATCGCTTGCTAGGATTTTGCGCGAACCACATTATGAAAATTTGAAACAGAACCTAGCTTTCACTGAACATATATTACCTTCATTACGTTTTCTGAACTACAATTAAATAATCCAATATGTTGTATAAAAAATAAAACAGGACAATTCAGTACAAATTGGTCTGGTTAAGCATACAAGAATCGACACCATTTAACTCGAAAAGTAGGCAAGCACACCAACACAAAAGAACTTAAAACAATAAAATTCAAAACTTATTTCCACTTGGTGGTTCAACTGATAACATCAAATTTTTAGGACAACGTAATTGCAGATTCCAAACAAAATGAAAAAGAAGCCCAAACGCTGGTCACTACCAAAATTCTGGTCCGTTTAATTTGCGAACGCTGAAAGGATAAGGTATGCAACTTACTTTTTTCCTTAGACGACTCTTTCTCGCAGCTTCTCGATTTTGAGCCAGCCTACGAAGAGTCTGCATTGTTGCAACATACTATCATGCATATACACAAATATCTATTTACAGGTAGACTTACTTTAATTAAGTTGACCTTTTGTATCTCGAGACTTGTCACTGCCATCGGAACCAAAGACCGCCAGTGCTTGGTTATTCAGAAACTGAAACAAATATTACGTCAACATGTAACATCCTAGAGAGAAAAACCGAAAAGACAACCAGGAAGTGCATGGTCTCATGATCAAAATGACTATTCTATAGAAGTAAGAAGGGCTTGATAAAATTAGACAAGTATCGTATATCATGTTACCCTTGAGTTTTTATCCTCTCGTGCTTGCATCCGTTGAGGTATCGGTCCTCGGACCGACATCCGCCATCATGGGAGTCTACGATCTTCTAAATAATGAATTCAAACCGAATCAAAGTGCCTTCTCAAAGAAAGGGAGATGAAAACATGTGATAGGGATATGCATAAATAAGGAATGCATTAAAAGGCCAACTATTTTGGTCCCAAAGTAAGACAGACATTACCCAAAAAAGTATACAAATGGATCATTTACTTTGAGAACCTGATCGGGGTCAATCAGGTTATAATATACTTGACCACCATAAACCAATACTAGCAAGAGGACTAGGCCCATCGTAGTATAGCTATAGTGAATCAAGGTCGATCCCACATGGAACCAATTGTAGATCATCTTATATACAAACAATTAATTAAACATGTCAAGGACATAGAGGCGGTCTATGACCAACAAAGGACAAGAAAAGTAAATTGACACGACACGACACATAGACAAATAACGTAATTAACCTCCCCAATTATAGTTTTTATCGTTCGGACCTAGATAACTTATATAATAAACTGAACTTATTAACTGTCAATCCGTTTGTATCTATCTCAGATTGGCTACGGGAGTCATCCTCTTTAACTTGACTTAGCACCGGTTAGGTTTCTAGATCACTGTGCTACATTACGTGACTTCACCTTTTTGGGTATCCATCTCATATAACTTGCACGCTTACGACACTAAGGATGCCGATATTAATCGTACACCTCGTCTAGGCAACATTCCTATGGTTAGGCGTACTTCCTAAACGATCGCATCAGTCTCTGTCCTATTCACAATTACCTGCACGGTCTCTTGTTAATCTACGATTTACGTATAACTAGGTGAGCTCAATTCCCAAATACAAAACCTACCTAGATCTCGCTGAAAGTCCCGGAAGATCATTCATGAGCCAACCTAGGAGCCCTATATTGGTATTTCCTAATCATACGCTAATTAAAACAGACGAGCAACGTAGCCGTAGCCATACCTACTGAGATGATAAATTCTATTGCGCTAACCTAACCATAAAGACGTGGCCGTTTTTAACAGGTAAAAAAGGGCTCGGTCGACCGAGTGTGTAGGCTCGGTCGACCGAATGACACAATTCGGTCACCCAAACAATTTCAACTCCCAGATTACATCTCTGAACCTATCTCTCAGCGTTTCTCATACAATACGGATTAAATAGCAATTCGTCAAGCAATTATATAAACTAACATAGATACACGTTAATTAAGCAATACCAATTCATACATAGACACTAAGTAGAGGACGTAGGGTATGCGATCCTCATAGACAAGGTATCGCCACCTCCCTAACGTCATAGCCTAGATCTACATCATCTAGCTATGAATAATCAACTCAAACGATAAATCATAATTGGGGGGGATTAATTATGGAAAATAAAGAAGACAGAAAATATAAAGGCTTACATATCGAAGCCCCTACATTGTTGAAAAACCTTCAATGTATTAATGCTACATTGTAATGTATGTATTTGATTGAAAGATTGATGTCTAATATTGTTAATGACAAAGTGTTTATATAGAGGCCTCACCGACTTCGAAAACCGACTTAAAATCGAAATCACTAAACCCTAACCGCCTTACTAACCTGTTGGACCTTCTGCTGGGCTTTTGGGTGGCTCGGTCGACCGAATAGGTGGGCTCGGTCGACCGAATGATCATGCTCGGTTGACCGAGTGTCCTGTGCTTCTGGGCTTCTCTTTTCCTTCGTACTGGGCTTCTGCACTGTCTGAAATCTCTTTAATTCCTCTCCGAAGTCCGTCCAGAATAACTCACTGCATATATTAAATAAAAACATAGTTTGTAATACCAAATAATGCAATAAATCATCGAAATGCAGAATAACGAATCGTAACTCGGGGTATATATAAATTAGGCATATTACGACTTATTATCCCTACATTAAAGATCTTTTAAACTAGAATCGGGGATAAAGATCATAGAATAATGGGTACAATTTGACCGTCATCAGAACCATCACATCAATATCATAGGCAAAAAATCCACTACTCTCAACAGAATGTTAGCGCTGGAGAAGATCAGCAACACCAAAAAGTATATTTTTCCAACCAAAGTAGAGCACTAAAAATTCAACTCCATAAATTAACATAATTAGAATGTATTATATTCTCCTCCTTCCTTCCTATTTTTCCTGTGGAGAGAGTGGAAAACTATCTGAACATAGCTACCACTAAATATCATCCGAATAAGAGTACGGCTCAAGCTATATTTCCCATCAAGCCCTACAACAACAACGAAAATACTAACACTTAATACTCTCACAAGATGAGATCGACCCTATAGATTCTTTGCGTGCATCGTGCAATTTCACGACAAGTCCGGCGTCTACTAACCTCTTCCAAAAGCTCGGATAGATTTTGGAGATTGGTAAAGACCGCAACTTTTGTGTTTATAAGAGCTCCTCGTCACTCCCTCGTGATGTGGGGAGAGTCATTGCTAGAAAAATGAATGAAGCTCCTCTTTTCACTGCTATCATATCTTCCACTGAGGAGCCTTCCCACTCTCTCCCTATTGGTATGCTCATATAATCCTAGCATTTAACCCAGTAACTAAAAATCTCACTTTGCATACTATCTCATCCAATTCAAAAATATGCTATATACATGAAACTCAACATAATATTTGGGAATTATAGTACTGAAACACAAATTAGCATTCACTCATAAAAGAACTGATTAAGAAAGCTCTTTTTACATCCCCCGATATCAAATTCATGGATTTAAAAGTGATGTTCAAGAAGAAGAAAAAAGAGAAATGAATTGAAAACCAAATCACATGATTCAAGCTACCAACAGAAATACAGAATCACTAACACCGCTTCAAAAGAGCTTGTGTTTAGAACGTCTACAAACACATATGAAGAACCTCAAGTACAGTAAAGAGAAAACTTACAGTTTAGCATGACATTCTTATTCTCGTCCTCTTCTTCACTCTCTTCAATTCAACCATCACAAGACTCAACAACTATTTCCTTGCTCCTCCTCCTGCTGCTCAAACTGTTTTAGTTTTTTCTAAATTTTCCTTTCTAATCTACAAAACAAAACACACAAAAAGAATGGTTGCAGATTCCAAACAAAAATGAAAAAGAATCAATACATAATTGATTCACTGTGAAGCACGATTCCAAAGGATGATCTTTCAAAGTCCATATATTGACATCAACATGCCCCACACCTCTGGAAAATTAAACCAGGGTTAGAACACTATCAACGTTCGATAAATTTATGCATAAACCATACTTCACGGTTCTTGGACATGTAATGTCGGATGGATGCTTGCTAGAGGAGGGAAGGTGCGGACTGCGGGAAGATGGAGATGGAAGACGATGGTCCGATTTTCTCGAATATGGAGATGGAAACGCTCTGAGGTGGAGAGGTGGAAATGGAGGGGGTGGAGAGGGATTGTAACCTGCCGGCCCTAGATGAATTTGTGTGGAGGGGAATGAAAAGAAATTCGGATAAGGCGAGGTTTTTACCCGCTTTTTCCATTTTTCTCACGAAAGTTTAAAAAAAAAACAAGGGGCGCTTTAAACCGCCCTTTCAGCTAAATTTTTTTAAAAAAAAATATTAAATCAACACTTTTACTGTAGCATAGTGTACCAAAAAGCCAAACGCCCCATTACATGCCTGATATGGCGTTTTTTAAAAAATGTCCTAAATCTAGTGTCTTAAAAGGCATATTTTCTAGTAGTGAGCAGAACAAAAAAACCGTGCTAAAACTAAATATACGTGTTCTCAAGGACGGACGTCTATGCCCGCTATTCGATGGAAAGATGTAAGTATTAAATTTTAAATCCTTATAACTTCTTCCTTTATTTTTTAATTTTCCAAACTAATACTACATATGTATTTTCTAGAAAAATCCACTTGAATATCCTTTGGGAGATGATCCTATCGAGATATGGGCCGCGAAGCATCGGAACTCTGAAGGTCAATTCGTTAATGCAGAACATTTTATTCCTCAATGAACTAATTACACACGTTTTTTTTTTATATTGTGAACATTTTATTCCTCAATTAACTAATTACACATGTTTTGTTTTATATATATGTTTAGAAGAGGCTGCTTGAGTTCAAGGAAAGGATTGCTCCCGGAAGACGAGCAACTCATGAAGAAGAGGAGCAAATATTTGCTCAAGCCTTAGGTTCAAGGCGAGATTATTTGATAGGCCTTGGACCCACTCAACCTCGTCAATTGCTCGCTTCACAACAGTTTGATGCCTCAACATCGGCATCAACCCAAAGTCGGGACATCAAATTTGAAAAGATTAAAAAGTCCCAAAATCGGTTAAAGAAGAAAAACTTTGGTTAGCGGCTTGTTTGAAGGGTTTTTTTGAATCTATGAAAAGTCGCGATCCAACCATACACATGCCGGACATGCCAGAGCCTTCAGATGATGATGATGATGATGATGATGTTGATGATGATGATGATGATGTTGATATTGATCTTGGTGATGATCAGTAAGGCTTGTATACATGTAGTACACTTTAGTAAACATTAAGGTTTGTATGCATGTTTTTAAACATTATGGTTTTTATGAAACATCGTATGTTTTGTTTGGTTTTGATATGTCTTTGAATATGAAAACATGTATAAGATTATGGAATCAGTATGGGAGGCCATGCAGAAACAAAATTTGTATTAAAAAAAGGCTTTTTGGGACGACATAGTCGTCACAAATGCATATTTTATATTTTTTTATTCGAAAAATTATTACCTGAAAATATTAAAAAAAAACGCCTTTTGGGACGACATTTTTGTCCCAAATGCATATTTTAAATTTTTTTATTCGAAAAAATCAAAATATGAAAATATTAAAAACACCTTTTGGGACGACAAGCCGTCCCAAAAAACAATTTTTATATATTTTCTTATTTGAAAAAAATTAAATTAGAAAATTATACAATTTTTTTTGGGACGACATGTCGTCACAAAAATTGTTTTATTATTTTTTTCGGTTAATATTATTTAATAATTTAAAAAATTAATAAATTGCTTTAGGGACGACAAGTATCGTCCCAAAAAACATTTGCCACGTCAGCTGGTCTTCTCCACGTCAGCTAACATGAAAATCAAAGCCACGTCAGCTGCCACGGCATCACATTTTTAAAGGGACGACTTTCCGTCACAAAAAACGTTTGCCTTGTTTTTTGGGACAAATCTAAAGCGGCGACACTTTTGGGACGACGTATCGTCCCTAAAAAAAACTTTTGCGACGACATGTTGTCTTTTGTGACGACCTTTTGTCGTCCCAAAAAACGAGTTTTCTGGTAGTGATACAAAATAAAAGTACAAATAAACAAAAGCGTTGAGGGTTCAATATAAAATTAAAACTGGTGAACAACGTCACAATCAAATTCAAGAAAAGCACTGGAACTTTAGGACAAATGGGCTTCATAGTCCCGTAGAAGAGACAGAGAAAACAAGAAGAGAGAAATATGAAAGATAAGAAAGCGTACGGGCGAGGATGAATGGTCCAGAAGACAGATATTTCTAAGGGCCTCGTGAAGGGCCATCATCCTACCTGCTTCTTTGCTCTGTCTGATGATGCTCCTGAACCCACCATCTCTTCTATATTTTTTCTTTTCTTTTGGTTATTACTTTTACTTCCACTCAAAAAATTTACACCTTTTTTCCTAATTCCACTTCTTAGTACAATGAAGTGTTGTCAAGTAAACTGAAGGGAAAACTACACACAAAAAAGACAAGTCTTTTTTTTGGTTGGGCTTATGAGGAACTTCACAAAATTGCATACTTTATCAGCTTTACTACTACAGATGAAAGCTTTGATTGATTTTCTCTTTAGTTTTTCACCCGCATCCTTTCTGAGTCTACCGAACTTGACTACTTCGAGGTGAAGTGGGGTGGGGGTTGGGGAGAAACAAGAAGGGAAAACTAGTTGAAGAGGTGGGAAGGGGGTGAAAGTGTGTGCCTCGTGTGTAACTATGTATGGGAAGATGTTGGGGATACGACCTGCTATATAAACATAAGAATATGCTCAGACAACTTGAATTGTATTAACAAAATAGCCATAACCGCTCTTTATTATCCTTCAAAAGATAGTATAGGTACATAGCAAAAATCAATTTACCGAAAACAAAGGCCACATTTTTATGTTTACACAGAACAAGAAAAATGTTTGAATAGATAAAATAAGTAGCAAGTAAAGCAGAAACAACTAATTTGATATAAAGCTTTAAGAAAACGATTTATGTAACTAATTTCAAAAAGTTAGGACAACAGTACCAACAAAACTTACCTGTGAAATCTAGATCTAGCTATAGAACGGGTAAGAAGATCTACAACATTAGACTTGCCTTATTCATGCAAGTCCGATGAAAGGTGATGCCTCGCCGGATTCCAATCCAAGATATAGAATGGGGAAGAAGAACTAAAACTAGATCAGAATATCCTTATTTGTCCAACTCCGATGAAAGGTGTTTCCTCGCCGGAAGGAGAAAGACTCATCGGAAAGGAGAAAGGTGAACAGAGGCGGAAGAGGATTGACGAAGGCGTAGGGGTTTTAGAATGTGGAGAAAGGTAAAGGTTAGGCAGAATGCAAGAGGTTAGGTCAAAGATGAGTGATTTTGGATCCGTCAAATTGGGGGTTGGGGTGGTGTTTGAATATAATTATTATAAAAGGATTTGTTTCTTCACGAAAGAGGATTTTTTGAAGACTTTGGGAAATTAACATTTTAAAAATAAAAAAAGTAACGATAATGAGAGGAATTTTTTTTTATGTAACACAATGAGGGGAATTTGGGATCAACAATAACGGGAAATAATAGTTCGTCATCAAATCCTTTTACTTTAATTAAAACAACCATTTAATGATGAAATTTACCTCCCGTCATAAAATTCCCCTCATGGAAATCCCTTTTTCTTGTAGTGATCCACATGGCTTCTTGACAGTGGGGCTTCGCACCATGTGACTCCGAATATTCGGAATCTCTCGCCTCACTTCCCGTACACTGTGACCGATGATATTATCGTTGATGATGGAAAATGTATCTCTATTTCTCATACTGTCAGTACTTCACTCCCCGTTTCCCCTGCAAAATCCCTTCCCTTACGCAACGTTTTGTGTGCCCCGAGCATGTCTCGTAACTTAATCGCTGTCTCTCAATTATGTCAAGCCAATAATCTTTCTGTTGTTCCCTCTGAATTTGTTGTAAAAGACCTAAGACAGAATCAAACCCTACTCCATGGCCCAATTAAAAACGGGCTCTATGAATGGCCGTCTCAACCTTTAGTTGCCTCCACAAAAGCCACCTCTCAGGAATGGCATCATCGTTTGGGTCATCCTTCCAGCCCAATTTTATCTACCATTTTACGCAACTATAATTTAGACTTGACAGTTTCTTCCTCTTCGCATTGTTCTGCTTGCTTAGAAAGTAAAAGCCATAAACTATCCTTTGGCCAGTCTACCTTATGTTCCTCCCGACCTCTTGAAACCATTTTTAGTGATGTTTGGACATCTCCTGTGCTTTCTGTGAATGGTTTTAAATACTATGTGATTTTTGTTGATCATTTCACTCGCTATGTATGGTCTTACCCATTGACTCGAAAATCTAAGGTTCACTCAACTTTTATTCGCTTCCGCTCCATCGTTGAAAAATTCTTTGATCAACCTATTAAAGTGCTATATTCCGATAATGGGGGCGGATTTATTTCCCTCCGTGACTATTTTTCTACACATGGAACCTCTTTTCTCACCATCCCACCTCACACTCCGGAACATAATGGCATTTCTGAACGCAGGCATATGCACATTGTTGAAACATGTCTTGCTCTCCTTACCCATGCTTCCATCCAAACACATACTGCCCCTATGCTTTTTCCACTGCCGTTTACTTGATTAATCGCATGCCTATTCCCACTCTCAAAATGCACTCTCCTTATGAGTCTATCTTCCATGCGTCCCCAAACTATACCAAACTTCGTGTCTTTGGCTGTCTATGTTATCCTTGGCTCCGCCCTTACACCGATCATAAGCTGCAACCTCGCTCCAAGCCGTGTGTTTTCCTTGGTTATGCTCTAGACCAACATGCCTACTACTGCTTAGACACGACTACCTTTCGTATCTATGTCTCTCATCATGATAAATTTGTCGAGTCTATCTTTCCCTTTGCTAATCCAGCTATATCTCCTCCTCCTACTTTCACCACACCTACCTCGGATTGGATCCCCACTCCTCCTCCTATTCACCTGCCCGCATCCTCCTCTCCACCTCCTCCCCCTCCGGATCCTTCCCCACCACCAACCCCGCCCACCTACCCCTCGGCTTAACCGCCTCATTCTCCACCTCCGAATCCTCCTCCCACTCATCCTATGCGTACTCGAGCTCAAGATAATATTCGTAAACCCATTCAGAAACTCAACCTTCATACTCAGCTTTCCTCTGCTGACACTGAACCCACCACTGTCACTCAGGACCTTAAAAATCCCAAGTGGAGAACTGCTATGCAAGAGGAATATGATGCTTTAATGCGTAATGACACCTGGGAACTAGTTCCCCCGCATCATCACTACAATATCATTGGTTCTAAGTGGATCTTTCTTATTAAACGTAATCCGGATGGCTCTATTGATCGACAAGGCTCGTCTTGTGGCTAAAGGGTTTACTCAATGCCCTGGTGTTGATTACTTTGAGACATTCAGTCCTGTGGTTAAACCTACTACTGTTCGCCTTGTGCTCACTTTGGCTCTTTCGCAGGGGTGGTCTCTGAGGCAGCTTGATATTAATAATGCTTTTCTACAGGGTCATTTACAGGAAGATGTTTACTTAGCTCAGCTGTCTGGTTTTAATAATTTAGACCATTCTACTCATGTTTGCAAATTGCGTAAGGCAATTTATGGTTTGAAACAGGCACCTCGAGCTTGGTATGATGAGCTCAAGGGTTTTCCTTTGGCAAGTCAGTTTCGGAATACCGATGCTGATTCGTCACTGTTTATTTATAACTCAGGTGGCATTATAATTTATCTCTTGGTATATGTGGATGATCTTATTGTTACATGGAATAATTCCAAGGCGTTTGAGACCTTCATCGCCCTATTGGGTCGTCGCTTTGCTCTCAAGGACTTGGGTTCACTCTCTTATTTTTTAGGAATTGAGGTGATTTACAATTCCGTTGGGTGTATCCTGTCTCAGAAAAGATATGCCACTGAATTGTTGGCTAAATTTCGCATGGATCGTGCTAATTTGGTCACCACTCCTCTGGCGAATGACATTTCTGGGCTCACCGTTAAGTCCGGCACACATCTGCCTGATCCCTCTCCGTATCGCATGGTTATTGGCAGCCTTCAGTATTTGATTTTTACTCGGCCAGATATTGCCTTTGCTGTCAATACGTTGTCTCAGTTTATGCATGCCCCTATGGATGTACATTGGGATCATGCCAAGCGTACACTGCGGTATTTGGCTGGGACATTGGATCTTGGTCTTCAGCTATATCGTGACTCTCCTATGGTTCTTCATGCTTTTTCCGATGCAGACTGGGGTGGTAATAGAGATGATTATTCGTCCACTGGAGCTTATATTGTTTATATCGGGCGCAACGCTATCTCATGGAGCTCCAAGAAGCAGGCTACAGTTGCTAGGTCCTCTACTGAGGCTAAATATAGTCCGGTGGGCTCAACTACTGCGGAGCTTAATTGGGTTACTTTTCTTCACGTGATCTTGGTTTTCCTCCAAATCAAGTTCCGGTCATCTACTGTGACAACCTGGGCACCACGCAATTTTGTGCTAATCATGTGTTTCACTCTCGTATGAAGCACGTTACGATAGACTATCATTTTATTCGTGATCAGGTACAACGTGGCTTCTTGCGTGTTGCTCATGCTGATTGTTTAACCAAGTCTTTGCCTCGCACGGTTTTTCAACAACAACAAAGAAAGTTAGGTCTCCTCCCTCGTCCAACTTGAGGGGTGGTAATAACGATGTGTATATATATATATATATATGTAAATATAAATATTATTGTATCTACCGTTTATACCCCTAGCTTAGCCCATATAAACAAGTGTACATCATTCATTCCTATGTGAATAAAATCATTCTATTTTATAACTCTATTACTCTCTCCTCCACCCCTACTCCCAATGCCAAACACCATCTACAAACTTCCCTCCTTCACTAACTAAACAATCTTTATTATTCTCTAGACGAAAAAGTCTTGGGAAACAAGTGTCCAACGAGCTTTCCCCCACCCAAGTGTCTTTCCAAAATCTTGCTAAGTCCCATCCCCAACCTTCCACCCAAGTGAAGATAAAAGTTTAACCCCTCTTTTTTTGATAGCAAAACAATTTCTAACAATCCCCGTCCAAACCTTTCCACATCCACCCCTCAAAGCCCCCATCACTACCATACACAACCCGAATTACATTATTCCACATCACTCTTTCCTAGGTCTTAAGCCTCCACCACAATTTCCCAAGCAATGCAACATTTTGAACCTCAAACCCTCCCACCCCAAAAGAAGCGAGCCCTCTATTTTTATAAGGTGAGAATGATGGCAATGGGGGCATGAAAGATGGAGAAATAGTACAAGGGTATGCTTCCCAGAACATCATTAATCAATGTTAACCTCCCTCCAACCGATAATAATGGAGCTTTCCACCAGGCCAGTCTCCTCCTAACTTTATCAATAACAGGCTGCCAAGACGATATTTTATTCATGTTTTTGCCAACCGGAAGACCCAGGTATACGAAGGGAATATGATCTGAGATGCAATGCATGGAAGATGCACAACTTGCTAAGTCCGTGCCACAGACATTAACGCCATACAACTTGCTTTTCTTCAAATGAATATTTAGACCGGGTATCGCAGCAAACAATTTCAGAATTCTTCCAAGATTCCTCAAATTGTCCTTATCCCATTCGCCAAAGAAGATCGCATCATCGGCGAATTGTAAATGCGTAGTGTGGAGATCCATATTTCTCAAACCAACACCTTTAAAGAGATTTTTTTTCAATAGCATCACACACCATAATATTCAAGGCTTCAGCTATAATCAAGAACAGAAAAGGAGAAAGAGGGTATCCTTGTCTAATTCCCCCTTCTATATTAAACTCGCTCGTAGGACTACCGTTAATAAGCATCGACACTTTAGCTGAAGATAAACATCCTTTAATCCACTTTCTCCACTTACTACTAAAAATCATCTGACAAAGAACCAAATCAAGAAAGTTCCAATTAACTAAGTCAAAAGCATTCTCGAAATCAGGCTTGAAAATAAAAGCTCTCTGCTTGTTCCTGACGATACCGGGTTACGAACCTCGATATATCATCATCGAGTGGACCTCATGGATTAAATATTTACTAAGGCACATGAGCCAGATAAGGCATATCAGTCGGACTATCGACTTGGAAGCCACGGCACGCATGTCGAATCTCGAACCTGAAGCATGGCTAGGGATTCGAGGTCACGACTATCAACTTACGGGTGGTGCAGGACATGAGTTCCAGGGGTCGGTCCTCCCAGGTCGGGTAGACCGATATCGGGAACAGAGTCCACGCCAGCTACGTTGGCCCATTATCCACAGGATAACTTGGGCAAGGGGTAAAGCCCAATTAAGGGTAAATATGACAATAGCCACAAACCGACTCATATTAGGGTTAGCTCATGCATTGTCCTTATAAATACAACGTTCTAGGAACTATATATGGCTTGATTCCTGGAATAATAACAAGATACGTAGGCACTCTAAGAATTCCACTTAGACTCAGCCGCAAATATACGAAACCCCCTTCTTTGTTCTTGGCAATAGGGTTCTTGAGTATTCAGCACTAACATAAGGAAAAACCCGGATCTTTAAGGTGACATAATTTGTCACCGTCATTGGCGCTAGAAGGAGGGCCCTTTCTTTTGTTGAATACGTCAAGATCATCATGCCTCCAAAAGACAAAACCGCCAGAAAAACCACCTCCAAAAACGTGGATCCGCAGAATCCACAGATAAGTGAGCAGGCAAGTATGGAGCCTCAGGGAGATAAAGATCCAGCCTTAGAGACCGTCCAAGAAAATCCACCGCAACAAGCTCAGGGCCTTGCCCCAGAGCATCAGGCCATGGTGGATCAGTTGGCGGCGACAGATCACAATGCTTTGAGAAAAATAATGGCGGAAGCATTTACACGACAGAAACTTCAGCAACAGCAGCACCAGGCGGAAGGCGGTCTGAATATCGCCGTCAATAAGCCTAAGCCAACTCAGTTTGAAGAGATCAGCGCTTCCTCAAGTTCTGTCGAAAGAAGGAAGCGAGAAATCCAACAGAAGCACATACGCATCGATGAAGATAGCGTTAGGCAGGAGTTAGACGTAATCCTAGGGAGGACCCAGGGTTCGTTGTGGTTAGAGTCTCCTTTCACCAAGGAGATCGAGGATTATCCTAAACCCAAGGGATTTAAGATTCCTAAGATAGACCCGTATGATGGCACCACCGACCCGGAGGACCATCTTCACAGGTATCTATCCCAGATGAGGCTAGATTGTGCACCAGACGAGATGCGATGCCGGGCATTCGAGACTCTACTCGTAGGTCGAGCAAGAGAGTGGTTTACTAAGTTGAAACCCGGATCCATCTCCAGCTTCACCATGCTTGCCCGGAATTCCAGAGACGCCTTCATCGTCAACAAAAAGTTTTAGTTGAGCGAGACGCACCTCACAAATGTGAGGCAGCATAGAGACGAGTCGGTGTTAGATTATCTGAAGAGGTTTAACCTTGAGGCCATGCAGGTCAAGGATCCACAGGATCGAGTCTTGATCACTTCATTTGTAGGAGGACTGCGCAACACAAAGTTATATGAGAAGTTAAGCAGAAACCTCCCCCGGAACATGGATGAATGTGTGAATGTCGTCCATCGATTTTGTCAAGGCGAGGAGGCAGTGCGTAGGCACACCCAAGCGAGTGGATGGACAACTCGAGGAAAGATGGTCGAGGAGCAAATAAGAACCCGTCTCGACAGCAGGATGTAGAGAGAAAAACATCTGTTTGGGATCGCATCGAGGCACCTGTCTCGGGCCGGTTAGAGAAAAAGGGGGTAAAAAGGATAAGGATTTTACTCCTCTCAACCGGTCACGTACAGTGGTTTTATCAATCATGGTCTCTAAGAACCTAGCCAAGAAGCCACCTCCGATCAAAAAACCTCGAGAAAAACGAAGGTCGACAAAGTACTGTGAATTCCATGAGGATACAGGTCATTCGACAGAGGAATGTTTCGACCTGAAGAAAGACATCGAAGCTCGCATCCAAGAGAGGAAGTTGGATGAGGTCGTTGACAGGTCGCGTTACACTGAGCCCAAGGGGTAACGAGATTTCAAAAGAAAAAATCCTGACCAGGACAGAGGTCGAAGTCGAGAGAATCAGAGAAGAAGAGACATATCTCTTGATAACGACAGGGACTACTATGGTCGGGACCGCTATGATGATAATCGCCTAAATAATTACGTGAATATGATATTTGGGCCGGGGGAGAGCGAGAAAGAGCGAGCCAGTCGGGAACCAGATGACAGCTCGAGGCCACGCAAGCAGCCGAGATTCACCAAGGAAGTCGGGTATGGCCCTAAAGACGACGTCCCTAGGTCGACAAGTCATAGTGAGGGGTTAGTGATTGAAGCGGTTATAAGTCGCGCCAGAGTATTGAGGGTATGCGTCGATAATGGCAGCGCTGTAAATATCTTATACTACTCGGCATTCCAGGGTATGAAGCTCAAAGAGAAAGACTTAGTGCCCGTAGCCTCTCCACTGTTCGGTTTCGCAGGTCAAGCAGTCCATCCCATGGGTTCCATCAAGCTACTCACGACAGTAGGTGATGGAGAGAGAGGGAGGACGCTAGAGTTAAACTACGTGGTCGTTAAAGCTCCCTCCGCCTATAATGTCATCTTGGGTAGACCAGCCCTTTTCGAGTTACGAGCTATAATTTCGACGTTCCATAACAGCATGAAATTCCCGACTCAAAATGGTTCCCACGAGGTAAAAGGAGATGTTGAAATCGCCAGAAGCTGTAATTCGATAGTGATGAACGGTAAGATGGCGGTACAGCAAGTCCTCATAGAGGAACTTATTCTGGAAGAAGAGGAAGAGAAATGTTGGGCCTCGAGTGAGGCAGTTGAAAATGTCAGCTTGTGGGAAGAGGAAGACGATCAGAGTGTCCAAGTCGGGATCTGGATCCCGACTCAGGAAAAGCGGTTATTGATCGACTTGCTGAAAGAGTTCAAGGATGTTTTTGCATGGAAGGCGTCCGACGTGCCAGGTTTACCGACAGACATCGCCATCCATAAACTCGAGATTGACCAGGCCCAAAAACCAGTCAAACAAAAGAAACGAAACTTCGCACCAGATCGGTTGGAAGCCATCGAGTCCGAAGTCGGGAAGTTACTGTCGGCAAATATAGTGAAAGAGGTGCTTTATCCAGACTGGCTTGCTAACCCAGTGTTGGTAAAGAAACCAGATGGCAGCTGGCGTATGTGTGTAGATTTCACGGATTTGAATAAGGCATGCCCCAAAGATTCCTATCCGCTACCTAAGATCGACAGGTTAGTAGATTCGACCATCGGTTTTGAGGTATTCGCGTTTCTCGATGCATACAAGGGATACCACCATATTCTTATGGACCCTCGAGATGCGGAGAAGACTGTGTTCATTACAGAGTTCGGCACCTTTTGTTATGTTTCCATGCCATTAGGACTAAAGAATGCGGGAGCCACGTACCAAAGGGCAGTCAATAAAATCTTTGCGAAGCAGATTGGTAGAAACATGGAAGTCTATGTGGACGATCTACTCATCAAAAGCCGATCGATGAAGCAATTCTTGGTAGACGCCAGAGAAGTATTTGAGGTGTTAAGAGATACAGAAATGAAACTTAATCCAAAAAAGTGCACCTTCGGGGTGAGGACAGGCAAATTCCTAGGGTACATGGTGTCGAGAGACGGGATTCGAGCTAACCCTGATAAGATCGACACGCTAAAGAACATGCCGGCACCTTGAAATACGAAAGAGGTTCAGAGACTCATAGGTCGGATGGCAGCACTAAATAGATTCTTATCTCGGTCAGCCCAGCGCGCACTACCGTTCTTCAAAATTCTTCGAAAGCCCAGTCCTTTCTATTGGGACAGTGAATGTCAGACGGCCTTCGAAGAATTAAAAGCATATCTATCAGAACTACCTACTCTCACTTCTCCTCGAGAGGGGGAATGGTTGTTAGTTTATCTATCGGTCTGCGAGGAAGCAGTGAGTTCGGTCTTGGTTCGAGAAGGGGAAAAGGGCCATGTACCTATATATTTTGTAAGTAAAGCTCTTTATGGCCCCGAAACCCGATACTCGCCAGCTGAGAAACTCGTATTATCATTGGTACACGCGTCGAGAAAGCTTAGGCCATACTTTCAAGCCCATCCTATAGTGGTAGTTACAGACCAACCACTCAAGCAAATTCTGGCGAAGCCCGACACGTCTGGTCGACTTGCGAAATGGGTAATCGAGATGGCTCAATATGATATCGAGTTCGTGCCGCGTACACTACAAGAAAAGTGGTCATTGGGCATAAAAATTTAATGAGAGGAGGCAAATATAATCAGTAAAAGACTGTTTTCAATGAGAGGAAAAAAATCACATAGCTAAAAGTTGCTTAATAATGATATATAGTTAATTACTAGAGTATATCCCGTCACTATTTATATATAATAAATAAATAAAAATGCTGGCCTCTCGTTGTTTCCCAATTTTATAAAAACGTATATACATAATCATAAAGAACTCCCTATCATCGTTCTCCCGTCTTCGTCCCTTTTGTTCATTTGATTTAGGGTTTTTAAACCACCTCCGCATCCTCTGTCTCTTCCGCCTCCGCCTCTACCTCCGCCTCCACCTCTGCCTCCGCCTCCACCTCTGCCTCCGCCTCCGCCTCATACGTAGAAAAGAAGCGACTCGTCATCCCTTGAGGAGACCTGTATAGATCGATTCTTCCTTATTATTCTTTCATTTGTTTCTCTTCCAAATTTGGCCGGACTAGTTTTCACGCGCCACTAAAGGCATCTAAATCTGCTGCTACCATCCATGGACTACACAACCTTGTAAAATATCCTTGTTCTTCTTAGAGTGCTCTCATAGAAACCTAGAATCAAGGCGGTATGCTCGACTAGGTTGTCAAACTTGTAAATCGGTGGCAATACCTGATAAATCAAAGGCAAACCTTTGTCAAATAGACTCAAACACAGTGGGTAAGATTTCTTATACCGTCAGAGGGAAGATTTTATTGATAATGGACTCCGGCACCATACATCTTCTGCCCGAGTTGATTCAAATTGTTTTAGTTAATCGATTTAGCAGGTTTGGCTATGCTGTGTATTTTATCTGATATCTCTAGATTCTATTCTAAAAATAGTTATCATCTTAGGTTTTTTTGACCTATTCAACACATTGTTGTGTAGATATGATGACATCTTGAGATCGTATTCAGAAGATGAAGACGTTCTGTGCAATTTTACAGTTTAAAATCAAAGTTGGGCTCTTGGATTTGCAAAATCACAATTCATATAAACACATAAAACTGATTATGTTGAGGGAAGTATATAGCCCTGAATTTAGGAATAAAGAATGACTTAACTTGGTATTCTACTTCTATGTTCCATAGATCAAGTATGAATGATTAGTTTATTTGTTCTTTGATAATTTTTATATTCTGCATGACTCATTTGTTGCCATGTTTTTCTCCCTGTTTTGATCTATTAGAATAGTGTGATGTTTTAGTTTCTTTCATTTCATTATACAATAGCATAATGTTGTTATGAATAAGGTGTGCATGAACTTGTGCTAATTCAATAATACCTACCTGATTAAACTATAGGCTTTTGCTTACAGTGGAAAAGACTTGGCGCAAGAATGTTTAAATTCTTGGTTTGTTGAGGTTTGTACCCTCTTGCTTTGTATTGGGATTTTGCAATTTGACGATTTACAAATTACTAGTTATACATAAGCTCCTTAGTGTTACAAGAATTTCTTATCTTCAAAATTATTTTTCCAAATCATGAAATGTGCATCTCATTTACATGCTTGATGACATGATTGTAGCATACCTATATTTACTAATCCTTGAAATTGGTTAATTGTTGGACGTGTTTGTCATAGGAAGATGTATAGCTCATGACTGAGACATGTTTAGAGGTCTACAAGCTCTCTATTTCGTGGTCAAGACTTATCCCTGGTGCGTTTGATTCTCCATGCTACTACATATCTGAAGCCTGAACTAAACAAAACATGTCTACATTTATTTGTCCTATTATACTTGATGAATGTCTCCTTTCAGATGGAATAGGATATGTCAATCTTAACGGACTGCAATGCTACAACAATCTCATTAGTGAATAAATTTCCTTTAAGTTCTCAACAAAGTCTTGGTACTTTATCTAGTCAGATAATCTTGTTCAAATAAGTTGTTCTAGAAAGTTACTGAATTCTCATCAGGATGCTCAATCATGTTGAGAAGTATCGTACGAATTGGTTTTTCTAATATGTGTTCATTAAGTATGCCTGAAGTTTTGTTTAATGTAGAAGTCTACATATGTTCTCTTAATTCATGTTTTTTGTTTAAGTTTAGGTACAATTTGTATTTTGGCATCTGTTAAGTCTTGTGTCTGTTATTGTTTTGTGGCACTTTTAACAAAAAAAAAATTCTCTATTTAGTCAGAGTCTGTTATGCAGTCTTGCTCATTGATTGTCTGTCTAGTATGCTTTTGTTCGGTCCAGGTCTGCCTGAATATGCTGAGTCTTGCTTGATCTCCGTATTTCATAAGATCAGATTTTGAACTATTCCTGATCAGTTGGCTTTCATGGTGGTTTATGTATGATAATTTTGCAAGCCTTTAAATAATCTTCGTGCAAGATATGTGTGTTTTATTCTGAGTCTTAGTCCTTACCTGAACCTATTTGCTAGCATACCAATATGTTTGTGTGACCATATGCCATGCTTATCCGTCTGCTAAGTGTTACCGGTACTTTCGGGTTGGTTTAACTCTTGCACTAGTTTGGTCAAGTCTTTGTATCAAGTTTTCTAACTGGTTTGAGGTTATGTTGCTAAGAAGTTTAAAGTCTTATTGATGTTTAGGCAATATGTTTGCAATGCATGATACATGTTCAATATGTTTGCAATACATGTTTAGGCAATATGTTTGATAAGTAGTATGCTTCATGTTATGCATTAGTCTGTTTGTGTTAACATGTTCTGTATGTGCATGATATTGAAAAGACATGAATTGTAAGGTGTGCATTATGTTATACGGGCATGAAAAGTGTTATATGAATATATGTTTTGTGCAATGGTTTGCAAGTGTTCGATATAGATCTGATGGCTTCTTTAGTCCCTGTAGCATGGTTTCCTAGAACAAAAAATGTTCTGAACTTGGAAGTCCATATTTCATTGAAAATATTTTTAAAGTTTCATGTTTAGAATCAAACTGAGATGTAAAATTGTTGATTAAATCAAGCATTGAGCACCGAATTCATGTATAACAGAAATTAAGAGCATACATTGTTGAGTGCCTTGACCATATAATTCATATCGGTGATATCAAGGTTGAAGCAGAGGATTGATCTAGGCTCACATTGTTTCTAGACTACTTAGTCAAATATTTGACGTGTGCTAAGAACATTGTAGTGGAGTAAAAATGTCCTTCAGAACCCGAATACAGCTATGGTAAGGTAACTAGTGTATTTCTTTTGTATCCGCACTGCATTGTATCATATTAAGTACTTTCTTTTATCCATTTGCTTCTTCATTATGGAAACTAGAATTAAGTACCTGAGCCACGTGCTGCAAGTTTCATTGCTAATACATGGTCCAGTTTGGTACTTAACGTAGATTGTATAGGATAACCTTAGTCGTTATAATGCTTCTTTGGTAGCAGGGAAACTGTTGGACTGTGATTGCTAGAAACAGAGTTGATGACTACTATTCTTGAAAAAATGATCTTCCGACAGAGAATTCTTGAAATTTGTTTTGTGTAAATTATGCTTCAACATAAGTGGTGTGCATAGAAGATGGAATGGGTAAGATATTCTTTTCAAGCAGAGTAACATTTGCGTTTATTTTGATAATTTCCTTGTTTTTAATAGTATATTTTTTTTGTATTTTATTAAAGGATGAGATGGTAATGAGTAAAAATATATTAAATGATACACTTTTCTACCATTTTATTAATACATATCTAGTCATATGCGGGTGGTGCTATGATTCATTACAATTTGTATTATAATTTATTAAGCCCAATATCTATATATACATAAATATGTAAATACTATACTATTTTGTGTTATTAGCTTCTTAGACGTGTGTAGTTGCCCATAAGACTAAAATTTTGGACATAAAAGAATGATTTATGTTCTTTGTTTTCCTAAAGCCTTGATGTTGTGAAGTTTCTGAGAACAACCTAATATATATGTACATCGATATATATATGGAACTGTAAGAGAAGACTAGATTTTGTTTACCATTTCTGAATCCAAATAATGGTATACCTGGATGATTTATTTGGTGTCTTACATGATCCATTTGCTAACACTTGTGGTTGTTAATATTTATAAAAGAACCAGAGATAAGGTGTACGTATGTGGCAGGTGACATGAAATATCGGTATACAAGGCAGAAACGTAGTTGAATGGCAGCATCATACTTGGTGATGATTTGACATATCCTTAAAACACTACATAACCTTTTCACTTATAGGCACTTATCATTATAAGGGAAAATTCTATCCTAGGGACTCCCTACTAGGGAACTGTCTACGTGGCAGCATCTGGACCACACAATTTCCACACACGGGGCACTGTGTATTCCACCTCAGGAAACTTTGTGGTCCAGATCCTGCCACATAGGCAGTTCCTTACTAGGGAGTCCATACAGTAGAACGACCCCATTATATGTTGTAAACTTGTGGCTAAGGGAACAACAATGTCGAACACAAAACAAAACGCAGAAAATTTGCAGAAACTTAATAACTTGATATGAACGTAGAATCGTGAAACACTTTCCTACAAAAGTTATTTGCCCCGAATCTTATGCCTAGGGTAACACAAATACTTTTGTGAGATAAGACTACGTTTTCCCTTCGATCTTTAGGCACAAAAGATGAAGATGACCTTTGGAGATAATGTGTAAGTGTTTTATAATTTTGATAGGATCAAGGATGCATACATTTGTTGTGTGTATATTCAACAATGTAAAAAGCCTGTAAAAAGCACTTGGAACCCCTGAAAATTAGTTGTAAGTTCGGATATATAAGTTACAACCCAAGTGGAAAGGTGCCATTTGGTTATAACTACCCAAAGAGTTCAAAAGGCACTTAAAGGACCTCTTTTCGGGTCACAGGCGGGCGCCTATGGTCATAGGCGGGCGCCTGTTAAAAGCCAGAACCCGACCAACTCTCTGAATCACTTTTACACTAGCAGAAAACCCACAAGCGGGCGCCTGTCAGTGACAGGCGGGCGCCTGTCACTCTGATTCCCCAAAATCTGATTTTTGGTCCTTTAACTGGTTTTATGGTCCTTTAAGTGATTTTCCGAACTATACTTGCTTATTTTCCATCCGTATACTCATATACACTTGTATAAGCGTGCACTCCGCACCTCCAAACTTATTATTAAGTGTTACGAGTATATCCACCCTTGTACTAAACCCCGATTACCTCAACGGCTTGTGATTATACTTAAATCACCAACATTCCTCCCCCATTTAAGTGTAATCCTTGGTTTAGCAAAACAACACTGTCATAAAACAAATCAACTCATGCTTCAATGAAAATGTCATGAAGATTGAATTTCCATCTAGTATTATTACACATTTCAAATATTCGAGTATTGGGGTGTGTCTAAGAATTGAACCCCTCTACACGTTTTGAATACATGAAGATAACATACACATGAGTTAATATAACTCCAAAAGCTTATTCTTTACACTAATTAATCAGGCCTTGTGTCCATATCCATTCATGAGCATATAGAAAGCCAACTCTCGAACTTTCTTGAAGCGGCCAAACTTCATACTCATATAGGTGAGCCTTTATATAATCATGCACCTGCAATAGCACTTTGTCAAAGACTCATTATGAAGAATCCCTTCATCCTTAACTTACAGGTAATAGCACATACCTCGGGATAATATCATGTGCACAAATCTAGATAATAGGCCTTCCACATTGAATTCTGCCACTAACATTGTATTAGAAGGGAATTGGGTATCCTATCACCAAGATTCAAATGAGTTGTAAACCCATCCCGATTACAGACTTTTGTACCAAGTCTCTAGCCAATCCTTTTGTCAAGTGATCAGCTAAGTTATGTTGAGATCTCACAAACACAACCGAAATCACCCCATGAGTGATCAACTCACGAACCGCGCTATGTCTAACGCCCAAGTGTCGCGACTTGCCATTATACACTTGACTATAAGCTTTAGACAAGGTAGAAGCACTATCACAATGGATAGAAATGGGTGATATTGGTTTTGGCCATAATGGAATTTCATATATCAAATTCCTAAGCCACTCCGCCTCTTTACCAGCTGCTGCTAAGGCAACAAATTCCGACTCCATAGTCGAGCTAGTAATACATGTTTGCTTTTTGGAAGCCCAAGAGATGGCACCTCCTCCAAGCAAGAACACCCAACCACTTGTAGACGAATGATCCTCTACATTAGATATCCAACTAGCGTCTGAATATCCTTCTATTACTGAAGGATGTCCAACATAAGTTAAACCAAAATCCTTGGTTAACTTAAGGTACCTTAGTACACGAGTTACCGCACGCCAATGATGACTACTCGGATTACTCGTAAACCTGCTTAGCTTTCCAACCGCATAAGCAATATCCGGACGTGTGCTAGTCATAGCATACATCAAACATCCTATTACCCGAGAATACTCTAGTTGTGATATCGGATTTCCCATATTCGGCATGAGTTTCTCATTAGGATCCATGGGAGTATTAGCCGGAGTGGAGTTTTCACAATTGAACTTCTTTAACACTTTCTCAATGTAATGAGATTGTGTCAAAGGGAACCCTTTGTCACTCCTTTTTATCTTGATTCCTAGAATCACATCCGCCTCCCCCATGTCTTTCATAGAAAAACTAGATGACAAAAATGCTTTGCAAAGGTCAACTTGATCTTGGTTAGTTCCAAAGATCAACATGTCATCAACATATAAGCAAATTATCACACCATTACCGGTATCGTCAAATTTGCTATATATACACTTGTCTGATTGATTAATCATAAATCCATGAGACAAGATAACTTCATCAAATTTATGATGCCATTGTTTAGGTGCTTGTTTAAGACCATACAATGTTTTAACAAGATTACAAACCTTATGCTCATTTCCAGGCAAAACAAAACCTTCCGGTTGTTTCATATAAATTTCTTCTTCCAAATCTCCATTCAAGAATGCCGTCTTAACATCCATTTGATGGATTACCAGATTGTTAATTGCGCCAATGCAATCAACAATCTTATTGTGGAGATTCTTGCAACCGGTGCATAGGTATCAAAATAATCAATACCTTCTTTTTGCCTAAAGCCTTGAATTACCAATCGGCTTTATATCCGTCGACCAGTGCCGTCAACTTTCATCTTTCTTTTAAAGATCCACTTGCAGCCTGATAACGGAAAAATTCACTGTTATTTTGATAACAATTTACCCCGTTTCTAATATCATTTTGAGCATTTTTGTATCATTTCGAGTCATTAATTCCTATGTTTCATCTAAATATGTTAGTAGTAGTTATTATATAAAATATCGTATTTTTATCGTGTTTTTACTAGTTTTTGTACCGGTTTAGTAACCGGAGTGTCGTGTCGGATTTACGTTTGGTATTTTGGTGATTCATTGCAGGATTATACATTGACCAAGATTCCACGTAATGACATGTTTTGAGTCTAAAAGATGTGTTTAGAGGATTAGAAGAAGGTGCCACAAGCTTACGAGTTCAAAAGGGTCGTTTTTCCTAAGTACTTGAATCGTTACATATTTTCGACGGAGATTTGAACCAGCTTAGAGGCATTTTCAGGGGATGACTTCTTAATGAAAGTTGTAGATCTTCACATAATATTTCCAACGCACTTTGAATCACGTAAATTGGAGTTCTACAACTCAAGTTATGGTCAATTGACTAATCAATTCGGATTAGTAGAAATCCCGAAATATCTTCGTAATACGAATGGCTCATCAAAACGACATTTTTCGAAGAAGCTTCCTTAATAAAAGTTGTATATCTTCAAGAAAGCTTTCCAATGGATTTTGAATCAAGTCAATCGGACTTCTACAACTCAAATGGTGGTCAAGTGGCTAATTGATTTGTATTAGGGAAAATCCCGAAAACGACACGTAATGGGAATGGCCTATCAAAAAGGCGTTTTCTGAAGAAGTGTCCTTCATGAAAGTTGAAGAATTTTCCGAGATCTTAATTTTGACGTTTGAATCATAATTTTTGGAGGTCTACAACTCAAGATATGAATTGTAGAAGTTTTATTACAAATAAATACACAATCGAAGGATCCAGAATCATGGTGAGTCATATGTGATGATGATACCCGGCCTGGTCCGGCTCTTTCCCGGCCCGGGCCGGCCTTCAACTTATTTTCTATAAATAAGGGATCAGAGCAGATGAACGCTTTGCCCCTCTCTTCTCCCATTTCTCTTCTTCTCCTTCTTCTTTCTTTTATTTATGTTATGGAGGGGCCTATATGTAATATATATGTCGTTATAATGTCGGTGTAATAACCCGACTAGTTATAGTTTTAATATAATTTCGTTTCCGTTTTTTATTGCTTTCTTTTATTTTATGCAATTAGTATAAATATATATATATACGTATATTATATATATATCTATATCTATATATATATCTATACGTATATCTATATAGCTGTAGTTATCTTTTTCGTTTTGTTATTTTCGTTAATATGAGTAGTTAAACTAAACATAGCCGAATTATGTGAAAACGGGTAAAATGGACCCTCGGGAGACGAGATGGGAGTTGTGTAGCACGTAATATAATGTTTTAATGATTAATCCACGTCCTAAAACTTATTCTAAACGTCTTTGAATTAGATTGATCATGTAGTCCACTGTCACACACATCGAACCTATAAATGCATTTTGCGGTCAGATGTGGGAAAAGGGGTTTTGGGATCGTTGCGTAGATTCGGCCTAGTTGTTAGGACCGTTTCCAATACAGAGGTTTGTCATCGTTGTTCGAGCGACTCAAAGAGCGTAATCATGTTAGGTTAATCGGTTTTCTAAAGGGAAAATTAATTAACTTCACATAGGGTGTTGAGTGAGAGTTGTTCAGATCTTAACACCAGAATTAGGAGTTGGCACCCGTGGATGTCGTTAAAATACTGTGGAAAGGTAGGTTGGTTAAAACACACTCCTTATCAAGTTTTTCCTGTGGGGAAATAACCTGTTGGATCGTGGCTCGGCTATGCTTTTTAAGCACTTAGTTAAACTCGTTAGAATAATATTTATTTTTCGTTTTAGCTATAACAAACATAACCAACAACTTTGATCGCCTAGACTAAGAAACACGTTCGCTTTGGTACTCACAACCACATTTCTCTTGGGACGACCTCGTACTCCTGTAGCTATCCTAACAATCGACCTGGTACTCTGCCAGTTAGAGAGTTAGTTTACCCACAGTTGCGAGTCTTTATAAATGTATTTTTAGTGGGTGAATTTTTCGCTCATCAAAAAAATTGGCGCCGTTGCCGGGGACCAATATTTTAGTGGGTGTATTTTTCTCTCATCACAGCCCAAAGGTTTGCAACCACGTGGAAGATCCGAAAGGATCCACGTGTTGTTTCCCATTATGGAATCCATCTCATCATTGACGGCTTCTTTCCACAATGACACGTCTCGAGACTCCATAGCCTCCTTAAACGTTTTAGGATCCTCATCAATATTATAACAATATGAATATTGGAATCCTACTTCATCTCTTGTTCCTTCTACCAAATAAGTTCTATAGTCGGATCCAAAAGATTTTGCTTTCCTAGCTCTTTTGCTTCTACGAAGCTCCAAAGGCTCATCTTGAGAACTGACATCATTATTGTCCTCCACTCCAATATTAATAGGAGTTATATCCTTCGGTCTTTGTATAGACGAAAACCGATTTTCATCAAAGATAGCATCCCTTGATTCAATCACAGAATGAACGGCAACGGAATCATTAGGCTCTATAACATAGAACCTATATGCCTTGGAATGCATAGCATATCCAATGAATATACAATCAATGCCTCTTTCACCCAAGGTTTTAATCTTAGGCATGGTGAGCCTTACAACAGCCCTACATCCCCAAACTCGTAGATAACTTAAGTTTGGCTTCTTTTTGAACCAAAGTTCATATGGGGTAATAGGATTCCTTTTATTAGGAACTCTATTCAGCAAATAACAAGCCGTTAACATGGCTTCTCCCCAAAATCCCTCACTCAAACCTGAGTAAGATAGCATGGAATTAACCATCTCTTTAAGAGTACGATTTTTCCTTTCCGCTATACCGTTTTTTTGCTGCGGCGTGTAAGGCGCCGTAACCTCATGTATAATCCCACATGACCCGAAAAAGGTTGGATCAAAGTATTCACCACCTCGATCAGTACGCAACTTTTTAATTTTAGAGGTTAATTGCAACTCAACTTCACTTTTATAGATTTTGAATTTATCGATTGCCTCATCTTTAGAATGAAGTAAAAACACATAACAGAACCGAGTGCAATCATCTATAAAAGTCACTACATATCTTTTGTTGCCAAAAGACGGTGTAGCACAAAAGTCACATAGATCACTATGGACAAGATCCAAAACTGAAGACGACCTTTCAACACTATGAAAATGATGTCTAACAATTTTGTTCAACATACATGTATCACATTTATTTATATTCATATCAAAAGATGGAATCAAATCATGCTTAGACATTAATAACATGCGTTTGAAATGAACATGTCCTAACCGAGCATGCCATAAAACAGAAACATCAACATCATGATTCATACAAACATTATTCACAACATCATGCTGAATGTTAAGCATGAACATACCATTACAAAGATAACCAAATCCTATAAATACACCACACTTACTTAAAATGTATTTGTCAGACTCAAAGACTTGTTTAAAACCATCTTTACATAATAAACTTCCTGAAACTAAGTTTTTCCGGATCCCCGGAACAAATAAAACATGTTTTAAAGTTACAAATTTGCCAGAACTAAAAGGTAAAACAACAGTTCCTCTTCCACGGATGGCGGCCTTTGACTCGTTTCCCATAAACAGCATGGATCCATCGTTAACAGGTTCATAATCTTTAAACCAACGTTGATCCTTGCAGACATGCTTTGTCGCACCCGAGTCAATCCACCAAGCAACATCATCATCCTGCACATAAAATGCCTCAGAAAACAGTGGTACATAATTCATATCCGAATTAAATCCACAAACAATATTCTGACCTTGATGTTTAGGAGCACCTTGGTCCTTAGACCCTTGCCCCGAACTGTTGTTTGGACCTTTCTAATTTTTGCCAAATCGACAATCAGCCTTAAAATGCCCAACTTTCCCGCAAACCCAACAAGCACCTTTCGGTTTCTTGTTGGCATCTTTGCCGTTATTTTTAGACGATTGCGCCCTTAGAGATTCCTCTATGCGCAAATGACTACCAAGTTGTATTAATTATACTAGAAACAGAAATAGACTCATCCATTTCCATTTTATGCTGTGAAAATTGACCCAAAATACGAAGTAATTCATTGTACTGTTCCATTACCGACCTTGAATCCACCATGTTATATTTCATGAAGTTTCCAACCAAGAACTTTTTACTGGATGCATCTTCATCCATGTATTTGGATTCTAAAGAATCCCAAAGTTCTTTGGCGGATTCAACGTTTTGGTAAATATCGAACAGTGCATCAGACATACCGTTCAGAATGTGGCCTCGGCATATGTAATCGTCATTCTCCCATTTGTTTTTCTTTCTTAACTCTTCCGGGGGACCATCCTCCAACACACCTCGGCATAGGTGTGCGAGCACATACACAACCTTCAAGGTTGCTAACAAGAAATGCATCTTTCTCTCGCCATCTTCTCGAAGTTCACTCCCTCGAACTTTTCCAATTTCCCAAAATTTGCGGTCATCTCCTTGACACTTGACATTGTTAAACTAATAACTTTTGTAGATTGTTGTAAACTTGTGGCTAAGGGAACAACAATGTCGAACACAAAACAAAACGCAGAAAATTTGCAGAAACTTAATAACTTGATATGAACGTAGAATCGTGAAACACGTTCCTACAAAAGTTATTTGCCCCGAATCTTATGCCTAGGGTAACACAAATACTTTTGTGAGATAAGACTACGTTTTCCCTTCGATCTTTAGGCACAAAAGATGAAGATGACCTTTGGAGATAATGTGTAAGTGTTTTATAATTTTGATAGGATCAAGGATGCATACATTTGTTGTGTGTATATTCAACAATGTAAAAAGCCTGTAAAAAGCACTTGGAACCCCTGAAAATTAGTTGTAAGTTCGGATATATAAGTTACAACCCAAGTGGAAAGGTGCCATTTGGTTATAACTACCCAAAGAGTTCAAAAGGCACTTAAAGGACCTCTTTTCGGGTCACAGGCGTGCGCCTATGGTCATAGGCGGGCGCCGTTAAAAGCCGAACCCGACCAACTCTCCGAATCACTTTTACACTAGCGAGAAAACCCACGGGCGGGCGCTGTCACTCACGATTCCCCAAAATCTGATTTTTGGTCCTTTAACTGGTTTTCTGGTCCTTTAAGTGATTTTCCGAACTATACTTGCTTATTTTCCATCCGTATACTCATATACACTTGTATAAGCGTGCACTCCACACCTCCAAACTTATTATTAAGTGTTACGAGTATATCCACCCTTGTACTAAACCCCGATTACCTCAACGGCTTGTGATTATACTTAAATCACCAACATTATAGGATACCTCTTTCTTGTTGGTTAGTCTAATTAAATTTGGTAAATAATGAATACACGTTCTTGGTCACTTGTATGTAGGCCTCACTATCACTTGAAGCTATTGAAATCTGGAAAGATGTCAGCTGCACTTGAACGTATGTTGTCTTCATTTTATCCTGCTTTCGTAAAATTGTTGTTGCGAATGTTCTCTTCTCTTACGCGCTATGTTTAGTATGTTCCATAGTTATGCTAGATACTAAGTTCGGTTAGCTTCTGTATAGGTGTTCTACAATTCTTGTTAATAAAGACTAAATATTAACTAGGTTTGATCTATGAACAAGACTATGACTCTATTATATATCAGATTAGTTCACTGCATTCTAAATATGTTTTGATCAAATTGATTTTTATGTTTAGTCTTCTTTGAGTCTTGTTAAGGTTTTTATCTATGTGTTAGATAGAGCTGTGGTAAAACTTGTAGCTGCTTTACGAACTTGTTTGGACATACTGCTCCAATTCTTTGCTCTGCATCATGTTCATGTCTGTCGCTCAAGAAACTATTGTCTTTTTTATGCTGTAGAAAGTGATTCATTTTTATTAGAATGAGCATTAGAATGAGCCTATGTGCATACCATCTATATGAATTTATTTTTATCGCATAATTTGGCCTTTTTTTGTTCTGATATAGTAGTTAAAATTGCTTTATTACAGATTCTTCAATTGCACATGGATCGTGCTAGCAATAATACTCTTCTCAACAGAGTTGGTTTTCTTGAGGTGGAAAATAGGAAAGTCCAAGTTTTGTTAGCTTCCTGCCAGATTATCATTTGTAAATGTTGTGGCGATTTGTAGTGTTCTACTTTTTGTGGCAACACAAATCGGAAAACTCGCAACATTTTGTTGATTTATATCAATAAATCACTTGTTGGTATCCAATGAATGCATGTGCTATATTCTTTTTTAAATAAGTTCATGTTTAAATTTGTTAATTCTGTGTTGTCAATATAACATATTCGTTTGACAATAACTCT
Organism: Gentiana straminea; assembly: GCA_036785695.1. Classification (NCBI taxonomy): domain Eukaryota; kingdom Viridiplantae; phylum Streptophyta; class Magnoliopsida; order Gentianales; family Gentianaceae; genus Gentiana; species Gentiana straminea. Next base: position 213,755 of record JAVUPR010000438.1, read on the forward strand.
TTTTATTTGTAAGATGTTTCACGATGGAAAAACTCTATCATTGGATGTATTTTAAGAAGAATGATGGACTTAATTGATGAGGGGCTCACTATTAGGAATGAGGGTAAATTCTATCAATAAAATGTATGTAATGAGGGTAAAATGACCTTATAATGAGAAAAATATTGTCATTAAATCATGATTTAGTGAGGGGCGAATGGTAGGATAGTGATGGAATATTGTGTTGTTAAAAATGTTTTAGTGAGAGGACTATTACTGTCATGACATATATTGTAATGATAGAACCTTTACCGTCATTTTTACTTTTACATAGAGAAGCAACAATGAAGGGCGGTGAGGGTAAATTTCCCGTCATTAGAAGCTTTAAATGACGGGAAATAGACATTTAATGAGAGGATTTCCCCTCATTAAAACTCAATTTTCTTGTAGTGGTACCGCGATCAAGGCTCAAGCTTTAGCAGACTTCTTAGCCGAAGGCATATCAGTGCAACTTGAACAAGAAAAGCAAAGTCAGGAAGAACGATGGATGCTCCATGCTGATGGAGCCTCGAGCAAAAAAGGAGCAGGCGCAGGCCTCCTATTAGTCAGCCCGAAGGGGGAAGAGTTTCCATACGCTCTCCGATTCGATTTTAAGGCAACTAATAATGAGGCAGAGTATGAAGCAATTATCACTGGTCTGAAGCTCGCCCTAAAGCTCGGGGTCGAAAACCTCAACGTTTATAGTGACTCGCAATTAGTCGTTATTCATCTCAAAGGGGAATACGAGGCTAAGGAAGATACTATGAAGAAGTATTTGGCAGTAGTTCAAGGCCTCAAGCCGAAATTCAACACGATTCAATTTGAACAGGTACCTCGAACTCAGAACAAGAGGGCCGACGCTCTGTCCAAATTAGCATCGAACTTCGTCTCTAGTAAAAAGGTGTTAGTAGAGTTGCTAACAGAAAGAAGCTATGAAGAGATAAAGGCCCAGCCGATATCTCAGCAGGCCACATGGATGGATCCGATTGTCCTTTACTAAAAGGACCAAGTATTACCTAATGATAAAGTACAGTCAAGAAAGGTCCGACTACAGTCGGCTCGATATGCATTCTTCAACGACATACATTATCGGAAGTCATTCACGAGTCCATGGTTGAGATGCGCATCTGAGACAGAGGCAGAGTATCTTCTCGAAGAAATCTATAGAGGAGCTTGTGGAAATCACTGTGGGGCTAGGATGTTAGCTCAGAAATGCAAGCTCGCGGGATACTTCGGCCGTCAATGCAACGAGATGCGAATAATTTAGTGCGAGAGATGCAACTCTTGTCAAATTCACGATAACGTCTCGCATCAACGGGCACAAGAAATGAACGTCATCTCGTCGCATGGCCTTTCGACATATGGGGAGTCGATATTGTAGGACCCCTACCTCGAGCCCCGGGGAACAATAAGTTTGTAGTTGTTGCGGTAGATTATTTCACTAAGTGGGTAGAAGCCAAGGCTTTACCCGATATCAAACGACGACAATCAAGAAATTCCTATGGGTTGATATTTTATGCAGGTATGGTATTCCAAAGGCTTTAATCTCGGACAACGGCACTCAGTTCGAAGACCGAAGAGTTAGAGAGTGGTTAGCCGAGTATCATATCGACCAGCACTTCACTTCGGTGGCTCATCCCCAAGCGAATGGTCAAGTCGAACAGACAAATCGACAAATTAAACTCGGATTGAAAAAAAGGCTAGAAGCTGAAGGACGAGATTGGGCGTGGCAACTCCCGAGCATCCTGTGGTCATACAGGACAGCTCCAAACTCGTCAACGGGTGAAACACCTTTCTCCCTAGCATATGTGTGTGAGGCAGTTATCCCTGCGGAGATCGGCGTTCCTTCCCCTCGAGTTTTAGTATATAATATTGAGACGAATGACCCCGACATCCGACAGGAGAAGGATAATCTCGAGGAGCGGAGAGAAATGGCCTCAGCCAGAATGGCAAGGTACAAACAGAAGATCTCTCAATATTACAACGCAAGAGTAAAACACAGATATTTCAAGGTCGGAGATCTAGTCTTGAGGAGGAACGAAGCAAGTCGACAGAAGGAGATCGGGACACTCTCCCCGAACTGGGAAGGCCCGTATCAGATTTTAAAAGTTCACCCTAAAGGCTCATATCAGCTAGGTCGAGCAGACGGAACTACAGTTCCTCGACAATGGCACGCGAATAATTTGAGGAAATTTTACGTATAAACCTTAGTCGATCAGGTTGTTTCTACTTGTTTTATAAGATTTGTAATCAGTCCGTGAGACAGTTTTATCTTCGTTATAATAAATGATGGTTCCTTTTTTCTACTGTTCTACTAAGTTATTTTCGTAATATTCTAAGTCCAAAAGGACACGAAGTTACAACCGACAAAGGATGGAGCAATCCGAAAGTCGGAACTCCCGACAACGCCATAAGCATACAATGCAGAAGGCAAAAAGAGGACTCGCAAGGTCGGGTCAAATGTCCAAGTCAAAAGCCTAACGTACCTAAGGGTCGAATAAGGCAGACAAAGGATGGTTCGCAGGGCCAAACGTCCAAGTCGGAAGTCTAACCAGCCCAAGGGGCATCTAGACCGAGACAAGGACAGTTCGCAATGTCGGACTAACTCGAAAATCTAGCAAGCCTAAGGCAACTAGATCGACCTAAAAGCCGTATAGAGCCCAAGCGCATTATGAACTGAAGTTGATAAAACACTTGGGGGGGCAATATTACATCGACAAGGCAGAAGCAAACAGAGCCAAAGGCTCGACAAGCAAGAAAGCCAAAGACAGTAATAAATGAGAAGAGTAAATAACAACAAATAGAGACAAAAGGGCAGAAATTTCAAAACAAATTAAGGCCAGGTCGAAAAGACCAGCCATGATAAAGTGAACATTCACCCAAGTCGGCTCAAAGTCAATAAAATTTACAAATGATTGCAAAGTTAAAGTTCGAAAGAAACAAGATAACTAAATAGAAGCATCGGGAGTCGGATTCGGATCTTCGGGAGTCGGCGTGGGAGCAATGACAGCAGAAGTCGTATTATCGGGAGTCGAGCTCGTTGTAGGGCCGCCATACTTCTGGGCAAGTGATATACCCTGCTGAAATTCGTCGAAGTACAGGTCATACAACGCCTCCGAGTCAGGGTCATAGCAGCCAGGCTCTTCAAGCTGGTCGATCTCGACTTCCGGGTAGGCCTTCTTCACTTGGTCCACCGCCTTGGTGAATCCTCCAAGTATGGCCGTCTGCATGATTACATCGAGATCCCTGCCCAACTCGTCAGACTTCCGATACTCGAGTGCCGCGGCAGTCCTTACTTCCTCGAGCTGCCTAGGGATCTGATCCAGTTCGGTTTTCAGCTGATCTCTCTCTTCTGCAGTGGCCGCTCCCCGTGTAAGTTCCTGCTCGAGAGCCTCTTTCAAAGCAGCCTCCCTCCCTTCGGCCGCAGCCAGATCTCTTCTCAACTCGGCAACGACAGCTTCATGCTCCTCCTTTACCCTCTTTATCTCAGCATCAACCTCTTTCTTGAAAACATTGAGTTGCGATTCTAGACCAGCGACCCCAGCCGACTTGATAGCGAGCGCGTCGTTCAGCCTCCGAATCTGTGTCTTCGGCTCTTCCTCGGTCTCGGACGGCATGTTCATACGTCGAGAAGCCTCACGACTCATAAAGTAGTGTTGCCAAAAAGGACAAGTTAAGGCATATGCTTCGATAAGTACCAAAAAGAAATCGGTAAGAGTTGGCGTTTACCACGTGCCACGGATTTTATCTATGAAAACAACAAGTAATAAAATTTATAAATCCGGTATTCCCCAAGTGTAGGGATCGTAGCATAGCGATTAATACCGGAGTCGATCACAGGGAATCGGGGTATCTAGTTCATTAATTTTCCTAAGATTGATACTATTATTCTTAAACCTAAACTAAAACGGAAAATAAACTGGACAGAGGATTGTCAGTCCAAAGCCAGGAAAATATTGTTGCGAACAAAAGCAAATAAAATAAAACTACAGCTAAGAAAACAATAAAACTAACTCATGAGTGAAGCGAATCAACATAGAACAAACATGATCCACCATCCCGCAACCCTTAATTCTTCCCTAGATTATCTTATGATGATTCAATCACGTTGTGGTTCACCTAATCAAAGGTATGAATTCCTACTTCCGTAAGTAATCCGTCTATCAATCTCATCATCTTCCGATCTATAGAGATTAACGCTCTCAAAACAAGGTGCAAGATTTATTAGATCTAACAACCTAGAAATCTAACCTATCAACTTCCGTTATGTCAAGGTTAAAAGTCTAATCTTTCCTATGGTGATCTAAGGTTTACACCGATTTGCATCATACGGTAAACATCAAATAGCAATACATCTTCCGATATCGATTGCATAAACAAATAAACAAAGGAAAGATACAAACTCTAAATAAAATCACTCACAAGATTATCCAAGAGAGAAATCAAAAATGCTGCTGAAAAGTAACCATGGATGCTCCAGTTCACAGCTTGAAGGCCATCAGCATGGACGAACAAGAACAGAAAAAAATGAAAACAAAAACCTAACTAATCCTCAACCCCAGCCTCCCCAAAGGGGGCTGGGGCCGCCTAGGGTTTTTCTATAATGATTGTGTATCAATATGTCTCAATAATGTGTGTCTTAGGGTTGAAATCGCGCTGCTATTTATAGAAAAGTAAGGCGGCTGCTGCTATGTCGGCGTTGGACGCCAGTTCAGCTGCTTTGGACTGCTCCAGACGCTCGTCCACTCAGCGTCCAAACTCTCTGAACCAAAAATCTCATCCTGGACGCCAGTCCAATATTCTGGACGCCAGTCCAGACTGGACGGGACTTGGACGCCAGTTCAGCTAGATCCAAATTCGAAATCTTCAACTCTATCTCTTTTCCTCTAGCCATCCTTATCTCTTTTTCATCCATTAAATCCGACATTTATCTTCATTTAATCATCTTTCAATTCGAACTTTATCACCTTTCTTCATATAAATCTTCAATTAAACATTATCCAACCCTCCATTGAGCCGCATTATGGTGTATCTACAATCATCAAAAACATGCAGAGTGTAACCATATCCAAATAATCATAAATTCATCAATAAAATGCATAAATTAACTAATTTTGCGAATCAACCATTAAAAACCTCACTTGCTTAATATCTCAATATAAAGCTCGATTTCTATGAAAAACATCCAGATATGGGGGAAATTGATATAAAATATATCCTTATAAAACGTATAAAATCACCCTTAACACCACGTGACCCAGGTCTCAGAGGGAAGAAGCCAGGACCTGGTCGTCTAGCTTCTTGACATCGTCTGCCGACATCTCATCCGAGGCAGCAAGATCCAGAAAAGGTTTGGTGACTTTGGCCTTTTTAGCCTGTTTTTGCTGGTCCCTCACCAGCTCCTCGAGAGCCGACCTCTTCTTTTGCAACCGGGTTGCTTCAGAGCCGGAAGTCTCTTCACCCCTCCCCGACAGTAAAGTCGATAACATCCTCTTCTTCACGTATCGACCGATGCTCATGGGTGAGTCCTCCCGAGGTAGAAGGCGGAGCCGGTTGTGCGACAAGAGTAGTTGTCTCGACCCCCTCAGTCGAGTCACCAACATGAGCAGATTTCTCCCCTGATACTGGGGGAATGGCTCTCGACCTGGATGCATTGACAGCAGCAGCTACTGCGGAAGCCTTTGGGACAGCGACCTTCGAGAATCTGCCCACTACACAAGTAAAAAAGAAGTCAGTTTCAGAAATAGTAAAGATACAACTTCAAAGAGCAATAAAACTTAGCAACAAAATAATAGAGTTTCCTACAATTTTCCTGATCGACAGCAGGAAGGCTTATGTATGGTACGGGTCCCGCCTCCTCGAGACGGGCAAGGTCGTAAAGGAGACTCAGGTCCAGCGTAGTCACCTCGAACTTGAATCTCTCGAGAGAAAGAGCCTCGTCGGGTGCGGCCTCACGACCCAGTTTGTCATCCCTTCCGTCTATCGACCTCCATAAGCCGATATAAGGATTGTCCGACCCATGTCGGAGAAAGAAAAACCTAGGTTTCCAATTCCCATGAGATGAAGGCCCCCGAGACACGAACTCATGACGATTGGTACGCCTCTGAAACGTATACCACATTTTATCCGGCAGCGCAGCGATCTTGTACCGCCACCGGAATAAAGGAACGCTAAAACCTATACCCGCAACTCGACAGGCAATCAAAAAGCCCATCAAAGTCCGGATTGCATTCGTGCCCAGTTGAGATACGCCAATCTCGTAATGGCGAAGAACAGCCAGGACTGCCGGACATAGAGGGAACCTTAGCCCACTCGACAATTGGGTCTCATAGACCGTACAGAACCCTTCAGGGGGCTCATTGGAAAACTGATGGTGGCCGGAAGGGAGCTGAACCATCAGTTGGAGGCTTGAAAGCCCATATCTCCGCCGCAGTTGGTTGAGATCATCCATGGTAAGACAGGAAATACACCCCTTAGGCCCCTTTCCATCCATTCTGGTGGACAATTTCTTGGGCTCCCGGATAGTACCTAAGGGTTCCTCCGGATTTGGTTGTGGAGGTTGATCGGAGGGAGCAGATATTGGTGTTTGATCACCGGAACGAGACTCCTCTATCCTATCAGAGATTGTAGCACTACTAGACATGGACAGATTCAGACAAGATCGGTAGGAACAAAGAAAAAGATGATAGCAGAAAAGACGCTTACTTGTATTTTCTGAGGAGGAAATGGATAAATGGATAGGCAGAAATGATTCACCGTCTGGTTCTTCTCTCCCCTTTTATGCGTTGCTAATGCCAAATGACAGTGAAAAGACGTGATTAGGGGGGTTACTAGTAGTTATAACTCCCCATGAATCGCGAAAATCAAGGATGACGTCATTTGTGGTAGAAGACGAAGAGATAGTGCGCTCTGACGTCACAATGAACGGCCACGATTGGCTAGGGAAACAGGTGGCAGACGAAGCGATTACACCATTTCCCGCCAAGACTTAGTCCAACTAGAAGACGATTTCAAATTGGCAGACCTAACCTCGGACAACGGAAGTCGCCTCTCTCAGGTCTGGGGGCTTATGACGATACCGGGTTACGAACCTCAATATATCATCATCGAGTGGACCTCATGGATTAAATATTTACTAAGGCACAAGAGCCAGATAAGGCATATCAGTCGGACTATCGACTTGAAAGCCACGGCACGCATGTCGAATCTCGAACCTGAAGCATGGCTAGGGATTCGAGGTCACGACTATCAACTTACGGGCGGTGCAGGACATGAGTTCCAGGGGTCGGTCCTCCCGGGTCGGGCAGACCGATATCGAGAACAGAGTCCACGCCAGCTACGTTGGCCCATTATCCACAGGATAACTTGGGCAAGGGGTAAAGCCCAATTAAGGGTAAATATGACAATAGCCACAGACCGACTCATATTAGGGTTAGGTCATTCATTGTCCTTATAAATACAACGTTCCGGGAACTACGTATGGCTTGATTCCTGGAATAATAACAGGATACGTAGGCACTCTAAGAATTCCACTTAGACTCAGCCGTAAATATACGAAACCCCCTTCTTTGTTCTTGGCATTAGGGTTCTTGAGTATTCAGCGCTAACATAAGGAAAAACCCGGATCTTTAAGGTGACATAATTTGTCATCGTCAGTTCCTTTTGATGAGATCAACAATCTCATTAGCCATTAACACACAAAACTCATAACAATATAAAATGATAGAAAAAATATCAATGCCAATCCATAAGAATACAAAATGACATTCCTTAATCTGTAACAGTACAAACTAACCGTCTCAAATTTTGACAACACAAAATAATCGTAACAAGCTAAAATGGCAGGTAAAATTTCTGACAAAACACTAGTTGCACTCAAAGAAAGTTTAAACCAAACATTAACACATATTTACAGGCTTTCTTGCAACACTCTTTTCTGAAGTAGAAGCATTATTTTTCTTGAAAGTATATGTCTCTAATGCCTAAGCAGGACTCACGCTTTAATACACTTTTTTTAAAATTAAAACAGAAAATTCATATATATACACACACATGCACATTCTAAAATTGAGGAATGAAGTTGATACTATTTGAGATATAGTAATGGTTTGCTTATTCTGAAATTCGCATATCATAAATGTAAAAACAAATTGCACGCAAGTGAACACATAGCAGGAAACACTTTTATTCATATGTTCATATAACGTATATAGAATCAGAAATGTTGAAAGCAAGAGTAAAAAACGAAAAATTAACGCAGTTCTTAAGACTTTATTTCCCGATTAAATCCCCACGGTTATGGCTAGAAGTCTCCCAAAATACAACAGCCTTTACCTTCTTCTGATTGTGGCACTTCAATGCGAACAAGCGGTCGAACGATTCGGCCTTGTTGTCTCAGACTTGTGTGTATGCAGAAAATGTGTTTTCACTTTGGTAGAATGTAATTATGCAGAAAATATTCTGTGTGTTTCATTCTTTCAGGATCGTTTGTATATATATGTAGAGTAGTTGGCAATGAATAGAAATATCTGTTCAAAATTTCGCTAGCATAAGAGTAGCTTCTATTTAGAATTGTCGGTTGGAGTAAGTAAATTCTGTTTGAAAAATAGAATTTTCGAACATGTATGTTTCGAGTTCATTCTGGTTCATGAACCAAAGTTGAACTGTTTTAATGCTTCGATTCAGAAATTTACAGAAATATCAACGTTGGCCTGGCAAAAAAATATTATTACCGGGCTGGGCCAAGCCCAACCCAAGGCCCAAGCACAAGCCCAAGCCATAAGGTCGAGACGGATGGATACCACAAACCCGAGACCAGACCGAACCGAGCCGAGACAGACGGTGGAGGCGCATGTGGGGTTCTGAACCAACAAGCCTTTACGCCTTCCTCCTTCACAAAATTCACTTTCCCCTTGGGGCATGCCTCTCAATAGAACTATACATCTTAAATGTTACGTTCATTAAAAGCCAACTTCCAATGTGGGATAAATGGAATACATTTCCAATAGAACACCCACATAAATCACTCTACCATTAGGCATTAATTTCTCATTCATCCGATATCTAAATCGAGTGATTTAAAAGTCTTACATCAACGATTATCTTAGTGGTTTCCAAAACTTTTTTTAGCTCCCGAAAAATTATTTCGTAACTTCTTCAAATCCGGGCTTGAAGTTGACTGTTCTTCACTTACACTTAAACCCATTTCATATCTGAAATACTATAGAGTTCCCACAATCCCCCACATGAAAGAAAATTGAAGCATACGCTATGCAGACTTTGTAGAGATAACAAATAGAGCTCTATTGCATCGGGTGGGGTGGTTTGTTGCCTTGAACTTTCGCTAGTAGAATAACATCGGACATACTCGGCTAAGCAGGGAACTATGTCTTGAACTGCTATGGATTTAGTGCATGCCAAGACAATGATACACACACAATAGACGTCTGGGCCTTCTCGAAGTTCTCATAGTTGTGTCCATTTTGGCCCTGAAACACCTTGGTTTAAGAAAGTCTGTTAGGGATTTCAGCCCACAAATTCTCACAGAGGCGGCCCCACTTACATAGGTGACCTATAAAGAGAACTCTGCAATACCCCACTTGGCTTAACCAAGATATATGAATCATTAAAAGTGATATGCTTAACCTAAACACTTCAACTGGAAGCACATTTGTTTTAACGGAATGGGTGAGTGCTAACTATACCTCATAACATAGTTGTCCGTTTTCAAGCATGATCTTGGGATCTCCAATCACTATGGTTGGGTTGCCATTATAAGGGAACATTTGTAAGAGGTTTCAGTCCCATTCCGTTTGTCAAAAATTTGACACCCGATCTCTAGCTAAACCTTTTTCATAAGCGGATCCGCAAGATTCTCATTCGAATTTATACAATAGAGGAAATCAAACCATTAGAGATCAATTAGTCAATGGTATTGTGTCTACGATGTATGAATCGTAACTTACCATTTTCTAACAATGATAGATTTTGAGCCACGCACAATATCTTCCAAGAAATTCTGAATTAAATCAACTTCCTTTTCAATTCTTGCTTTCGTTAGATTTTACTTAGGTAAAATTTTATTTTACCAATCACCCCCACATTTCCAAGAATCTGATAAAGTTTTATTCAAGTAGATATTCTTTCCCAACATCTTTTGTATGAACCTCAAGTTAATCATCATTTCGCAACATTAATTGACTAAGGTAAGTGTAGTTCAACGATTGGTACCAAAACAAAATTCATTAAACATTCAGTCTCACTTTTCCACTTTGATCACCACGAATTGATTAACTCATTTATTTTGTCAATTTAGAGGCATCAACGAACGCATAAAAAACATCATATTTATATCTTGAAATCTACATCACAATACAGAAAGACAATCTACAATTAATATGAATATAACAACAAACTATGTACATATATTCATAATAATAACTTTATCATCTTAACATATACAATCATTAAGGCACTCAAACACCTCCATAAAAATTTATACAAGTATTATACATATATAATAATGTATAAATTAAATTGTTCATTACAAACCTTGAATTAAATTCAAAGTTTAACAAAAGAAATTCAACCATCAAGTTCTTTGCAATCATCACGCAGACAGATTCAATTCATCCATAGTCTCAGTGACTATTTCTTCCATGTTTTCTTCCTCAACCTTCCAAGGCTTTCGGCATTCATTCCTGCGGTGTCCTTGTTTCCCGCAGTTAAAGTATATATCTACAATTGAATTGCTTTGTCACTTGATAGCCTTTAGAACTTTCACCATTGAACTTTTTTTCCTGCGTTTGTCATTATTGGCACTGGAAATGAACTCCACAATTTGTGCCTTGGATTGTCCAATGTGCCATCCCTTGTCAAGTTGTCGGTTGTTCTCTTCAACATGCAAATTTACCACCAACTTGTTCATCGCTATCTCCTTGTTTTTGTGCTTCAAATAATTCTTGAAATCTCTCCACAAAGATAGAAGTTTCCCAATTATTGCAGCAACTTGGAATGGTTCAATAATGACCAAAGTTTCCTCGTGACATCGGAGATAATAATTTGCAATTTTTCCATTTGGATGACAACGGTTTTGCATTCCACCATCTTGTATTTCATAAACCTGTCCACAATGTACTTCTTTTTCCCAACATCTTCCGTTTTGTATTTCATCTCAAGTGTTTGCCACAATGCTTTACCAGTCTTTTACATACAATAAACAGTATATGATGAATTTTCAAGACAATTCAAAATGTAGTTTTTGCATAAGAAATCAGAATGTTTCCATGCATCTAATGCCGTCACGGAAGCCTTGTGATTCTCCCCCTCTTGCATCTCATGAGGGTTTTCAGTCAGACAACGAACCACATTCAAAGTAATTAAATAAAACAACATTTTTTAATGCCATTGTTTGAAGTTCTCCCCGTTGAACTTTTCCGGTTTTTCGTGATGGGATGAATTTGTTCCTGGCACCGATGCAACAACAGGTTGCACTACCATTGGTGTTAGAACGCTTGACAAAGAATTTCCTTCCATTTTTGTTCTTTTCTACAAACAGAATATCAACAATCAAAATTTGCAAAATAGACTCTGTAATACACACTTTCCGACAATGGTATATTGCAATTTTAAAAAAATCACTAACATTTTAAACAAATAACATGAACATTTCTGTAATTTACAACACCAAATAAACAACTTTTATTACTTAACTTTTCAGAAACGACCGAGTAATTACAAAGTATTTTGGACTACAACACAATGTAGGAAAAGAAAATTTTCAAATTTTCAGAAAGTTGTGACTATTTTCATATTTTTCTGCACAACATTTTTTTTCCAACCAAATTTCAGATATTTGTTACAAGTAGACTATATAAGCGCATACTTGTAGAATCATAATACCACAAAAATCATGTTGTTAATGTAATTTTTCAAAAAGTATACAAGGCAACACATTGCAGCTTTACAGAAAAACGTCCTATTTCACCACAAATTCCTGTTGCTGATTTTTTAATAGTCATTTCACATCTCTAGAATTAATATCAACACAATTCGGAAGATGTTTCAGATCATACATATCATGTAAAATGAATTTACAGAAAGATTCACATGTAAACATGTTGTTGTATCGCGTTAACACATGAATTTCGTTCAACATAAATTTTCTGCTTCAAATTTTTCTGAACTTATTATCTGATTCTAATTAATAAACGATTAAACCAGTACAGTTTCAGATTGCAAACAAATTGTAAAATACGTTTTAGATACAAATTATACATATACACATTGCATAAACATGTTCATACTCATGGTTATGGCAAGATGTCTCCCAAGATACAAGCAAGAGTAACAAACCTTACCTTGTTCCGATTGTGCCACATCAATGCAAACAACGGTCCTTACCTAGCGATGTGCCACATCAATGCAAACAAGCGGTCAAACTGATTCAGCCTTGTTATCTCAGACTTGTGTTCATGAAGAATATGTGTTTTCATTTGTGTAGAATGTAAGTATGCATAAAATATTCTGTGTGTTTCATTCCTTCAGGATTGTTTTTATATATAGGTAGAGTAGTTGGCAATGAACATTAATATATGTTCAAAATTTCGTAGGCAGAAGAGTTGCTTATGTTCAGAATTGTCGGTTGAAGGAAGCTAATTCTGTTTGAAAAACAGAATTTTCAAACAGGCATGTTCTGTTCTAAATTTCGAGTTCATTCAAGTTCATGAACCTGAGTTGAACTGTTGTAATGCTTCGATTCAGAATTTTCTAGAAATATCAATGTTGGGATGGTCCAAAAATATTAATATTGAACAACACAAGCACAAGCCACAAGCACAAAATCAAGCCGAGACGGACGGCGGCGGCGCATGCGGGGTTCTGAAACAACAAGCATCTACGTCTTTCCTCCTTCACAAAATTCTCTTGCTCCTAGGGGCTTTCCTCTCTATAGAACTGTACATCATAAATATTAAGTTTATTTGAAGCCAACTTCCTATGTGGGACAAATGGAACACATTTCCATTACAACACCCACACAAATCACTCTATCTTTAGGCATTAATTTCTCATTCACCTGATATCGGAATCGAATGATTCAAATGCCTCACATCAACTACTATATTAGTAGTTTCCAAAACTTATTTTAGCTCTCGGAATATCATTCCAAAATTCATTCAAATCCGGGTCTGAAGTTGACTTTTCGTCATTTACACTTAAACCCATTTCGGAGCTAAAACATTAAAGTTCCAACATATACATTATATTATATTGGGGCGTGGATGAGGGTCAAACTCTAGTTGTCACCAAGAAGTACAATGGCCAAACCCCAAGCCATTTACAATTCAAATAAATATAGTATAAATATTAATTCTCTCTCTTACTCAAATGTACAAAAAAAAAATTTATCTTTTGATGAAAAATTTCGAGAATCATAATTCTATTATTTCATCATATTTTTTTGTAGTCCACGTTATTTTGACGTTTCATTTGTTACTTTTTGGACATCATTTTCAACGACATTTTCGAAACCGTATGATAAGCAGCGAAATAGTGCATTAATTTGTGTAGTTGAATGGTAAATGATAGGTGTGTTGTCGTGAAATAATGTATTTGTGTAGTGGAAATCATAATGAAAGGTGTGTTGTAGTGAATAGTGAATTTGTTTTTGTTTCCACAGTTTCGCTGCTATAAGAGTAATTTTATACGTTAATAATTGAAATAGTTCCCGAATGCCATAAAAAAAAGGTAGATATCTTTTTTAATATTTTTCCCATCTATGTTGTCCTCTGGGCATTGTAGTTTTCTTTTGGAGTTCTTCTTTTTAAAAGTTATCCCGAGGTTAAAAAAATATTTTTTAGTTAATTATCAATTAAGACACATTTAAAAAGATGTCAGGATTTAAGGACTATAATAAAAGATTTTGTCAAAAAGGAAATTTCACTAGTGATAGTGAAAGTGAAAGTGAAAATGAATTTGGAAATGAATTACGTTGGTTTTGTACTGAAAATCAACGTAATTCATTTTCAAATTCATTTTCACTTTCAATTTCACTAGTGAAATGTCTTTTTTGATAAAAATCTTTTATTATATTCTTTTTTGTCTGACATATTTTATATTATGTCATTTAGGACCCTTATCCCAATATTTTATAATGTGCTTATTAATTTAAAGGGGAATCATGTGCCCTAGGCATGTTTGTGCCGTGTCCACGATGGACACTATTTTGTATCCCTCAAGGATTGGATTTGTACGTGTTTATCCCCTTGATTTTAGGAGATAGTCACAGGATTTAAATAATAGGATCAGAGTCTTTATGACTGAGAATTCTTTCCATAATTATCATTTATTATGAGCACATGAGAAAAATAACGGGGATTCATAAAATATCACCATTATGAATTTGTCCTTTTTAATCACATAACATGTAGTAACGTCCTTCTGGACCCATTTATGATTTTTTTTGTCCTTCTAGCCCCTTCCCCCTTATATTTATTCATAATAAATAAATACCACCATATTAATTTACCACTATAACCTTTACAGTCCTGAGATAAATTCCTTCCTTATTTGGTTATCACCTATAACCAATTTTAATCCGACTCATTGTTCATATGTGTGTGACCTGATAGGCTTCTGAATATGTTAGCCGTAGGCACAAAGTGCAAATTATGAAAATGCCTTTCATACCTAAAGATCACATGATAACGTCTAGTAACACACCATGACCCTCAATCATCGGGAGTGTCAAATGCAATGCCTTTCATGTGAAACAGTTACCGTGTAAATAGAATCCTATCGCAATAATAATATCCATACGGTCGTTTGTCGAGTGTCAAACATGAACGACCGTAGCTTATAATCAGGATATCATGCTCTCTCGGAATAACACATTTACTCCCACTTTGCAAAGATTCACAAGAGCTAGACATTTCATATAAGAAGGCCCTTTCAGATATTCAGCCCAACTATTAGAGTACGTGATTTCCGGACGACAAACCATTTATACTCCGCATACTTCAGTATCACACCCAATCACTACAGCATGATCGCCCTATGGCTAGGGGAAACCTCAATAGTGTCAAAGCATGAAAATTCACACCATGATGCCATGTAGACTCCGGTCCTAAGGATAATTACACAACCACCACATAGTGTGACACTTAAAAGTGTAAGTGGGTCAGTCTAACGTACGCATTCTCTAATACACGTCCACGTATAGTCCAAGTGTCTCTACACTTTGATAGACGATATCTATCCCTGCCCTTAAAGACAGAAGACATCTAATACGTGCTAGCCTGTTTATACTATCAATGCCCTGTTTAATAGTACATCAGCCTAGAGACATTTAAGTATCAAACTTATTAAAAAGATTAGAGATCTCATGAACCATAATCGCGTATCATGGTTTCCTTTTCACAGTTTAATACTAAGGAAATTATCATATAACAATTCTTAATTGGTTCTTTAAAAAAACAAATATATGACAACAGAAAAGCTATTTAATACATGTATAAACATAAAGAAATAGTAGAAATGATCCGACCCGGTCGGATCCGGTCCAACCCGATTTGGTTTAGGACACTATTTAACCGCTGCATATATACTTCTTCATGTAAAGCACCATGTAGAAAAGCGAGTGTTGACATCCATTTGATGTAGTTTCCATTTATTGGCGATGTTCTTGCAAGTAAGGTTCTAAGCTTGTTGTGATATTGACAACGGGGAGAATGTTTCTTGATAATCAATCCCATATGTTTGGGTGTAGCCTTTTTCTACTAGCCTAGCTTTGTATCTTTCTCTTGAACCATCGGGGTTGTATTTGATCCTGTACACCCATTTGCACCCAATAGGTTTCTTGCCTGGGGGCAGATCATCTATTTCCCATGTATGAGTCTTTTGTTGAGCTTCAACTTATTATTGCATTGCTTGCTTCCATTCATTATGCTTTATGGCCTGATTGTAAGTCTTAGGCTCTTTAACATCATCAATGGCATTAATGAATCTGGCATAATCTGCTGAAAGATTGTCCAGACTCATGATTGCACTCGGTGTGGAGTCTGCTGAACATTGTGAGCACCCCCTTGATAAAAGGCTGGTGATTTTTTTGTTCTGGTGGATCTTTTTAGTTGTGTAAGTTCATTTGCCCTATTTACTGGTGCATGCTCTTCATTAGATGCATCGGCTGCAGCTGACCCTGTATTTGGCTGGTCTGCCGATTCATGCAGCAGATCATCAAAAGTGTCTATTACTGGTAAAGGAACATGCATGTCAGCAAGATAACTAGCATTTCCTAACACCTGTTGAAATAAAGGAAAATAAGTCTCATGAAATTGAGTATTTCTAGCAACAAAGATGTCTTTGTTGGTAAAGTCTAAGAGAATAGCACCCTTAGATGTATTTGAAGTCAAATTTTGTCCTATACTGCTGAAGTTTGCAAGAAAAAACTAAGAAACCAAAAACTTTAAACACATACTAGTCTGGTTTAGTGCCATAAAGCACTTTATGTGGAGTGTTTTCCTTCAGCAATGGTGTAGGTTTAGCATTAATCAACTTTACAACATGTAAAAAACAGAAACCCCAATATTCAATGGGCAGGTTACTCTGGAACCTCATACATCTTGCAACATTCAGCAGATGCTGATGTTTCCTTTCAACAATACCATTTTGCTCAGATGTACTAACATAGGAAGTATGATGTATGATATCCTGCTGAGCATAAAAGTCAGTGAGTTGAAATTCTGCATCATTGTTAGATCTATTTACTTTAATAATCTTGTGAAACTGAGTAGAAACAAATTTAACAAAAGATTTAACAAGGTCAGAGGCTTCAGATTTGTGCCTCATGAGAAAAACCCAAGTAAATCTAGGAAAATCATCTACAACAGTAAGAAATATTGTTGTCCATTTACAGTATGCTGTCTTAAAGGATCCCAAATGTCCATATGGACAAGATAAAAAATAGTATGTAGAACAGTGGTACTTAAGGAAAAGGATTTTTCTTTAGTTTTGCCATGGGATAAAAATAACAAAGGTCATGATTACAGAATTTGACATCAGCAGACTGTGAACTAATAACTTGCAGTCTTTATCGTGCAAGTGTCCTAGTCTGTAGTGCCATAAAAGTGCATCATCTAATCTATCAGATAAAGTGTGATTTTCTATAGCATTGGCAACAAAAAGTTTTATTGGTTGATCCATGACATAAAGTCCTCTTTGTAATTTAGCTGAACCAATCACTTTCTTGTTCTTGTCCTACAAAACACACTTGTTAGCAGAAAAAACAGTTGCACCTTTTGTATGATTAATGAAAGAGGGTAAGGATAAAATGTTACACTTAAAACCAGAAATGCAAAACAAATCATGTAGGAACAGTTGAGTATTGATCCTCACTTGTCCTATATGTGTGATAAAGACATTATTTCCATTAGGTAATCCTATTTTTATACCAGATGACGGTTTGGGATTACTTAATAGATCTAATGATCCTACTATGTGATATGTAGCACCAGAGTCCAAGATCCATTGTATTGATCTTACTAAATTTAGGTCACCTGCTCCTGTGGCAGGTGAGTAATGTGTGATAATATCAACAGGCTAGTCAACAGCAAATCATGCATGTCTAGGAGGATCATTCAGTAGAGCCATCAACTTGTCGAGTTGTCGTGCAGTAATATTGGGAAACCCTGGTCCAGCAGACCTGCTTGGTGCCTGATCTTCTTCTTCTGATTGATCCTCTTCTACCATATTTACCTTTTTTGACTTGAAGCTAGGAGGAAAACCATGTGTAACAAGTTTCCTCAGTATGACCATTAAATCCACAAAAACTACACTGCATCTTTTTGGATTTTTGGGCCTCGGATTTGTAGCAGTTTCCTGGTGGTCTTGATTTCTTCCCAAAAAATCATTAATTTTGTGAAATATTGATTGACAGAATTTGTGCCTTGCTTTAGAAGATGCATTTCTTTAAGAAGATCTGAAAGTCTTAATGCATCAACATTTGAAAATCTTGCTGCAAGAGCATGTGCATTCTTGAAATACATCAAACTTTGTGCAATGGTGTTTTCAACATAGTTTAAGATCCATGATCTCACCATTGTATCACACTGTCTCCATGCATGAAAGTCTACTGAATCCGTTTCTGGTCTTTTAATTGTGCCGTCTACGAAGCCAATTTTATTCTTGGTGATCAACACCATCTCCATGGACATTTTCCATGGATTATAGTTGTTTCCATCATCAATGGCTGAACAAGAACCAAAGAAGGATTCTCATTTGGATGAACATAGAATGGAAGGGACTTATTTCTTGTTTCTTAGCTGCCATGGCTATCAAGAACTCCAAAATTGATCACAAATCAACAATGATAGTTAAAAAACGATCAAGAACTGATCTAAAACAGGGAAAGAGGTGACAGTTTACTCTCAAGAAACTGAAAACTCAGGAAAATGAAGAACACTCTTAAGATTCTCCAACATTTGCAGAGAAAACGCAGGAAAGCATTCAAAAATTTCTCAAATTTCTGCTCTGATACCATGATGAAGTTTGTAGAATTACAAACAAACAAAATAAAATGCGGAATTATTATTGATCAAGTAAAGATTACAAGGTAATTACAATGAAGCTAATCATGGGGTATTTATAGCTTCATACACCTCATGAATTAGTTAGAAGTAAGTTACAAACGGTCATAACAGATTACAACAGAATAACCGTTTTCTACATTACAATATATTAAACTAATCGGTAAGGCCGCCGAGTCTTTATCGTCGTCGGAGCTGCGGTGTTCATGCTATCAACGAAATTTCTTGGTATCTTCATATGATCGGCAAAGTGCACTCAAGCATTCCCATCAACTTTTATCTTTGTAACGGTATTATTGTCTATGCATGCACCAAATCCTCGACAGTTCAAGACATAGTTCCCTGCTTAGCCGAGTATGTCCGATGGTATTCTACAAGGGAAGCACTACAAAAAAAGATTTTTTGCGACAAATCTTTGGTGACTAATAATAGATCTGTCACAAAAAGGTTGCTTCTAGTGACAATAACTTTATTTGTCACAAAATGTATTACTTAGTGATTAAAAGTGGATGTTGTCACAAGTGGCTTATTGGATCGCACAAACCGTATGGTCTCTGCCAGGCAAATAATGCGATAATTTTTGGAATGAGACATTGCTGACAAAGGTCTCTGGCATGAAATCCTAAATAATGTATATGACAACCATATTTTGTCACGACAAAATGCTATACGAAATATAAAAATTATTAAATAATAAATGTATACCCCTTCAAAATAATAAAATTATAAATTAACTAGTTTACTTAATAATTATTTAATAGCTCAAATAACTCGCAAGATACCCGAGATCACCTCGATTAATTATTCGAGTAGCTTTCAAATATATATATATATTGAAGTAGCTCGACTCAAACTCAAACTCAAACTCGAAAAAAAATATATTTATACAGTTTCATTAATATCTTAAATATTAGTCGAGTTGAGTATTTGACGAGTCAAAGTTGATATTAGCATATTTTACGAGCCGAGTCGAGCTAAACCGGATATTTAACGAGTTGAGCTAGATCTTGTGCGAGTATCGAGTCCGGGTCTTTTTAGTCAAGTCGAACTTGAGCTTTAGAGAAACTCGATTCGCCTTGATTACACCTATAAATTAAACATAGGATAAGTTTCGCTCTCGGCCTCGTCGTAACAACTTTCGCCCTAATCCTTCCGTCGCTAAAAAATCTCTCATCTCCTGCTCAAGAATTTCTCATCTCCTGCTAAAAAATCTCTAATCCCTCATCTCTCATCTTCTAAGCAAAATATTGCGTTTGTCCTGCTCCTCATCCCGATCGATTTCATCTATTGAATCGATTTTCTCTCATGAATTGCTACAGACTTTTGGTTGATTTGAACAGTGATGGTGTTAAGGTGGGCGAAGGGGGAATGGAGTTGAATAAGATTTCGTGTTCAGAGATGAAGATTAAATTTTGGATTGAGGAGAAAGAAATGATCGCATGGAGGAGAAAAATCAGATCATATGAGCCGGTGATAGACGATGTTTCCATCAGAGTTGTGATTTCTATCTTGTGCTAGGACAGTATTTGAAGGATGACAAATTTCGCCTAAGGTAAGAGCTAAGTTTTCCACATGTTTTCGGAAGAAGGATTTCAATAATGGTGGAATCACGTTTGTAATCAAAATTTGGATTGACAACATAAGGCATCTTGGCTAACAGTATATCAACTAATTCCATTTTCTTTAGCATTCGACCTGATGTTCATGAGTTACCATGCCTCCGCTGTATTTTTGACAGACAGGTTGCTCGAGGTGGGAAGTCTATTACTTTGGTAGGTTCTAAACTCATGGTGTTTGGAGGAGAAGACAGGCATAGAGGACTCCTCATTCATAAATGGTTAAACCCAAACCATGAGGGTCCCCACTCCCCACTCCTCATTCATGATTTGATTAGTGATGGTGTTCATGTTTGGGTCATTACATGTCTGCTCTTGGTTAATGTTTGGTCTGCTTTTTGCATAAGTATTTGTTCAAGTTGTTAGCTTCAGTTTGCTTTAGGTCTTTGCTTGGTTGACTCATTCGGCACCGTTCAAGTGTTTTCAGTATTGGCTTCTGTTCAAATATTAAATATCTTGCATATCTGCTTTGCCTTTCTTATGTTCAGATCAATACTTTGCATCTATTCCATGGTTCTGTTAGGACTCATAATTCTGTTATGTTTAGGTCTTTTTATTAAGATGATGCATATGTGTATTACTTGGTGCAAGTCTTAGAAGTCAATCCAGGCTTTGCCTTTGCTTTTGGTCTAGTACTTCAGGTCTGTTTTCTTAAAGTTCTGTTTGCCTGACTGTTTAAGACCTGCTTGCTTTATTCTTCTTTGTCTTTGATGGTTCTTAATGTATGGCTGATGATTTTTAGTGACGTTGACTTTTCTTACACGGAGCTAATGGTAGGTCTTCTTGATCTTTATTTTCTATCCTAAAATTCTCTTTAGCATGTTTTTCTCCCCACTTTTTATAGAATGTATGTGTCATTATAAATTGAATATTAGTCCACCTTTCAGTATTTTGTACACTGATAGCATATAGTTACCATCTTTTGATAGATAATGAGGTAAAATTAAATTCGAAAATGTGGCGTTATAACACAACTTATTTCACTAGTCGTCTTTATGTTCTTGTTACTCCCGGTGTATGAACACGTATTTGTTCCCATGTTCTCTGCTTCCTCCTGAGTTTTTTAGTTCGTTGCATTGCGCCTTACTTCCTTTGAGTAACTTTACTGCCTCAATACATCTTGTAAAACTTGTGCCTGTAAAGTAATAGTTTAATGTTGCCTTTAAGGTTATGAAAATGGTTGGGGCACTGGAGGTCAAAGGCTGCAGGCCTTTGGTTAATGTTGCTTTTTGTTGTGTGAATTCTTGTTAAAAGGTTAACTAAAAGGATCATTTTTTCTTCTTTTTCCCGGTCATTTAGGTGCTTAATGACGCTCAG
This sequence comes from Gentiana straminea, assembly GCA_036785695.1. NCBI lineage: Eukaryota > Viridiplantae > Streptophyta > Magnoliopsida > Gentianales > Gentianaceae > Gentiana > Gentiana straminea. The sequence continues at coordinate 235,287 of JAVUPR010000438.1, forward strand.
GGTCATTTAACTCATTTGATAATCTTGGTCAGAATCCATCGTATATTGCATGAAAGTTTTGAACCTACAAGAGTTCTATGTGATCAGAGAAGTTTAAAGTTTTAGTTTTTTTCTGGTATTGCAAGCTTAAGTTTTATTAATGTGACTCTCATGCTGATTCTTCTTTTTGAATAATCATAGGCCTTTTAATTTCTTTGTGGATATGTTTCAGAGTTTGAATGTCTTCTGTTTTGCTAATCAGATTCCTCTTTTGTTTGAGCAAGGCGTTGATGTTGTCACCCAAACAGCCTGCAATCTGGTCTGACTGATGTGATAGTAAGTCTAAGCCTGCAATCTCAGTTCTGGGCTCTGAAATTCAGAGTCTGCATCATCAGTCTTGCTTGCTCATTTTTTTGAGTTAGTATGTTTAGCAGAATTAAATTATGTGTTATGCTTCTATTCAATATGATCAAATGCTATGCTGCTATGTTTAAGTTCTGGTTTTACTGTTATTCTATCTTGTGCTTCAGTCTGAGTTGCATACCTGTTGTTGGTGATTGTCTGAGTTGCGTACCTGTTTTTGGTGCAATTGTCGGAGTCTGCGATATGGTTTGGCTATGGTTAATCTGCCTATGTTTCTCTCAATAGGTTGCTGCTCTATGGTTAAACATAGATCTTTTATAGTCTGATTTGCTGAATCTTTAGTATGAGCTTCTTGGTTTTTTGATGACGACAATGGTTATTTTTTGTGTTGTGTTACGATGTTCTTGTTTCAGGTGGAAAAGCTTATGTCCAAAGCTATTGAACGATAGGCGAGATGAAGCTGCAACTAATATGAATGCTGCTAGTAGTCGTTCACACAGTGTATTTAGGTGCACTATTGAAAGCAAGGTAGATATTCTATTCAATTTTTATTGTTACTATTATATACATGCACTATTCTTCTTCTTCTCATTATTACGTTTCTATGGGCAACTATTGCATATTGAACTTTTGCAAGATCTCTTCTTTCTTTTGATATGATTGATTTTGTTGTGTTTACCATATTATCCTTTTCCAAAGGGAGTTGGGCTTCTAATGAAATTTACTTTCACGCAGCTGTTTACTGGAGACTGGGAAAAATTGGTCCGTGATGCCTTTCAACTTGCCAAGGAAAAGCCTCCTTGTATTATCTTTATGAAATTTCAATATGTATGTATCATTGCTTAAAATGTTATGTAGATGAATTTACTTTGATTATATCTTTGATTACATAACTTGATATTATGTTTTTTTTTTTTAAATCATTTTTTCATATGTTTCTTGTCTTGTCAATGTTGAAATGAATAGAGATCAAGATTATGATACGATACCGGAGGACTTGGATCTTAGTACTTACAAAAAAAAAGACATTACATTAGGCGTTTCTATAGGCTAAATAAAACCTAAAACATAAGAAAGTACAATTCTACCCTTTAATAAAATAAGCCCTAAGACATGAAAAGTACCATTCTACCCTTCATTGAAATAAGCCCTAAAACATCTTCAAGGAAACAGATGGATCACTGAGTCTATTAGAGGATCCACAGTAACTGGGTGTTTGCTCACAAAGAAGCATTATGTGAGAAAAAAAAATAATTATTTTTACTATAACATCTACAAACAAACGCAAACATAAAACAAAAGGCACAAAATTGAAAGAGAACTTTCCGAAACATCATCAATAGAATAACAAAGGAAAAAAAAAAAAAAAAAAAAAAAGTTTCAAAAGTTGAGCGTATGTTGGCTTCAAAAGTTTGTTAGTATAAATGTATGGAAGAATGAATGATGTCTCTCTTTTTTTATAGTCGAGATTCTGGACCACCGAAAGGAGATACATTGAACTTGATGAATCCTCTTATGGAAAATTGAATTATATTTTTTTCCTAATCTATAAAACATACACTATGACACCCGATACCTTATACCCTGCAACCTTTCTCCAACGGGCCTTGATCCCCTCCAATGCACTCGACGGTCAAGTGCAAAAAAACACATAAAACGACATCGTTTTGTTTGTATTGTACACATTAAACTACGCCGTTTGTAGGTGTTTTTACACTTGACCGTCAATTGAATTGGAGGAGATCTTTTTCCCCAATCGATGCTACATTGCACACGCCTCTTTTTTATATTTTCACCTTAAACAATTACCCTTCCTGTGAAACCCCCTACCAATCTACCCACTCCTACCCCTCTACAACCGAGCCATTTTTTCTTTCAAAAATGTACCCAAAGACACACCACCACCCCCAATTAACTACCCACGAGCGTGGTAAAAGAAAAAAGAAAAAATAAAAGGGAAATCGGATTTTCAAAGTAGTAGACATTTCATGTTCTCTCTGTGGATGGCTTTAAATACTATGTGATTTTTGTTGATCACTTCACGCCATATCCGATTTCCCTTTTATTTTTTCTTTGAAAATCCGATTTCCCTTTTATTACATCGTTTTGTAGGATAAACCATTTGAAGTGACCTATTGCCTTTCCAATTTTCATGGTATATAAAGTTGTGGATTTAATATAGTGAAGTGTTACCAAGTGATTGTTTTTCTTTTTATCTGCATCCATTTCCTGATGACTTTTAGTTTGTGTTCTCAAATAAGGTCAGTTGTTGACCATGAATTTGATTTTTTTTTTTGTTTCTTTACTTATTTTAAGTGCATATATGCAATCTTGCAATACCTTTTCAATACCATCAACTTTTACTAGATGAATTAACCACAATTTTACCTGATACTTATAGGTTTGCATCTGCTCCTCATGCTTTTTTGCAGTCTTTTTTATTATCAATGTTTGTCCGTTTATTATTGAAGATAGACAAACATTGTGACATGTATTTGACCTTTAATGATTTTCATTAGCTACCTTTTTTCCAACGACCGGTGAAATATCATTCACACAACAACAAAGGGCATATGTAAAAGAGGAAAATGTAGTGGGTAACTCATAGTTCTTAAGAATAGTAGACAGAATGGAGGTGGATGGATGACCCAAACGACGATGCCATTCGTGGGACGTGGTTTTATTTGATGCAAATGCTACTAGAGGTGGGTTGGGCCATTCATAAAGACCGTTCTTAACTGGTCCACGAAGGATGATGTTATTATTCCGTAGGTCTTTCACAATAAATTCAGAGGGTAAAAATTCGATAGAAAGGTTATTAGAATGGCATAATTGGTAAATAGACAATAAGTTACGGGACATATTGGGAACACATAGTACATTACGCAAAGAAATGAATTTATCATGGGATAGGGGAAGTGAAGTACTGCCAGTATGAGAAATAGGGAGAGCATTACCATCACCAACTATAATGTCATCGGTCCCAGTGTATGGAGAGTGAGGCGAGAGATTCTGAAGATCCGATGTAACATGATGTGATGCTCCACTGTCAAGGAGCCAGTTCTGAGTAGATGAGTTAAACCGAGCCAAGTTACCATGTGAGGAGGCTAAATGAGCCCGTGGCATATCCGAACGAGCCGAGCTTTGACCAATAAATTGAGGACAAAAATGAGCCGAGTGTCCCTGTACCGAGCACAATTGACATTTATCGAGCGTATGACAACTAGTACCAAAATTATTGCCATTATTTTGGTGTGGGCTAGTTGAATTCAAAGTGCCCAATTTATTTTGAGTTGACCCACGCATCTGTTCAAAACTGTTACAACTATTACCATTTATTTTGGGCTGATTCTGTTGGCGTTGACTTATTTAGAGAGTGAAAAATTGACTCACGGCTGCTGCATATTGGCATACCGGAGCCTTGCTGTGACGAGATCGAGTGCCCATGGCCATGGAAGGTTCCTCTCTCGTGACTGCTGGGGTTGAGATGCTGATGGTGCTGCTGCCGGAGTAGACAGGTGGTGCTGATGCGAGAAATCTGTCCAAAACGGAGGCTGTTGAAAACGGCCGCCGCCGGTGTTGAAGAGGGGCACCGGAGGAGCTGTAGACTGTGCAAAACCAGGAGACGACGCAGATGGCCAGCGCTGCTGCTCATGGGTGGCGCGGCTGGGATCAATGGTGTTGGGAAGGAGCAGCCACTGCTGCTCATGGGTGGCGCGGCTGGGATCAATGGTGTTGGGAAGGAGGCGCCTACCGCCTCATTTGGTTTGAGGAGATGGGTGAAGATCTGTGAATGGCGGCCATAGATGCCGGTTGTAAGCTTTGCCGGAAAAAAAAATGCCGAGTTAAAGGGCGGCAACGGAGAGTAGAAAATTTAGGTTTTAGGCCGTGAAAGTGTCGGTACCGGAAAAAAATATATATTATATTTTGGATATTTTAGAGCTCTGATACCATGACAAAGATATAAAAGAATGGTGTTGTTATTCACACTTTGAAACAATAGTATTACAAGGGTATATATAGTACTAAGACTACGATACTATAATGAATACAGAATATTTACAATAACTACAGAATATATCTAATACACCCTTGATCAAACCATGCAAATTGCATTCCATCGTCACACTCTATGGGTAAATCTGAACTTAGTGGATCCATAATATGTGCATGTAAGTAAACATAACGATCGAGGCATATAATAAATTGAAGTTCTAGAAGGCAGAAAGCATGCAACAGAAGTAAAATAATGCAAAATTATTATAATTAATGAACAAAACTAGCATGATCAGACATGTTTATCTGCACAACCTAATGCTAAGAATATTTTTGAATTTAAGCAAATAAATTGCTCTTTCGAACACCTGGACTTCCTTCTAAAATCCCTTTATACATGGAAAATAATGTCTCAGGATATAACGCCATGACAAACTTTTTCCTGATTCTTCCAGCAGTCCAAGTGTCAGAACAAAACATGAAAGTAGCCATTTAAAAGAAGCACTTCTTCACACCAGCTCATATACAATAGAATTGACTATAAATGTGTACCATCATTGACTATCAAAAATTACATGGTCTTGCAATCTGCCAAGTTGCATAGCTCGAAGTACTCCATATCAATTTCCATTACTTCTTGGAATGAGAGATCAACCTAAAAAAACAAAAGTATGGAAAGCTTTACTCAAACACAAATAACAAAATAGAGATGACCATTTCATTATAGGAAGCCATCTAATAAAGCAATTCCAATATAAATATTCTGATCTTAAAACATTTTATCATGATAAGCATGATGATTGAAACAAGCATGAAGACTCTTTTTAGTTTTCATGGCACTAAGTGCTGAGAAGAGTTATCGTGGATGAGTGATTTTAGTGGTATACTTTCTAGCACCAAGTAAAATATATAAATATTTATCAAAATGTAATTACTTTACAATAATTGATGTATTAAAAGAGATGATTGCTCTCCTTGGTAGAAAATGGATTGTTCAATATCAGTTACAGTATTTAAACATTCCAAGTAACCAACTGATTAAGCAAAGAAGGTTACTACTAATACATGCTTAAATCTATGATAGTAATATATGAGTTTCTCAAGCTCTTTTCTGAAGTAAAATGACATATTTTGTAACATATTTGAAAAGTAAGAAAACAAAACTACCACCACAAAAGAATATAAAGCTAAAAGAAAATCTAACCCCGTGTTGCAACACCAAGGTGCTATATGTAGGTCAAATGAAACAAATAATGAACTCTGCCAATAATTTGAGATATTTGGTTCACATTCAGCTGGCTCTTTGAAAACCCACTTATGACATTTATCAGAAGCAACTTTCCCATCAACCTGCAAATAAAAATTGGCCAATCATTTATTTCCTTTTCTTGTAGAGATACTCCAAAAATTATCTTTTGACTTTTGTTTTAACTAAAGTCTTGATATTTTGTTTATCCAGCTGGGAGGAGAAAGTGAGAGAGACAAGAATTTTGTTTTTTAAAATCTAAATACATACAAAAGCACCTACCAAGTACCCACCCTTCTCCATTGTGATATAATTGAATAGACATTTTGCGGAAGGCTTTTCGGACAGCTTCCTCACTATTGAACTCATCCAAACACTCCCCTGTTCTTTCTCTGCCGAACCCATCTTCCCACATCAACATCCTGCACAAGACAGAATGATGAAATAAAAATAAAAAATAAAAACCAATCTTACAAGTTTTGCCGAAAATTAATCAATCACCACACAAATCACAAAAATAAACAGTAAAGAGCAAGACTTATTTTACTCTCATAGTCACATTTCAAAACAAAAACATAAATTTTACGCTTTCATCATCTAAAGTAAAATGCTTGTAATTAATGGTACTCGGATACTTACAAGCTACCATTATCATCACCAACTTTGCAACCATTGCCTCCTCTTACTCTCCTGCAACAAACCCACAAGAAAGATTAACATGAATATACACTACTAGAAAAGGCGTTTTTTGGGACGACATGTCGTCCCAAAAGCTAAATTCCGGGAAAAGTCAAATTTTTGGGAGTTTTTTGGTGGGAAAAATTGGCGGGATACTTTTTTGGGACGACACAATCCTTTTTGGGACGGCATGTTGAACGGAGGGAAATTTGACTTTTGGCGGAATTTTTTCGCGGGAAATTTAATTTCTCTTTTGGGACAACATATGTATTTTTTGGGACGACTACTGTCCAGCCTGGAAGCCACGTGGACACTCTCATTTTTTGGGACGACAGTAGTCGTCCCTTTGTCGTCCCTTTAAATAGTAATAAATTATTTTATAAAATTTGCAAAAGTCACGTTGACTGCCCATTTTTTGGGACGACTTATGTCGTCCCTTTAAAGATTTTCAATATTTTCCAGATTTAATACCAACTAATATTTATTGTAATACAAGAATGAATGAATTGTATTGTTTTTGGGACGACTATTGTCGTCCCTTTAAATAGGCACAATTTATTTTATAAACTATGAAAAATCCACGTGGGCTATCCTTTTTTCGGGACGACATGAGTCGTCCCTTTAAAGATTTTCAATTTTGTACCAATTAATATTTATTGTAATATAAGTTTTGATTTATATTTTTTTCATTAAATGAAGGAATTATATTATTTTTTATTTAAAAAAAATGATAATTAGTCCATTTCTAATAACATACGTCTTTCTATTTAAATAATTTTTTTGGAACAAAATTACGGTTTGATTATATAACTTAATGAAACGAATAGTGATTCATTCTCGAGGTTCATTATTGAGTATTAATTTCAACCTGGGCTCGTTAATTAGTTGATTGATGACTTCAAACCCGAGGTTTGTTAGTTATTTCAAGATTTCAGACACGAGGTCCGTTATAGAGTAGTATATTTCAAACCCGAGGTTCATTATTGAATAGTGAATCAAACTCGAGGTTCATTATTGAGTAGTGATTTCAACATAGGCTCGTTAATTAGTCAATTGATGACTTCAAACCCGAGATTGGTTAGTTATTTCAAGATTTCAAACAAGAGGTTCGTTATTGAGTAGTAAATTTCAATCTTGAGGTTCATTATTGAGTAGTGAATCAAACTCGAGGTTTATTATTGAGTAGTGATTTCAACGTAGGCTCGTTAATCAGTCGATTGATGACTTCAAACCCTAGGCTCGTTAGTTCGTTCAAGACTTCAAACACGAGGTTCGTTATTGAGTAGTATATTTCAAACCCGAGGTTCATTATTGATTAGTGAATCAAACTCGAGGTTCATTATTGAGTAGTGATTTCAACATAGGCTCTTTAATTAGTCGATTGATGACTTCTAACCCGAGGTTGGTTAGTTATTTCAAGATTTCAAACACGAGGTTCGTTATTGAGTAGTAGATTTCAAACCTGAGGTACATAGTTGAGTAGTGAATCAAACTCGAGGTTCATTATTGAGTAGTGATTTCAAACCTGAGGTTCATTATTGAGTAGTGATTTGAACCAGGGCTCGTTAATTAGTCGATTGATGACTTCAAATCCGAGGTATGTTATTTAGTTCAACATTTCAAACCCGAGGCTCGTTATTGAGTGGTAGATTTAAAACTCGAGGTTCATAATTGAGTAGTGATTCAAACTCGAGGTTCATCATTGAGTAGTGATTTCAACCTAGGCTCGTTAATTAGTCGATTGATGACTTCAAACCCGAGGTTCGTCAGTTCGTTCAAGACTTCAAACACGATGTTCGTTATTGAGTAGTAGATTTCAAACCTGAGGTACATAGTTGAGTAGTGAATCAAACTCGAGGTTCATTATTGAGTAGTGATTTCAACCTAGGCTCGTTAATTAGTCGATTGATGACTTCAAACCCGAGGTTCAAACGTTCGTTCAAGATTTCAAACACGAGGTTCATTATTGAGTAGTAGATTTCAAACTCGAGGTTCATAATTGAGTAGTGATTCAAACTTGAGGTTCATTATTGAGTAGTGATTTCAACCTAGGCTCGTTATTTAGTCGATTGATGACTTCAAACCCGAGGTTCATAAGTTCGTTCAAGATTTCAAACACGAGGTTCATTATTGAGTAGTAGATTTCAAACTCGAGGTTTATAATTGAGTAGTGATTCAAACTCGAGGTTCATTATTGAGTAGTGATTTCAACCTAGGCTCGTTAATTAGTCGATTGATGACTTCAAACCCGAGATTCATCAGTTCGTTCAAGACTTCAAACACGATGTTCGTTATGTTAGAAGTAATATCGTCGGATCAATCATAGATTGACCCGATTACGCAGCGGAAGTATCGGATCTAGATCTAAACGAAACAAAATACATAAATAAAAGATCTAATCCTACAAGGGGGTTTAGGATCCTACATTTTATGGTGCTTAACTCCAAGAACAAAAGGTCTCCAAGAACACGTGATTGAGAAGCCACAGCCTTCCAACGTGTGTCTCCCAGCAACACCAGGTGGATGGTGTTTCCCGCCGCCGGACCTCCTTGATATTGTACCGGAAATCCCGAAGATTATTCCAACTCGAAACCCAAAGAACTAAAATTCCAAGCTATATTCTTACACTAATGGCGTGTTAATATGTGTGTCAAAAGGCTTGGGAGAACTATCTTTATATAGGAGAGTAAAACTTAACCTCCAAGGATTAAATAATTAAGAGATAATTATTACAAGAATCCTTTATTCCAAATAAAAGATAAATAAAATGATTATCCCAAACAAATTAAGATAAATCATATTATTATCTAATATTCCATGAATTATCATTTAACAAATAAAAGATAAATCAAATATTAAATAATTATCCAAGAAAACTAATTTCCTAATAATTAAATATTACAAACATGCGCCACTTGTAAACCCAAATTAAGTCTTACACGCATGTTTCTATATTTGACCAATTTGGTCAAAAAGTCAACACACCAATTTGGGCCGAGTCCACGAAAAATGTCTTTTTCGTGTATTTAATTATTTAGTCCAACTAAACAATTAATCCACATATCAATTAAATAGCCCAATCCACTATTTAATTATAATTGAGGTGCAACGACGAGAAACCTATATGCTATATTAGGAGCCACGTCGGGGACCATAGACCCATATTCAGTAGCTACAATAAATCGAATAAAATTATTCATCAGACAGAATAATTATATCCAACCTATTAATTCCGGGATTACACCACCATAAACCTGAAACTGAACTCTATCGAGTATAGATAACTTAGACTAAATTTATGAGTCGAAAGCGTCCACTGATATAATCATTACATACGGATAAATCCTCCATAGACTGTTCACTTCGATTCGGGATATTTCCGTAAACCCTTCTCGAAACATATTATCCTTATGTACCATTAACCCCCTAGTGATCAATTAGTTCATAACAAATATAATATGAACTCGGCCGATCGATCAGTTTCTAGGGTTAACAAATAAGGGAACTGTCTGTCTACTTCCCGAGGGAAGGAATGGATTCCATATCTATGATAACACATACTACTCACTCATTCCAGAATAGAGCCAACGAGAAGTGTTGGACCACATACTGCGAAGTGATCCTTACTAACACATCAAACTCTACCCTAGTCTAAGCAGTCGTCTGTGATCACCTCAGGATTAAGATTAATCCATATATGATCATCTTGTGATTCGATAAGACTTCTCGATTACGGAATTATATCGAGAACTCAAATCAAATCGGTCCAGCCCTATATGATTATCATCATATATAAATGCCCCACTAGGTACCCTATTACCGACAGTCCGGATAAGACTATCACACCTAAAGTGTTCTGGGCGCATTATTAGCAAATTAATCTTGAGACCAATACTCAGATTAATCAACGCTACGGACTAAGTTAATTTTAGTACATCTCACTAACTCAATCCTCTTGTGTATAGCAATACACTGAGTTATGTGATTACATAAACGAGGTACTTAGGGTTTTCAGTAGTGTCTTAATTATAAACATAAATGCATATAATAAGATGAATTATTAATTCTGTCCTAAAACAATTAGACAATTGTCTTTCGGGCACTACACCTTACAATCTCCCACTTGCACGAAAGGCAAGTGGATTAATTGTTTTAGAGCACACCCTTTATATCTGTATCTACAAAATTCTCCCACTTGCTCAAAACAAGTGAGACGTATCCCTCAAATCTGTACCCTCCAAGCGCATCTTAGTAATTCATCCTGCCAAGCACGACCGGAGTGTGCCGCCGCAGGGTAGGTCAGTGACCCGGCGCGTACTTAGAATCCGAATACCATGTGACTGGTACACTGATCAGGTAGGTTGGCGGCTTGAGTCAATCTTTGGGATCGAAACGTCGCCTTTCCATCTAATCTGGTGGTATGATATCAATATGCCTTTGATTCAACACCGAGGACGAAATCGACTTAACGATCATCCTTAATCGACCTAAAGTCAGAATTAGTGTCATCACTTATATTCTAGTTTGCACTGAATATACTAGCATATTATTCCTCATTCTCCCGAAGATACTTGAGGATTCACTAAACATCCCATTTCATATTCATCCTCGAGGTTTAGATAATCATTCCGAGAGGTAGGGTAGACTACATCGTTGAATGCCGCATAAATGCAAGAATATCTTAACCAGGTGAATGGGTGGGATTGCCAATGATCGATTCTCACAGATTTGGGCTAATCAAATCCTTTAGAATGAATCCCGATGGCATGTCGACTCGACTTCGGATAACACACCCATGTTGTTTCCAAGCTGTTTCGGTGTTACCATTCATAAACACTAATCTACATACTACTTTACTAATATTGATGCCCGGTCTACGAAAGACTTATCAACATTACGGTCAAGTCCACATATTAAAATATATGACTTTGAAATGACCTAGAGGTTTGCTTTAATCCTCAAAGGATATAAGCTATGGCAGGCATCCTGCCAAAGGTTCTTTCTGAATAAATTAAGATATCGTTAGTCTTGCAAAAAGGTCTTAGGGAATCACCCCTATTTTCTGCTTTGAAACGAATCCGTTATTTGTTCTTAGCTAAAACCCTTTTGTTCTGAATGAATTCAGATTCCGTTGTTCGGCAAGGAAGTCTTAGGGAATCACCCCTATTTCCCGCTTTCTGATAGTAAGAGAGATCACGGTCTGGTTAAATCTCTACCTTTTAGGGAATGACCCCTAAATTACTCAGCTTTACTGTGAAAGTTAAACTTTCCTATTCATTCTACACTTCTTCATGTAGTTGCAATTACTCCCACTGGGCCTGAGATGCTCAGGTGGTTCTACAAGAGTTTCAACAGAATTGGAGTATCATACTCCATTCACAAGGTTATGGCTGTTAAACCAACCTCTATGATCAGGATCCTATACTGTCCACGAAGGACTATAGGTCATCAAACTACCCTATACACCATAAGGTCCTGCAATGGGTAATGGACAAACCATACTCCCACTGCGTTCGGGGTGGAGTGATATACTGATATAGTTTAGTAGTCTTTATTAGTGTTATCACCAACTGCTGGTGTTGGATGTGGACTGAACACATCAGTTAGTAACATCTTGAGTACAAATACTTCAAGATCCAAGGTTGTTATTTATAGACTCTATCAGACCGAGTTTGACAGTATAATCGTCATTCTCTGATTTTACGAGTTTTATAACCAACCTTTACTCAATGCATTAAGATATTTCACGACCTGAACGTGTATGCAAAATTGCCAGTCCTACCTTCAAGCACTCGGTGCTTAATGCCTCTATTTACGGAAGTGGGGTGAACCGAATTCACTCCTTATCCACAAATGCTTAGGCATTTTAAAGGTGGACTTCTCGGTTTTTCATTACAACGTAAACCGTTATTTTGCAATCAATATCTTAAATGAGTTTAGCAGCGTATTGTAGCACATCAATAACTATGTAAGGCAAATTTGTGGTGTATCCCTTAGTGAAAACATTTCACCGGGGAGCGAGCCGAGCATCGTCCCGAAGACTACGCAATAACCTATTTCGAGTATGGAATACTCTATCTCTGGTGAAATCAGAGATTTCACCCAAATATTTCGGATAAACTTATTGGAGTTTCGAGTAGTTGTCAGACATGATGTCACTACTTGAAAAAACTCCCACTAGCTGTACCATTCATATGACCCCGAAGGTCAATATGAACAAGCTATGTAACTTCTTTAAATCTATTACCCTTTCCCGATTGAAAGGAAACTTAGGCATTGTTCCTTTGAGACAGGGTTCCTTTGACTAGGAGATAGGAATCACCCTAAGCCAGTCTTCAGATCTTGTCTTTATGGAACATACACTAATTAATATAATAGAAAAAAAACGTTTATCTAAATACGGAAACCATTTGTGTTTATATTGTTTGAGATGTGTTACATATACCTATTCAGCATTTCTTAGTCGTTCTGACTTTGTCAAACAAAAGTCCAAGTCTTAGGTTCGTGCTACGAATGTTATATTTATCGTCAATAAGACAAACAAATTATCCTATTGAAAATGAATACGTTCGTTCCAACGAATCCGAAAACAAGAAAATGAATTTTCGTGATACTCAAGAATTGAATCCGAGATTCATTTCCTTATATCACTCCCACTAGTCTATCTGAGAATAACTGCCGGTTGTCTATTTTACTTATCGTTTAATGCAAAGCTACCTAGTTCTTCCAAAGAACTTTAGCTTTCGAGAAAATTACTAAGGATGCATTGGTCAGTAATCCGAACTCACTTTCCTTATCCTCTAATTTCCAATTTATTAATTTTCCGGTTTAGCCTTAAAACTACGTAGTTTAGACGACTAACACGTATAAACGTTATTTCCTAGTCTCGACTTTCCTTAGATGGAAACAGTTTTGAACTAGCAGTTCGTTTGAGTAGACACTACTCTTGAATTGTGGGATGTTCAGTGTTACTTGCTTGGACTATCGATTTTTCTAATCGTCAAATCATAAGACCAAAGCTCCCACTAGTTTATCGGTTCCAAATACCGTCTAACTAGCAATACTTTGTATTTATGATTTTTTCAAAGATTAGAACATCACCTAGAACTAAGCTCCCACTAGTTTATCGGTTCCAAATCTTGTCTAACTAGCAATGCGAGTGTTCATGATGTTTCAAAGATTATAAAATCTCTAGAACTAAGCTCCCACTAGTTTATCGGTTCCAAATATCTTGTCTAACTAGTAACGCATTATTCTAGTTTTTCCAATAAATGGAGAAACTTATGTGCGGTCTATTACACATTTCCAATGATTCAGAAAAACAACAAATCATAAGACTAAGGCTCCCACTAGTTTATCGGTTCCAAATACCGTCTAACTAGCAACGCCTTATGTATATGATTTTCCAATTTTTCAATTTAGAAATTTGTTGTGTAATTACACTTTTAGAATTCACTAAATGAATTTTATATGATAGTCCTATGTCATCTTTTGTAAACTAAGTATGGTCGTCTCTCGTTCAACACGAGTGACACCCGTGACATACCTATACTATGTCACTTAAGTTTTTAAAAGGCTCAAGAGAAAAATCTCTTCTGAAAGATTTACTGCATTGTTTGATAATTTCAACGTACTTGTTACTTTCCACATTTTTAATGAAGTCCTATTACTAACAGTTTAGTAACCTAGAGATTTAGTTGTAAATAAAATGACAGAAACTTAAATTAAAAAAAATAAATTTTCACTACTAGATTTTTATTTTAGGAATTATAAACTTGTTAAAAAGTCTATCCTACCATTCCAAGGATTTAATCTCACACATCAGTGCCGCCGCAGGGTCAGTCAAAGAGGCGACGATTAAACTGAGACAATCTCTCTCAATGATTAATCTTCGAGAATCAAACATCTCACGGGAATCAGAGATCCCGGACCTTAATCATTGATTACATTCCTTTTCTAGCCTAGATATTTCAAAAATATCCATAAAGAGTGTGACCTACTATATCAGATCTCAAAGTACGCCCCGAGTATGCCGCCGCAGGGTCGGTCAGTGACTCAACGAGTACCCGAAATCCTATCCTTTCAGAAACCAAGCCTTGAATTTTGATAGGGTCGAACACCACCCGCAGGGGGCCGGAATCAAAGCGGCTCGAGGCGTCATCTCACATGCTTGCATTTATAGTAGAGGCCGTGGGGTTAGCTGTCGCCTTCCCCGCTCCCACTTAATATTTTGAAAAAGTGGTGGGTTTACTAATTACGGTTGCGGTCTTGACAATAAGAAACAATAAATCAAAGTACTCCGAATAGGGTCGGTTATGTAGGCAAGCCTACGCCGTCTTATTCGTTGGAACATATGTGACAGTTCAGGCCAATCCGGCAAGAGAAGCCCCGTTTAGCCCGAAGGCTTATCGGCTATGCTAAGTCTGTCGAACCGGCGTGACGTACATCACACGTGGAGGGGAGTCGATTGAGCCGAAGCTCGGTTGAACTCGCCCAACCATGGTTAGACCATTTCCGAACCCATGTACTAAGATTTTCCAATTTCTAAATTGTCACCCAAAGCGTAATCTCGTTTTCGTTTAAGGTGGGTTCACCGAGAAGCCATCACCGAAAAACTCAACGATTTATCCAAGTGGGATTCACCGAGAATCCATCACTAAAATCGTAAACGATTGACAAAAACCCGGGTCCTCGGTTTTTATAATTAGCTACTTATTATTTAACTACCACATATTAAATTAATAAGCATTCATACTAATTATTCGAGTTATACATGCCTAATTTATTCGAAATAAACTAGCTACATGTATGCATTGGAGTGGAATCATGAAGATGCAAGTCATGGCAATTTTCCGGTTTTAAGCACGTAATCTTGATCAAACACAAAATTTTACCGAAAAGTAAACACCGAGATGGACCGTTGGTACCCCCGACTAACTATTTTCTAAGGAAAAGTAAAAAATATACTATGTCTTCGTGTCTTGATCTTCGAATCTTGAACTCGAACCGCCGGATCACGAACCACGAACACCCGAGAGGAGAAAGATTTTTTAATTAAATAAACAAATATTATTATAATTATCAAAAAAAAAAATTTTAATGTTAATGCGGCTGATGAAAAAAAAAATTTCCAGTTTTTTTTTTAATTTTTTATTTATTTTTATAATATATGTCGGCTGTAAAAAAAAGAATACAGGTTATATATATAAAAAAATAATGAAGCAGCCGCATGTTATACCCTAGCCGCAAGCTAGGGTTTTGATAAAAAAAATCTTTTGCAGCGGCAGAAAGCGCCGCTACAGGTGCTGCTGCACCCTGTTTAAAGAAAAACAGAAGCTGTTGTGACGTTTTTAGCGCTGCTAAAGGTGATGGACAGCCTTAAAAAACAAGGTTTTTAGCCGTTTCTCCTCGTTCATACCTTGGGTTTCGCCTTGATCTTCATCTTTTCAGCAAGATCTTCATCTTTTCGAGCCCGGAACATCAAAATTACAATAAAAGATGCTACTTTTACATAGAATTTCGAAAAAGACATAAAAAAAATACAAATCCTATGCTCAATTGTTGCTAAACAAAGGAGCTACAAAATAGATCTACGGGTAAACAATACCAACCCAATCCATCTCTTCAACCACAACATTCACAAGCATACAACATGATTAAATTCGAATTTTACCAAAAAAACGAAATAAAACATCTAAAACATGCTTTTCCACTCCAAGATCTAAAATTCATATACTTTGATCGTTAGATCAAAGGCTCTGATACCACTTGTTAGAAGTAATATCGTCGGATCAATCATAGATTGACCCGATTACGACGGAAGTATCGGATCTAGATCTAAACGAAACAAAATACATAAATAAAAGATCTAATCCTACAAGGGGTTTAGGAGCCTACCTTTTTATGGTGCTTAACTCCAAGAACACGTGATTGAGAAGCCACGGCCTTCCAACGTGTGTCTCCCAGCAACACCAGGTGGATGATGTTTCCCGCCGCCGGACCTCCTTGAGATGCTACCGGAATAATCCCGAAGATTATTCCAACTCGAAACCCAAAGAACTATAACCGAAAATTCCAAGTTATATTCTTACACTAATGGCGTGTTAATATGTGTGTCAAAAGGCTTGGGAGAACTCTCTTTATATAGGAGAGTAAAACTTAACCTCCAAGGATTAAATAATTAAGAGATAATTATTACAATAATCCTTTATTCCAAATAAAAGATAAATAAAATGATTATCCCAAACAAATTAAGATAAATCATATTATTATCTAATATTCCATGAATTATCATTTAACAAATAAAAGATAAATCACATATTAAATAATTATCCAAGAAAATTAATTTCCTAATAATTAAATAATACAAACATGCGCCACTTGTAAACCCAAATTAAGTCTTACACGCATGTTTCTATATTTGACCAATTTGGTCAAAAAGTCAACACACCAATTTGGGCCGAGTCCACGAAAAATATCTTTTCCGTGTATTTAATTATTTAGTCCAACTAAACAATTAATCCACATATCAATTAAATAGCTCAATCCACTATTTAATTATAATTGATGTGCAACGACGAGAAACCTATATGCTATATTAGGAGCCACGTCGGGGACCATGGACCCATATTCGGTAGCTACAATAAATCGAATAAAATTATTCATCGACGAATAATTATATCCAACTTAATTCCGGGATTACACCACCATAAACCCGAAACTGAACTCTATCGAATATAGATAACTTACACTCAATTTATGAGTCGAAAGCGTCCATTGATATAATCATTACATACGGATAAATCCTCCATAGACTGTTCACTTCGATTCGGGATATTTCCGTAAACCCTTCTCGAAACATATTATCCTTATTTACCATTAACCCCCTAGTGATCAATTAGTTCATAACAAATATAATATGAACTCGGCCGATCGATCGTTTCTAGGGTTAACAAATAAGTGGAACTGTTCGTCTACTTCCCGAGGGAAGGAATGGATTCCATATCGTGATAACACAGACTACTCACTCATTCCAGAATAGAGCCAACGAGAAGTGATGGACCACATACTGCGAAGTGATCCTTACTAACACATCAAACTCTACTCTAGTCTAAGCAGTCGTCTGTGATCACCTCAGGATTAAGATTAATCCATATATGATCATCTTGTGATTCGATAAGACTTCTCGATTACGGAATTATGTCGAGAACTCAAATCAAATCGGTCCGGCCCTATATGATTATCATCATATATAAATGCCCCACTAGGTACCCTATTACCGACGGTCCGGATAAGGCTGTCACACCTAAAGTGTTCGGGCGCATTATTTGCAAATTAATCTTGAGACCCGTACTCAGATTAATCAACGCTACGGACTAATTTAATTTTAGTACATCTCACTAACTCAATCCTCTTGTGTATAGCAATACACTGAGTTATGTGATTACATAAACGAGGTACTTAGGGTTTTCAGTAGTGTCTTAATTATAAACATAAATGCATATAATAAGATGAATTATTAATTCTGTCCTAAAACAATTAGACAATTGTCTTTCGGGCACTACACCTTACACGTTATTGATGACTTCAAATCCGAGGTATGTTATTTAGTTCCACATTTCAAACCCGAGGCTCGTTATTGAGTGGTAGATTTAAAAAAAACATAATTTTTATTCAAATTAATGTTTTGATATAATTTAAAAATGATTTTTTTTATTATGTTACGGTTTAATGGGACGACATCTGTCGTCCCAAATAAGCATCCGCCGTCCCAATAAACATTAAACCTAAATAAATCGGACTGCCTCCCCCTCCTACTTCATTTCATCCTGCTACTTTCTCAGCTTTCTAGAGATCCTCTCCTCCTCATTGAATCGAAGGCAGCCATCAATATAAAGTGGTTCGGTCGGCCATCAATCGAAGGTCGTAGCGGCGGTTCAGCGGCATCGTTCGGCCGGCAATCAACATTTTCAGGTAACCATTTCATCTATTGCACCTAGACATTCAACCATTTTGTTTTTGCTCAGTAGATTCTCTGCCATTTTTTACTTGATTGACATAGCAAAGATCGATATAGCTTCATCCATCATTTTAATTTCCAACCAATCAAATATATATATGCTCGTTAATGTGATAGAAATCTCCTTGATCGTGTGTGCTTAATTTTTGCTTGTTTATGGTTATTTAGCTCAATTTTCATTTGTTATTGGTGTTTTTTTGAATCTCTTAGGTGTTATACCGTGTATATTTCATTCCCTAGAAGGATTTTGAGTCGAAGAACATGTTTTGCTTTTTCGATGATACTGAATACTTAACAGTTTAGTTGGTGTGAGGAGCGAGTAAGTAGTAGTTATCCACCATTATTATTGTCTTATTCGGTTTTTTATCATTGATTTACATGGAAACAATATCATTATGTGTTTTAATGTAAATAAACTTAGCAGTTAGCAGCAGTATATGATGCACTAAAATGAACTGTTTACATAACTCATCTTACAAACCACTATCTTTAGTGTGGGACTCTCTCCTAGGGGATGCAACATAGCATCATTCTGCGTGCCTTTGTGTCCCTTGTACCATGGAAGGTTCGAAAAACGATGGCCGTAAAACCTCAAGAAATTGAGAGACCCGATTTTAGGCTTACAGAAAGGTATCGAACCATCTATATTATTTCAACCTCTGATTCATGTTTCGACATGCAGACCTAAGACAATCTAGTATGATCATCTATAAGAGTTATAAACCATCTTTTACTAGGAAGTGTATTTGTTCGTGAAGGACTTCAAAGATCACTATGTACTAAAGTAAAGAATTTTGTAGGCTTATATATTTGAGGAGAAACAGATCTACTTTGTTTAGCCATAATACAAACTTTACATTGAAAAGAAACATCTTTTTTATTTTTCCAAAAAGGGTCAAGTATTATTGATCTGCAGCCAAAGCTGGGAGAAAAGAAACATCTTTATCTGAAAACAAATTTGGCAAAAATTACTTCATATAACGTGTTGAGAATCGTATATTTCAATATTTTAGAGTTCTTTGGGTTTTTTTTGTGCTTTTTCAATCTTTTGCTCCCCTCCTTTTATGTGTTAGAAATATGATGTTTATGTCTAAACATCGTTATGGGAAATAGGTATTGCTATTCAACAAGTACGTAATCCAAATTTGATGCTATTCAAAAAATCATTTTCAACATCGTCATATCTTAGACCCTGCAAATACTGATGCGGTTGTTGAAGATTTGGTAATTGACGAAACCGTCCATGAAAATTTCCAATTGTTCGTTGAACTGCCACCGATGGAACCGGCAAGCATGAGTGCAAATGATGTAGATGTTGGTGAAAATTATGATATTGAGGAATTAGATGATAGCATCAGTCACGAGTATGCATCAACGGATTGTGACGATGATAATAATAGTGTAGATGATGACATATATGACTCGATGCCACCCACCAGTGACAATGAATGATACTATAAATCTGACGTGCTTACGTGAGTTCATATTTGTGTTGTGACTTAATATAAAAAAACCAATCTAGCATTAACGCATATACATATTATTAGTGTTTTAATCATACTATATCAACATATATATGTTACTTGTACACATACTTGATCATACATGGCATGTGCGGGATCCGCAAAGCGGCTCTAGACCACCTCACGAGCATCCTATTCGGCTACTCGCCAATTGTGAGGAAGGTATGTAACTTTCATTTTTTTTCTAGTGTGAACTTTCTTGTATTCGTTGTATTAACATTCACATGTACAATATAGATTTCATGGATGATGACATAGAGGAAGATCCTGGCCAAGCTCCTTCACAGCAAAAAAAAACAAGGTGAACGTGGGATTGCAAAAGGCTTAAATGTACGGGCTGAGCTTAGAAATCTAGCGGGATCCAAGATCCCACGTCCAAGATTTCCCAAGGTACGAAAGGCGGTGGGTAAAAACTCATCATTTTTAGATTCTGAGATAGGTAGGGTCGTACGGATCCGATGTCCCCCTAGCACTGAGAACTGGCGAAAAGTCGACGGGCAGGCCAAAGAGCTAATTTGGCGAGAAATTGAGGTATATTTAACTAAATTTAAGTGCTCAACACTATCGCATTATACATTTCATTCTATTAGTTACCAAACGTTTGGTTTTATTGCGTTTTCAGGACACTTTTACACCTGTTTATCGCCCAATAGTGCTAGCAGAAGCTTCAGAAATATTTAGAAAATGGAAGAGTAAGATGGCTACTCAAGTAAACGACTACTTGAAAAAGGGGGAACTTGGCCTCCTCCTATTTTAGATGAAACCGTCGCAACACAAGCGGATTGGAAAGCGTTTCTCTGATATATTCAATCTGAGAAATTTAAGGTGAACTTTTTATTCTAATATACGTGTTACATTTATTCAATCATATTTCTTATATATTACTTGAATCTAATCGAAAAGCACATTTTATTGCAGAAGCGATCTGAGCAGAACAAAAAAAACCGTGCTAAAACTAAATATACGTGTTCTCAAGGACGGACGTCTATGCCCGCTATTCGATGGAAAGATGTAAGTATTAAATTTTAAATCCTTATAACTTCTTCCTTTATTTTTTAATTTTCCAAACTAATACTACATATGTATTTTCTAGAAAAATCCACTTGAATATCCTTTGGGAGATGATCCTATCGAGATATGGGCCGCGAAGCATCGGAACTACGAAGGTCAATTCGTTAATGCGAAGCGGAGGAGGATTTCGTAAGTGATATACCTTCTATATATATATATATATATATATATATATATATATTGTGAACATTTTATTCCTCAATTAACTAATTACACATGTTTTTTTTATATATATGTTTAGAAGAGGCTGCTTGAGTTCAAGGAAAGGATTGCTCCCGGAAGACGAGCAACTCATGAAGAAGAGGAGCAAATATTTGCTCAAGCCTTAGGTTCAAGGCGAGATTATTTGATAGGCCTTGGACCCACTCAACCTCGTCAATTGCTCGCTTCGCAACAGTTTGATGCCTCAACATCGGCATCAACCCAAAGTCGGGACATCAAATTTGAAAAGATTAAAAAGTCCCAAAATCGGTTAAAGAAGAAAAACAAATGGTTAACGGCTTGTTTGAAGGTTTTTTTTGAATCTATGAAAAGTCGCGATCCAACCATACACATGCCAGAGCCTTCAGATGATGATGATGATGATGATGATGATGATGATGATATTGTTGATGATGATGATGATGATGTTGATGTTGATGATGATGATGATGATGTTGATATTGATCTTGGTGATGATCAGTAAGGTTTGTATGCATGTAGTACACTTTAGTAAACAAGATAAGGTTTGTATGCATGTTTTTAAACATTATGGTTTTTATGAAACATCGTATGTTTTGTTTGGTTTTGGTATGTCTTTGAATATGAAAACATGTATAAGATTATGGAATGAGCATGGGAGGCCATGCAGAAACAAAATTTGTATTAAAAAAAAAGGTTTTTTGGGACGACATAGTCGTCACAAATGCATATTTAATATTTTTTTATTCGAAAAATTATTACCTGAAAATATAAAAAAAACACTTTTTCGTCCGAAATGCATATTTTAAATTTTTTTATTCGATAAAATCATAATATGAAAATATTAAAAACACCTTTTGGGACGACAAGCCGTCCCAAAAAAACAATTTTTATATATTTTCTTATTTGAAAAAAATTAAATTAGAAAATTATACAATTTTTTTGGGACGACATGTCGTCACAAAAATTGTTTTATTATTTTTTTCGGTTAATATTATTTAATAATTTAAAAGATTAATAAATTGCTTTAGGGACGACAAGTATCGTCCCAAAAAACATTTGCCACGTCAGCTGGTCTTCTCCACGTCAGCTAACATGAAAATCAAAGCCACGTCAGCTGCCATGTCATCACATTTTTAAAGGGACGACTCACAAAAAACGTTTGCCTTGTTTTTTCGGACCAATCTAAAGCGGCGACACTTTTGGGACGACGTGTTGTCCCTAAAAACAACTTTTGCGACGACATGTTGTCTTTTGGGACGACCTTTTGTCATCCCAAAAAATGAGTTTTCTGGTAGTGATACAAAATAAAAGTACAAATAAACAAAAGCGTTGAGGGTTCAATATAAAATTAATACTGGTGAAAAACGTCATAATCAAATTCAAGAAAAGCACAGGAACTTTAGGACAAATGGGCTTCATAGTCCCGTAGAAGAGACGAGAGAAAACAAGAAGAGAGAAATATGAAAGAGGAGAAAGCGTACGGGCGAGGACGAATGGTCCGAGAAGACAAAGTAAATCCGGTCGAATTGAGACGAGATATTTCTAAGGGCCTCGTGAAGGGCCATCATCCTACCTGCTTCTTTGCTCTGTCTGATGATGCTCTGAACCCACCATCTCTTTTATATTTTTTCTTTTCTTTTGGTTATTACTTTTACTTCCACTCAAAAAATTTACACCCTTTTTCCTAATTCCACTTCTTAGTACAATGAAGTGTTGTCAAGTAAACTGAAGGGGAAACTACACACAAAAAAGACAAGTCTTTTTTTTTGGTTGGGCTTATGAGGAACTTCACAAAATTGCTTACTTTATCAGCTTTACTACTACAGATGAAAGCTTTGATTGATTTTCTCTTTAGTTTTTCACCCGCATCCTTTCTGAGTCTACCGAACTTGACTACTTCGAGGTGAAGTGGGGTGGGGGTTGGGGAGAAACAAGAAGGGAAAACTAGTTGAAGAGGTGGGAAGGGGGTGAAAGTGTGTGCCTCGTGTGTAACTATGTATGGGAAGATGTTGGGGATACGACCTGCTATATAAACATAAGAATATGCTCAGACAACTTGAATTGTATTAACAAAATAGCCATAACCGCTCTTTATTATCCTTCAAAAGATAGTATAGGTACATAGCAAAAATCAATTTACTAAAAACAAAGGCCACATTTTTATGTTTACACACAGAACAAGAAAAATGTTGGAATAGATAAAATAAGTAGCAAGTAAAGCGAGAAACAACTAATTTGATATAAAGCTTTAAGAAAACGATTTATGTAACTAATTTCAAAAAGTTAGGACAACGGTACCAACAAAACTTACTGTGAAATCTAGATCTAGCTATAGAACGGGTAAGAAGATCTACAACATTAGACTTGCCTTATTCATGCAAGTCCGATGAAAGGTGATGCCTCGCCGGATTCCAATCCAAGATATAGAATGGGGAATAAGAACTAAAACTAGATCGAATATCCTTATTTGTCCAACTCCGATGAAAGGTGCTGCCTCGCCGGAAGGAGAAAGACTCATCGGAAAGGAGAAGGTGAACGGAGGCGGAAGAGGATTGACGAAGGCGTAGGGGTTGAAGAATGTGGAGAAAGGTAAAGGTTAGGCAGAATGCAAGAGGTTAGGTCAAAGATGAGTGATTTTGGATCCGTCAAATTGGGGGTTGGGGTGGTGTTTGAATATAATTATTATAAAAGGATTTGTTTCTTCACGAAAGAGGATTTTTTGAAGACTTTGGGAAATAAACATTTTAAAAATAAATAAAGTAACGATAATGAGAGGATTTTTTTTTATGTAACACAATGAGGGGAATTTGGGATCAACAATAACGGGAAATAATAGTTCGTCATCAAATCCTTTTACTTTAATTAAAACAACCATTTAATGACGAAATTTACCTCCCGTCATAAAATTCCTCTCATGGAAATCCCTTTTTGTTGTAGTGATCCACATGGCTTCTTGACAGTGGGGCTTCGCACCATGTGACTCCGAATATTCGGAATCTCTCGCCTCACTTCCCGTACACTGGGACCGATGATATTATCGTTGATGATGGAAAATGTATCTCTATTTCTCATACTGGCAGTACTTCACTCCCCGTTTCCCCTGCACAATCCCTTCCCTTACGCAACGTTTTGTGTGCCCCGAGCATGTCTCGTAACTTAATCTCTGTCTCTCAATTATGTCAAGCCAATAATCTTTCTGTTGAATTCTTTCCCTCTGAATTTGTTGTAAAAGACCTAAGACAGAATCAAACCCTACTCCGTGGCCCAATTAAAAACGGGCTCTATGAATGGCCGTCTCAACCTTTAGTTGCCTTTGCCTCCACAAAAGCCACCTCTCAGGAATGGCATCATCGTTTGGGTCATCCTGCCAGCCCGATTTTATCTACCATTTTACGCAAATATAATTTAGACTTGACAGTTTCTTCCTCTTCGCATTGTTCTGCTTGCTTAGAAAGTAAAAGCCATAAACTATCCTTTGGCCAGTCTACCTTATGTTCCTCCCGACCTCTTGAAACCATTTTAAGTGATGTTTGGACATCTCCTGTGCTTTCTGTGAATGGTTTTAAATACTATGTGATTTTTGTTGATCATTTCACTCGCTATGTATGGTTTTACCCATTGACTCGAAAATCTAAGGTTCACCCAACTTTTATTCGCTTCCGCTCCATCGTTGAAAAATTCTTTGATCAACCTATTAAAGTGCTATATTCCGATAATGGGGGCGGATTTATTTCCCTCCGTGACTATTTTTCTACACATGGAACCTCTTTTCTCACCATCCCACCTCACACTCCGGAACATAATGGCATTTACGAACGCGAGGCATATGCACATTGTTGAAACAGGTCTTGCTCTCCTTACCCATGCTTCCATCCAAACACATACTGGCCCTATGCTTTTTCCACTGCGATTTACTTGATTAATCGCATGCCTACTACCACTCTCAAAATGCACTCTCTTTATGAGTGTATCTTCCATGCGTCCCCAAACTATACCAAACTTCGTGTCTTAGGCTGTCTATGTTATCCTTGGCTCCGCCCTTACACCGATCATAAGCTGCAATCTCGCTCCAAGCCGTGTGTTTTCCTTGGTTATGCTCTAGACCAACATGCCTACTACCGCTTAGACACGACTACCTTTCGTATCTATGTCTCTCATCATGTTAAATTTGTCGAGTCTATCTTTCCCTTTTCTAATCCTGCAATATCTCCTCCTCCTACTTTCACCACACCTACCTCGGATTGGATCCACACTCCTCCTCTTGTTCACCTGCCCGCATCCTCCTCTCCACCTCCTCCCCCTCCGGATCCTTCCCCACCACCAACCCCGCCCACCTCCCCCTTGGCTTCACCGCCTCATTCTCCACCTCCAAATCCTCCTCCCACTCATCCTATGCGTACTCGAGCTCAAGATAATATTCGTAAACCCATTCAGAAACTCAACCTTCATACTCAGCTTTCCTCTCCTGACACTGAACCCACCACTGTCACTCAGGACCTTAAAAATCCCAAGTGGAGAGCTTCTATGCAAGAGGAATATGACGCTTTAATGCGTAATGACACCTGGGAACTAGTTCCTCCGCATCATCACTACAATATCATTGGTTCCAAGTGGATCTTGTTAGGTGTAGTGCCCGAAAGACAATTTGTGTAATTGTTTTTAATGGATGACAGAATTTATCTCACCTTATTACTTGCTTTGTGCTTGTAAGTAATACACTACTGCAAACCCTAAGTATATACGTATGTAACCACTTAACTCGGTGTATGGATTACACGTGAGGATTGAGTTAGTGGTGATATACTTAAAGCGTTAGTCCGTGGTGAACTTAATCGAGTTTAGGGTCTCTTGCTTAAAACACCAATAATGCGCCCGAACACCTTAGGGTGTGATAGTCTTATCCGGTTTGTCGGTAGAGGGTACCTACGTGAGGCATTTATATATGATGGCATTCATATAGGACTGGACCGATTTAATCTGTATTTCTCGGTATAATTCCGTATTCGAGGAATCTTATTAAATCATTAGAAGATCAGATCTGGAAATTTTCATCCCGATCCAAGTTCGTTTGATATGCCGATCGTCGAAGATTCCTAACAGTTTGATTAGGGTTTTAATTTATTTTCGAATAGATTAGTTACGGGGGTGCCAACGGTCCATCTCGGTGTTTATTTTCCGCACTAGTATACATGTGTAGATTGTATGAGTAGAACCGGAAAATTGCCATGACATGCATCATATCATGAATTCCACTCCATATGCATACATGTAGAAATTAATTCGAGGAATTAGTTAGGCATGTATAAAACACACGATTAGTTTTAATTAATTGTTTGATATTAATTAGAAACTAATTAGGGTAAAAACCGAGGAACACGGGTTTTTTCAATCGTCGAGGTTGGGTGATGGATTCTCGGTGAATCCCACTCTGCGAAAGCATAAGGAGTAAAATCCCGAAACCTTGTGGTTAAGGTGTTGGATTCTTGGTGAATTCCACCTTACCTAAGACGAGATTACGTTTTTGTTCCGTAGTGTCTACGTAAAAGTTTGATGTTTAAGGATTGGATAATCACGGGCAAACATGTTCGAAAGTGGTTTAACCACGGTTGGGTGGTCAACAGTAGCTACGGCTCAATCGACTTCACCCTCCACGTGTGGCGTTTGCACGGGGGTCTGGCAATACTGAGCCATCCGAAGAGCCACTACGGCTCAACGGACCTCTCCTAGCCTTGACCCGTCCGACGGCCACATATGTTCTAACGAATAGGTGAATTTATCTCACCTTATTACTTGCTTTGTGCTTGTAAGTAATACACTGCTGCAAACCCTAAGTATATACGTATGTAACCACTTAACTCGGTGTATGGATTACACGTGAGGATTGAGTTAGTGGTGATATACTTAAAGCTGTTAGTCCGTGGTGAACTTAATCGAGTTTAGGGTCTCTTGATTAAAACACCAATAATGCACCCGAACACCTTAGGGTGTGATAGTCTTATCCGGTTTGTCGGTAGAGGGTACCTACGTAGGGCATTTATATATGATGGCATTCATATAGGATTTGGACCGATTTAATCGTATTTCTCGGTATAATTCCGTAATCGAGGAATCTTATTAAATCATTAGATGATCATATATGGATCAACCTTAATCCGAGGTGATCACGGGGTCTTTGCTTGTCCTGGGGTGGTGTTTGATGTGTTAGTTACGGTTCACTTAAATAATGTGTTCCAAGACACTTCTCATTGGCACTATCTCGGATGAGTGAGTAGTTCGATTTTCACGGACATGGAATCCATTCCTTCTGCGGGAAGTAGAGAGACGATCCCCTTATTTGTTAGCCCTAAGAAAGTGATCGATCGGCCGAGTTCATATTTAGACTAATTAGCTACTAGTCAGATATGTGAACTAATTGATCACTAGGGGGTTGATGGTAAATAATGATAAGATATTCTGAGTCGGGTTCACGGAGACTTCCCTCTCGGAATGGACGATCTATGGAGGGTTAATCGTATGTAGTGATTATATCAATGGACGCTTATTCACTCTATGGGTTGAGTATAAGTATACATCTATAATCGGTAGAGTTCGGTTTCGGGTTTATGGTGGCGTAATCCCGGAATTAATAATTAATGTACTTATTACGTTCGATGAATAATTAATTATTGGAGCTACCGGTTATAGGTCCATGGTCCCCGGTGTGGCTTCGTAATTCGGACTAATAATCTTGTTATTTGGGCCTCGGTGATAATTAATTGGCTGGGCTAATTAATTGATATGCATGGATATTATTTAGTTGGCCTAAATAATATAATACACATAAAAGACATTTTATGTGGGCTTTTTTGACCCAATATGTGGCGCCATTAATGTCCTAATAATTAGAGAGAAATTAGTTTTCTTGGATAATTATTTAACATGTGATTTATCTTTTATTTGTTAAATGATAATAATGGAATAATAGATAATAATATGATTTATCTTAATTTGTTTGGGATAATCATTTTATTTATCTTTTATTTGGAAAAGGATTAATGTGATAATTATCACTTAATTATTTAATCCTTGGAGGACATTGATTACTCTCCTATATAAAGAGAGTTCTCCCAAGTCTAATGGCAAGGTACTATTCACGTCACTATTCACCGAGAGAAATTGGCCGAAAAATTTCGGCCTCTATTCTTAGGGTTCGAGTTGGAAAAATCTTCGGGATTTTTCTGGTTGCATATCAAGGAGGCTCGTGTATCAAGAAGGGTGTCCACCAACCGCCGTTTGGAGAACACATCAGAAGATCAAGGCTTCTCTTCCCTATATTGGTAACATGATCTTAACCCTTTGTAGTTTATTTAAGTCCTTTAATTATGCGTTATGTTATGTAAATCGTGATCCATCCGCTGCGTATAGATCTAACTTGGTTAGATCTAAGAACCTGCATCCTTCAGATCTTTCGTATTAAACGTAATCCGGATGGCTCTATTGATCGACAAGGCTCGTCTTATGGCAAAAGGGTTCACTCAACGCCCTGGTGTTGATTACTTTGAGACATTCAGTCATGTGGTTAAACCTACTATTGTTCGCCTTGTGCTCACTTTGGCTCTTTCGCAGGGGTGGTCTCTGAGGCAGCTTGATATTAATAATGCTTTTCTACAGGGTCATTTACAGGAAGATGTTTACTTAGCTTAGCCGTCTGGGTTTAATAATTCGGACCATTCTACTCATGTTTGCAAATTGCATAAGGCAATTTATGGTTTGAAATAGGCACCTCGAGCTTGGTATGATGAGCTCAAGGGATTTCCTTTGGCAAGTCAGTTTCGGAATACCGATGCTGATTCGTCACTGTTTATTTATAACTCTGGTGGCATTATAATTTATCTCTTGGTATATGTGGATGATCTTATTGTTACATGGAATAATTCCAAGGCGCTTGAGACCTTCATCGCCCTATTGGGTCGTCGCATTGCTCTCAAGGACTTGGGTTCACTCTCTCATTTTTTAGGAATTGAGGTAATTTACAATTCCGTTGGTTGTATCCTGTCTCAGAAAAGATATGCCACTGAATTGTTGGCTAAATTTCGCATGGATCGTGCTAATTCGGTCACCACTCCTCTGCCGGCTGACATTTCTAGGCTCACCGCTAAGTCCGGCACGCCTATGCCTGATCCCTCTCCGTATCGCATGGTTATTGGCAGCCTTCAGTATTTGATTTTTACTCGGCCAGATATTGCCTTTGCTGTCAATACGTTGTCTCAGTTTTTGCATGCCCCTACGGATGTACATTGGGATCATGCCAAGCGTACACTGCGGTATTTGGCTGGGACATTGGATCTTGGTCTTCAGTTATATCGTGACTCTCCTATGGTTCTTCATGCTTTTTCCGATGCAGACTGGGGTGGTAATAGAGATGATTATTCGTCCACTGGAGCTTATATTGTTTATATCGGGCGCAACGCTATCTCATGGAGCTCCAAGAAGTAGGCTACAGTTGCTAGGTCCTCTACTGAGGCTAAATATCGTTCGGTGGGCTCAACTACCGCGGAGCTTAATTGGGTTACTTTTCTTCTTCGTGATCTTGGTTTTCCTCCCAAGCAAGTTCCGGTCATCTACTGTGACAACCTGGGCACCATACAATTTTGTGCTAATCATGTGTTTCACTCTCGTATGAAGCACGTTACGGTAGACTATCATTTTATTCGTGATCAGGTACAACGTGGCTTCTTGCGTGTTGCTCATGCTGATTGTTTGACCAAGTCTTTGCCTCGCACGGTTTTTCAACAACAACAAAGAAAGTTAGGTCTCCTCCCTCGTCCAACTTGAGGGGTGGTAATAGCGATATATATATATATATATATATATATGTAAATATACATATGTAAATATAAATATTATTGTATCTGCCGTTTATACCCCTAGCTTAGCCCATATAAACAAGTGTACATCATTCATTCCTATTTGAATAAAATCATTCTATTTTATAACTCTATTACTCTCTCCTCCACCCCTACTCCCAATGCCAAACACCATCTACAAACTTACTAACTAAACAATCTTTATTATTCTCTTGAAGAAAAAGTCTTGGGAAACAAGTGTCCAACGAGCTTTCCCCCACCCAAGAGTCTTTCCAAAATCTTGCTAAGTCCCATCCCCAACCTTCCACCCAAGTGAAGATGAAAGTTTAACCCCTCTTTTTTCGATAGCAAAACAATTTCTAACAATCCCCGTCCAAACCTTTCCACATCCACCCCTCAAAGCCCCCATCACTACCATACACAACCCGAATTACATTATTCCACATCACTCCTTCCTAGGTCTTAAGCCTCCACCACCATTTCCCAAGCAATGCAACATTTTGAACCTCAAACCCTCCCACCCCAATACTCCCCTAACTTTTTGTGTTTACTGATGATTGTCCAAGGAATCCATGTTATGTGTCTCTCTTCCTTACCCCCACCCCAAAAGAAGCGAGCCCTCTATTTTTATAAGGTGAGAATGACGGCAAAGGGGGCATGAAAGATAGAGAAATAGTACAAGGGTAGGCTTCCCAGAACATCATTAATCAATGTTAACCTCCCTCCAACCGATAATAATCGAGCTTTCCACCAAGCCAGTCTCCTCCTAACTTTATCAATAACAGGCTACCAAGACGATATTTTATTCATGTTTTTGCCAACCGGAAGACCCAGGTATACGAAAGGAATATGATCTGAGATGCAATGCATGGAAGAAGCACAACTTGCTAAGTCCGTGCCACAGACATTAACGCCATACAACTTGCTTTTCTTCAAATGAATATTTAGACCGGATATCGCAGCAAACAATTTCAGAATTCTTCCAAGATTCCTCAAATTGTCCTTATCCCATTCCCCAAAGAAGATCGCATCATCGGCGAATTGTAAATGCGTAGTGTGGAGATCCATATTTCTCAAACCAACACCTTTAAAGAGATTTTTTTTCAATAGCATCACACACCATAATATTCAAGGCTTCAGCTATAATCAAGAACATAAAAGGAGAAAGAGGGTATCCTTGTCTAATTACCCCTTCCATATTAAACTCGCTCGTAGGACTACCGTTAATAAGCACCGACACTTTAGCTGAAGATAAACATCCTTTAATCCACTTTCTCCACTTACTACTAAAAATCATCTGACAAAGAACCAAATCAAGAAAGTTCCAATTAACTAAGTCAAAAGCTTTCTCGAAATCAGGCTTGAAAATAAAAGCTCTCTGCTTGTTCCTTTTGATGAGATCAACTATCTCATTAGCCATTAACACACAAAACTCATAACAATATAAAATGAAAGAAAAAATATCAATGCCAAATCCGTAAGAATACAAAATGACATTCCTTAATCTGTAACAGTACAAACTAACCGTCTCAAATTTTGACAACACAAAATAATCGTAACAAGCTAAAATGGCAGGTAAAATTTCTGACAAAACACTGGTTTCACTCAAAGAAAGTTTAAACCAAACATTAACACATATTTACAGGCTTTCTTGCAACACTCTTTTCTGAAGTAGAAGCATTATTTTTCTTGAAAGTATATGTCTCTAATGCCTAAGCAGGACTCACGCTTTAATACACTTTTTTTAAAATTAAAACAGAAAATTCATATATATACACACACATGCACATTCTAAAATTGAGGAATGAAGTTGATACTATTTGAGATATAGTAATGGTTTGCTTATTCTGAAATTCGCATATCATAAATGTAAAAACAAATAGCACGCAAGTGAACACATAGCAGGAAACACTTTTATTCATATGTTCATATAACGTATATAGAATCGAAATCTTTGAAAGCAAGAGTAAAAAACGAAAAATTAACGCAGTTCTTAAGACTTTATTTCCCGATTAAATCCCCACGGTTATGGCTAGAAGTCTCCCAAAATACAACAGTCTTTACCTTCTTCTGATTGTGGCACTTCAATGCAAACAAGCGGTCGAACAGATTCAGCCTTGTTGTCTCAGACTTGTGTGTATGCAGAAAATGTGTTTTCACTTTGGCAGAATGTAATTATGCAGAAAATATTCTGTGTGTTTCATTCTTTCAGGATCGTTTGCATATATATGTAGAGTAGTTGGCAATGAATAGAAATATCTGTTCAAAATTTTGCTAGCATAAGAGTAGCTTCTATTCAGAATTGTCGGTTGGAGGAAGTTAATTCTGTTAGAAAAATAGAATTTTCAAACATGTATGTTTCGAGTTCATTCTGGTTCATGAACCAAAGTTGAACTGTTTTAATGCTTTGATTCAGAATTTTACAGAAATATCAACGTTGGCCTGGTAAAAAAATATTATTACTGGGTTGGGCTTGGCCCAAGCACAAGTCCAAGCCATAAGGTCAAGACGGATGGATACCACAAGCCCGAGACCGGACCGAACCGAGCCGAGACAGACGGTGGTGGCGCATGTGGGGTTCTGAACCAACAAGCCTTTACGCCTTCCTCCTTCACAAAATTCCCTTTCCCCTTGGGGCATGCCTCTCAATAGAACTATACATCTTAAATGTTACATTCATTAAAAGCCAACTTCCTATGTGGGATAAATGGAATACATTTCCAATAGAACACCCACATAAATCACTCTACCATTAGACATTAATTTCTCATTCATCCGATATCTAAATCGAGTGATTTAAAAGCCTTACATCAATGACTATCTTAGTGGTTTCCAAAACTTTTTTTAGCTCCCGAAAAATTATTTCATAACTTCTTCAATTCCGGGCTTGAAGTTGACTGTTCTTCACTTACACTTAAACCCATTTCATATCTGAAATACTATAGAGTTCCCACAATCCCCCACATGAAAGAAAATTGAAGCTACTATGCAGACTTTGTAGAGATAACAAATAGAGCTCTATTGCATCGGGTGAGGTGGTTTGTTGCCTTGAACCTTCCCTAGTAGAATAACATCAGACATACTCGGCTAAGCAGGGAACTATGTCTTGAACTGCTGTGGATTTAGTGCATGCCAAGACAATGATACACACACAATAGACATCTGGGCCTTCTCAAAGTTCTCATGGTTGTGTCCATTTTGGCCCTGAAACACCTTGGTTTAAGAGAGCCTGTTAGAGATTTCAGCCCACAAAGTCTCACAGAGGCGGCCCCACTTACATAGGTGACCTCCTATGAAGAGCACTCTGCAATACCCCACTTGGTTTAACCAAGATATATGAATCATTAAAAGTGATATGCTTAACCTAAAACCTTCAGCTGGAAGCACATTTGTTTTAACGGAATGGGTGAGTGCTAACTATACCTCATAACTTAGTTGTCCGTTTTCAAGCATGATCTTGGGATCTCCAATCACTATGGTTGGGTTGCCATTATAAGGGAACATTTGTAAGAGGTTTCAGTCCCATTCCGGTTGTCAAAAATTTGACACCCGATCTCTAGATAAACCTTTTTCATAAGCGGATCCGTAAGATTCTCATTCGAATTTATACAATAGAGGAAATCAAACCATTAGAGATCAATTAGTCAATGGTATTGTGTCTACGATGTATGAATCGTAACTTACCATTTTCTAACAGTGATAGATTTTGAGCCACGCACAATACCTTCCAAGAAATTCTGAATTAAATCAACTTCCTTTTCAATTCTTGCTTTCGTTAGATTTTACTTAGGTAAAATT
Organism: Gentiana straminea; assembly: GCA_036785695.1. NCBI lineage: Eukaryota > Viridiplantae > Streptophyta > Magnoliopsida > Gentianales > Gentianaceae > Gentiana > Gentiana straminea. Next base: position 268,989 of record JAVUPR010000438.1, read on the forward strand.
TTATTTTACCAATCACCCCCACATTTCCAAGAATCTGATAAAGTTTTATTAAAGTAGATATTCTTTCCCAACATGTTTTGTATGAACCTCAAGTTAATCATCATTTCGCAACATTAATTGACTAAGGTAAGTGTAGTTCAACGATTGGTACCAAAACAAAATTCATTAAACATTCAGTCTCACTTTTCCACTTTGATCACCACGAATTGATTAACTCATTTATTTTGTCAATTTAGAGGCATCAACAAACGCATAAAAAACATCATATTTATATCTTGAAATCTACATCACAATACAGAAAGACAATCTACAATTAATATGAATATAACAACAAACTATGTACATATATTCATAATAATAACTTTATCATCTTAACATATACAATCATTAAGGCACTCAAACACCTACATACAAATTTATACAAGTATTATACATAATTTATCATCATATATATTCACCCCCACATTTCCAAGAATCTGATAAAGTTTTATTCAAGTAGATATTCTTTCCCAACATGTTTTGTATGAACCTCATGTTAATCATCATTTCGCAACATTAATTGACTAAGGTAAGTGTAGTTCAACGATTGGTACCAAAACAAAATTCATTAAACATTCAGTCTCACTTTTCCACTTTGATCACCACGAATTGATTAACTCATTTATTTTGTCAATTTAGAGGCATCAACAAACGCATAAAAAACATCATATTTATATCTTGAAATCTACATCACAATACAGAAAGACAATCTACAATTAATATGAATATAACAACAAACTATGTACATATATTCATAATAATAACTTTATCATCTTAACATATACAATCATTAAGGCACTCAAACACCTACATACAAATTTATACAAGTATTATACATATATAATAATGTATAAATTAAATTGTTCATTACAAACCTTGAATTAAATTCAAAGTTTAACAAAAGAAATTCAACCATCAAGTTCTTTGCAATCATCATGCGGACAGATTCAATTCATCCATAGTCTCGGTGACTATTTCTTCCAGGTTTTCTTCCTCAACCTTCCAAGGCTTTCGGCATTCAATACAGCGGTGTCCTTGTTTCCCGCAGTTAAAGTATATATCTACAATTGAATTGCTTTGTCACTTGATTGCCTTTAGAACTTTCACCATTGAACTTTTTTTCCTGCCTTTGTCATTATTGGCACTGGAAATGAACTCCACAATTTGTGCCTTGGATTGTCCAATGTGCCATCCCTTGTCAAGTTATCGGTTGTTCTCTTCAACATGTAAATTTACCACCAACTTGTTCATCGCTATCTCCTTGTTTTTGTGCTTCAAATAATTCTTGAAATCTCTCCACAAAGATAGAAGTTTCCCAATTATTGCAGCAACTTGGAATGGTTCATTAATGACCAAAGTTTCCTCGTGACATCGGAGATAATAATTTGCAATTTTTCCATTTGGATGACAACGGTTTTGCATTCCATTATCTTGTATTTCATAAACCTGTCCACAATGTACTTCTTTTTCCCAGCATATTCCGTTTTGTATTTCATCTCAAGTGTTTGCCACAATGCTTTACCAGTCTTGTACATACAATAAACAGTATATGATGAATTTTCAAGACAATTCAAAATGTAGTTTTTGCATAAGAAATCAGAATGTTTCCATGCATCTAATGCTGTCACAGAAGCCTTGTGATTCTCCCCCTCTTGCATCTCATGAGGGTTTTCAGTCAGACAACGAACAAGATTCAAAGTAATTAAATAAAACAACATTTTTTAATGCCACTGTTTGAAGTTCTCCCCGTTGAACTTTTCCGGTTTTTCGTGATGGGATGAATTTGTTCCTGGCACCGATGCAACAACATGTTGCACTACCATTGGTGTTAGAACGCTTGACAAAGAATTTCCTTCCATTTTTGTTCTTTTCTACAAACAGAATATCAACAATCAAAATTTGCAAAATAGACTCTGTAATACACACTTTCCGACAATGGTATATTGCAATTATAAAAAATCACTAACATTTTAAACAAATAACATGAACATTTCTGTAATTTACAACACCAAATAAACAACTTTTATTACTTAACTTTTCAGAAACGACCGAGTAATTACAAAGTATTTTGGACTACAACACAATGTAGGAAAAGAAAATTTTCAAATTTTTAGAAAGTTGTGACTATTTTCATATTTTTCTGCACAACATTTTGTTTCCAACCAAATTTCAGATTTTTGTTACAAGTAGACTATAAGCGCATACTTGTAGAATCCTAATACCACAAAAATCATGTTGTTAATGTAATTTTTCAAAAAGTATACAAGGCAACACATTGCAGCTTTACAGAAAAACGTCCTATTTCACCACAAATTCCTATTGCTGATTTTTTAATAGTCATTTCACATCTCTAGAATTAATATCAACACAATTCGGAAGATGTTTCAGATCATACATATCATGTAAAATGAATTTACAGAAAGATTCACATGTAAACATGTTGTATCGCGTTAACACATGAATTTCGTTAAACATAAATTTTCTGCTTCAAATTTTTCTAAACTTATTTTCTGATTCTAATTAATAAAGGATTAAACCAGTACAAAGATGAACATGTTTCAGATTGCAAACAAATTGTAAAATACATTTTAGATACAAATTATACATATACACATTGCATAAACATGTTCATACTTTTAAGAGGAACAAATAAAGTCTTAAGATTGTTGGAGATATAGTAATGGTTTGCTTATTCTTAAATTCACATGACATAATTGCAAAAACAAATTGCAGGAAAGTGAACACATAATAGGTAACAGTTTTATTCATATGTTCATGTAACATATATAGAATCAGAAATGCAGAAAGCAAGAGTAACAAACAAAAACTTATTCGTTAAGCGAGGCACGTAGAGCGTGTCCTTAATTAAACTTTGTGGACCGATTAAATTACCATGGTTATGGCAAGAAATCTCCAAAGATACAACAGTCCTTACCTAGTTCTGATTGTGCCACATCAATGCAAACAAGCAATCGAACTGATTCAGCCTTGTTATCTCATACTTGTGTTAATGCAAATGTTGTGTTTTCATTTAGGTAGAATGTAAGTGTGCATAAAATATTCTGTGTGTTTCATTCCTTCAGGATTGTTTTTACATATAGGTAGAGTAGTTGGCAATGAACATAAATATATGTTCAAAATTTCGTAGGCAGAAGAGTGTCTTCTGTTCAGAATTTTCGGTTGGAGGAAGCTAATTCTGTTTGAAAAACAGAATTTTCAAACAGGCATGCTCTGTTCAGAATTTCGAGTTCATTCAGGTTCATGGACCTGAGTTGAACTGTTGTAATGCTTTGATTCAGAATTTTCCGGAAATATCAATGTTGGGATGGTCCAAAAATATTAATATTGAACAACACAAGCACAAGCCACAAGCACAAAACCGAGCCGAGAGGGACGGCGGTGGCGCATGCGGGGTTCTGAAACAACAAGCATCTACGTCTTTCCTCTCTATAGAACTGTACATCATAAATATTAAGTTCATTTGAAGCCAACTTCCTATGTCGGCAAATGGAACACATTTTCATTACAACACCCACATAAATAGTTCCCGAATGCCATAAAAAAAAAGGTAGATATCTTTTTTAATATTTTTCCCATCTATGTTGTCCTCTGGGCATTGTAGTTTTCTTTTGGAGTTCTTCTTTTTAAAAGTTATCCCGAGGTTAAAAAAATATTTTATAGTTAATTGTCAATTAAGACATATTTAAAAAGATGTCAGGATTTAAGGACTATAATAAAAGATTTTGTCAAAAAGGAAATTTCACTAGTGAAAGTGAATTTGGAAATGAATTACGTTGGTTTTGTACTGAAAATCAACGTAATTCACTTTCAAATTCATTTTCACTTTCACTAGTGAAATGTCTTTTTTGATAAAAATCTTTTATTATATTCTTTTTTGTCTGACATATTTTATATTATGTCATTTAGGACCCTTATCCCAATATTTTATAATGTGCTTATTAATTTAAAGGGGAATCATGTGTTTTACTCTATTTTTTATTTTTTATTTTTAACTATTCATTTGTTTATTTTTGTGTTGTTGTATTGTTTTATTAAACGGTTAAACAACAACGCTTCATTATGACACACTTGCAAGTGATTATTGACGATATTGGATCTCGTCTGTTGAATAATATGGGCCAAAATTACTCTAGTGGCAATAGATCCAAGATAAGACCGTAGAAAAAAGTATGAAACGAGGGGGTGGCTTGAATGTTTTTGGATTGAGCCTAAGATTGTGTAATCCCAAGTTGCCTAAGTATCCTTTATTTGTTCAGGAATCAAGTATTTTCGTAGTTCTTGGGATCGGGTCATTGTGCCCTAGGCATGTCTGTGCCGTGTTCACGATGGACACTATTTCGTATCCCTCAAAGATTGGATTTGTACGTGTTTATCCCCTTGATTTTAGGAGATAGTCATAGGATTTAAATAATAGGATCGAGTCATTATGACCGAGAATTCTTTCCATAATTATCATTTATTATGAGCACATGTGAGAAAAATAACGGGGATTCATAATAAATAAATATCACCATTATGAATTTGTCCTTTTTAATCACATAACATGTAGTAACGTCCTTCTGGACCCATTTATGATTTTTTTGTCCTTCTAGCCCCTTCCCCCTTATATTTATTCATAATAAATAAATACCACCATATTAATTTACCACTATAACATTTATAGTCCTGAGATAAATTCCTTCCTTATTTGGTTATCACCTATAACCACATTTTAATCCGACTCATTGTTCATATGTGTGTGACCTGATAGGCTTCCGAATATGTTAGCCGTAGGCACAAAGTGCAAATTACGAAAATGCCCTTCATACCTAACGATCACGGGATAGCGTCCAGTAACACACCGTGACCCTCAATCATCGGGAGTGTCAAATGCAATGCCTTTCATGTGAAACAGTTACCGTGTAAATAGAATCCTATCGCAATAATAATATCCATACGGTCGTTTGTCGAGTGTCAAACATGAACGACCGTAGCTTATAATCTGGATATCATGCTCTCTCGGAATAACACATTTACTCCCACTTTGCAAAGATTCACAAGAGCTAGACATTTCATATAAGAAGGCCCTTTCAGATATTCAGCCCAACTATTAGAGTACGTGATTTCCGGACGACAAACCATTTATACTCCGCATGCTTCAGTATCACACCCAATCACTACAGCATGATCGCCCTATGGCTAGGGGAAACCTCAATAGTGTCAAAGCATGAAAATTCACACCGTGATGCCATGTAGACTCCGGTCCTAAGGATAATTACACAACCACCACATAGTGTGACACTTAAAAGTGTAAGTGGGTCAGTCTAACGTACGCATTCTCTAATACACGTCCACGTATAGTCCAAGTGTCTCTACACTTTGATAGACGATATCTCTCCCTGCCCTTAAAGACGAGAAGACATCTAATACGTGCTAGCTTGTTTATACTATCAATGCCCTGTTTAATAGTACATCAGCCTAGAGACATTTAAGTATCAAACTTATTAAAAAGATTAGAGATCTCATGAACCATAATCGCGTATCATGGTTTCCTTATCACGATTTAATACTAAGGATGTTATCATATAACAATTCTTAATTGGTTCTTTAAAAAAACAAATATATGACAACAAAAGAGCTATTTAATATATGTATAAACATAAAGAAATAATAGAAATGATCCGACCCGGTCGGATCCGGTCCAACCCGATTTGGTTTAGGACACTATTTGACCGCTGCATATATACTTCTTCACGTAAAGCACCATGTAGAAAAGCAGTGTTGACATCCATTTGATGTAGTTTCCATTTATTGGCGATGTTCTTTGCAAGTAAGGTTCTAAGCTTGTTGTGATATTGACAACGGGGAGAATGTTTCTTGATAATCAATCCCATATGTTTGGGTGTAGCCTTTTTCTACTAGCCTAGCTTTGTATCTTTCTCTTGAACCATCGGGGTTGTATTTGATCCTGTACACCCATTTGCACCCAATAGGTTTCTTGCACAGGGGAGGATCATCTATTTCCCATGTATGAGTCTTTTGTAAAGCTTCAACTTATTATTGCATTGCTTGCTTCCATTCATTATGCTTTATTGCACGATTGTAAGTCTTAGGCTCTTTAACATCATCAATGGCATTAATGAATCGGCATAATCTATTTGAAAGATTGTCCGGACTCATGCTCGCACTCGGTGTGGAGTCTACTTGAACATTGTGAGCACCCCCTTGATAAAAGGCTGGTGATTTTTTTGTTCTGGTGGATCTTCTTAGTTGTGTAGGTTCAGGTGCCCTATTTACTGGTGCATGCTCTTCATTAGATGCATCGGCTGCAGCTGACCCTGTATTTGGCTGGTCTGCCGATTCATGCAGCAAATCATCAAAAGTGTCTATTACTGGTAAAGGAACAGGCATGTCAGCAAGATAACTAGCATTTCCTAACACCTATTGAAATAAAGGAAAATAAGTCTCATGAAATTGAGTATTTCTAGCAACAAAAATGTCTTTGTTGGTAAATTCTAAGAGAATAGCACCCTTAGATGTATTTGAAGTCAAATTTTGTCCTATACTGCTGAAGTTTGCAAGAAAAAACTAAGCAAACAAAAACTTTCAAGACATATTAGTCTGGTTTAGTGCCATAAAGCACTTTATGTGGAGTGTTTTCCTTCAGCAATAGTGTAGGTGTAGCATTAATCAACTTTACAACATGTAAAAAACAGAAACCCCAATATTCAATGGGTAGGTTACTCTGGAACCTCATACCTCTTGCAACATTCGGCGGAATCGATGTTTTCTTTCAACAATACCATTTTGCTCAGGTGTACTTACATAGGAAGTTTGATGTATGATATCCTGCTGAGCATAAAAGTCAGTGAGTTGAAATTCTGCATCATTGTTAGATCTATTTACTTTAATAATCTTGTGAAACTAAGTAGAAACAAATTTAACAAAAGATTTAACAAGGTCAGAGGCTTCAGATTTGTGCCTCATGAGAAAAACCCAAGTAAATCTAGGAAAATCATCTACAACAGTAAGAAATATTGTTGTCCATTTACAGTATGCTGTCTTAAAGGATCCCAAATGTCCATATGGACAAGATAAAAAATAGTATGTACAACAGTGGTACTTAAAGGAAAATGATTTTTCTTTAGTTTTGCCATGGGACAAAAATAACAAAGGTCATGATTACAGAATTTGACATCGGCGGTATTTGTGAACTAATAACTTGCGATCTCTTATCGTGCAAGTGTCCTAGTCGAGTGCCATAAAAGTGCATCATCTAATCTATCAGATAAAGTGTGATTTTCTATAGCATTGGCAACAAAAAGTTTTATTGGTTGATCCATGACATAAAGTCCTCTTTGTAATTCAGCTGAACCAATCACTTTCTTGTTCTTGTCCTGCAAAACACACTTGTTAGCAGAAAAAACAGTTGCACCTTTTGTATGATTAATGAAAGAGGGTAAGGATAAAATGTTACACTTAAAACCAGAAATGCAAAACAAATCATGTAGGACCAGTTGAGTATTGATCCTCACTTGTCCTATATGTGTGATAAAGACATTATTTCCATTAGGTAATCCTATTTTTATACCAGATGACGGTTTGGGATTACTTAATAGATCTAATGATCTTACTATGTGATATGTGGCACCAGAGTCCAAGATCCATTGTATTGATCTTACTAAATTTAGGTCACCGCTCCCTGTGGCGGGGTGATTAATGTGTGATAATATCAACGGGTGGTCAACGACAAATCCCGCATGTCAGGAGGATCATTCGGTAGAGCTATCAACTTGTCGAGTTGTCGTGCAGTAATATTGGGAAACCCTGGTCCAGCAGACCTGCTTGGTGCCTGATCTTCTTCTGCTGATTGATCCTCTTCTACAATATTTATCCTTTTTGACTTGAAGCTAGGAGGAAAACCATGCTTCTTGTAACAAGTTTCCTCAGTATGACCATTAAATCCACAAAAACTACACTGCATCTTTTTTATTTTTGGGCCTCGGATTTGTAGCAGATTTAGGTCTGTTGATAATCTGACTTTGTCCCTGTCCATTCTTCTGTGACAAAAGAACCATGGAATCTTGATTCTTGGCCTTGTTAGCCACATACAACTTCTGTCTCTCAAACTTAATTGACATTGCAAAAGCATCATGAATTTCTAGAAAAAGCACCATCAACATTGCCTGTGAGACCATTGGTTCAAATTCATCCCTTAATCCTTTAAGGAATTTCATGACATGTTCGGCCTCCATATGATCCATCAGATTGCTGATTGCATTGCAGTGACATTGAGGATCACAAAAACAGACTGTTACAGGCCTGGTGGTCTTGATTTCTTCCCAAAAAATCATTAATTTTGTTAAATATTGATTGACAGAATTTGTGTCTTGCTTTAGAAGATGCATTTCTTTAAGAAGATCTGAAAGTCTTAATGCATCAACATTTGAAAATCTTTCTGCAAGATTCTTTCAAACTGCATGTGCATTCTTGTAATACATCAAACATTGTGCAATGGTGTTTTCAACAGAGTTTAAGATCCATGATCTCACCATTGTGTCACACTTGTCTCCATGCATGAAAGTCTACTTGAATCCGTTTCGGCCTTTTAATTGTGCCGTCTACGAAGCCAATTTTATTCTTGGTGATCAACACCATCTCCATGGACATTTTCCATGGATTATAGTTGTTTCCATCATCAATGGCTGAACAAGAACCAAAGAAGGATTCTCATTTGGATGAACATAGAATGGAATGGACCTATTTCTTGTTTCTTAGCTGCCATGGCTATCAAGAACTCCAAAATTGATCACAAATCAACAATGATAGTGAAAAAACGATCAAGAACTGATCTAAAACAGGGAAAGAGGTGACAGTTTACTCTCAAAAAACTGAAAACTCAGGAAAATGAAGAACACTCTTAAGATTCTCCAACATTTGGAGAGAAAATGCAGGAAAGCATTCAAAAATTTCTCAAATTTTTCTCAAATTTTTGCTCTGATACCTTGATGAAGTTTGTAGAATTACAAACAAACAAAATGAAATGCGGAATTATTATTGATCAAGTAAAGATTACAAGGTAATTACAATGCAGCTAATCATGGGGTATTTATAGCTTCATACACCTCATGAATTAGTTAGAAGTAAGTTACAAACGGTCATAACAGATACAACAGAATAACCGTTTTCTACATTACAATATATTAAACTAATCAGTAGGCTGCTGAGTCTTTATACCGTCAACAGGCTGCTGGTGTTCATGCTGTCAACAGGCTGCTGGTATCTTCATATGATCAGCAAAGTGCACTCAGCATTCCCATCAACTTTTATATTGTAACAGTATTATTGTCTATGCATGCACCAAATCCTCGACAGTTCAAGACCTAGTTCCCTGCTTAGCCGAGTATGTCCGATGGTATTCTACAAGGGAAGCACTACAAAAAAAGATTTTTTGCGACAAATCTTTGGTGACAAATAATAGATCTGTCACAAAAAGGTTGCTTCTAGTGACAATAACTTTATTTGTCACAAAATGTATTACTTAGTGATTAAAAGTGGATGTTGTCACAAGTGGCTTATTGGATCGCACAAACCGTATGGTCTCTGCCAGGCATATAATGCGATAATTTTTGGAATGAGACATTGCTGACAAAGGTCTGTGGCATGAAATCCTAAATAATGTATATGACAACCATATTTTGTCACGACAAAATGCTATACGAAGTATAAAAATTATTAAATAATAAATGTATACCCCTTCAAAATAATAAAATTATAAATTAACTAGTTTACTTAATAATTATTTAATAGCTCAAATAACTCGCAAGATACCCGAGATCACCTCGATTAATTATTCGAGTAGCTATATATATATATATATATATATATATATATATATATATATATATATATATATATATATATATAGCCGAGTCGAGCTAAACCGGATATTTAACGAGTTGAGCTAGATCTTGTGCGAGTATTGAGTCTGGTCGTAACAACTTTCGCCCTAATGCTTCCGTCGCTAAAAAATCTCTCATCTCCTGCTCAAGAATTTCTCATCTCCTGCTAAAAAATCTCATCCCTCATCTCTCATCTTCTAAGCGAAATATTGCGTTTGCCCTGCTCCTCATCCCGATCGATTTCATCTATTGAATCGATTTTCTCTCATGAATTGCTACAGACTTTTGGTTGATTTGAACAGTGATGGTGTTAAGGTGGACGAAGGGGGAATGGAGTTGAATAAGATTTCGTGTTCGAGAGATGAAGATTAAACTTTGGATTGAGGAGAAAGAAATGATCGCATGGAGGAGAAAAATCAGATCATATGAGCCGGTGATAGACGATGTTTCCATCAGAGTTGTGATTTCTATCCTGAGCGGTTATTTAGGACAGTATTTGGAGGGTGACAAATTTCGCCTAAGGTAAGAGTTAAGTTTTCCACATGTTTTTGGAAGAAGGATTTCAATAATGGTGGAATCACGTTTGTAATCAAAATTTGGATTGACAACATAAGGCATCCTGTATCAACTAATTCCATTTTCTTTAGCATTCAACTTGATGTTCATGAGTTACCATGCCTCCCCTGTATTTTTGACAGACAGGTTGCTCGAGGTGGGAAGTCTATTACTTTGGTAGGTTCTAAACTCGTGGTGTTTGGAGGAGAAGACAGGCATAGAGGACTCCTCATTCATGATTTGAACGGTGATGGTGTTCATGTTTGGTCATTACATGTCTGCTCTTGTTTAAGTTGTGGTTTGCATAAGTCTCTGTTCAAGTTGTTAGCTTCAGTTTGCTTTAGGTCTTTGCTTGGTTGAGTCATTCGGCACTGTTCAAGTGTATTCAGTATTGCTTTCTGTTCAAATGTTAAGTATCTTGCATATCAGTTTTGTCTTTCTTATGTTCAGATCAATACTTTGCATCTATTCCATGGTTCTATTAGGACTCATAATTCTGTTATGTTTAGGTCTTTTTATTAAGATGATGCATATGTGTATTAATGACGTATGCATCATCTTAATAATTACTTGGTGCAAGTCTTAGAAGTCAATCCAGGCTTTGCCTTTGCTTCTGGTCTAGTGCTTCAGGTCCGTTTTCTTAAAGTTCTGTTTGCCTGACTGTTTAAGACCTGATTGCTTTATTCTTAATTATCTTTGACGGTTTTTAATGTATGGCTGATGATTTTTAGTGACTTTGACTTTTCTTGATCTTTATTTTGTATCCTAAAATTCTCTTTAGCATGTTTTTCTCCCTACTTTTTATAGAAAGTATGTGTCATTATGTATTGAATATTAGTCCACCTTTTAGTATTTTGTACACCGATATGATAGCATATAGATACCATCTTTTGATAGTTACAACTTATTTCACTAGCCGTCTTTATGTTCTTGTTACTCCCGGTGTGTGAACTCGTATTTGTTCCCTTAGTTTTTTAGTTCATTGCATTGCACCTTACTTCCATTGAGTAACTTTACTGCCTCAATACATGTTGTAAAATTTGTGCCTATAAAATAATAGTTTAATGTTGCCTTGAAGGTTATGAAAATGGTTGGGGCACTGGAGATCAAAGGCCGCAGGCAGCCTTTGGTTAATGTTGCTTTTTGTTGTGTGAATTCTTCTTAAAAGGTTACCTAAAATGATGATTTTTTCCTTCTTTTCCCCGGTCATTTAGGTGCTTAATGACGCTCAGTGTCATTTAACTCATTTGATAATCTTTGTCATAATCCGTCATATATTGCATGAAAGCTGTGAAAGTTGTGAACCTACAATAACAGAGTAATTTTAAAATTATGATTCAATTGATTATTCACAATTGAGCAGTGTACTATATATAGGAAATTATAGTTGAGCTATAACTACACTAAGGCTAGATACATTCCTAGTAATCCTCTAATAATAAATACAAAATATATACAAAATATATTATCTAAATATTGTGTACAAATATATACGGCTAACACCACCCCTCAAGGTGGACGAGGGACGAGACCCAACTTGCTGCGCTGTTGAACAAAGGTCAAGCGAGGGAGTGACTTGGTGAGACAATCAGCAAGTTGATCCTGAGCACTAACATGAGCAACCCGTAAGGAACCCCGTTGCACCTGATCACGTATGAAGTGGTAGTCAATGGCAACGTGTTTCATCCGTGAGTGAAAGACCGGGTTGTGACAGAACTGCGTAGTGCCCAAATTGTCACAGTAGACAACCGGAGCTCTAAGGGGTGAAAAACCAAGATCACGTAGCAAAAAAGTAACCCACATGAGCTCCGCAGTGGTAGAGGCAACAAGCGATACTCAGCCTCAGTAGATGACCTGGCAATAGTAGACTTCTTCTTGGAGCTCCAAGAGATGGCATTTCGGCCAAGATAGACAACATAAGCCCCAGTGGAAGCATAATCATCATGAGAGCCACCCCAATCAGCATCAGAGAAGGCATGAAGAACCGGGGGGAGTCACGGTAAAGCTGCAGGCCTAACTCAACTGTCCCAGCCAAATAACGAAGCATGCGCTTAGCATAAGTCCAATGAAGATCCGTAGGGGCATGCATGAACTGAGAGAGTTTATTCACTGAAAAGGCAAGATCCAGACGGGTAAACAAAAGATACTGCAAGCTGGCAATAACCATACGATACTCAGACGCATCATCAAGCCGAGATGAACGTCTTTGAGAGATGAACGTCTCAAGAGCCTTAGTGTCATTCCCTGTAATAATAATGTCATCCACATACACCAAGAGATAAAGAATAGTGGTCACCGGTATTATAGATGAAAAGTGATGAATCGGATGAAAAGTAGCATTAGCACGAAGTTGCTAGAAAGGAGGAACCCCTTAAGCTCCTCATACCACGCCCGAGGAGCTGTTTCAACCCGTAAATAGCCTTTCGCAACTTGCACGGATGGGTAGGAAGTTCGGTCTTGATGAACCCCGGCGGCTGGGCCAAGTAAACATCCTCGGACGGATGATGACCCGTAAAAAGGCGTTGTTGACATCTAGGTGACGTAAAGACCACCCACGAGATAGAGCCGAGCAAGAACAACACGCACCTTGTAGTAGGTTTAACCACCGGGCTAAACGTCTCATAATAGTCAATACCAGGGCGTTGAGTAAACCCCTTAGCCACAAGGCGAGCCTTGTGACGATCAATAGTGTCATAAGGGTGACGCTTGAGACGAAAAATCTACTTAGAACTGATAACATTCTGATTAGGACGAGAAGGAACCATGGACAACGTCTCATTGAGAATGAGAGCGTCATATTCCTCCTGCATGGCTGTCCTCCAATTCGGGTTTTTAAGAGCTTGGGTTATATTGGTCGGTTCAGTGTCAAGAGAATTGGGTAGATGGGAGTGAAGATTGAGTTTTTGAATGGGTTTATGAATATGGTCACGAGCCCGAGTGCGCATGGGATGAGTGGAGGTGGAGGGAGGTGGAGGGGGGGCGGCGGGGGGAGAGGGTGGTGGAGATGGTGGTGGGGGGGGGAGGTGGGGGAGGCGGAGTGGAAGGAGGTGACGGGGAATGAGGCGGTGTTGGAGGGGGGGTAGGGATAGGGAGGGGAATAGGAGGCGAGGGGGGTATCCAATCCGATATAGAGGCAACGGTTGGGGAGATAGGGGGAACCCGAGGGTTGAGTAGATCGAAACGGGAAAACCGACTGCACAAACTTGACATGACGCGAGATATACATGCGAGACGCGACTAGATCGTAGTAGTAGTACGCATGTTGGTTGAGGACATAACCAAGAAAGACACAAGGAGTGGAACGAGGTTGAAGTTTGTGACTGGTGTAGGGACGCAACCAGGGATAACAGAGACAACAAAAAATACGCAGTTTAGTGTAATTTGGAGGAGTTTGAAATATAGATTCATACGGGGTATGCATTTTGAGAGTGGGTGTGGGCATACGATTGATGAGGTAGACAGCAGTGGCGAAGGCATAAGGCCAATACGAGATAGGAGCGGAAGCATAAGCTAAAAGGGCCAAGCCAGTTTCAACAATGTGCATATTACGACGTTCAGAGATTCCATTGTGTTCAGGGGTGTAAGGCGGAGTTGTGAAAAAAGAAATACCGTTGGTTGCAAAATATTCACGTAGAGATATAAATTCACCACCGTTATCAGAATATATTATTTTAATTGAATTTTCAAAGTATTTTTCAACAAGGGAGCGAAAGCGGATAAATGTAGAATGTACATCAGATTTTCGTGCTAGTGGATAAAACCAGATATAGCGCGTAAAATGATCAACAAAAATAACAAAATATTTGAAACCATCAGTAGAAATAACGGGTGATGTCCACACATCACTAAAAATGATCCCGAGAGGACGAGATGAAATTAAAGTAGACTCGCCAAAAGGCAGTTTATGACTTTTACTCTCTAAGCAGGCAGCGCAATGAGTAAAAGAATTATTACTAGACCGTAAATGATAAGTGTTTAAAATAGACGATAAGATGGGATGAGCCGGATGACCCAACCGATGATGTCAGTCCTGCGAGGAGGCTTTATTGGAAGCAAAGGCGACAATAGGAGGATTTGGCCACTCGTACAAACCATTTTTAACTGGACCACGAAGGATAGGCTTGGTCGTCTGAATGTCCTTCACAACAAATTCAGAAGGTAAGAATTCGACAGATAAGTTATTGGCTTTACACAATTGTGAGATAGACAGTAAATTACGAGACATGCTAGGGACACAGAGGACATTACGTAAGGGAATAGATTTAACAGGATTAAGGGGAATTGAAGAAGTGCCAGTACGAGTAATAGACAGTCCCTTACCATCACCAACCAGGAGGTCATCAGTGCCAGTGTACGGAGCATGGAGGGACAGATTCTGCAAATCCGAGGTCACATGATGCGATGCTCCACTATCTAGTAGCCAATTCGGAGCATTTGAATCAAACTGAGCCGAGTCGATGTTTGGGGCTGCAACATTGGCCTGAGGTCGTGGTGGTCGCGTACCCGGGGAAGCAAAAATATGACTAACCTGACCACCAAAAGTAGGACACTCCTGAGCAAAATGACCCTGAATAAAGCAAAGTTGGCACTTACCCAAAAATGGACGACGGTTCGAGGTGGTGGAGGAGACGCCTCCAGCCCGTGTATTGGCTGAACGACCACGCTGTTGCTGTTGTCCATAATTTTCAGACTGTTGGGGACCATAATTACCGCCAGAAAGAGGGCCAGAATTGCCGCCATAAGTGCGGCTGCCCGGTATTCTTCTTGTCCGGTGGTGCGCCAAGAGCCCGGCGTAGGCTGGCGAGGTCGGGGGCCCGAAAAGGTGGCACGTACACGGCTTGGGCGGTGGCCGGCCCAAAGGATGGTAATGCCGGAGCGAGAAGGCGGGCGAAAGTGGAGGAGCTTTTCATGGAGCTCCTCGAAGGTGATCACCGTTTCACGAACCGCAATAGCACGGGCGATGTCGGAATATTCGGGCCCAATATTTGCTAATATGAGGTCCACAAAATCATCATGCTCCATTTTGGAGCCAAGAAGGCCAATTCATCGCGCTTGTGCTTCGTAGTATAAAGGTATTGAGAAATCGCTTGCGAACCGCGTTGGTGAGACCTCATAGCATCCTTAATTGCCTTGATACGAGCCTAGATGGAGTAGCATATACATCTACGAGGGCTTTCCATGCCTCAGCCGACGTCTTCTTGCCATAGAGGAGGGTGGCAACATCCGGGGATAGAGAGGAGACGAGCAGGCTGCGGATAAGGTTATCTTACGCGTGTGATGAACAAAGTCCGGGTTGGGGGCTGTTTGACCAGCGGCAGTGGTGATGGTGGTCGGCGGAATGACCTTCGTGCCATCAACATAGCCAAACAGTCCATTACCAAGGAGAAGAGCTTCTATTTGCATATGCCATACGTAGTAATTCGTGGCATCTAGTTTAATGGTGGCCTGAGCGGCGTGATTGAAGGTAACGAGAGCTGGAAGTGTGGCCATGGTCGCCGGTAATCGTGAAGAAGAAGAAGCAGGGGGGAGGGGGCCGACGGAAACAACAGGTTTATTGGGTTATGGAAGAACCCTAAATGTGCAGGAAATTGTAACAGGAAATAGCGAGGGAGGAAAAGAAAAGAAAAAAAAATTTATTTGACGTATATGGATCGAGAGTGCTCTGATACCATAACAGAGTAATTTTAAAATTATGATTCAATTGATTATTCACAGTTGAGCAGTGTACAATATATAGGAAATTATAGTTGAGCTATAACTACACTAAGGCTAGAATTAAGGCTAGATACATTCCTAGTAATCCTCTAATAATAAATACAAAATATATACAAAATATATTATCTAAATAATGTGTACAAATATATACGGCTAATATACAAGAGTTCCATGTCATCAGAGAAGTTTAAAATTTTAGTTTTTATCAGATCTTGTAAGTTTAAGTTTTATTGATGTGACTCTCATGTTGATTCTTCTTTTTGAGTAATCCAAGGCCTTATTTTTGATTTCGTTGTGGATATGTTGCAGGGTTTGAATGTATTATGTTTTGCTAATCACATTTCCTCTTTTGTTTGAGCAAGGCATTGGTGTTGTCACCCAAACAGCCTGCAATCTGGTCCGACTAATGTGATAGTAAGTCTAAGCCTGCGATCTCAGTTCTGCATCATCAGTCTTGCTTGTTCAATTTTTTAAGTTAGGGACCGTTTGTTAAATCTGAAGTCTGAAATCTGAAGTCTGAAGTCTAAATATATTGAGAAACTGAATTATTTAAGTACTGAAATAGAATAGACTGTTTGTTAACGTTATCAATATAAAAATGCTTATATTACAGTTGTACGCATTAATATTTTCGTATATCAAAATAACTATGCAAAAATATTTATTTTATAACAAAATAAGCTATAATGTTATAATATTTTTTCACACAATTTTAATATTTTAGAATATTTGTGTTATTTTCTAAACATCTACAAAATCACAAACAAATATGTAATTACTTATTAAAAATATATGTGAACATTGTTCGAATCATATAATTGTACTAAAAAATAAAGACCATCAAGAAAAAATATAAATAAATTAAAGGGGTTAAAAAAATAATATAGAAGAAAAAACGACAAAAATAATTAAAAAAGGATAGGCATGATCTTTATTGAATGAATCAAAGTTGATATACTTAAAGAAAAAAAATAAATCAAAGCCGGTATGGGAAAATTAAAAGGAGAACGTGGGAATAACTATGCCGCGAGAAGTTTTCAGCATTAAGCGGATGTGATACCGCTTAAAATTGTCAATACAAATTTGGCGTAAATTCAGATGCTATTATTTTATCATCTGCCTATGTTTCTCTCTATATATAGGTTGCTGCTCTATGGTTTCAACAGAGATCTTGGTTTTTTGATGACGACAATGGTTATTTTTTGTGTTGTGTTACGATGTTCTTGTTTCAGGTGGAAAAGCTTATGTCCAAAGCTATTTTGAACGATAGGCGAGATGAAGCTGCAACTAATATGAATGCTGCTAGTAGTCGTTCACACAGTGTATTTAGGTGCACTATTGAAAGCAAGGTAGATATTCTATTCAATTTTTATTGTTACTATTATATACATGCACTATTCTTCTTCTTCTCATTATTACGTTTCTATGGGCAACTATTGCCACTACAAGAAAACTTGTTTAAAGGGACGACATTTTGTCGTCCCTTTAAAGCCTTTGTCGTCCCATCAATCATTTGTTTAAAGGGACGACAAGTCGTCCCTATAAAGACGTCCTTCGCTTTGTCCTTTAAACAACGGACTCCTTTGAAGGGACGACAAAGTCGTCCCTTTAAAGGTATGCTGACGTGACACGGACTTTTCTAAGAAATTTCAACGTGCTGACATGGCATTCTTTTAAGGGACGACAATGTCGTCCCTTTAAACATAATTCATTTTATTTTATTAAAAAAAAATTTATTATGATTGTGTTATTATTTTATTGTTATGCATAATTTTGTTTTTCTAAGCTATATGTTGACTATTTATTAATTATTTAAATAAAATTTTCAGTGAAACTAATCATGAAAAAACAAGACTTCTAGTGACAGAAGGTTTGTCAATATTAAGTATTAATGGGAAAATGTCTCTATATATACCCTTTAGTGAGAAAAATCATTTAGTCATAACTTTTTGAGTTTTTTGTGACAACTTTGTTACATTTAATGATTTAAGGTGACAAAAATAAAGTATAGTTACGAAAGATTTGGCATTGATATTTTTTTCTATCATTTTATATTGTTATGAGTTTTGTATTGTCAATTTTTAATGTTACGATAATTTTGTACTTTTCAAATTATATTGTTTTGCTACGGGCTTTGTAGTTTTATGAATTTCGTTCCAGTCATTTTCTTATGTAATGCTAGGTTCTCGTGGGTAGTTGATTGGGAGTGGTGGTGTGTCTTTGTGTACATTTTTGAAAAAAAAATTGTCTCGGTGGTAGAGGGGTAGGAGTGGGTGGATTGGTAAGGGTTTTCACAGGAAGGGTAATTGTTTAAGGTGTAAATAAAAAAAATAAAAAATTAGGTATAAGTCCACTTTTCCTCCCTTAATTAAGCATTAATCCACATATCTTTTTTTAGTTGCTATAAGGACAAATTATTTCAGTCGGACTAAATTACCCTTTCCAACACGCTACTTCTTCTTCCTCCTTCTCCCTCCTCAAAATTTTTATCAGCAACATTCTTCAGCCAATGAACGTCATCCACAACCTGTTAAACAAATCAAAAAGCAGAAACAGATTCATAAATCGCCATCAAATTGAATATAATGCCAAAAGAAATTCAGATAGATGTGAATCTCAAGTCAGTACCTTTGAATGAGGAAGGCGCTTATTGCCGTGGAGGCGTTTTCCGGTGATGATCTGGTGGCGGTTGAATATCTGGAAAAATCCGGCCATACATCCCATCTGCTTCTCAAATTGTTTCTGCACTCAAAATTGTTCCTACTTTGAATGAGAATCTGATGGAAAATGTGACTAGTAGTGTTTCTTTTGGTGGGATGCATTCTGTTCCTTTGGATTCTGCTGGGCAAGTCTTTTCTTGGTCAGTACTAATGAACTCATTTCCAAATATTTATATTTTTGGGATTTCCTTTAGTCATTATATGTTTTGTTATGCTACTATTTGCTAGACTGTAAATGTGCAGCATGGTTTGCTATTCGTACAAAACGACAGCTATTGAATTCACATTATTTTCTGTATCCAAACATCAAAGCAAGGATTTTTATGGGCTTTTATTGATAAAAAATGCTACTTCCACAATGGATTAGCGTATAAATTAATCTCAAAGCATCACAAGTGTGTAGCAAAATCCATTGCGTTATGATCCATGTTGTTTTGATGGGTTAGTCATTTATTTTTTACACTACATTCTCAGTTGTTTTGAAGTTGAAGTTGTGCTATCACTGTGATTAATTTTCTCTGCTCATTTGCATCAACGACATTACGGAGTTTTGAATGGGAATCAAGTTTATCTTTACCCCAGTGTGTAGTAAACAAACAAGGTTGCATATGCGCGGTCGGGGCTCAAGGTTGTATATCCACAAGGTTCTCATTTGATCTGCCTGCTTGTGCTTCTTTTATGGATTAAATGAGCCTTATATGAGCCAGATATGTGTGCCTTGAAGTTGTCACTTGAATTAAGCCTTAAATGAGGACCGATATCGCATTTCTTGATACCGTGTGCCTTATATGATATGCGTTAGTGATATTGTTTTTGTTTACTACAGGGACCTTTTCCATCTTGGTGAGTCAATCTTTTTCAATGTACAGTTTTGATCATCTACATGGCCATGGTCGATTGGAATACAGGGATATTCATTAGTAAAATAGAGTAGAATTAGGATAGTGTTTATACATGGGAAAAGTCCATCCAAAAGACAGGGATACTCGGAATACGAAACAAATGATGTGTTTAAAGAGTACAAATAATAGATATCCTAGGTCTGGTGCATTAGCACATGTCAAACACAATAAGGCATGTGTTGCTAAATCAGATACAGATACAGGAAATACGACAGAATTTGTGGTTGATTTTAAAAATCCAATAGACGAAGCAGCAGGGGATAAGTTAATTGATCAAAGCCCGAAAAGAAGTAAATATGAGTGCTTGAACTGTAAGAAGACATTCAGTTCATATCAAGGACTTGAGGGACATAGACCTTGCAACAAAAAACCGAAAGGAGAGTCCTTTTGAGCACGATGCGATGCGATACGCTGCGATGCGATCTCGCT
The DNA here is from genome assembly GCA_036785695.1 of Gentiana straminea. Classification (NCBI taxonomy): domain Eukaryota; kingdom Viridiplantae; phylum Streptophyta; class Magnoliopsida; order Gentianales; family Gentianaceae; genus Gentiana; species Gentiana straminea. Next base: position 289,251 of record JAVUPR010000438.1, read on the forward strand.
TATCTTGTGTGCCTTAATACAATAGATAGGCCTAGTTCATAGGCTTACTATGTGCCTTGGTGTGCTGAGGTTTTTGATCTACATTGTATCATCATGTAATAGATAGGCCTAGTTCATAGGCTTACTGAACTTGTAATACATCACCTTGTGAATTCCGGGCATGATAATTTAGTTCTTTGAACTTGAATATCCTTTTTATAATTTGGCTGATAGTTCAGACTGTTTCAGACTTGTATTGATCTTCTATGTATTACCTTTTAGTCTGATGTACCTATTGTACTAAATCTATAGTCCGTTGTATTGATCTTCTATGTATTACCTTTTAGTCGATGTACTTTTTAGGCTTGATTCAAGTGATTAACTACTAAACTGCATGTTATAAACACCACACCTTAATCAAGTTAATCTATGCTATTCCTTTTATCAATCAAAACCACATAAACTTGACATAGGCTTAATAGTTAATCACTTGAATTAAGCCTTATATGAGCCAGCTATGTGTGCCTTGAAGTAGTCACTTGAATTAAGCTTTAAATGAGCGTCCGATATCGTTATCATATCGATATGCGATACGATACCGATACCGATACTGTGTTAATGTAAATGCCGCGATTAAATTTGGCTTTCAAATACTACGTCGAAAAGGTATCAAACGCGGTTTCAAAATGAAGATAAAAAAAATATGAACTTTGGTGAAACAATTTTGATGATCGGTGTTCCAGATCAAAAGTTACGGTCGTTTATAAGAAAAAGCGCTCCGGTTAATACAAATATTTTTTCGTCTTTCAAAATATACGTCGGAAGGGTACGTATCGTATTTGGCTCAAATTGAAGAACCAAAAAAAACATGAATTTTGGTGAAAAAATTTCGATGATCGGAGTTGTAAATCAAAAGTTACGAGTTTTTGAAAAAAGAAAAAGAAAAACATATAAACAGCTACAGTAAATATATCATATATGCAAACAATACCACTGAAGCTACGCGCGCGTCTCATAAAGGGTAATTTTGTCCGTCTGAAATTGTTTGTCCTTTTTGCAACTAAAAAAATGTGTGTCCTATTTATTCATTTTGTGCCAAAAAAGGGTCCTTTGGCTCTTTATCTGTGTGCATTGTAGCATCGATTGGGGAAAGGTTGCAGGCTATAAGGTATCGGGTGTCATAGTGTACGTTTTAAAGATTAGGAAAAAAAAATAATTCAATTTTCCTTAAGAGGATCCATCAAGTTCGATGTATCTCCTTTCGGTGGTCCAACATCTCGACTATAAAAAAAAAAAAGAGACATCATTCATTTTTCCATACATGTATACAAACAAACTTTTGAAGCCGACGGACGCTCAATTCTCAAAAACAGGTTAGTGTTGTTGTTATTTATTTTTTTTTTTTTGATGACGTTCCGGAAAGTTCTCTGTAAATTTTGTGTTTTTTGTTTTTTGGTTGCGTTTGTTTGTAGATGTTGTAGTAAAAATAATTAATTTTTTTCTCACATAATGCTTCTTCGTGAGCAAACACCCGGTTACTCTGATCCTCTAATAGACTCAGTGATCCATCCATTGTAGGGCTTATTTCAATGAAGGGTAGAATTGTACTTTTTATGTTTTAGGGCTTATTTCATTAAAGGGTAGAATTGTACTTCTTACATTTTAGGTTTTATTTAGCCTATATAAACGCCTAATGTAATGTATTTTTTGGAAGTATTAAGATCCTGGTCCTCGTTTTGCAAAGATAATCATCTCAATCTGCTAAACTTTCTTCTCAATAAATATAGTTGATGTTAAAAAAAAAAAAAGAAAAAAAAAAAAATCTAAGTTGCCGGTGTGCTACTCTTTTTTTTTTTTTTTTTTCCTTTCCTTTCTCAATAAATATAGTTGTTGTTCAAAAAGAAATTAGCAACACCTGCAAATTGGCACACCTATAAATTGGATTTTTTTATTTTAACAGCAACTATATTTATTGAGAAGAAAAAAAAGTAGCACACCAACAAGTTAGATTTTATTCTTTTCTTTTTTAACATCAACTATATTTATTGAGAAGAAAGTTTAGCAGATTGCAATGATTATCTTAGCAAAAGGAGGATTTGGATCTTAGTACTTACAAAAAAAGACATTACATTAGGCGTTTCTATAGGCTAAATAACCTAAAACATAAGAAAGTACAATTCTACCCTTTAATAAAATAAGCCCTAAGACATGAAAAGTACCATTCTACCCTTCATTGAAATAAGCCCTAAAACATCTTCAAGGAAACAGATGGACCAGTGAGTCTATTAGAGGATCCACAGTAACTGGGTGTTTGCTCACAAAGAAGCATTATGTGAGGAAATTTTTTTTTTTTACTATAACATCTACAAACAAACGCAAACAAAAAAACAAAAAGCACAAAATTGAAAGAGAACTTTCCGAAACATCATCAAATGAAATAACAAAAAAAAAAACAACACCACCAACCAGTTTTTGAGAATTGAGCGTATGTGGGCTTCAAAAGTTTGTTTGTATAAATGTATGGAAGAATGAATGATGTCTCTCTTTTTTTATAGTCGAGATGCTGGACCACCGAAAGGAGATACATTGAACTTGATGTATCCTCTTATGGAAAATTGAATTATATTTTTTTCCTAATCTAAAAAACGTACGCTTTGACACCCGATACCTTATACCCTGCAACCTTTCTCCAATGGACCTTGATCCCCTCCAATGCACTCGATGGTCAAGTGCAAAAAAACACATAAAACGACATCGTTTTGTTTGTAGTGTACACATTAAACTACGCCGTTTGTAGGTGATTTTGCACTTGACCGTTAAATGAATCGGATCGAGGGGATCTTTTTCCCCAATCGATGTTACATTGCACATGCATCTTTTTTATATTTTCACCTTAAACAATTACCCTTCCTGTGAAACCCCCTACCAATCCACCCACTCCTACCCCTCTACAACCGAGCCATTTTTTTTTTTCAAAAATGTACACACAGACACACCACCACCCCCAATTAACTACCCACGAGAACCTAGCATTATATAAGAAAATGACTAGAACGAAATTCATAAAACTACAAAGCCTGTAGAAAATACAATATAATTAGAAAAATACAAATTTTTTTGAACAGTAAAAGAGTATTGAATAAAAATATCTTGCAAGGTGCTAGAATGAGTACATAAGTTGCACAATGCAGTCTGAATCAAACACCAGTAATACTCAAAACCAATCTAACACAAAACTGTAGGTACACAAAATTCCCATCCCCGGTACTATAAGAAAACGACAAGCCAAAGTACGATTAGGCCAAAGGATGCCTTCTCCAATCCTCCCAATCGATAGGGATGCTCTTCTTCCTTGCGTGTTAAAGATCAAGCGCTTACCGTTGTACTAAAACCAATTGGTGGAAGTAAATGTGCTACTTTATTTCCTTATCATTTAAGAGTGTGGGCAATCTGTCCCAAACCCCCCCCCCCCCCTCAAGTGTTGGCAATCTGTCTAACACTTGCACAATTTTTTTTCAAGAGTGTGGGCAATCCGTCCCAACACCTCTCAAGTGTTGGCAATCTGTCCAACACTTGCATAATGTTTTTCAAGAGTGTGGGCAATCTGTCCCAACACCCCCATCAAGTGTGGGCAATCTCTCCCAACACTTGCACATTAATTTTTTCTTTTATAAATATTGTTCCAACCAGGGTTCGATCTCATGACCTCTGGCTCTGATACCATGTTAGGATCATACCGCAAACCCACCTAGACAGCTGTCGACACCGATCAACACGTTCCTAGGGTCCATTCAATATCATGTCCAAATTAACATAGCACTTCACTATTCGTATTTCATGCTAGTTTACGATGACATGCAAATAGTTGATCGGGCTACTAACATGTAAATGAAATCTATCGATCAACGTAGCTGGTGCCAATTATCATGAATTAGTAATTTACTAGGTATTCAAATCTAGCGATATAGACCGTCGCAGATCCTAACATGGTATCAGAGCCAGAGGTCATGAGATCGAACCCTGGTTGGAACAATATTTATAAAAAAAAAAATTAATGTGCAAGTGTTGGGAGAGATTGCCCACACTTGATGGGGGTGTTGGGACAGATTGCCCACACTCTTGAAAAAAATTATGCAAGTGTTGGACAGATTGCCAACACTTGAGAGGTGTTGGGACGGATTGCCCACACTCTTGAAAAAAAATTGTGCAAGTGTTAGACAGATTGCCAACACTTGAGGGGGGGTTTTGGGACAGATTGCCCATACTCTTAAATGATAAGGAAATAAAGTAGCACATTTACTTCCACCAATTGGTTTTAGTACAACGGTAAGTGCTTGATCTTTAACACGCAAGGAAGAAGAACATCCCTATCGATTGGGAGGATTGGAGAAGGCATCCTTTGGCCTAATCGTACTTTGGCTTGTCGTTTTCTTATAGTACCGGGGATGGGAATTTTGTGTACCTACAGTCTTGTGTTCGATTGGTTTTGAGTATTACTGGTTTTTGATTCGGACTGCATTGTGCAACTTATGTACTCATTCTAGCACCTTGCAAGATATTTTTATTCAATACTCTTTTGCTGTTCAAAAAAATTTGTATTTTTCTAATTATATTGTATTTGCTACAGGCCTTTGTAGTTTTATGAATTTCGTTCTAGTCATTTTCTTATATAATGCTAGGTTCTCGTGGGTAGTTAATTGGGGGTGGTGGTGTGTCTGTGTGTACATTTTTGAAAAAAAAAAAATGGCTCAGTTGTAGAGGGGTAGGAGTTGGTGGATTGGTAGGGGGTTTCACAGGAAGGGTAATTGTTTAAGGTGAAAATATAAAAAAGATGCGTGTGCAATGTAGCATCGATTGGGGGAAAAGATCCCCTCGATCCGATTCATTTAACGGTCAAGTGCAAAATCACCTACAAACGGCGTAGTTTAATTTGTACACTACAAACAAAACGATGTCGTTTTATGTGTTTTTTTGCATTTAACCGTCGAGTGCATTGGAGGGGATCAAGGTCCATTGGGGAAAGGTTGCAGGGTATAAGGTATCGGGTGTCACAGCGTACGTTTTTTAGATTAGGAAAAAAATATAATTCAATTTTCCATAAGAGGATTCATCAAGTTCGATGTATCTCCTTTCGGTGGTCCAGCATCTCGACTATAAAAAAAGAGAGACATCATTCATTCTTCCATACATTTATACAAACAAACTTTTGAAGCCGACATACGTACGCTCAATTCCCAAAAACAGGTTGGTGGTGTTGTTTTTTTTTTTTTTTTGTTATTTCATTTGATGATGTTTCGGAATGTTCTCTTTCAATTTTGTGCTTTTTGTTTTTTTGTTTGCGTTTGTTTGTAGACGTTATAGTAAATTTTTTTTTTCTCACATAATGCTTCTTTGTGAGCAAACACCCAGTTACTATGGATCCTCTAATAGACTCACTGGTCCATCTGTTTCCTTGAAGATGTTTTAGGGCTTATTTCAATGAAGGGTAGAATGGTACTTTTCATGTCTTAGGGCTTATTTTATTAAAGGGTAGAATTGTACTTTCTTATATTTTAGGTTTTATTTAGCCTATAGAAACGCCTAATGTAATGTCTTTTTTTGTAAGTACTAAGATCCAAATCCTCCTTTTGCTAAGATAATCATTGCAATCTGCTAAACTTTCTTCTCAATAAATATAGTTGATGTTAAAAAAGTAAAGAGTAAAATCTTACTTGTAGGTGTGCTACTTTTTTTTCTTCTCAATAAATATAGTTGCTGTTAAAATAAAAAAATCCAATTTATAGGTGTGCCAATTTGCAGGTGTTGCTAATTTCTTTTTGAACAACAACTATATTTATTGAGAAAGGAAAAAAAAAATAAAAAAATAAAAAAAAGTAGCACACCGGCAACTTAGATTTTTTTTTTTTTTTTGAACATCAACTATATTTATTGAGAAGAAAGTTTAGCAGATTGAGATGATTATCTTTGCAAAACGAGGACCAGGATCTTAATACTTACAAAAAATACATTACATTAGGCGTTTATATAGGCTAAATAAAACCTAAAATGTAAGAAGTACAATTCTACCCTTTAATGAAATAAGCCTTAAAACATAAAAAGTACAATTCTACCCTTCATTGAGCAATCTCCATCAACTACCACATATTCAACCAAGATTTTTGGCAGAATCATACATCAAGCCACAATCCATAAGCTTCCCATTAATCACTACTTATCATGCATCAATGTGTAGTGTGATGAATCAGTCGTGATAGTGCGTTCATGAGGAGAATCAAGTTGTATTAACCCCACAATCTTAACTTACCTGCGCATACACTCGCTCATCTTGCCTTCAGGTTACACAACATGGTACCTTAATTGGGTTGGGCGGACTCGAGGACTGAGCATCGCTCTTAAGTCCATGTTTGTTTCTTTTTATGCGAGGGTCGTGCCCTTTTTACACGAGTTCGCTTCCCTCACTGCCTTTATTGCATATTTTTTTCCTTTTTTCTTTTTCAAAATTTTTTCTGGCCGATTTCCTCACTTTTTTCTCTTTCTCTCACAAGTCCGTTTTGTCCCGGTTCCTCTTGTGGCATTCAAGTTGCTTCCCTCGTCTTACAACAATTTGTTAAAGTATATAGACAGACAAATAATGATTCCATGTTAAAACAACTTATCATCTGATCTTAAACACTTCTCACTCAGATTATGTGCTCAAATATTGATTGCAATGACAGAATAATAATTAATAAGTTACTACTTCATGAAACATAACATATGCTCTTTCTTCCATACTAAATTGAATATGCTATAGCTCACATCAAATGGAACTTGGGCTCCTTTTCTACTGATTCCTTACTCGAAAACGTGCAAATAGCAAGCTAAAGATTGTGTTAAAAAATTTCAAAATTATTCCATTTTTGACAACCCAGCTAAGACCGCCTACCCCCCACTTATCATAGACATTGTCCCAAATGACTAATAATAAAGAAAACAATAGGTACTTAGCTCTGGAATTGGTCGGCTGAATCAAACCGAATCCTAGTCCAGAATCATTCGCTCCTAGGTCATTCCTCTTCCAAGTTGTTACCTGCTTTCCAAAATACTTCCAAAAACGGTGAGTAACATGCGAAGGGCAATAAGAAAATAAGGCGGCGGAAATTGTGCAAACCGGAGGAATGCACAAAAACAATTTAAGCCACTTTATTCCTTTATTGGCCTAAGCAAGACGCGAAAACTTTTACGAGGGTATCAAATAAGAATCATGAAGGAAAAAACCACATATATCTCTAGCCAGATGACCGAAGATATATATGATGAAAAAACCTTGCGATTGTCATGCTACTTTATTAACTCAAAATAACTAAAATAAACAAAAGCAATAAATAAGGGTTTAGAAATAGTTCTGAGTTTATAGTCGCCAGCTCGACTGTACTAATTGGGCTCCTTCATTCATACTCTGGCTTTGTCAATGTAAAGACTTCCAACTCAGGGTTATACTTGTGCTCTAGGTAATGCTTCAGCCGGTGGCCGTTTACTATGAAAGTCTGTCCAGAGTATTCATGTCTAACTTCACATGCACCTGAATTGAAACCTTTCGTGACTACATGTGGTCCATACCATGTAGACTTCAATTTCCTAGGAAAAAGACGAAGACGCGAATTATATACCAACACTTTTTCTCCTACATGAAATGTGCGGTTTAAAATCTTCTTATCGTGCAGACGCTTCGTTCTTTCCTTCTAAATCTTTGCATCTCATACGCTTGAAGCTAAACTCCTCCAATCTATTCAACTATTGCATCCTCTTTTCACCGGCTAACTTCTCATCCATGTTTAGAAATCTCGTAGCCGAAAGCGCTTGGTGCTCATGTTCTACCGGTAAATGGCATGTTTTTCCAAATATTATCATATATGGTGACATCCCAATCGTGGTCCTATAAGCTGTTCTGTACGCCCAAAGAGCGTCATCTAATTTCAAAGACCAATCTTTCCTCGTGGTTTTTACAGTCTTCTTCATGATCCTCTTAATCTCTCTATTTGTGACTTCTACTTGTCCACTCGTCTGGGGGTGATATGCTGCTGCAATCTTATGTCTAACCGCATATCCCATCATCAATTTTTCGAACAACCAATTACATAAATGACTTATTCCGTCACTAATTATGGATCTGGGCACTCCAAACCTCATCAAAATGTTTTTCTTAAGAAACCTCAGGACAACCCAGGCATCATTAGTAGGTGAGGCCACTGCATCTACCCATTTGGAAACATAACCAACTGCTACAAGGATGTAACGATTCAATTCTGACGATGTAAAAGGTCCAACAAAATCAATTCCACATCCATCGAATAACTCCACTTCTAAGATACTCTGTAATGGCATCTCATTCCGCTTAGAAATATTACCAGTCATTTGATAGAAATGACATGCTCTTGTAAACTCGTAAGCAGATTTATGAATTGTTGGCCAATAGAATCCACACTGCAGTATCTTTGCTGCTGTCTTGTTTGGCCCATAGTGTCCTCCAACTTTCCTAGAATGACACATATGCAAAATACTTGTAATCGTCATCATGGACGCATCTCCTAAGAATGGCATCAGGGCACAATTTGTATAAGTAGGGATCGTCCCAATGATAATGCTTCAGATATGTGAAAAACTTCTTCTTATCCGCGTTTGTGAACTCCGGTGGTGGGTACCTTCATGTTAGATAATTGACAGTGTCAACAAACCAAGGGTATACCTTGCCCACTCTTGATGTATTATGTTGGGGCTGAGATTCAACTCGAGCTACCAATGAGATGGCAAAAAGTTGTTCATCAGGAAAGTTCACCCAGATCTCAGTCTGTTGCTCTTCTTCCAGCAAAGTTAATCTTGACAGGTGATCAGCCACCTGGTTCTCAGATACCTTTTTATCTTTAATCTCAACGTCAAACTTTTGCCAGAGTAGAATCCATCTCAACAGTCTTGGCTTAGAGTCTTGCATGGTTAAAAGGTATTTCAAAGCTGCATGGTCAGTGAATACAATGACTTTTGATCCTATCAAATAAGGTCAAAACTTGTCAAATGCAAATATGACAGCTAAGAGTTCCTTCTCGATCTGTAGTCGCATAATTCCTCTGGGCATTGTTAAGGGTATGACTGGCATGATAGATAGGCTTAAAGATTTTATCCTCTCTTTGTCCCAGGGCTGCTCCAACTGCCGTGTCGCTTGCATCACATATAAGCTCAAAAGGTTTGTTCCAATCTGGTGCTACCAGAATTGGGGCGGTTATGATCATCTGCTTCAATGTGTTCAATGCTTTCTTACACTCCTCTCCAAATACGAAAGTTACATCCTTTGCAAGTAATTCCGTCAAAGGTCTAGAAACTTTAGAGAAGTCCTTGATAAACCTCCGATAGAATCCTGTGTGGCCAAGAAAGGCTCGCAACGTCTTTAAGTTCGTTGGAGGGGGTAACTCTCTATCACCTCTATCTTTGCCCTATCAACTTCCATTCCTTTCTTCAAAATCCGATGACCCAACACTATTCCTTCTGTAACCATGAAATGGCATTTCTCCCAGTTAAGTACAAGGTTGGTCTCTTCTCATATCTTTAGCACTTTACTAAAGTTGTCCAAGCATTTATCAAAGCTATCTCCGAATACAGAGAAATCATCCATGAAAATCTCCAGAAAATCTTCCACCATGTCCGCAAATAATGACATCATGAACCTTTGGAAAGTTGCTGGTGCATTACATAATCCAAAAGGCATGCGATTGTACGCAAAAGTTCCATAGGGACATGTGAAAGTTATTTTCTCTCGGTCCTCAGGGGCAATATGGATTTGATAGTAACCAGAATATCCATCTAAGAAACAATAAAAAGCATGGCCCCTTAATCTTTCCAACATCTGGTCAATGAATGGTAGGGGAAAATGATCTTTTCAAGTTGCGTCATTCAGTTTCCTGAAGTCAATGCAAACTCGATGTCCAGTAATCAGTATCACGGGGATTAACTCGTCAATTTGAGTTAGAGGAGTAAGAGACTAGTCAATTTGAGTCGGAAATAGCAACAAGAGGAGTAAGAGACTAGTCAATTTGAGGTCAGAATTGAGCAGAGAGGTTGAGTAAAGTGTGCAGTGAAGGAGTATTGAGAAATCTGGGGGAAAAGAAGCCCCGGTAAACCGAGGGTTACCTCCGGTTTACCGAGCCGGGATTTTAAGTTTTCTAAATGTCACATTAAAAAGCTGAATTTTTAGAGACACGTGGAGGACACACGATGCATCAGACACCACCAGTCAGCAGAAACCGTCCCATTTTCCCTCTTTTCAAAATTTTCATCCTTTCCCACACTCCACCATAACTCCACCTGAATCTCATCAATCACCCCCTCAAATCCCTCACCCTAATTACTCCTTCTACCCACTATCCTACCAAATCTTTCCACCTTCCATCATTTCTCCTATTTAAACCACATCTTCCACCACCATTATCATCATTCTCATCTACTATCATCTTCTTCAATCACCAAAATTCTTCTATTTCTTCTACCTTTACAAAATTCGGCCACCATCACCACCCCTATCACCACCACATCTCCACCAAAACCAAACCTTTTTCTTTCATTTTTACAACCCAAAACAACAACCATATCATTTTCTCTATCCCTGTTGCTGATTAGTGCTGTTGTGTTAGTGAAGTGCTACAGTTCTTCATATTCTATTATCAAAAACATTGTCCCAGTCAGAAACCAAAAAAATCAGGCCGGTAAATCGAGCCCCATTGCCGGTTTACCGAGGGTACTTTTTCGAGAATCAGCATCATCTTTAGTTCCTATTATCATCCAGGATGGGTCATAAGCATAGCCAATTTGTCCTTCGTCCCAGTGGTTATCAGAGTGTTTACATAGATGATAACCCCTTGATACTTGGGGTTGAGAAATTTCATTCATTAGAGATCTACGAATCATTCCGAGGGCATTGGAACGGAAGACCAGTTGCCCAAGAGCAGGGAGTAGAGTTGGACGATTGCGGTTCGATCGTGCCACGAGCCTTACAAGTGCAAGACATTTTGGATATGGCTGAGGCACTGACACGGTTCAACGCCACGGTGGTAAAAGAGTTTTATGATTATGTTTCGCATAACCCTGGAGCCACATTTGAGATGGTCCGTGGGGTCAATATTGAATTTTCTATTGAGCGGATCAATGCACATTTTAGGGTTCGTAATCCACCGGTGGGCCCAGAAGAGTACACATCCTCGAGCAATGTTGAAGAACTAGAAAGGATGGATATGATAGCTGATTAATTTGGGGTGCAATGGAAGCGCAACCCTATGGGAGCCCCCACCATCTTCCTGGAAAACGAGTTATCCTGGGATAGAAAGGTGGTCAATAGATTTGTTTGTGCTCGACTTCTGCCGACCAAGCATACGGTGTCTGTCACCCCGAAGAGGGTAGAGTTGATGTTCTACCTGGAGCAGGGATCTCCAGTCAACATCAATCTATTGATCCACATCCATATTCACGAGCTTTCAGCCATAACTGAGCGCGAGCAGTTGCCGTATGGACCGATGATTGACATGTTTGCTTTAGAGGAAGAGGTCAAAGTTCTTGTTAGTGATGAATAGGAAGACCCTGAGCCAATGATTAGTTCACAGTCAGTTTCAAGAGGGCAAAGACGGGTTGGTCAGAGAGTAGAGAGAGAGCGTACTCCGGACCACAGATCACCTCAGACTCAGAGAGCCTTGCTAGAGGAGCACTCGAGAGAAATTGTGAGTCTGCACCATAAGATGGATAGAATTATAGAATTTCTAGGAGTGCCCCATGTCACCGAGCATCATCTTCTACTGCTGCTGCCTCCAGTTCTGCACCACCTCCCGGTTTTGAGCCTAAGGATGACAGGGAGGATTATTATGATGAGGACTAGTTGTTTTCTTTTCATTGTTGTTGTTTCCATTTTCTTATTTTTGTTTTTTCCTATCTAGTTGATGTAGCTGATTTTTATTAATATAATGATTTTGTCGGCTTAAATTGTTTGGAGTTATTTATTTTCTCCTTTACTGCCGTAATTTTATTATACGGTTTCTTGTCACCACTATTCTTCTTGGTTTGTTTGAGATACTTAGCATAGATTCTTCAAGGACTACTTATGTCCGACGTATTATGAGATGATCCACCTCTTCTTTGGCTCCATCCTTAGCCGAAGCTAAGTTCCTTTTTGTTTTTGTTTTTTCACATTACACATTGGGGACAATGTTTCATTTAAGTGGGGTGTAAGGAACGTCACTTAGCTTCTTAGCATTATATTCCGTGAATTACGTGATTATCTTGATTATCTTTGATGCACGATTCACCACCTACACTTTGATTCATTTCGACAGAATTTCGAAAAAATATGATATCTTTGATCTTTTTGAGTTAATTGACTTCATCTTTGTTTCACTTTGCACAAGTAAAAGTAAGTGCCCACTTCTGAAGTAGTGGCGTATTAAGCGCATATTCTGTTATGAGCCACCATTTTAAACACGTATAACTCGCTTTCCTTGGTATGTAGTCGATAGCATATTGCTTTGACTAGAGTTGACCCTGGCTTTATCCCGAATTATGTTTCACCAACACTTATAAAGGCAAAGGAATATCAGATTCGGTAGTTTATCAAGAGTGAGACCGTGAGGATAGATAAATCAATGAGAATCCACCCGCCAAGAAAGAGAAGTGCATTGAAATATATACATCTATATTCTCTTTGGCAAAAATTGAGTCGATGGAGCGTAAAGTACATGACTTTTGCATAGACCGATAAACGCGAGCCTAAGAGTAATATATACTCAGTTCTCGATCCGCCTTGCCATCTAATTTGAATAATAAATAACATGTTCGAGACTGGTTAGTTCGACTACGAGTTGACATAATGTGAGATTGTCTGCATTAATAAGCGGTTGTGAAAGTTATTGCACACACACATTCACTCATGATGTGAATAGTGTTTAATACGTTACTGATGGATATGAGTGACATGATCTTGATCTTGACTTTGTGAAGTGTAATTGTTTATAATTAACTTATGTATAGATCAGGATGTTGTTTTCTTTTCACCTTTTTGCTCGGGACGATCAAAAGCTAAGTAGGGGGTAGTTGATAACGCCGTAAATGGTACCATTAATTATACCCTTATTTACCCCAAATTCTGCTCAAGAGAGGATAGATAGGCTCGTTAATATGTGGAATATGTGTTAAATGCTATGTGTATGTTTCCAAGATCGTAATTCTGCATCTATGTTATTTTCCTGAAGATTTGGTACTGTTTTGTCTCGTTTTATGTGTTTTATAGGATGTAACGAATCTGGAGCATTGGAGAACGGATCTGGACTAAAAGGAGCATGTTGGGCCAAGTAAAAGAAGTTCAAGAAGAAATCTGCTGAAGAAAAAAAGGAAAAGTCGGCCCGGTTTACCGAGGGCTAGGGCCGGAAAACCGAGGGCTTGTTGGACACGAAATCAATTATGCCGCCTCTACTAGGTCGGTTAGGGTTTCTATGAGTCATAAGTCGGTAATTGTATCATATAAGGCCGCATTAACAGATTATTGCATATTGAAGTTCCAAGTTGATAATAAGTTTTTATATACATTATAAAATTTGATGAAATAAAGTTATTCCAAGATTTTGAGGAGTTATTTATGGTTTTCTCCCTTTCTCCACCATCTCTAGCTTTAGTAGATCGTGCTAGATCTCCATTGTTGAAGGTATGAAGCTTTGAACGTTCCTTTTGTCTTTAATATGGTAGATCTGTTCGTATTTATGTGTTTTAGTGAATCTACATGTTTAAAGACCCCATGATTTACTTAGATTAATCGTAATTGAGCAATGTATATCCAGAAATAGGAAAAGATGACCCCAATAAACCGGCGGTCTATACCGGTTTACCGAGGCAATATTTAGAAAACATAAAACTAGGATTCACTATAGCTACGTTGATCGACAATTTTAATTAATAGTAGGTTAGATCTGGCCAATCTGCTTATTGTAAACATAAAACTAGCATGAAATACTAATAGTGAAGTGTTAGTTTGGATATAGTCTTGAATGGACCCTAGGAACGTGCTGATCAGTGTCGACAGCTGTCTAGGCGGGTTAATTAAATCAAAAGCTCTCTCGATTAATTTAAAGAAATTTTGTGGGGAAGTATACGTAACGATTAACTAATCCAAGTTAGTAGATCGGTGAGAAGAGGGGGAGAAATACCAAGTTTCTTTTATGTTCATTGTTGATCAATGACCACTTATATGTTGCTTCTTAATTAGGTTGAATCGTTTATAATTAGAGTTGCATTGTCTGTGTGGGATCGACCTTGACTCGCATTGACTACACTACGATGTACCTAGTATTTTTGCTAATGATATCGACGTTAGTGACTTACACGCGATCAATGGCCAAGGAACCAGCACAGTGAAGTGAAGCACTTATGGACAGACTTATAACCAAGGAAGTCTGTGATGACCTTGGATAAGTCTAAGATATACTTTACAAGTGATGAAATCAATTTCTTAAATATGGTGTACACTGATCTCACCCAAATCAAGGATCAGTGAAGTATAAATATACATTGGATATCAATAATCGATGAAGAAAAATAGTAAAACGGCAAAGTAAAAAGTCTGGCAGCTGACTAAAAGGATTGACAGTGAAGTAAACCTCAACGGCGAAGTAATAGTCAGAACAACCAAGTAAGTTGTTGTATGATTTCTACAACGTGATTAATTCAAAGATCGAGCAATTAATGCAGAATCAATCAAGTTTATGAAGAACGTTTGAAGAAAATCCGGATCACCAAAATCAAGAAGAATGAAATCAATGAAGAATCAAGGATTATTCTTGGAATTAAATAGCCAACGGAAGGAATTTCAAAATCAAGGAATCAGGGCTATAAATAGAAGGAATTGACAAACAAGAAATTAACAATTTTACAATTGAAACGTCAAGAACTCTAAGTGCTGAAATTCTGTCAACTTCACAAGCCTTCTTTCAGAACAAAAAAGACAATATCCAGATGATCAAACTCAGAAAATAGAGCATCAAATCTACATCAAGTGCTGAGTCCGATCAAGCCATTGTGAAACCAATTCACATTCAACTGAAGCAATTAATTAGATCGTCTGAGAAGGAATTGCAACCTTGTGTGATAGCTGCTGAAGAATTTGTTGTCAACGAGCAGTGTGTGGAAGACTGAGTCACTGAAGCTTTTGTAGCCAGGGAGTAAGAAACTTGAAATCTTTATTTATTATAACTATCTTCAAGCATACAATATGAAAATATTTAAACAAACATTACAAAACCCACAATCTAAATCCTCACAAAGGAGGTCTACTCACAAAACATTATTGAAAGCTGGAAAGGGGTTGTGAAATTGCTATGCCAAAAAAAACAAGATATCTTACAAATGAAAGAACTTCCTCATTTTATAGCTGAATGAAGGAAGGATCTCGAATTATTCGTGTTGAATATTCGCTTTACATTATCGTCATTGTTGACGTAAAATAGAAAAACGCGTTTAAATAATCAGTGCTTATGTCTTTTTATGCAATATGGCCGACAACTTTTTCTTCCACCGAGAATAAAGTATTCACAATTGCTTTACGTCATGCCTGACGTATTAGGCTTTGTCCGTTTATGCCGACGATGATCCACTTGCAAGGTCTTTGTTGTCAATTTCAAGGGCAATATTGATCGGGGTCAATCAGGTTATAATATACTTGACCACCATAAACCAATACTAGCAAGAGGACTAGGCCCATCGTAGTATAGCTATAGTGAATCAAGGTCGATCCCACAGGGAACCAATTGTGGATCATCTTATATACAAACAATTAATTAAACATGTCAATGACATAGAGGCGGTCTACGACCAACATAAGACTAGAAAGGTAAATTGACACGACACGACACATAGACGTAATTAACCTCCCCAATTATAGTCTTTATCGTTTGGACCTAGATAATTTATATAATAAACTAAACTTATTAACTGTCAATCCGTTTGTATCTATCTTAGATTGGCTACGGGAGTCATCCTCTTTAACTTGACTTAGCACCGGTTAGGTTGCTAGATCACTGTGATATTGTTACGTGACTTTGCCTTTTAAGTGCCTCCATCTCATATAACTCACACGCTTACGACTCCAAGGATGCCGATATTAACCATACACCTCGTCTAGGCAACATTCCTATGGTTAGGCGTACTTCCTAAACGATCACTCAAACTCTCGTCCAACTAGCAATTACCAAGTTATAGTCTCATGCTAATCTACGACGTACGTATAAGCAGGTGCATGCAATTCCCGAATATAAACCTACCTAGATAACGCTGAACGTCCGTGAAGAGCATTTCATAAGCCTACCTAAGAGTTTTATATTGGTATTTCCTTTTTACCCGTTTTAATTAAACTAAGCGAGTAACGTAGCCATAGCCATACCTACTGAGATAATAAATTCAACTAGGCTAACCTAACCATAAAGACGTGGCGTAATTAACAGATGACAGGGGCTCGGTCGACCGAGTGAATAGGCTCGGTCGACCGAATGAACTTATTCGGTCACCCGAATCGATTTCGACCCAGAATACATCTTAGAATATATCTCTCAGCGTTTCATCATACAGAATAGATTAAACAGTAATTCGCACAGTATTCATATAAACTAACATAGATACGCATTAATTAAGTCAAGTAGATTCATGAATAAATACTAAGTGTATGACGTAGGTTATGGGATCCCCATAGACAAGGAGTCGCCACATCCCTAACTTCATAGCCTAGATCTACATCATCTAGCTATGATTAACTAATTCAAACGATAAAGCATAATTGGGAAATTAATTACTGAAAAGAAAGAAACAGAAAATAAAGACTTACATATTGCAGCCCTTAAATTGCTGGAAAACCTCAAATTAATCTACATTGTATCAAAGTTGTATTATGAATTGTATGATTGAAGAAAGAATGAAGGGATCGTATGTATGTCTAAGGTGTGTTTTACAAATTTCGTAGCTGCTGCTTATATAGAGGCTGTAACCGACCTAGGGAGGATCTAGAAGATATACACGCGAAAATCCCGTGAGTGACCGAACCGACATACTCGGTCGACCGAATGATAGGGCTCGGTCGACCGAGCCTTCCTCTGATCGTGTTGAACGCGTTTTTCATCTATCTTGTTCCCCACTGCATCCTTCCGTGCTGATCTGATTCCTCTGATTTATCTCTTGATTAATGCTCCGATTTTCTTCCTTATTATCTCGAGATTTACTGATTGAATGACATTTATCCTCTCGATTTGTCGTGATCTGCAAAATCAGCATTTATCGCACAATAAATCGGTCTTTTAATAATAAAAACAGCTAAATACCAAATATCATATTAATAATCACTTAACATTAAATAATAAATATAAACGAGTGATTTAATATGAAATATACATTATTAATCTCGATTTAAGGTCAACGTTGATGACTTTTACGGGTATAATTTGACCGTCATCAAATATTGTCCTTTTCTTTTTTGTCACAATATTTGCACTTGTAACTTGTTTTAACCTTGTCAAAGGCCTTTTGTATCAAAGAACAAATTTCTCAGCTATGAATTGTCATAATTTGACCATTTCAAAATGGTCGTTCAAACATCAAGAATTATTTTTGACATCTTCCTCTGTTATTTTCTTAAAGGTTTTAGAAATGATCAATTTGTGGAAGTCTTGATAATTAATCTTTATTTGGGAGTTATCATTGATTTTAATAATTTGATCAATTATAATTCCAAATCTTGAGATGTTGATATTTTCAATATCCTCAATTTTAAAACTTGATTCCATAATTCTTGAAGGAAAGTATTCCTTGTCATTTCTGGAGATCCCAATTTCAATGTAATGGAAAGGAAGTTGAAGAGTTCCATTTTTCCATTCGGGCAGAGTGCTGTTGATTTTAAGATTAACGGCCGTATCTGCTTCCTTGACAGCCTTGGTTCTGAAAACCTTAATTGATTTCTTGATTTCTTCGGGAAGTAAAGATATTTCCAAAAGATTTTTACTGGGATAAATCATCCTAGCAAGTCCATAACTTAAGGCTTCATTAACTAAAATAGGATCTGCACATTCGATAAAATTATACAGACTGATGCTTTGTCGATCTGTGGAGAAGAACTTCTCAGAATTAAAATGTTCTTCATTGGCCTCTCTTGCATGTTTAAAAAGAAAGGAAAAACCTTCTTCTTTAAATACAAAATCAACTTTTCTTTCAACATTTTTGACAGTCGAAATTCTTCCAATTGAAAGTGTTTTAGATTATCTTTTAAGAAGAGAAAACAAAATTTATTATTTTGTTTGTACTCAGGAACTCCATGTCGACATTAAAGATGTCTCAGGAGCAGTATATTTACCTCTTATCACTCGACAAGAGATAAATAAAAATCTTCTAAAAATAAAAGAAGAAATTAGATCTAAAATTAGTATGGTTCATCTTGGAGCCATAAAATTTTTAATAAAATCTGAATTTCAAAAAGGCATTAATACGCCTATTAAACTAGCATTAATCGATAATAGGATTAATGACAGAAAAGATTGTGTACTAGGTGTAGCTAAAGGAAACCTAGCTTACAATAAGATTATGTTCACCATCTATCCTAAGATTGGACTTAGTATAGAAAGCAAAAACTTAGACAAAGTATTGTCACTCATACATCATTTCGAACGAGATGATCTAATGAATGAAGGCGATAAGCCTTTTAGTGTAACTTATGTAGTAAGTTATGACTTAACCAATAGTCATCATAGTATTGACTATAGAAAGACAGAATACATGGAATTAGACAATGTCTTCTCAGAGATTGGAACTATACAGGAAAAGAATTTTTCTGATATAGACTCCAACGATTATTCTTGGGCAATTGATATTGCTAAAGAAAAGAAAATGTTAGGATCTAAAGAAGCTCCTACCATTAAGGGAACTAAATTCCAGGTCGGAGAATCTTCTGCTAGAAGAAGTTTCAGTCTAGCCCCTAAAATTACTAGAGATAATATCTCTAATAAAGGATCAGAATCTATGAGAATATCTGATGCTGAATTATTAATCTCTATCTCTGATAGAGTAGATAAAGCCACTGAAACGCTTAAAAAGCTTTGTGGATAAAATGAGCACCGAGAAAGACGCTTGGGTTCTTAAGAAAAGTCCGATGTGTTACCAAAACATCTAGGCTAACGAAAGAATAAGCCTGTTAGAAAAAGTTTGTGGTGAAAATCCTAGAGACCCTAAAAAGTCTAAACATTGGATGACAGCTACCATAAAACTGATAGATCCAAAGACAATAGTCAAGGTTAAACCCATGATTTATAGTCCGTTGGACAGAGAAGAGTATTTTCTCTTATATTTTTCTTTGAGTTTATTCTTCTTTTTAGAATAACTCTCTTCTTTGCACCCATATGTGGGAAAATTTTCTGATATTTTCTTACAACATATTTTGTTGAATTGCTTCAATTGTTGATGTTTATCAGATGCTTCTAATTCTGAAACATGCGTTTTGGAGTTTTATATTGCGGAATATTTAAATGGACGGCGAAAAAGGGGGTGTTTCAAAGTTTAAAATTTGTAAGGAAATAGATGTGGTATGTAATGTTTTAAAATCAATGCTTGTTGTTGTATGCTTGATATCAAGATATAGTTTTAAAATGAAAATAACTTTGCTTAAAATTATACCTTTCAAGGGTTTGATTATTCAGCACTAATGACAACAACGGCGGCACTTTCCCTCTGGCCTCCTGCCGGCGGTACTCTTCAATGTTGCTTCAGTCACTTCAGGTTCTCAGAACAATATAACCTAAGGAAGATATGAATAGTAAGAAACTTGAAATCTTTATTTATTATAACTATCTTCAAGCATACAATATGAAAATATTTAAACAAACATTACAAAACCCACAATCTAAATCCTCACAAAGGAGGTCTACTCACAAAACATTATTGAAAGCTGGAAAGGGGTTGTGAAATTGCTAATTATTCATTTTCATTGCTATGATAATTTCTTTCAGCGTTTTTAAAGCTTTCAGAAGTGTATCTACAAATTAATTCTAAATCAGAATTTTGCTTTGAGGATTCCTCCAGAATTGTATTAGGGCTAATGTTGATGGCGTCGGGTTTTATTATTTTAGAATGCTTTTTAATAGATTCTAAAAACCCTTTTTGCGCAATATGCATTGCTTTTCTAATTTTTCCAATAATCACTGGTTGATTATTGAGTGTCAGAATAATTCTATCTGTGAATTGTGTGAAAGGTTCATACAGTTGACAGAAGTTATTACCCAAGATTAGGTCGACACCTAAATTTTGAAACATGTGTATCGGAGTTTTATATTCCGGAATATTTAAATGGACGGCGAAAAAGAGGGTGTTTCAAAGTTTAAAATTTGTAAGGAAATAGATGTGGTAAGTAATGTTTTAAAATCAATGCTTGTTGTTGTATGCTTAGTATCAAGATATAGTTTTATAATGAAAATAACTTTGCTTAAAATTATGCCTTTCAAGGTTTTGATTATTCAGCACCAATGACAACAACGGCGGCACTTTCCCTATGGCCTCCTGCCGGCGGTACTCTCCAATGTTGTTTCAGTCACTTCAGGTTCTCAGAACTATATAACCCAAGGAAGATATCAATAGTAAGAAACTTGAAATCTTTATTTATTATAACTATCTTCAAGCATACAATATGAAAATATTTAAAAAAACATTACAAAACCCACAATGCTTGTTGTTGTATGCTTGATTTGAAGATATAGTTTTATAATGAAAAAGGAATGTTTATCCCTAGACTATAAAGGTTATAGTGGTAAATTAATATTGTGGTATTTATTTATTATGAATAAATGAAATACAAGATATTAATTATACATAAATTATATTAATTGAGAATATTCCAGAATCCAATAATTGGCAATATGGGGCGCCACGTTGAAGTGTACAAGATACGCTTGGACTGTGCAATTTAATTAATAAGATTACCATAATATTAATATTAGATATTAATTGATTTTAGAAAAATATATTTATGGTAATAAGATAAATATAATCAATATAAAATATTGGCAGTATTTAGATTTTATTTAATATGGGATATTATAATAATAGAGATAAATCAATCTAGGAGATTTTCCTTATTTTATTGGGAAAATGTTTTCTTCTCCTCCACTATTCTTTGGGGCGCCCCTCTCACTATAAATAAGAGTTGGGTGTCAAGCTCTTTTTTACATCATAATTCCAAGAGCTAATAGTTCTTGAGTAAAATAGAGAGCTTCCAATAGGGAGTTTGGGAGAGAAGAAAAAGGTCGGTCTAGCAACCGGAGTTCTTCCGATAGCAATCCAAGGAGGATTTCGGCGAGGAGTTCGTGTGGATATCGATAGAGGCCGGAAGCGTGGACGGCTTGCGTACCGTACTACTCTCCGTTGACGGTCAAAGCGACGATCTTATAGATCATCAAGGTATATTCCGTCAAACTACCGTGTTTATTGCGTTAAACGAAGAATGATCTAGAAAAGGAAATCAAATTTTAAATTCCGCTGCGTTAAACTAGTAATTTCCTAACATGTTGTTATAGCATTATTTTTGTCAGCAGTTCTGTATACACTCAAGTTTTTGGATATCACGGCAAATTGAGCTCGTGTTGTTGCGTTGCAATGTTTCTTTGAATCTATGGGAAAAGATATACCGGATCGGTAAGGTATTGGGATTTTTGGGGGCCTCATGCTTGAGAAATCGCAGTTGCTCCCTGAATTCCGGTATCCGTACATCGGCACCGCCATCAGATCCGCTGGAAAGGTCACCTTCGACAAAATCCCTGACACACCGCCTGTGCGCCCAGACAGTACAAGCTTGGTGAGTGTCAGAACGGTTGATATCTAGAGTACTTTTTGGCATCTAGCGCAGACAACAAACCAGAGCTTGACACATGGTAGGGAAGAAGGACGCTGTCCATGTTCCACCTACCCCAGGAAAGGGGACCACGCGAGATCTCCCTCGCCAGGATAACTTTGATACCACGCTTGAGAACCCCACCGCATGATGGGACGACTCTCATCTGGACAGATCGAAACTCAATGTCGACGCGAGAACTATAATAAATCAAAGGAGGTCCATCTCCAGGGATAATACAAGAAATTCGGCTCCGAACCGCTCAGGACCCTCACTTTGAAAATGTATAGAGGGAACATCGAAGCAACATGAAAACAGAAAGGCCATTCCAGAAAAAATCTCGAGGTTAGAGGAGGCCCCGGCGGCCATTACTTCGGAGGTGAAGGCGAAAGTATATTTGACTAACCTGCGCTTGGCCGCCTGTGGTCTCCCACTCATGACGGCCGATTAACAACTTCCCGTCCCGTCAAGACACGAGACCGTGGCTCCCCCTAAGAACCAGGCGGTTTCCGCATGTGAACCAACAAAGGTTGACGTAGAAGGGAGTGAATACTCATCGGCAGGACAAAAAAGAATGTGCCAGGAAAAAGCATGGACATGGGTTCGGCCCTGGATAGATTACACCGCCACAAGAAATGGGCGCTGCATCAACGCCTAGGCCATGTCCACCTTGGAAGGAATGTGATTCCACGTCATGAGGCTAAATTCCTCGCGATGCATGACAAATCATTAATAATAAGAGGGCATAGCAAGATATGGAATCGCTCTACTATGCCGATTCAGAAGACGTCATTCAGAAAAGGTTGGTTCCCGTAAAGCATACCGAACCCAAGAAGGATGGCCGGTTGGAAAAAATGGAAAGAGAAATCTCAGAACTGAAGAAAGCAAAGCAAGATGAGAAACCTGAGCCAACTCAATGGATCGATGTTCTCTCAGATGAAATACTGGATTCGCTGCCCTCGAGAGCTGTACAGTACTCGCAGTACATCAATTATAGAGGAACCACTTGTCCCTCGAATGGATAGCCGCGTTTCAGAGTCGAACTCTCCTGGCTACCATGAACTAGTCCGTATAGGGTCTCGCGTTTGTAGGAAGTATGCATGTACGAGTTGCTGCTTGGCTCCGAAGTCTGCCTCGTGGCTCAATCAAAAGTTAGGATGAGCTAAAGGCAAAATTTCTGAAGGAATTTGAAACCGTAGAATGGCCGAAAAAATCCATCGAGGACTTGTACGAGATTCGCCAGGGAGAGGGCGAGTCATGCAGGAGCTACTATGACAGATTCATAAAAGTTTACGAGCAAACGAAGAACCTGCCCGAAAATGAGGTCAAAAGAGGTTTCCTGAATGTCATCGCTAAGGGAATGATGAAACTCATTTTGCAATGAATCCGCCAGTGAATCTGTGCGACCTTTTCAACCAGTCCCACATATTCGGATTGACCAAAACGGTTGCTTCACCCTCTGGGAAAGGAATGAATCCAGGTGAATCCAGATCTTCGAAGGACGAAAAAAGAGAGGAACGAAAGGAAGAACGGAGTGAGGATCGAAAGAGAGAAAGAGACCGAGACAGAGAGGTCAAAAAACCAATGAATTTTGATGAATCCGAGTTCATCCCCATTAATGCAAGTCTATCTGAGATACTCTACGAAATCCGTGATCGGAGTGATAGACCAAGACCCATGTGATCCGACCCCAAGATGCGCGACGAGACAAAATACTGTGATTTCCATGAAGATCACGGTCACATCACAGATGAATGTATCACTCTGAGAAGGATTGTCGACAAGATGATCAAATACGGAGAATTGGATAAGTACAAAAAACACAATGGGGGAAACAGAAATGATCGGGGGCCTCGCATGTATCCAAATGAAATCAAAGTGATTATAGAGGAATTCCCCAACAATCACCTCATCAAGAGTCAGATCAATGCCATCAACATCAGAGGAAGGAAGAAACCAATCATTTTGGCTCCGGATTAGCAAGCAATATCGTTCACTCGAAGTGAGCTGGCGGGCCCACCCGGGGCGATGGAGCTACCGATAGTGGTGCAGGTTGGAATAAACGACTTTGGCATCAACCGAGTCCTTCTCGATACGGGGGCCGCTCGAGATATCATTTACCTAGAAACTCTGAAATAGTTGAAGATTAGAACTTTGAGACTTAGGCCTTATCTAGGGATGTTAGAGGGGTTTTCCAAGGATAAGGTGACCATTTTGGGCGTCGTTGATTTAGACGTTGAGGTCGGCGATCAATCGCCGTACCGAAAAGAGAAAATCGAATTCCTAGTCGTCGATCTGCATTTGCACTACACGGCAATCCTGGGAATCCCGTCTCAAAGGAAATTCCAGATGGTTGTTTCAACACCCCACTAAAGGGCAAAAAAATTTATAACGATAAAGGAATTGGAATGGTTGTAAGTCGCCCCAGAACCCTGCTAGAACATGTAACCACGAATCGAAGCGACGTTCCAGCAAGAGGAATCTACAAGAGGCCTTAGATCTAATCCTACGAATCAGCCTCCCAACGAGCCTGAATAGACACAGTTGAGGTGACGGAGGCTCGGAATGAGCCGAATCTGACAAAGGAGGCAGTGGAGATCAACCAAAAAGAGAATAGAGGGTCTGAGAAAGTCATTTACGAAACACTTCAAGTCAGAGACGAGTCCGATTTCACGGCCCTGTATGAATTAATCGAGGTAATCATAAATGAGAAATATCCTGATCAGAAAGTGAAAATAGGCGGGCAAATGGGAGAAAAGGAAAAAGAGGAGCTGATAGCAATGCTCAGGGAAAACTAGGATGCATTTGCTTGGGTAGTCATAGACATGAGAGGCATAGAGCCTGAGGTTGCCCTGCATCATTTGAATGTAGACCCGCGTTTCAAACCCATACAACAAAGGGCCAACCAGTTTTCCAAGGAGATAGAGTAAGCGATTAAGATCGAGGTGAACAAGCTAGTCGAAGCTGGGATTGTCAAAGAACTCCAATACCCGACCTAGGCTAGCCAATGTGGTGATGGTTAAGAAGCACAATGGGAAGTGGAGCATGTGAGTCGATTTTACCGACTTAAACAAAGCTTGCCCGAAAGACCCTTACGAGCTGCCATGGATCGACAGAATGGTCGATCGAATAGCTGGGTTCGAAATGCTAAGTTTTTTGGACGCGTATTCTGGATATCATCAGGTAAGGATGGCAAGTGAGAAAGAGATGACGACTTTCAGGGCAGCATGCGGAATGTTTTATTATGAGATGATGCCTTTCGGTTTGAAGACGCCGGATCCACTTATTTCGGTTCCCAAATCGGGAAAAATATGGAGGCATACATCGATGACATGGTTGTCAAATCTGCCCGAACCAATCATCTGACGGACCTGCATGAGACTTTTGACAACGTCAAGATGCATTCTACGAAGCCGAATCCTGCGAAATGTACTTTCGGTGTTCAAGCCGGCAAGTTTTTGGGCTTCATGGTCACCCAGAGGGGAATCGAAGCGAATCCGGAAAAAATTCAAGCCCTGGCAAAAATGATGGAGCCCGCTTGTGTGAAAGAGGTTCAGAGACTAAATGGAAGGATCGTAGCTCTGGGAAGATTCGTCTCAAAATATGCTAACAAGTGTCTCCCGTTCTTCAAGATTCTCAAAGGGAATAAGTATTTCAAATGGACCGAGGAATGCTCGCAATTCTTCAGAGCCATCAAGACTTATTTGGAGAGCCCCCTGTTAGTCAGTCCTATGCTAGGGGACGAACGTTTTCTTTATTTGGCGGCCTCGGACCGGGCCGTTGCTGCTGTTCTTGTCAAGGAGGACGGGACCCTCCAAAAAACCGTTTACTATGGTTCAAAAGCCCTCAGTCCCGTTGAGAGCCGTTACCTAAATGCAGAAAAATTGGCTTACTCGCTTGTCATAGCAGCCCGGAAATTAAGGGCTTACTTCTCTTCACACACGATCGTCGTACTGACCAATGGTCTGCTACGACCGCTGTTGCACAAGCCGGACCTATCATGTCGCTTGCTGCGATGGGCTATCGAGTTAACCGAATTCGACATCCGATACGAGCCTAGAAAAGCAATCAGGCTCATTCTCTAGCGGACTTCATAGTCGAAACGAGCTTCAATGAGGAAGAATCCGCCATACAGCCTAGCTCACCGAGCGTCGATGATTTAAATACCCCAACAGTGGTCGCGCCGCAAAGACCGAGTCATTATTGGCAGATGTATGTCGATGGAGCCGCGAGCCAAAATAGCTGTGGAGCCGGGGATAAAACTCTCGGAGCCAGGTTCGTCTGAAGAGATCGAGAAGGACTTAAGATTTAACTTCATGGCCTCCAAAAACCAAGCCGAATACGAAGCGGTCATAGCTGGGTTAGAACTGGCCAAAGCAATGAACGTTGAAAACGTGGAAGTTTTTTGTGATTCAAAGGTAATAGTATGCCAGATCAATGGTGCCTTCGAAGCAAGAGACGAAGTATTAAAACAATATCTTAACCTTGTCAAAAAGCTGAGAAGCAGCTTCAAATACTGCGAGTTCTAAAACATACCACGCGAGCGGAATGAATGAGCGGACTATCTGACCAAACTAATCTCCAAAGATGAATTCAGTGGTCCCTCTGTCATGTTTGAGTATCTCGAAGAGCTAGCCGTCTGTCGGGCCAAAATAATGGATATTCAACCATCGATCCCGTGCTGGATAGACGAGATTAAAGCATATATAGAAAATGGGAGTTTACCCGAAGACACCAAGGAGGCCTAAGCCTTAAAGAAAAGAGCGGCACGCTATACGATCTTGAATGGAATTCTATACCGAAGATCTTTTTCAAAGCCACTACAACGTTGCGTCCGACCAAAGAGGTACAAGGAATATTGACAGAGCTACATGAGGGGGTATGCGGAGGCCACCCCTCCAGCCGCACTTTAGCCCAGAAAGCTTTATTACAGTGATATTATTTGCCAAAATTGGCCGAAGACACTGAAAGTTACGCTAAATGCTGCGACAAGTGCCAGCGTTTCGCTGACATCCCAAGGCTACCCTCAGTAGAGCAAAGCATCGTCGTCACCGCAAGGTCCTTCAACATGTTGGCGATCGATCTGATCGGTCCGTTAAAAAGAGGCCGGTCGAACTGCGAATACGTGGTCGTCGCTGTGGATTACTTCACGAAATGGATCGAGGCAAAAGTGCTTGTGAAGATCTGTGCCAGAGATATAATACAATTTCTACTGGATCAAGTTTGGACTCGATTTAGGGTGCCACAAGCCATTGTATCCGACCACGGTCCACAGTTCAGAGATGAGTTTGATGAATTTTGCAAAGAACATAATGTCAAACATTGGCAGTCCTCGGTATGCTACCCCCAGGGAAATGGTCAGGCAGAAAATGCCAATAAGCAAGTGTTAAAGGTGTTGAAAAAGATCCTGGACGAGAAGGCCGGGAAGTGGGTAGACTACCTACCTGAAGCCCTCTGGGCGCTCTATACAACCCGAAAGATAACAACGGGGCAGAGGCCATTCGCGTTACCTTATGGGTCAGAGGTGATGGCACCCGTGGAAATGGCACTGCTGAGTATAAGAGTCTCCCACTTCGATGAGGCTGACAACATCACCAACCGACATATCGAACTGGACCTTGCCGAGGAAAAGCGCCAAAAGGCTCACGCTCAATCGGTTAACTACACTACAAGAAAAAGGGATTTCAATGACGGGAATTTAGTGACGGGTCGAAATTACATCATTAAATGGTAAGTTATAATGACGGTACCTAAAGTTTTTTGCTGTTTGATGACCAAATATCAATTCCCGTCATTAGTGATATTGTTTCCCGTCATTATGTGTCCAGTAAAAAATTTCCCATCATTATTTATATAATTTTTAAATAAAATCAAAACTTTCTTTAAAAAAGAATTTAAAAAATTCAATCGACCCCATTATCATCTTTATCATATCCATTCATTCCTAATAAAACCTATGTACATTTTCATTCCCTTATTCACGCCGATAATCATAACCCGATTCTCCGCCCTCCACCGCCGCTTTGTTCTTCACTACCCGCCGCCGCAACCGCTCGCTCGCCGCTCGTTGTTTTCTTCGAAGTTTGAATATTCGATGCACGCCGACAACCATAACCCTTCGTTCTCTACTCTTCATCGCCGCTCTGTTTTTCATTTTCCACCGATGCCTTTTTCTTCACTGTCCGCCGCCGCCACTACAAGAAAACTGTATTTTAATGAGGAGAATTGAATGAGGAGCTGAAAATTTGTCATTAAATGGTAGTTATAATGAGGAGACGTGTTTGTTGATGACCAAATTTTAATTCTCCTCATTATTCATCATATTTCTCCTCATTAGTGGTAAAATAAAAGTATTCTCCTCACTATATACCCAATTTTGTTTTTTGAAGGTAGTTATATACCCGATTAAATCAAAGATATTGTTAATGACACCACAATCGATGTACTCGGGCATTACACTTCGTATGAATTTCAACTCGAAATATGTTTTCAACCTTTTAGAGTCAAATTTCTACATAAATTTTTTTTGATGCAATTTCTGCATAAATTTAACTCTAGAGATATCGGGTTCGTTCTAATACCTCAACAATAAATTGACTATAATGCCAATAAACAGTGTGTTATTTTTTTATGCATATCATTACCATTTCTAATTAAAAAACATATTATCCAGCTTATTATTCCAAGTGCGAGTGAGAGAACCCTAAATCCAGTAGAGACACCGTTCCCATCCTGTCCTAGCGCCGCCGTGGAAATGTGAGGTTTCACCTTTGATTGCAAGTCCGATGGAAAAGACCGAAGTGCCTAGTTTTACATCGATGATCTCAAATCCGTTCCTCAATCTTTGAGCTCCGGCGAAAGCTCGTTCAGGCTGCTACAACCACCGACTACTCCGGCGGTGTTCAGTCCTCTTTCTCCTTCATATCTCCTTCCTCTACCGTCATCCAGGTGTTCTACTTCTATTTTTGTCCAAACTACATTACCGATCTCGTTTTGTCCTGTTTGTTATACTATTTTGTTATTTTGATCTTATTTGATAATTAAGATTATGAATTGGTGTGAAATGTCTCTTATGGATACCTGGGGTGTATTTTGAAGAGTAAGGGAATTTTGGCGTTATCTAGAGCTTGATTTGGCGGTGGCTTTAGCTTGATGTGGTTGAATTTGCTCTTGCGGAGTATTAGGCATGAGCAGATTTGTATATGCAGATAATATATTTGTTTGCAAAACAGAGAAAATCTAAATCTTTCATGATAGGACCATTTACTATATTAGTAGTATAGATGTTGTAAAACATGTCAACATATCTCTACCTTCTCAATATTTGTACATATTGACATTTTCATGATTCCCTAGGGTGTGTCCTTTGACATATTTGTGCTTATAGCTGAATTCTCTTGCAATCTCCAGGATGGTTCAGGGCTTGGGGAGAAGAGCACTTTGAAAACGGGTAATAGATCTTCACTCGGCAAGTTCAATATATGATCTTTACTCTTCACTCGTTGCAATCCAAAAAAGAACATCATTACTTATCTTACAACTCTGTTACATGCCTTTAGCGAAACAGAGTTATTTTAAAGGACCCTTTTAACATACCACAATCAACTTATTGTTGCACCACATTTGTCTAACACCATGCTGAAAATCGACTGGTTAAAAGTCAGATATATATCATATAATTGACCTTTTAAACTCCGATTAGCTTATTGGGGGACATCTCTAAAATCTGATTGAGTGTTCCTTGCAAGCATAAGGAGATATTTGGGGGGAAATTGATATTCAACTTTAAAAACGAAGCAGTCATTACGAAATTGGGTATGTAAGTGAAGGTATGTGTACTTGAGATAAGCTACAGGGGAGCTGTGCTGATGCTAAAATATGGTGCATACAAGTGTTAGTTAATGCCGTTTTCAATATAAGATGATGTAACTTGACACTTTTTACGATACGAGTAATCCGTATATTCCATAAGCTTAATTGGGTGATGTATATATGTGGTAGGAGCAAATGAGCTATGAGCCTTTATCACTCAATGACGGTTTAGTGATTAGCAAATTCGGGATTTCTGTATTTATGCTTTTCTTGTACTATTAGATCATTCTTTTGGAAGTTTTAAGAATGGTGTTCAGTTAAGGTAGGAGGTTCTATTGTTAAACCTATGTTTCAATTTTTTGCAAGAAGTTATGATTTGTGTTTTCTAATATCGGTGTCTTCCGAAATCTACGTCGCTATTACAAATAGGTTCACGCTGCGTACTTGATTCATGATGATTTGCCTTGCATGGATGATGACCCATCACAACATGGACAACCATCAAACCATACAGTGTATGGTGTTGACATGGCAATATTTGCTGGTGATGCTTTGTTCCCATTGGGCTTCAGCCATATCGTGTCCCACACTCCAACAGATTTAGTTCCCGAGACTCTCCTTCTTAGGGTCATTGCAGAGATAGCCCGAGCTATAGGATCAACGGGAATGGCTGCTGATCATTTCCTCGACCTGGGTCGAGGACCGAATGCAGTTGATTTTGACCTTATGTTAGTTGTATGATTGTGCATCAGATCAGTATGCTGCCACGTTAATTCTATATTTGATACATGTTTTGTTAAGAAGTGTTTGAAGTGTGTAACATCTTATAGGGTTAAAAGAGGCCAACAAGGTTAATATGTTTTGTGTCTGTCTTGACTCCTATCTGTTTCGTAAGCCCTGGTAAGCTTAAATGATGCCTTCTTACAATCTGATTAAATGATCTGTTTTGTGGTCTATTCAAACTGTTGAAGTATGTCTTCTACTTAGTTTTTAGTAGTATGTTTTGTTTTAGGTTAACTCTAAGTTGGCATCAACTCCTATACTCTGTCTAGCTGGTCTATTATCATTCAAGGTCAGTGATTTAATTTGTTATGCTTGGATCATGATCTGCTTTATAGGAGTCAAGTTATTTGATTGCATTAGGTCTTGTGCATCATTTAGTCTTTCTACTCTGCTTCTAAAATCGGTGCGAATGCTCTCCTTCATGTATTTGACATTCTACGATGCTCCTAAATTAGTTGATCTCTTTATCAGTGTGAAGAACACAAAGAATTTTTTGGATATTCTGGATGTAATGTTTTCTTTTGTATTGTTTGATTCTCATGATAACAGCTTCCTCGTCGCCCGTGAAGCTATCGGGTCACCTCATTGTACATTGGCTAGGGACTTGATGGTAAGTTGTAGTTGGACTTGATGGATTAACATATAATCTGTTTAATGTATCAAGATCATATAAATGTATGCTAAACCTAATTTGTAGATTATCTGTGAGGCTGAATGAGTCACATGATTTTCAGTTACAATGTGCAAAATATTATGCCATGACAGATGACTAATTGAGTTTCCTACTTGTCAGGATTCTGGAAGTTTAGGGTAAAAAATGCTTGAAAGTTGTAACATTTTATAGTGGTAATAGAGGGAGTCAAGGTTTGCATGTAAGGTCCACGCACTAATATTTACTGTTTATATTACTAATCGATCTTGAGCAAAGTTTTTATTTTTTCTTTAATTTTTTTAAACAGCTTAAACAAACAAATAATATACATAAATCAATAAATCATAACCCCGTATGCCTTCATTCATCTAGGTGATAATATAAATGCGGCTCAGGTAGAAATGGTAATGCCGATCAAATGAATAAGTTTTTTCATAAATTTCTCTGATTATAGCAGGTTGCTTGTGTATGGAGGATAAAAGCATTGGAAGAATCATGTATTTTTATAAAGTCAATGATACTAAGGTATTGTATTCATTCATCTATACATTTATTTCATGTGTAGGAGAGCATAGACACTGATGAGATGCATGTCATGAATCTCTATATGGTATTATGATGCTCACTGAATTTGTTTGTTTTAATTTTTTGGTCTTTTGTTATGCCTTCCATTTCTATAGCTGAGGATTGATATTACACCATCTTGTGTCAAAGGTCCATCTCTTACTTGAACTAATGCAGAATCGATTACTTAATTGCAGTTTTCATTTTATGTTTATACATACAACGGCTGATGGGGTGTTATTGCTTTGCATTGGATGCTCTAAATGGCTATGATGGATGGGTATCAATTGAAAGGGGTCATACTGCATCATTTGAAAAGGAGTATCCTGAGACAATATTCCAGCAATCAAATATGTATAAACAAGCACTTTCCATCAGCCAATTACTGTAGTACGCAAGCATATTTTGAAAGGTATTTTGTAGTAATGATCAAAGCAACGTGTTTCTTTTGGGGATGCGATATTAGAAAATCCTTTAAATTAACATTTATATGTAACTTATCTTTTGGGAATAATCTATTGTTGTATATATTGATGGATTTCATTATTATAAAGCTTATATTGGTCTCCTTTATTTAATGTGGTTTTGGGCTTCAAAATTATAGATGAGGAGATGTATTATTAATATTTCATGATTTAATGAGGAGATGTATTATTAATATAGTTTTTTGTCCAGAAGGACAAAATTATCATAAAAAGGGGATAGAAGGACATTGTAATTTAATAAGGACAAAAGTAACATTTATGAAGTAACATATATGAAGTAACATATGTGAGATAAAGTAATATGAAGAACAATTGTGAAATATAAAGTAACATTAACACGTAAGTAACATTTTTAAAGTAACATTTGTGATTTTTGTTCTTTATAATCGTGAAAATATTACTTTTGTCATGACCCATTTATCAAATTTTTTGTCCTTATGGCCCCTTCCCCCTTATTAATATTTCATGATTTAATGAGAATAAAATGGTTTTTTAATGAGGAGTTATGTTGTCATTGAATCTTTATTCAATGAGGAGTAAATGGCCTAATAATGAGGAGATTAGTCATCACTAAAAATAATTTTAATGAGTAGAATATATCCTCATTAAATGAATGATATAATGAGGATATAATTAATGAGGAGTTTCAATTCTCCTCAATGTATGTCTTTAGCGGCGGAAGCGATAATGAGGAGTGACTTCTCCTCATTAAAAGCCTTTAATGAGGAGAAATTGACAATTAATGTGGAGAATCCTCCTCATTAAAAGCCGAATTTCTTGTCACAAGCACGCCGCAAAACGACACCACGACAAGCGAATCCGTAACCACTCTTTCGCAGTGAGAGATTTCGTGCTGCGTAATAGGAAGGCAACCGGCTAACAAACGGATAAGGGAAAACTGGCCGAAAACTGGGAAGGTCCTGGGCAAGTATCGAGGATAGTCAAAAAAAGGACCTACATCCTCAAGGATAAAGAAGGCTGCGAGTTAAACAGGCCCTGGCACGCCGACAACTTGAAACGATATTACATGTAAGGGCAATAAACTCAACCTTTTTATTGAAACATTTCCTATAAGGGCGTTCAGCCCGTTTTATTATGATCAATGATATTTTTTGAAGCACGAACAAATTCTTTCTCCAACAAGCAAAGCTTCTCCGACACAGAAAAAGGAAACCCAAAATCACAACAAACGAGAGAAAGTGATCGCAGAATGAAAAAAGTCAATTTATTACAAATTGTAGGAAATTTTTACAATGGAGCAAAAAAAAAAGAAGCTACATCTTCTTCATACATCTGCTTCGGGATGAGCATAATATCGGTCTGTGGTAGGGCATACCGACATTCCTCGGCTTCAAATACATATGCTTGAGATCATCCAAGCGAAAGGAAGAGGCAAAACATCACTCCTCAAGGTACCAAACATGATTGCCTCAAAGTGGATCAGGGGACCCCAGTTGATGGTCGTCTCAAGAACCGAAAGAGCGTAAAGGACAAACGCTTCAACATCAATAACCTCATTAGGGTCCGGCATACAAAAGACCTGCGTGTTTAGGAAGTGCTTCCATTCCCTCTCCCTCCGATCCAGCATGCCGGCTATCACATCTGTGCCCTCAACCCACTCGTTCCTAAGCAAAAACTGGAAGGCGTCAAACCGAGCGCCATAATAACCAGTCCTCTCCTCGAGATCAAAAAAGGTATCGTAATCCTCAGCAGGATTGGGAAGGCCGTAAAAGTCATTTATGGCGGCTGGGGTAAATTCCACCATCACCCCACGAATGGTAACGGTGGTGGTGCGATCGGCGTGGCCATTCTCTGACAAAACAGAGTAGAACTCACGCGCGAGGGTTAAATTGTACACCCCAACCGGAGTGGTGAGAAAATTCCTCCAGCCATTAGCAGTGATGATAGCCCGGTGGCCTGGCCCGATACGGCCCAGATTCAATCTCCTCTCCACCATATGATCATCCACAGTACGCTCAAAAGCATTGGAGCCTTGACTGGAAGAGTCAGAGGAAGACATGGCCAAAGTTTAGAAAACTAGAAAATGAGGGAATGAAATTTTTCGGAAAGACAAGATATTTAGAAAAGTTGTAAGATAGAAGGAGATGGTTCCCCATTTTTTTATAGATCCAAAAAATCAAAAGGCGGGAAGACCAAAGGTCACGATCGCTCGAATTTTAATTCAAGTCTCTACAGTAACCGAGCCGACGCTTCGAAAAGAGCAGTCATAAAGGCATCAGATGAACAAAGAGTCATTAAGACGTCGGTTGAGTGGAGTTATGATGCTTCGCGGTCCCCGAGAAACCAAACCGGCTGAGTCGAAGCCGAACTTAATCGGCTGCCCCATCAAAACTAGGGGTCATTATCGGACACGGGAGAGTTCTGTTTTCAGAGGCGCTCTCATCCGCCAAAGAACCGGGGCCACAGGTAAAATTCAAAATTCAGAAACGCCAAAAAACGAAGAAGCAAATACAGTACGGGAAATGATAAAACTGGACTATATAAAACAAGAGCCGTCAAGGCCAATTTCTTACAAGAAACGACAAAAGCAAAGCCTAAAGCTATTCAAAATCAGAGTCGTCTGTCGGCGAATCCGAAATGACTAATGTATGCTCCACATTTGCACGTTGCGGAACCACCACGTCATCATGAGAAACGGGCATCCTGGGGGTGCGGACACACAAGCGGAAAATCAACCTAAGAAAGGGGATAGGCTCATGGAGGTCTGTCTGGGCAGTAAATGTAATTATTGCCCGGTAAATCAGCAGACCCCAATCAACCTTGACGTTATCGTCGGCCTGCATGATCACATAGAGAAGATGAGACTCAGCCTCGGATATCTCCTCGGCATCAAACATGGGTAACACACGAGAGTTGATAAATCTTTTCCACTCCCGGTTGACCTGGCGCATCTCCGAAGCATAACCCTCAGGCAAAGGGTCCCAATCACCATGTAGCAGACGCCTAAGAGCAGCGGCCCTATAAATCTGCCTCCTAAACTCACTACTGAGGCCTCAAACCGTCTCGTAATGCAAGTATGGGGGGATAGCAGGTAGTTCAAAAAGCTCGTTAATAATGGTAGGGCCAATGGCAACATTAACCTCCCGGAGAGGAACAACAGTGGGAGCGTTCTCGGTCAAAGCTACTATTGACAACGCAGAATAGAACTCCCGCACCATGGTGGCGTTATATGGACCCTGAGGTGCCTTGAGGAAGCTAACCCACATCAAATGGGCAACGCGCTCACACTCGATATAACAGATCTTCTGAAAATTCAAGCCTCTCTCTGCTAACATGGGAAGTTTACTGAAAATGGAGAAATAATTAGCAATGGCCAAGGGAGAGGCCGTATGGAAAAAGGGAGAATCACCAAAATTTTCCATAACAACGGGGAAACAAAAGCTCAAGGAGGAAATATTCTGGAAGGAAGAGAAGCAGAGAAAAGATGTGTTTGGAGTAAGAGCAAAGCTCCCTCCTTTTATAGCGTGAGGAAAATAATCCAACGGAGGAAATAAAGCTAATCAGACTGTCAAGATGGAAAGTCGGTTCGGATTTTAAAATATGAATAAGCATTAATGGCGGGATAGTTATCGGAACAACTGATAGCAAAATACTTAACCGCAAACTTTAACCGACAGAGTATCGGGTCAACGGGAGTATAGTGGTCACAAGGTCGAATCCACAGGGAGTAATAGTGAAGTACCAAAGTCGACGTCTAAACTTGGTTCAGGTCAATATTAAGTGAAAAGTATTATAGCTAATGCAGAAAAAAAATATTATTCTAACGGATTTATCTAGGTGATTAAAAGGCATAGCCGAACTACTATCCAACAGGTTACTTTTACCCTACGGGAAAGACTTGACAAGGAGTGTGTCTTAACCGACCTACCTATCCAATTCGGTTTATATGACATCAACGGGTGTCAACTCATTATTCTTGCGTTAAGGTCTAAACAACTCTCGCTTAACCCCCTATACTAGGCTTATTAACCCTCCCTTTAGAATGCTAACTCGCCTAACATGGTTGACCAGAATAATGAGCCGCTCGGGAACCGATAAGAACCTCACATAGGCATAGTCCTAACGTCTAGCTAGGTTGTCAATCTAACAATCAAGGCTATGTCTAGTGATTCTAATACCCGTATCCCACACCTCGCCGCAAAATACATATATAAGCTCGATGTGTGTGTAACAGTGAACAAGGTTGTCAATCTCATTCAAAGCTATTAAAACAATCAAAACAAGTTTTAGAACATGAATTCATCATACAAACGTTCAATTAAGCGCTACACAACTCCCATCTCATCCCCCTTTGGGATTTTCACCCGTTTTCACATAATTCAGCTACACAACTACTTTAGCTACTCATGATGGAATTGAAAAACGAAATAATAATGAAAGCGATAATCAAAGACATAATCAAATAATTGAAAGGCAAAGAAATAATTACCATAAAAGATGAAACCTTGAATTGTATGAAAATCTCCTTCAAAAGATACAATCTTGGATCACGAATCGAAAATCTAAGCTATGAAAGTTGTATAGAGTTGGTAGGAATTAAATCTATGATTTAAGGATTGAAACAGCGTTTAAACTAATGCAAATCGCCCTAAAATCGCCCCTAAGAAACCCTAAGACGTCTAAGTACTCAATAGATATAATATGGGACCGAAAAAAAGGGTTTTTACAGGTTTTTGCCGCATCCCGACCGCGAACGAGCGTTTGTGGCAAGGCAACCGCCCGTTTGCCTGAAAAGCCAACTCGCTGTCCTCAGTAAATCAGCAATAACATTTTGTTTGGAGCTCCTATTTGAACAATTCAAGATGTGTTAGAAAGGTCGTTCAATTCCCTACAACTTTCATGAAGAAGAATTTGCCAGGAAATTCCTCCAAGATGGGTCAAAATAAAGATTAACGTTATAGGTACAGTGAATCTGATGCTGTCGGGGCCAAATGCCAGTTTGCCTTATACGAGTCAGGCTGAACCCATCCAAACGTGCGTTTGAGGTGATTTGGACGCTAGTTTGCCTGAAAACCCAACTTTCAGTATCATGTGAACGCCCGTTTGAGCTGGCCAAACGCTAGTTTGGGGTAGGCTTCAGTATTTTCATCATAACATCACTTCTAGGGCTCCAAATGAGATGATTCAAAATGCGTTGGAAATCTGATTAAACGATCTACAACTTTCATCAAGACAACTCTTCCTGAAAGTGTCTCCAAGTGTGACCAAAATTCCCCTGAAGAGACTGGTTCAGATTTCGTCAATGATTCTTCACTCTTTTCTCCTCCTTGGCCCCAAATCTCGTTCTTTCTCGAGACTCTCTTCCTTATTCTCGACCTTATACATCAATATAAGCCTGTAAACAATGACACGAACACCAAGGCATAATATACATTGATGGAAACCTAACAAAATCCACATAAAACACGAGTTTTTAGGACGAAACCGCCTTTAGTCTCGAAACATGCATATAAGTGAATATCGTTCATATCCTATCCATAATAGTCCAAAATAACCATGAATAACTCGTAAAAGGAGGTAATCTCATATAAGAAATACACTACAATTTGACTCCCATCAACTACCCCCCACTTAGCTTTTGCTCGTCCTCGAGCAAACAAAGCGACTCTAAAATGTAACATAGAGTCAACATTGTAGTCATACACGGGATCATAATATGCAAAGGGTAAGTGAAAACAACCAGGCAAATGCAATTGAGTCTAATCCTCCCTTATTACAAAAACAGAATGTGAGTGTGTGCATAGCTTCTCATTCATTCATCACAGTTAACCGGTTCAGATTATAGATGCATGACTATTGTTGTTACACCAAAGGCTTATACTTCATAAACATCTCCACTAATCGAGGTCAAATCAAGGCTAACTAAGGTCAGGTAGGACTTGCAAAGTTGTAACGTTAGGCTAGGGACGGGGTTAAATGAAAGGATAAAAGAAATATCAAAAGAGAAAAACGAGTGAGCTTAATCAAAACTTCTTGAAATTGCCTCATAACTCACCTCCTTAGCTTGGCTCAAGCAAGCATTCTCCTTCTTTACTCTCAATTCCAAACATAATTCAATGAAAACTCGTCCACCAACGCCACTTTGGAAGAATTAATACACGGCCTTCATCAAACATTCTTTGACTCAACTTTTTTCAAACACTTTGTTCCATTTTTTTTTGACTGATTTTGTTTTTTTTTACTTTTTTTTTATAAACCAAATACCAACAATTTTTGCTACCCATTCTCATTCGTAGTATTCTCATTCGTAGTATAAAAGAATCACCAACACCACACTTTGATACACATCTTCACCACCCCACACTTGTGCTAGCAAGTGTGCCCAAAATAAGATTAAAACTCACTCGTAGGGTGCCAAAGAAATGTAGACCACAAATAAAGGCTAAGGGTCGGTAATTATAGGCTAATCAACAAATGGCTACGTTCGGGTGGGGGTCTAACCATCCTACAAAGGCTCAGAGGGGTTTCTATGGAAATTATGTACAGGGCTGGCTATTTGGCTCTAGTTGGGTCAAAGAAATGCCAGGACCGTCATCCCTTAATCTACCAAGATTGACCTTTCTATTTCGCCTCGAAGTTAATCATATAAGTTCTAGGTTACAAAATAGACTATGACAACTATAAGCACACTAATTACCATAACTCATGATATTGAAGCTATTAAGTGCGTGTGTAGTCCATTTTTATAACATGATCACGACTTAACCCGCATGCATTTACTCAATTGTAGAACACTTAACCTAAGGATATCATGATTCAACATATAACACAACATCAATCCATGAATTTTTTTAAAATATGGCCCAAATTCACACGATATAGCAAAAACTAAGCCTACAAATCATTCAAGTATATGAAAACATGGCATAAAAATGTATCAACAAAAACAGTGAAGCTAAGTCTCCAACCCCCCACTTAAATGAAGCACCGCCCTCAGTGTGTGAGTGAGAAAGGAAAAAAAAACTTAGTTGAACTGTCGGCAAAGCTCATCCAATGCAATGCAACAACCGCAAATGTATCTCCCAGGGTGCCTGTGCTACAAAGTAAACACAAAGAATTCTCTACAACGAAAGGCCGAAACCTTAAGTGTAGGTAACACAAACATGGAGATGTATATATAAAGAAAATATCGGCTATAGCATGCATGTCAAAACAAGAATCGGGTGTAAAATATCCTCTCAGGGTCCCAATAAGATCTAAACAAATAAAGCAAAAAGGTGGTTTGCCTCCCACAAGCGCCTGTGTTTTACGTCGTTGGCTCGACCGAGTGACGCTTAACAAACTCAAATCATAAACGACTCAAAACATCTCAAACATACACTCATCACATAAGCATCAAAACTCGTCAACCAAAATCTAGACTCAAGAAGACCAATAGCTTGAGAAAAGTGAACAAAGCGACAACCATGGAAATTGAATTGTCTAAAAACTTACCTATTTTGGTCCTTGATGCTACCTCTTCCCAATGTGGTCTCTTTCTCACACTTCTTTGAGCCGCATTCACCGGAGGGAGTGAAAACTTGATCTCATAATACTCATCATCACAAGGTGGATGAGTGAAGTAATCCGGGACCATCGTATCAGGAATCACCAATCCATCCGGTAGCTTGAATTTTAGTGGCTCATCAACTTGATCTCGATCCACAAGTGAGCTTGATGGTAGAATGAGCTTTCCCAACATCTTCTTAGTCTCAATCTCCACATAATCGATGACCACGATCGAATCTACCATACCCTCTGTCAAGTCATCATTTTGTATATCGTGGGAAGGCGGTGTAGTAGACAACAGTTGCACCGCTTCCATCTCAAAATCTTGCAGTTCTTCTTCATCCCAGAGCGTTTCATTACCAAAGATTTCTTGCTCACTCAAAACAATAGTCGGCCCCACTGTACACTCCATCAAGGTATCATCAGATATTTCGATAGAATGTGATGGTGCTATGGGTGATCCCAACTCAGTCACTTGCTCCGTCCTAAAAATCGCGAGATCCCTCTGAACATCAGCTAACTCCTTTTGCATAGTTTTCAACTCAGTTTCCATCCTCTCTCGCTCTGCTTCTTTCTTTGGTTGGGCAACTCCTAGCTCTCTACCACTAACCGATTCATCAACCTCACTCTCCACCTGAACTTCTTCACGGTCAGCTTCCTCTGCAAACTTATTCACCTCATGTGCACAAGCCTCTTTTTCATGTTCTAGCTCCCGGGCTTCCTTAAGCGAGAGAAGATCCTTGGATATGTCTAGCAACATGTTCTTCCTACGTGCCCATTCTGTTCTAGTCGTGGAGGTTCTATACTCACCGCGCACACTCCTTCGGTGGAGTGCCCAAATCCGATCCATAGATTCCGTGATCTCCCTCTGCAACTCATCCATCCGTTTCTCCCAGTCAGAACTATGGTGTATCCGCACTCTCTTAACTTTCACCACAAAAACCATCTCTGCCAGCTCCTCTATTATCTCAACTTCCCGTTGTTCTTCAGCATGTCCGGGATCAATCTCGTACTCCTCTTGCGGTTGAGATACAAAATGGTCATACTGACTCTGCTGTTGTTGTATAAGTTGTTGCAGGAGTTGTTGGGAAACATGGTCTTGTTACCCCTCATCCCTTAGCATTTGCAGCACTCGGTTGACATTCGCTTGGTTGAACTCCGGTTTAATGTTCTGGCAATTCTGCTAAACCGGTTGATATTGTTGGACTGGTTGAAAATCACCAATCCCATTCCCCTGATTCCAATCATGCCCGTTCCCATCAAACTGTCCATTATTGTTTCCATTCGAATAACCGTAGTATTGATTCTGGTTTGCACTAGGGCACTGATAATCCCAAGAACTCTGGTTACTCTGCTGCTGATATATAGGTTGAGGCGCATACCATTGTTGTGCATATTGGTTCATTGTCATCCCTTGTTGTTCAGGTTGGTAGTGTGGAGGTGAGATTCTATCCATTGTAGCTTACACTGCAAGATCTCAGAAAACAACACCACACAATCAAAGTATCTCGTCACCACCACCAAAGCAAGAGGTGGTGTGACGCTTCAATATACGAACTCCATCAAGAAAAGAAAAGAAAAAAAAGAAAAAAAGAAAAATAAAAATAAAACGACCTAAGCCCAAGCTTTCAGTCAACTTGCAAGATATTCACCATGTACTCCCCGGCAACGGCGCCAAAATTCTTGATAGCAAAATACTTAACCGCTAACTTTAACCGACAGAGTATCGGGTCAACGGGAGTATAGTGGTCACAAGGTCGAATCCACAGGGAGTAACAGTGAAGTACCAAAGTCGACGTCTAAACTTGGTTCAGGTCAATATTAAGTGAAAAGTATTATAGCTAATGCAGAAAATAAATATTATTCTAACGGATTTATCTAGGTGATTAAAAGGCATAGCCGAACTATGATCCAACAGGTTACTTTTACCCCACAGGAAAGACTTGACAAGGAGTGTGTCTTAACCGACCTACCTATCCAATTCAGTTTATATGACATCCACGGGTGTCAACTCCTTATTCTTGCGTTAAGGTCTGAACAACTCTCGCTTAACCCCCTATACTAGGCTTATTAACCCTCCCTTTAGAATGCTAACTAGCCTAACATGGTTGACCAGAATAATGAGCCGCTCGGGAACCTGATAAGAACCTCACATAGGCATAGTCCTAACGTCTAGCTAGGTTGTCAATCTAACAATCAAGGCTATGTCTAGTGATTCTAATACCCGTATCCCACACCTCGCCGCAAAATACATATATAAGCTCGATGTGTGTGTAACAGTGAACAAGGTTGTCAATCTCATTCAAAGCTATTAAAACAATCAAAACAAGTTTTAGAACATGAATTCATCATACAAATGTTTAATTAAGCGCTACACAACTCCCATCTCATCCCCCTTTGGGATTTTCACCCGTTTTCACGTAATTCGGCTACACAACTACTTTAGCTACTCATGATGGAATTGAAAAACGAAATAATAATGAAAGCGATAATCAAAGACATAATCAAATAATTGAAAGACAAAGAAATAATTACCATAAAAGATGAAACTTTGAATTTTATGAAAATCTCCTTCAAAAGATGAAATCTTGGATCACGAATCGAAAATCTAAGCTATGAAAGTTGTATAGAGTTGCTAGGAATTAAATCTATGTTCTAAGGATTGAAACAACGTTTAAACTAATGCAAATCGCCCTAAAATCGCCCCTAAGAAACCCTAAAACGTCTAAGTACTCAATAGATATAATATGGGACCGAAAAAGGGGTTTTTATAGGTTTTTGCCGCATCCCGACCGCGAACGAGCGTTTGTGGCAAGGCAAACGCCCGTTTGCCTGAAAAGCCAACTCGCTGTCCTCAGTAAATCAGCAATAACTTTTTGTGTAT
Organism: Gentiana straminea; assembly: GCA_036785695.1. Lineage (NCBI taxonomy): Eukaryota > Viridiplantae > Streptophyta > Magnoliopsida > Gentianales > Gentianaceae > Gentiana > Gentiana straminea. The sequence continues at coordinate 331,823 of JAVUPR010000438.1, forward strand.
AGCTCCGATTTGAACAATTCAAGATGCGCTGGAAAGATCGTTCAATTCCCTACAACTTTCATGAAGACGAATTTTCCAGGAAATGCTGCCAAGATGGGTCAAAATAAAGATTAACGTTACAGGTACGGCGAATCTGATGCTGTCGGGGCCAAACGCCAGTTTGCATCCTTGCAAACGCCAGTTTGCCTTATACGAGTCAGGCCGAACCAATCAAAACGTGCGTTTGAGGTGATTTGGACGCTAGTTTGCCTGAAAACCCAACTTTCAGTATCATGTGAACGCCCGTTTGAGCTGGCCAAACGCTAGTTTGGGGTAGGCTTCAGTATTTCATCATAACATCACTTCTAGTGCTCCAAATGAGATAATTCAAAATGCGTTGGAAATCTGATTAAACGATCTACAACTTTCATCAAGACAACTCTTCCTGAAAGTGTCTCCAAGTGTGACCAAAATGCCCCTGAAGTGACTGGCTCAGATTTCGTCAATGATTCTTCACTCTTTTCTCCTCCTTGGCCCCAAATCTCGTTCTTTCTCGAGACTCTCTTCCTTATTCTCGACCTTATACATCAATATAAGCCTAAAAACAAATACACGAACACCAAGGCATAATATACATTGACGGAAACCTAACGAAATCCACATAAAACACGAGTTTTTAGGACGAAAACGCCTTTAGTCTCGAAACATGCATATAAGTGAATATCATTCATATCCTATCCATAATAGCCCAAAATAACCATGAATAACTCGTAAAAGGAGGTAATCTCATATAAGAAATACACTACAATTTGACTCCCATCAACAGCTATCACCGCTAGCACGATTTCCGAAAATGCTCGAAACGGTCAAAGAACAGTAATTAATCAGAAGTGGAAGCTTTGCCCCAGAATGTGTCAGAAAAAGCCGGCAACCGTCAGACTTCACAGCTAGGGAATCTTGAAGCTGCTTTGACTGAGTACGCCTATAAATGTTATCGGACACACACAAAGTAGGGGGGCCACACCGAAATTTTGAAACAAGCCCGGCGGGATCCCCAAGTCAGCGGCTAGCCTTAAGTTGGTTGTTTCAATTCAGATCCACACGTAACGGCAGCTCGGATCTCACTTGAAACTAGGGGGCATACCGAAATTTTCCGACCCGGATCGACTAAAGATTCAACAACCGAAGTAATCAAAACGGATCGCTAGACATTATTGCTCCGATCGAGCTCATAGGCGACCCCGTCTAAAGCAAGGGGTCCGCAAAGTGGAAAATTTTAACTTATGAACTTGACCAAGCAGGCCATTTTGGCGACCTCGACTCAAAGGGCTCATAATCTCACCAAATCGAGGGGGCCGCACACATATGAGCTACAGCGACAAAAAAACATCACAAACAAAACACAAGATAAAAGCCAAGCAGCAACATTTATGAATCAGTACAAAGATGATTATGAGTTTATTAATTACAAACCAAGAAAAATCCAAAAGCCGAAGCTAACAAGGTTCGAAAATTACAAGCGGACCAGCCGGATTCACTTGTCAGAGGGGGGAGTCAATGTATGATCTCTAGTCATGTTCAGAAATTCATCACCGAATTGAGGGGTACCGGTCTCATCCGGACTTTTCCCTTTGTCACCACCATCTTTGGGCTCTTCGCCATCATCTTCGGTCTTGTCATCCGTCTCCTCTGCCTCAGCAGCCTCTCTCTCTACCGCCTCCTACATCAAACGCAGATTGACCTCATTAACGGGAAGAGGATCCCAGACAGGCAAATCATCCTTCCTACATTGAGCCGCAAAATCGGATAACTGCGGCTGAGTACAGGAAAGATCAGAATGATGGGCCCTCAGAGCAACATTGAACTGGGGAGTGAGTTGCCAACTGAGCAGGGTGTCCAAGCTAACCTTGTCGGTCCCAAAAGCCGACCTAAAACACCGGGCAACATGAAAGAACCTCGATCATAATATTGTTCCCAGGCAACCCGCAACTCCTCGAGATGCTGCTCCAGGTCCCTGTCGGCATCAGCCAGCTGCGATTCTAGGACACCGATTCTCTTCTGGCTCTCTACATACTGAGACATAATTCATCCCTCTAGGCCTCAACGGACTTCAGCGACTCACCGACTTCCTGGGCTTTCTTTGCACTGACCGCACTTGCTTTGCGAAGTCGGGCGAGTTCAGACTGAGCCTCGGCGGACTGCTTCTCCGCCCACATGGCTCGTTTCTCCGCCTCAATCGTCTTCTCCCCAGCCGTCATCAACACAGTTTTCAGTTCATGATTCTACCCGAGAAGCTCGACCTAAGAGGCATCATGCTCATGCTCGGATTGGAGAATCTCAGTCCCAAGCTGAAAAGAGAAAAACATCGGTCAGATACAAATTCACAAACCAAAGCAAGACTTCAACAAAACGAAATCACATACCTGGCCAGCGAAGACCCCTAATAGTCCAAAGGCACCGGCCAGGCGTGGAGACCGGCTCGATGAACTTGTGGTCACGGAAGAAGCAACGAGGTCCTCCTGCACATAGCAGGAAATAATGCCACGTCCCATAAGTCGGTCAGCCAGGCCGGGCATAGTAAATCTAGAATTCTTTAAAGGCAGCACATCACCAATAGCAGTGACAACCTTCCCGGCTCCCCTCAACTCCAACGGTTTCTCAGAAAACCCTTTCTCCATCCATAACGTGGGCAAACCCCGAGCACCAACGGGACCCTTCTAGACAGGCGGGGTTATGGGTCGAGGAGGGACAATCGGCTCTTTTCCGCCGGTGTCCCCTGTCTTGCTCGGATTGTCCGTTAGTTCGATCACAGCAGGTGCAATGGTAGCCACCTTGAATTCGGCCCCGTCAAAACAGCATCGACGGCCCCAGATGCGGCCACAACCGCATTACCACCTTGATCCGTGGTTTTCTGATTCTTCTTGAGGACACCCCCGCGTCAATTTCCTCTTCATCAGCTACCTCGGCCAAGGACCTCTCCTTAGCGGCGCCCCTCTTCCTTTTCGATTTCGGCTTTGAATGAGCAACCGAACCTCCCACCTCAGCATTCGAAGGACCGCTAGGCGGGACGGCGTCAGTGGGACAGTCTTAAGCTCCACGTTTGCAATTTTGGTCAGCAAAGTTGCGTTTGCTAGTTTTTTCTTCATTATCTTGGTGAACCGAGCCGCCCTATCATCAACAGCATCGGACATCTTGCCTGAAAAATACAGAGAGTCGGTTACAAATTGCAAGACAAAAATAAAGGCTGATAACGGGCAAGAACCAAAGGAAAACAAAGAATGACATGAAATAATAAAAGGGAAAAAAGCGTTACATCGGTCTTTATTCTGGCGCCTCCCGGGGTTTCCGAGGCAAACCTGACACCTGGATGGGTAGGTCCTAGAGTAATGGCACTCCACGTACAAATCCTTTTCGGACAGCAGGGTCGAGGGCTCAACAACAGCGACATCACCTGAACCAGAGCCGGGGATACCGGCCCAAGCACTATAAGGTCGACGAATGTCAATCAAGGACCTCCAGCTAAACGTCCTCTCCTGATTCATCCCATCCCATCCGATGAGACTGTGAATCTTGTTGATCAACTCCTATTCATCCTTCTCAAGCATCTTAGGCACCGTGATCGAATTATTCCTCTTCTCGGGCTGCACTTCAAACTTGGGAAAAGGCCAGCCCACCGCGGACTTGACAATTAAGCCGCATTGCTCCCAGTCCTTCACCTTCGCAGGAAGCCAATAAAATAATCAGCAAGCATTGACTTTATTCCGAGCCAGCAGCAGATTACGAGTATCCCATGGAATATTCGTCGCAGCTTTCCCAAAGGTGTAATACCTCAAGAATACGGGGAAGGTAGGCTCATGTTACAACATTCGGCACAGAATGATGAAGGCCGAGACTATCTTCACTGCCCTAGGGACGAAATCGCAAGGCAGGGCAGCCAGCCTCTCAATCACCTCTACGAAAAAGGGATGGAAATGATCCAATGGACATCTACATCCCGAGCATGACGGACGAGGTGTAAAGCGGGAACTTCGAATTTTGAATTCCCAAAATCGCCATCATTACGCCAAGAAAGACGAAACACCCCAGCCAATCAGAGCATGCTTGGGCCACATCAATCGTCACATTGGCCGAAGATGAAAGAGAATGAGAAAAGACAAGGGGGGAACCCCTTTTAGTCGGCTTGGAACCAAAGATTCCGAAAAGCCAACTCAAATGAAGTTTAGGCTACTCTCCCGAATGAAACATTGAATCGGCCAAGGCAATTTGCCCATTACGGCCAGCATATGAAGTCAAGGCTATTTGCCCACTTACGGCTACGAACCGGCTTGGAACCCAAGATTCTGAAAAGCCAACTCAAATGAAGTTTAGGCAACTCACCGGAATGAAACTTCGAATCGGCCAAGGCGATTCGCCCTTTACGGCCAGCATATGAAGTCAAGGCTATTTGCCCACTTACGGTTTCGAACCAGCTTGGAACCAAAGATTCCGAAAAGCCAACTCAAATGAAGTTTAGGCTACTCGCCCGAATGACACTTCGAATCGGCCAAGGCGATGCGCCCATGACGGCCAGCATATGAAGTCATGGCTATTTGCCCAGTTACGGCTTCGAACCGGCTTCGAACCAAAGATTCCGAAAATCCAACTCAAATGAAGTTTAGGCTAATCTCCTGAATGAAACTTTGAATCGGCCAAGGCGATCCGCCTATTACGGCCAGCATATGAAGTCAAGGATATTTGCCCACTTACGGCTTTGAACCGGCTTCGAACCAAAGATTCCGAAAAGCCAACTCAAATGAAGTTTAGGCTACTCGCCCGAATGAAACTTTGAATCGGCCAAGGCGATCCGCCCATTACGGCCAGCATATGAAGTCAAGGCTATTTGCCCACTTACGGCTTCGAACGGGCTTGGAACTAAAGATTCCGAAAAGCCAACTCAAATGAAGTTTAGGCTACTCGCCCGAATGAAACTTTGAATCAGCAATGGCGATCCGCCCATTATGTCCAGCATATGAAGTCAAGGCTATTTGCCCACTTACGGCTTGGAACCGGCTTGAAACCAAAGATTCCGAAAAGCCAACTCAAATGAAGTTTAGGCTACTCACCTGAATGAAACTTCGAATCGGCCAAGGCGATTCTCCCATTACTGCCAGCATATGAAGTCAAGGCTATTTGCCCACTTATGGCTTGGAACCGGCTTGGAACCAAAGATTCCGAAAAGCCAACTCAAATGAAGTTTAGGCAACTCGCCCGAATGAAACTTTGAATCGGCAAGGCGATTCGCCCATTACTGCCAGCATATGAAGTCAAGGCTATTTGCCCACTTATTGCTTGGAACCGGCTTGGAACCAAAGATTCCGAAAAGCCAACTCAATTGAAGTTTAGGCTACTCGCCCGAATGAAACTTCGAATCGGCCAAGGCGATCATTCCATTACGGCCAGCATATGAAGTCAAGGCTATTTGCCCACTTACGGCTTCGAACCGGCTTCGAACCAAAGATTCCGAAAAGCCAACTCAAATGAAGTTTAGGCTACTCGCCCGAATGAAACTTCGAATCGGCCAAGGCGATTCGCCCATTACGGCCAGCATATGAAGTCAAGGCTATTTTCCCACTTACGGCTTCAAACCGGCTTCGAACCAAAGTTTCTAAAAAGCCAACTCAAATGAAGTTTAGGCTTCTTGCCTGAATGAAACTTTGAATTGGCCAAGGTGATTTGCCCATTACGGCCAGCATATGAAGTCAAGGCTATTTGCCCAATTACGACTTCGAACCGGCATGGGACCAAAGATTCCGAAAAGCCAAATCAGATGAAGTTGAGCCTATTCGCCCGAGTGAAAATTCGAATCGGCCAAGATGATCCACCCACTACGGCCAGCATATGAAGTCAAGGCTATTTTCCCACTTACGGCTTCGAATCGGCTTGGAACCAAAGATTCCGAAAAGCCAACTCAAATGAAGTTTAGGCTACTCGCCCGAATGAAACTTTGAATCGGCCAAGGCGATCCACCCATTACGGCCAGCATATGAAGTCAAGGCTATTTGCCCAATTATGACTTCGAATCGGCATGGGACGAAAGATTCAGAAAAGCCAAATCAGGTGAAGTTGAGGCTATTCGCCCGAGTGAAACTTTGAATCGGACAACGTTATCCACCCACTACAGCAATCATATGGAGTCAAGGCCATTTGCCCAGTTACGACATCAAATCGGCTAAAGGCCAAGAGCCCAAATAAGCCAAATCAAAAGGTCAGGAAAGCTACTCCCTACCCGACATCTCGAGATGTCATGGGTACGGAGTAGGCAGGAATTGATAGGCCTGTCCGCCTTCCAGGCCACCGACAGCCACACATAGGTGTCCGGGGACCATAGATAGAAGGAACGGCCGGGCCTTCGCCCATCGAGCATGACCACGCCTGAAACGGGTTCTGACAACAGGCCCGTGATGAGCATAAGGGTAAGAGATCCGCACGAAGATCTCTACTCCAAACACCTGGAGACTATGGACTGACGACTATGACAACTCGCTGAGGATGTGGGACGACCATTCAAGGATCCGCGTCTTCTACACTCAGATGCGACCTTAGCCACCGCCGCATAATCAGTTGTACTTTGTCCTTAATTAGTTGTAATTATGTTGAATATAAGTCGGTTCATACCTATAAATAGGGCTCCATGTACTATTCATAAACAAGGTGGAATGTATGAAAAACAAGGCAAAACTCTGCCTCTTTGATATCACTTTTACTTACAATACACCACCGCCGGAGCTCTTGTTGGGGAGATTTTGCATCATTAAAACAAAAGAAAATTTATAAAACCTATACTACCATGCAAAACTACCTCCTAACCGGCCGAATACCGGGTAGTTGCTAGTAAAGTTGGATAAGTACGGGTATCGATCCTCGGGAAAAGGGATGATGAATCTAATATAATTAATTCTTCTTTATTAACCTAAACCTAAACTAAAACGGAAAATAAACCGGACAGAGGATTGTTAGTCCAAAGCCGGGGAAAAATAAAAAGCAATAAAGACTAAACTACAAACGAAAACGAAAAAAATAACTATTAAGATGATCATGGAGAGCAAACAACGAACAAACAAAATCATCCAATCCAACAAATCCTCTATCTCTATCTAAGGTTATCTCATGACGATTAACTAAAGATGTGGTTCACCTCTCGAAGGTATGAATACTACTTCCGTAGATAATCCGTCTATCAATCTAACATCTTCCAATGTATAGAATTGACGCAAACAAACCAAGGTGCAAGATTTTAAATCTAACAACCTAGATAATTAACCTATCAACTTCCGTTATGTCAAGGTTAAAAATCTAATCTTTCCTATGGTGATCTAAATCTAATCATGACTTCCATCAAAATCAAACATCAAAAGCAACGATCTTCCGATATGAGTTGCATAAACGAATAAACGAATAGAAAAGATACAACTTTGAATTAAGATCACAACATAAACTTAAATAAAAGATAGATAAAACCCGAATGGAAAAAGAGTCAAACTCGTTGAACATGTTCGGCCTCCAAGCATGGAGCTTCGTAAAAACGCAAGCAAGAAAGAAAAAAGAAATAAACATCTAATCTAAAACCTAATCTAACCTCGGATCACCCGAGCACAAGGCTCGGGTGACCGGCCTTGAAACCTCCAAGTTGCGGCCGCTTCTTGGTGTTTTGTGTATGAGAAATTCGATGTAAAATAGGGTTGGGGCGCAGCTGTTTAAATAGGAAAATCAAGTCGGTTGCTACAAGTAACGGTGCCGGACGCCCGTCCATAATGTCGGACGCCCGTCCGGCCTCTCCCGGAACAGATTCTGAACTTGTAACGCTCATATCTCGGGCCTCGTAAGTCGGAATGGAGTGATTCAAAATCCTGTAGAATCCTCTCTTCAAGCCCTACAACTCTTCTCTTGAGGTCCAGAGTAAAATAGGTTGTTATCATATCAAGAACTGCGTTGGAAGTTCAGCGCTACCCGGAATCCCGATTTTCTTCCTCCGGACGCTCGTCCGCATCTCGAACGTTCGTTCCTTCGGCCTTGAACTCGTGCCGACGTTCGTTCACTTCACGTCCAAACTCTCTCGAATGTAAAATACACCTCTCGAACGCTGGTTCCGCTTCTCAAACGTGCGTTTGAATCCGGACGCTCGTCCGCTTATAATGGACGCTCGTCCACTTAGCCTTGACATCGAATTTATTGATTTTTCCATCTTTATCTTGATTGATTTCTTTCCTTATCTCTTCCTATCTTCCATAAACTTGATTGATCCTCTATTATCTCGAAATTAGCTCTTTAGGATCACCTTTTCCAACATAATTGAGTATCTACAACAATAGGAAAACATACCAAAACATAACACAATTCCAAAATAACATAAAATCATACTTTAAGCACATAATTTGTTACATTTTCATATTTAACCATTAAAAACCTCATTTACTCAATTAATCAATTATAAGCTCGAATTCTACGAAAAACATCCATATATGGGGAATATTGATATAAAATATATCCTTATAAAACGTATAAAATCACCCTTAACAACTCCCCCACACTTAAACCTTGCTCGTCCCGAGCAAGACAAAACATAATCATCACTCGAGACAAATAAACATCTTAGCAAATATAAAACATATTCAAGTAGTTTAGAGGTTCACCCAAGTGAGTGTGTGCATAGCCATAATAAATTTCCACTAAATCCACACTTGAAATTGATTCAAGCAAAACTAGCCAACATCCCATTTAAATTAGAAATATAAAAACGATTATAACATGCACCTCACAAAACATACTTATTCCGAAAAGATAATAGGGAGCATTTAAAATATTTCCGACACACTTAGAGGATAGTCCCTACAACATATTTTTCAGTTTATACTAGGGATAGTTAGCAGATAACTAAGGTTTCCAACCATCTTTCCACATTTCCATTCACTAATTTTCTTTATAGTTCAATCAATTCCACATATATAGCATATATGCCCTCATTCCCAGCTATAGGATGTTTCGGGATAACACCCTAGCTGGACTACTATCATCAGGCAGTCGGGAGCTATTGGACCTCATAGTGGTATAGGACATTTCGAGATAATGCCCTACCACACTCAAATCATCGGCAGCTACTTCCGACACTTATTCATATTATTCATCTTAGATTGGTATGCAAACCTTAAATTATATCCCTCCTATCACATTCAAACCTTCAGATATTCACAGTATGTCATACTTTAATTCTAAATACAAACTATTAAAATTTTCAAAATTAGTATGGAAGCAAAGAATCATGCGATAATCATCAAAAAATCTCTAATCAAATGGGCATAGCTTTAAATTATAGCTCATCATTTACTATGGCGTTGAAAAAGTAGTGTTGGGTGAAACAACTAAATTTACTAAATATGCAAAATAACGCAAAAATGATATAAGAACTCAAATGAAGATATGCATTTGTTCACTCGGGACAAAACAAAAATTTAAAAATTAAACACTTTTTCATAGAAATAAAATAGTATGGCAAATGAATGTAGATACCACATAAACCATCCTCTCCCCCACACTTAAACGACAACATGTCCCCAAGTTGTGCAGAAATAAAGAAAGAAAATACTTAGCTGATTGTAGTTCGAAAGTGGCAAGTCTGGAAGTGGTAGCGAGTCAGATCCAGAAATGCTCGACGAAAGCAGTAGACTGTGGACCATCCACCGGAAAACTGGCTTCATCTAAAATCTCACAATTGCTAATGCAAACACCCCGCACACTTCACAAACATGAAATACCTCGGGGAAAGGGGGAATAGAACATACGAGCACAAAATAGAATCGCTTCGGATGGAAAAATCAAACAGGGAAAGTACAGAACATCTAAGCGCCTAAATATGGAAGTTTAATATAAGCACAAAAAGAAATAATAGCTCAGATGGAAAGATCAACACTTAAACTCAGGACATCTAAGAATAAAGCCACAGAAGCTTGTAGATTAATATAGACCACATGTGCAAACAGAAACATCAAACTCCAACTAATAATGATAGAGGATTATACATGGAAAAGAAATCAGAAAGAATTTTCAGATTAAGCTCATATAGAGATGGAACATATACATGGAATATTACACAACAGTAGGCTAGGTGCAACTACATGAAAATATACTACAATGCAGCCTACATGATATGCAATCCTAAAAATAAAAAAATAAATAAATAAATAAATGAAAATGAATTCTGACAGGCTCAGGCTGAGCAGGTTTCGAGGACAACCCTACAGTGACTACGGCCTATGTAGAAACTAAATTAAAGAAAACGAGGTAGTATTACGGAAACCGACAGTTAACTACACTCAGGAAAAATAAAAGAAAAATAGAAAAACAATGCAACTAGATGACATGCAACTAAATGATATGCATCTAAATGATATGCAAAAATAAACGAAAATAAGGGAAAGAAAACCAGCCCACTCAATTGCAACACGACATGTATAAAATAACCGTCTACCAAATAATGACGGAGTTACGATAAACGACAAGATCTTGTTCATTACATGCAAAGTGTAGACGCGCTCTAAGACTCATTGAAGGTGATAGCATTATGGAAACCAACAGTTAGCTATACTAAACAGATATAACTCATATGGAAAAGGACGTAGCATACGGAAAACCGACAGTAGCTACCCATATGAACTATAAAAACAAAGGAAGCATGTAAGTCTTAAAAGCTTAAAAGATTCATCGGAGCGGTATGTAGCATACGGGAACCGACATTAGCTACGGAAAAATAAAAACAGTTATAGCCTACGGAAACCGACATTTACTATAACATAGATGAATCAAGAATGAGAGATAAGATCAGTTATTCAACTTGGATTCATAGATGGAAAAGTAAAACATATAAGTTCAGGACATCTATGTAAACGAAATAAGCCACAGAAGCTCGAATGAAAGAAATCCAAGTTAAACAAAAGCATTAAAAATTAAATCAAGAAATATCAGAACCTGGATTGCAATTCTTCAGACCGGACGGACGTCCAACTAGCGTTCAACACTGGACGAGCGTTCAGAAAGTATAGACGCTCGTCTGGTCCTCAGAACAGGATTGAAAGTATTTGAACGGACGAACGTCCATAAAACCGGACGTGCGTTTACCTGCAAGTTAGGTACTGGACGGGCGTTCACTACCTTGAACGCTCGTCCATACAACGAGTATGCACGAAAGCGGGGAAAAACACAAAACCCTAATATTCCAATTCTAAACACCAAGAACGAGGCAAAGCCACATCAAATTTAAGCACAAACGGTTAGATTAGGTAACAACTAAACATAAACTTCACGTAAAACAAGTTGAGTAAAAAACTTTTGCACATTCTTAACCCTATGGTCATCGAAACACGGCAAAATAAAAACTCTCAACTTGGTATACGCTACTTTTATTGAAATCGAAAATAAACGTAACAAAATCGAGAACTAACAAAACAAGATTCAACATGACACCTATTCCCCGGCAACGGCGCCACTTTTGTTGGGGAGATTTTGCATCATTAAAACAAAAGAAAATTTATAAAACCTATACTACCATGCAAAACTACCTCCTAACCGGCCGAATACCGGGTAGTTGCTAGTAAAGTTGGATAAGTACGGGTATCGATCCTTAGGGAAAAGGGATGATGAATCTAATATAATTAATTCTTCTTTATTAACCTAAACCTAAACTAAAACGGAAAATAACCGGACAGAGGATTGTTAGTCCAAAGCCAGGAAAAATAAAAAGCAATAAAGACTAAACTACAAACGAAAACGAAAAAAATAACTATTAAGATGATCATGGAGAGCAAACAACGAACAAACAAAATCATCCAATCCAACAAATCCTCTATCTCTATCTAAGGTTATCTCATGACGATTAACTAAAGATGTGGTTCACCTCTCGAAGGTATGAATACTACTTCCGTAGATAATCCGTCTATCAATCTAACATCTTCCAATGTATAGAATTGACGCAAACAAACCAAGGTGCAAGATTTTAAATCTAACAACCTAGATAATTAACCTATCAACTTCCGTTATGTCAAGGTTAAAAATCTAATCTTTCCTATGGTGATCTAAATCTAATCATGACTTCCATCAAAATCAAACATCAAAAGCAACGATCTTCCGATATGAGTTGCATAAACGAATAAACGAATAGAAAAGATACAACTTTGAATTAAGATCACAACATAAACTTAAATAAAAGATAGATAAAACCCGAATGGAAAAAGAGTCAAACTGTTGAACATGTTCAGCCTCCAAGCATGGAGCTTCGAAAAACGCAGCGAAGCAAGAAAGAAAAAAGAAATAAACATCTAATCTAAAACCTAATCTAACCTCGGATCACCCGAGCACAAGGCTCGGGTGACCGGCCTTGAAACCTCCAAGTTGCGGCCGCTTCTTGGTGTTTTGTGTATGAGAAATTCGATGTAAAATAGGGTTGGGGCGCAGCTGTTTAAATAGGAAAATCAAGTCGGTTGCTACAAGAACGGTGCCGGACGCCCGTCCATAATGTCGGACGCCCGTCCAGCTCTCCCCGGAACAGATTCTGAACTTGTAACGCTCATATCTCGGGCCTCGTAAGTCGGAATGGAGTGATTCAAAATCCTGTAGAATCCTCTCTTCAAGCCCTACAACTCTTCTCTTGAGGTCCAGAGTAAAATAGGTTGTTATCATATCAAGAACTGCGTTGGAAGTTCAGCGCTACCCGGAATCCTGATTTTCTTCCTCTGGACGCTCGTCCAGTATCTCAGACGTTCGTTCCTTCAGCCTTGAACTCGTGCCAGACGTTCGTTCACTTCACGTCCAAACTCTCTCGAATGTAAAATACACCTCTCGAACGCCGGTTCCGCTTCTCAAACGTGCGTTTGAATCCGGACGCTCGTCTCGCTTATAATGGACGCTCGTCCACTTAGCCTTGACATCGAATTTATTGATTTTTCCATCTTTATCTTGATTGATTTCTTTCCTTATCTCTTCCTATCTTCCATAAACTTGATTGATCCTCTATTATCTCGAAATTAGCTCTTTAGGATCACCTTTTCCAACATAATTGAGTATCTACAACAATAGGAAAACATACCAAAACATAACACAATTCCAAAATAACATAAAATCATACTTTAAGCACATAATTGGTTACATTTTCATATTTAACCATTAAAAACCTCATTTACTCAATTAATCAATTATAAGCTCGAATTCTACGAAAAACATCCATATATGGGGAATATTGATATAAAATATATCCTTATAAAACGTATAAAATCACCCTTAACAGCTCTATAGCTCCACCTCACACCACTACTTATACACACAAATCACAGCCATATATCTGCCACTAATCATCCGCTGAACACCCTAGATAATTTCGACGTTATCAGTTGTTACTCCACCTTTTCCTGGCAGGTTAGCAAAAGGTAAAAAGGCGGAAGTGGAGAAATATTTAATGGAAACCTCTAAAAAGGTTGAAATTAATCTTCCGCTTTTGGAAGCCATGAAGAAAGTTCTGAGGTATGTGAAGTTTTTGATGGAGATTTGTACCACGAAAATGAGGCTGAAATCGAATGAAAGAGTGATGATTAATGAGAATGTATCAGCAGTTATTCAGAGGAAGTTGCCACCGAAATGTAAGGATCCAGGTATGTATGCTATACCTTGCATCATAGGGCATAAAATGATAGGAAAAAGCCATGCTTTATCTCGGTGCATCCATTAACGTTATGCCGTTGTCTATGTATAAGGAATTGAATTTTGGGCCATTAAAAGAAACAAGGGTTGTAATTCAATTGGCTGAAAGGTCGAATTCATATCCCGAAGGCATGGTAGAGGATGTACTAGTAAAAGTAAATGAGCTAATTTTTCCGGTGGATTTCTGCATTATTGATATGGATGATCAATTCTCATCACAACCTTCACTTATTTTGTTGGGTAGACCTTTCATGAAAATAGCTAAGACCAAAATTGATGTTGATAAGGGTACTCTTACATTTGAATTTGATAATAAATTGGTCACATATAACCTTTTTGATGATGTTAAGTAGCCGAACAATCATGAGTCTGTTTTTCATGTTAGTGTCAATGATAATGTTGTTGATGATCATGTTGAAATGAACCTTCTCAAAGAGGAGCTTGAGTTGTGTCCAAGGAGTTTAATAGGTATGGATGCTCGAAAAGAGGATGAGGATGAGTCACTAGAACTTGAGTTGAACAAATGGTTTGAACATTTTGTGCCTATCCATTTAGAAGAAAATGAGGACATTTTGGTTTTGAAGGAAAAAGGTTGGAGTGCATTAGTAACGGAACGCCTAACCCGGATGTTGAGAAGATTGATAGAGTTTTTGGCCATAAAAGAGAATTTTCCTTTTAATCTGAGGTTACAATTCAGTCCAGGGAAGTTACAGATGTGTTGGGGTGCATGGGAAGTACCTTGAATGAATAAGACCGTCTAGCCAAAGACGTTAAATAAAGGCGCTTACTGGGAGGCAACCCAACATTTGAAAAAACAAATAAAAATAATAATAATAAATAAAAAATAAAAAATTGATTTGCTTTTTTTTGAGGTGTTTGGCTTTGCAGGTGTTCGATTCATGAAGAAGGAAATAAGTGGTGCAGTTTTGGTTGTGGGAAAATGGTATGATCATACCATTTCTCGCTATAGGGATGTCAATTAATGGGAGAAATGCAGTTGTGAAAAAGGAAAAAAAACGGTATGATCATACCGTTTTAAAGCTTAAGCTCTGAATGTGAGTATGTTTTGATTGGGAAGGTACAAGTTAAAAATATATATATATATATATATATATATATATATATATATATATATATATTTTAATCAAAAATCAAACTCAGCATTTAGTAATAAAAAGCTATTCTATTAACAAAAAATTTATCCCTGTTCTCCCTAAAGCTTTCACCTCGTCCCTTTTTCCCAAGCCCACCTTCCCTTCCCATGTTTCAACAAAAGAGACTCCGATCAAACTTTTTTCTGGCGCCGGTCACCATTATGCGGCCAAAAAGCAAGGCCAAGAAGAAGATAGTGCCATTACAACATGTGATTTTTGAATCTCCTTCCATTCCTCCAATTGATGAGTCCACCTCTCCTTCTGGCCGATCTCCTTCTCCACCGGAAACCCAGCTGCCCCGTCGAAACCCATGCCGGAAAAGACCACAGCTCGACTCTCAATCCACTAAAAAAAAGCTGAAGACAGGTGCAGTTACCAACAAGTGTAAAGCCCCCACTTCGGTTTCAAGTAAGTCCTCGGTCTCAGCCTCTCTTATCTCATACATATAGATATATTTATCATATCATTTCATCTTGCATAATTGCATTTTTCTTTTACATTTGGCCATACATTGGGGAGAATGTATGTTTCAAGTGTGGGGGGATGTCACATTCATCATACATGTTTATCATTTTTTTTAGACTAGATCATGCATTTGTAAATTTTTTATCCAAAAAAAAAACCACATGTAGAATTGCATTTAGGACTTTCTAGTACCAACAATACGCATACTTGACTCCCTACGAACCTTTTCGTTTCTACCTTTTGTGAAGTAATGAGAATCCAACGGCAAGCAATCAATGTATGTACACACTCTTGTTGATACACACTCATTTTCTAACATTTGTTTATCAGTTTTTGAGTGATAAATCCCTTGAGCCCTAACGAAAGACATTTAAAAAGTGAGGTTTACTTGGCCCAAAGAGTGCACTCGCTCGTGTATTTTTTCATTTTGAGTGGTATCACACTTGGATTGAGTGCTCTAGAACTTGCATTGAAATACATATCGAGACCACATTTGTTCGGAGTCTATGCATTAAGATGATAGAGGCACCTAGGTTTAACCCTTTTTGGCCTACTTTTGTTTGCCTTACCCTCATGTTTTCCCCTAGTTAGCCCCGTCTGGCCTGACCGTTTCTTTGCTTGAGCTCAAAAAATTGAACCAATAGCCGTTTCGATCATTATTTCCCCTCTTTGGTTTAACCCTTTTTGGTTTTGAAAGGTATATGGATGACCTACCGTTTATCTGCTCTTGATCCACCACTGTGTGTAGTTGATGTTATGCCCTTGTCATATTGGATACATGGATTAGTAAATCTCTATTGACTTTGAGGTTAAATTTTTGAGTTGCCTGTATATATGGATTGATTAAAAAAAAACTTAAAAAAAATGAAAAAAAAGGAAGGAAAGAAAAAAAAAATTGAAATAAAAGAAACAACAGTGTGTATTGACAAGCATTTTATGATGAGAAGAGAAGTTTGTGGGAAGTATGGGCCATTCGGGTGAAGTAAATATTTTGAGTAGATGGTGGCTTGTAGGTGTTTGAAATAATGTGGTCATTCATAGTACTTTTCAACACTGTAGCCCTTATTTTATCCTTTTCTATCCCACCTTTGTATGTCCCTAGCCCCGTTACAGCCTTTAAAGACCTCTTGATTGATGTGTGGTATTCGAAATTTTTAGTGGTGGAGACTTAATTAATGTGCAAGCCTATGGTAACACCTTTCTTTGTGTTGATTTTGAGTATGAGTGAATTGTCCCGATACCTTATTCGAACGGTTTCCCGTGAGGACAAGTTGGGGTTTCTTTGGCTTTACCAAACTAAAAGTTGTGAACTAATGTGATAGGGTGAGTTGTATGAGCATTAGTGTGTGGAATATGTTGTTTGATTGCCCTATGTTTTGAGTTACGACACATGAGATGAATCATGGGGTTGGACGTGAGGCATATTTTGGGTGTTCTGGTACTCTGCATACATGTAGAATCATGCATTTTGCATTTTGCATTTCATGGCATAGTTAGGTTAGTACGATGCTCGGGGACTATCATCATTCAAGTGTGGCGGGATTTGATAGGAGCATATTTGGTTGGGATTTTATCGCTTTTTCGATGTCATTTCTAGAGAGATATGCGTTTTCCGGGGAGTTTGGTGTTGTTTTACAGGATTAACAGTGATAATGACATGGAGGAGTGTTTGTGTCATGAAATGCGAAAAAGAGAGGAGTAGCTGAAAGATGATGTTACCGTAAGAAGAGGAGAGAGATTTCACATTTTGACGATTTTGAAGTGTTGGAAGAAGATTCTGAAAATGGTATGACCATACCATTGTCCTAGTGTGAAGCTGAAAATTTACATATGATGAAATGCAAGGGACGAATATTTTAAGTAAAGACAATTTATGATTGGTGGAGACTTCTTAATTCCTATTGGCTGGTCTTTATTATTTTTGATTGGTGGGGTATTTTATTTTATTTCTAATATAACATCTTAGAAACTTTGGGGACCCACCAACAAAAGTTAAAAGAAAGAAAGTGGCGTGAATCCCCAGGCAGCTAGATTATATATTTGGCTTATTAGAATTTTGGAGGACATCACCTAGGGTAGGACATGAGGAACGAAAAACAAAGGATGAATGGCTAAGCTTTTATTTTCCATCTGT
Organism: Gentiana straminea; assembly: GCA_036785695.1. NCBI lineage: Eukaryota > Viridiplantae > Streptophyta > Magnoliopsida > Gentianales > Gentianaceae > Gentiana > Gentiana straminea. The sequence goes on from JAVUPR010000438.1 coordinate 349,274, forward strand.
TTTGCACAGATTAAACTACCGTATGAATTATTTTGTATTTCTACAACAATGGTATGTTTCTAATTTCTTTTATTCCAGTTGAAGAATTATTGAAACCTCGATGTAATTGATTGTGAGATCAAATTGTGTTTCTTCCTTATTAATTTATTAGTATTTGTTCATCTTCCGCTAGAATTTCGTAACGATTATTAATTGGGTTAATTATTTCTGAAGGGTAATTGATAAAACTAATTAATCGATTGTCAATTGAAACGATAAGTCCGTAATTGCTTATGAGTTTTACATTGTGACGAGTGCTATGATTGTACTTGTTCGCACCTGGTTAATCCGCTACCACGAAGATGAATAATCTGGATTAAAAATAACCCGCGTGTGTGTTAATATTCAGAATCGGGTCTCTTAAATATTAATGCTGCCGGAACACCAAACTCTTATGACCGTGTCTTGGAGTGTCTTTCGGTTAGAGTATAATTAACGCCCGTGTCTTAATTATTGATTTAGAAGAGGCTGGTTACTTGGCACATGTCGGTAACTGTAACTGGTTTATTAATAAATTAATAAGTATTTTTGCATCCATGATCAGTCGAGGAAATCGACGTGGAAATAATCAACTTCAGCTGGAGCCTTCCTATTATTGATTTTCGTCATTACTTGATATCACACTTTCATGATTATTAGAATTGTTTATTTTAGTTACTGCACTTTTAGTTAATTCACCACAAATTGGATTTTTATATTTTTGTTCTAAAAGAAAAAATCTTCCGTTCCTTGAGGATTCGATCCCTGCTTCCACTATACTAGTTATAGAGGTTGGAGGTGTTTATTTTTGGTAGTTTAACGACAGACCAGTCAACTGATAATCAAACAACAGATATTAGTCAGCAGAGTATAGCTGTCGGCAGATCTAGAAGAACCAATGTTGGGGTACCTCCAAAGAGGTATGGGTTTGATGATTTGGTTGGATATGCACGTCAAGTTGCAAAAGATGGGGATGGTTTTGAACCTATTGGAGAAAAAGCCCTTTTTGAAGGGTTGAATAGTCAACTTTAGCGCGATTTACAGATAGGCTCCGATGTATGTCATCGAGAGTTAATGATATCATTAAATACTCCATACGGAGTAGTTGATGATGAGATTTTGAATCACTCGATTCGGATGTCGGGTGAATGAGAAATTAATGGCTAAAGTTGGTAGAAAATATGTAGGAGATGGGAGATGAAGGGAGGACCTCGCCCCATTCTCCCACATAGGTAACTTGAGGCTTGTGAGCTCAAGTAATAAGAGCTAATGTATACTCTTATAGATGTGCCCCAAGGGGCAAGGCACTTTTGTGCAGGAGGGTGGACTTAGATTATTCCACGCGCGCGTGCCGCCACCGTCCGTCCGTCTCGGCTCGGCTCATCCTCGAGCTCGGTTCGGGTGTTACTATTAATTTTTTGGACAATTTTTTTATAAAATTAACCATAAAATTAATTTTGGAATATGATTGTGTCATTCGACCAATAAGAATTGATTGAGTCATTCGACCAATCAGAATTCAGACGACACATCATCCGACCAATCAGAGGGTTAGATTAATTCAAAATTAATCTTATTAATTTCGCCCCAATGACTTTTCTTGAGGGGAAAGTCGGCCATTACTTTTCCAAGGGGAAAAGTTTGATGATGTGTTTCGGCGAATCATATTTGAGCATTGGCTCCTCCGCTCTACTATATAAAGAACCCATGGATGAAAGTTGAAGCATCGAATTTTCTCTTGTGTCTTTCCACCACAAAGAGTCAGTCATATAGATCTAGATATTGAGTCGAAGAGAAGTCGGAGCACTATGTAAGTTCGTCGGAGCTCGGGGTTTTGAAGTGTCTCTAAATCCGAGACGAAAGCCATAGTATCTTGGGAGACAGTTGCTACTACCGTGGGCACCATACCGGAGCAATTTGTCTTAAGAAAAGAGTAACTACTCGCCTCGGTTTGATCTCTAGTCAATTATTTTGTGCATACTACCTTTATTGTATATTGTTTGAATCAGATATGCATGATGATATTTATTTTGTGAGATCTGCTAAATAATATGAATTGTTCTATTCACATGATTTATTTTCTAGATTAATATTCTGTAATTTAATCCGTAAATTATGGATCTATTCCGTAAATCACTCCACACACGATACACTTTCCCAACAGAACCTTCTACTTATAAGGAAACAGTGACATGTTCTAAGGCATCTGAATTGCTTGCCGCCATGGGAGATGAAATAGAGTTATTACGGAATAATCAGAGTTGGGATCTGGTCAAACATCCATGTGATAGGAGAGTTGTTACTCGGAAATGGATCTTTCAGAAGACTGAGGCAGAAGGGTCAAGTATAAGACACATTTGGTTGCAAGAGGGTTCAGTCAGAAAGAAGAGGAATTTGATGAGATATTCTCACCAGTATTCATACATACTTCAATTCGAGTGTTATAATGGTGGGACATAAGATCTTGGACTTGATCATTTGGATTTGAAGAAAGCCTTTCTACATGGTGACATAGATATGGAAATATACGTGACTCAGCCAGAGGGGTTCCAAGTTCCTGGAAAGGAAGGTTTTATGTGCAAGTTGAAAAAGTCCTTGTATGGACTAAAACAAGCTCCAAAGCAATGATATAAAAGGGTTGACTGTTATATGATCCAGATGGGATATAATATAAGTCCATATGATTGTTGTGTGTATCACAGTTAGATGAGATATGGGTCACATAACTATCTTGTCTTGTACGTGGATGACATGTTGATAGCTGTTCAAAAGAAGTTTAATGTTTAGAATCTGAAAGACCTCTCAGTGCTGAATTTGAAAAAAAGTATTTGGGTGCAACCAAGAAGATTTTAGGGATGGAGATCTAGAGAGATATGAGTCAGAGAAAGCTATTCTTATCTCAGCAGGGTTATATACAAAAGATTTTTGGCCAGATTTGGCATGTCTGCTGCAAAACCAATAGATACTCCTATGGCATCAAATGTTCATTTGTCTGTTTATGCTTCACAGTCAGTAGAGGAGAAATATATGTAAAAATTCCTTACGCTAGTGCAGTTGGCAGTCTGATGTATGCCATGGTCTGCACTAGGCATGATCTGGCTTAGGTAGTCAGTGTTGTCAGCAGGTTTATGGCTCAACCTAGGAAGGAACATTGTAAAACTGTGAAAAGAATATTCATTACCTTGGGGGTACAACTGATGTTGGTTTCATTTATGGAGGTGATACTGAAGGTCTGGTCATATGGTATTGTGATGCTGAGTATACAGGTTATGTTTACAACAATCTATGACTGGTTATGTTTTCATATTGAGGAATTCAGTTTTCAGCTGGAAAGAAACTCTTCAGGCCATAGTGGCTCTATGAACTACTGACGCAAAATATATGGCTCTCACTAAAGCAGTCAAGGAGGGCATTTGGTTGAATGAACTAGTCATTGATTTGGGGCTACATCAAGATCAAACATGAATATATTATGACAGTTTGAGTGCAATATGTCTGGCTAAGGATCAGGTTCATCATGAGATGACCAAGTACATAGACATCATGTGTCATTTTCTGAGGAATGAGAAGAAGGTTCAGGCCAGGAAGATCAACACCGAGGAGAATCCTGCTAATATGCTTACTAAACCAGTTTAGCGGAGCTAGTTTCAATTGTCTCTGGAATTCTTGAATATTCAAAGCTTTAAATCTAAAAATTTGGATACTCAGTTGATGGCAGGTCAGCTGGGTGGATTCTGAAGAGATGTCTGGTACAGTACATCCTGGCACTGACGAATGCATATGGTATAATACATCTGTCTATGCAAGATGGTCGATTTGAAGAGAGTTCAAGTCAAGGTGGGGATTTGTTGTCAAATGTGACTTGATCTCTACATAATCTGGTGGAATTAATCTGTTAGTCAACTGAATGATGGTCAGCTGAGTAAGTGTATTCAATCTATTAAAGTCAACTAGTGAGATCAGCTGAGGTGCGTCTGTTCAGGAGACTGCTGAGTCTGCCGAGTTCTTGAATACAACTGAGTTCTACATCTGAGCATTGGTTAGCTAAAGTTGTGTCAGCAGAGTGGGACCTACATTTGGGGCATTTATGGCAGTTCTGACAAAAATCCTTTGGTGGCTAGGTTTTAAGGATCCGTGCCTCATCTTTTAATCAGTGTAAAAGTGTATAAAAACTAAGAATTTTAGTGCATAGTAAAATATCTCTTTTTTTGCCCATGGAGTAGTCGGCACAACGCCGGAAACCATGTTAAATGTTGTGTTTTCCTTGTTTCTGCTATCTTCTTGATTGTTTACTGTTAAATTGCTTTTGTTTATTATCTTATTGCTTTTCTAGATTCCTGTAACGCCCCCAGACCCCGGGCCTGGTAGCGCTTAATGAGTGATAAATGGTCCGGTCAACTGCTTAGACCGCCATCCTCACTTGGTCTAAAAGGGCTAACCCGAGTTGACAAGACCTTTCTGTCTCACACTTATATGGGGGTGAGCAGGACTTTACTTTACTGATTTGGGATTTTTACATTCTCCCCCCCTTATAAGGGACTGGTGTCCTCGCCAGGACGGCCAAGACTTGTCCTAGTGGATTTGTCCGAGTTCGTCCCTACCATTGGATTCTAAAGGTGGCCCCCACCGCCTCTCACAGAACGGCACTTAGTTCCGTATGATAGTCGGCTCTGAATAGGACTTAAACCTTAATACGTGCTCTAGTCGTGTTCAGGAATGTAAGATGAGAATCTTGGAGTTATATCTTTTAAGTGTAGACCCCCTTAGGATAGTCCGTTAAGCACTGAACCCTATAAGGTTGAAGTCTCTGAACCCAACAATGTCATCTAAGACTAAGTGAAACCTCTTTAAGTAAAGCTTTGGGGATCGGAGTCTTATGCCTATACCTTCAAGTTGAGGTTCTCTTGGTTGAACTTTCCTTACACTCCCTATCATGATCTTTCCACTTTCATTTACACATAAATATCAAAGACTACTTTTGACTTGGCCAACCTTTGTAGGGTATGGTATCTTACTCGTCTCTATATATCCTTTGGCCCTTCCTTGATCGGTATGTGTTTCACACGAACTCCATATACAATTCTTACTTTTACAAGTGCTTCTTATTCAATTCAACCACCGGTGTTAATGGTTTCTTTCTTTAATACATGGTTTTCATCGTCCTTGGATCCAACACGGGCGAATGCTTGTGTTCCTGTGTTTGCCTTTCATGTAAAACCGTTTCCCTTGCTCCAAAAATTCTGAAACTTTTCAGAATAGTAGATCACTGTTTTGTATACAATTTCTCTTTTTACATCAACTCGATAATCATTGTGGATGGTTCACAAAATCCATGTTGATGCCGGACACTCTGTCCAGAAAATCTGCATCAGCACTTCCACTTCTTCTGTTTTGAACAGGTTAAATGCCTTCAATTGACCTGAATTTTTGATATTTTGCAGACAACGCCTTTATCAATAACTTTCATGTTGGAATTAAGTTCGAATTCTTTTTAGTTTGATCTCGATCTGCAATTCACATCAGTGATGACAAATCTGAAAATTCTGACAGTTTCTGCATTCGGCAACAATAATTGCTTTGAAAGACTTATTGACATCCAAAAATTCTACCATTCTGTTATCATCTAGGAAACTTCAATACCTAAATATTTTCTCTTTTGATCGTGCTCAAATTCCTTTTCTTTTGGGCTGCACGAGTCGATAAAGACAGATTCGGAGTAAATATCAACTCCCACCGCCTAAAAGAACCCTCACCTTGTGACTTAAGGCCAAGGCTAAGAGACTGATACGTTATGACTGTTATCTTATAGAAGTTGATCCCTGGAGTTTGATCTCCCCCTGAGTCAAGTCTTTTAGAAGGGTGTTTGTGAGGATAACGTTATGGTTTCTTTTGCAGGTATAAACAAGCACCAAGACGTTACCTTCTGGTATGCCACGCTTGAAGTTCAAATCCTTTTATGCCTTTCTTCAATCTTGCTTTTTCTAGTAAATTGCTTCCCTTTGACTCCTTACTCGAGATCCTTGAATTCAGCAACTACTCACCATCGTGTGCCATGAGTTACCTAAGAAGCATATCTCTTTAAGTCTTTCTTCTGAACAAGTTCACACCTTTCTACATTTAAATTTATGAAAAACAGTTCCATCTGACTCTGCATTGTTGCACTCCTACCCTTCCTTTCAAATCCATAATTGTTTAAACTTTCTAATGCTAGAACATTCTTTTTACTTGTGTTCATTCTCGGCTTCCCTCCTAAGGGTAATGTCGATGTTGTAACTTTCTCTCTTAATGCTGCTTGTTCTTTCATGGTATGCATCTCATCTTTTTGCCAGTCAGATCTTTAAACCTACTCTTACACCCCTTTTCAATTACTTACCGTCAACCTTCTGACAATTTATGCTAAGCCAATTTCAGACGGAAGTTAGCCGTTTGCCAGGTGCCTTCAAAACCTATCTAGCCGACCAACTTTTGAACTCCCAAAATTTTATTAATTTCAATTCAGGGGAATGAACCTTGTATCTTTCAGTTTTAAATCCCTTTCAGGCTATTTAAAGCCATGAACCGACATACACACCTTTCGACGTTCCTTCGTCTGTCTTTGTGTCCTATAATATTTTGTGGAGCTAGTTGAAATGACTATTTTGTTTTGACACTTTTCATCTCCCCATAAGGGATAACTTTGAGAATTCATTCTTTAGCACTATACTATTCCTCACGAGCAGTGCAACCTTGGACCCTTAAAAAATTGGATCATCAATGATCTTTTACACTTTATTTTAAATTTGGATTAATTCTATGAAATCAAACCTTATCCGGCATTTCTTAAGTGTCTAATAATCTTCACTCAAAAGCGTGTTATCGCAGACCCCTTTTTCCAAAACTTTTAAATTCCCTTTACATTACCTTGAGGAAATTTCTACCATAACTCAATCTTGAAATAACCTTTCTTTGATGCAAACTTGGACAATTCGTGACAAGTTTCACCTCTTCCTAAGACCTTATGGTATGCTTGTTCAGGCCCCGTAACTTCTTCAGGTTGAGATCTTCATCCTTTTCTGGACTTCTAAACTATTTACTCTTTCAGGTGGTCGACCTTGCACGTTTTCTTTGATTTTCTGTTCTGGGATGATTACTCTGCAACATCTATGCGAATTGAGAACCCTCTTAATTCACCAACATCCATTTTGTTGATCAAAATAATTAATAAATAAGGTCACCTGCTGAATGTTTTCAAGTCCAATATTCTTTCTTCTTGAAGTAAATGTCACAAGTCCACCATGTTATGTTTCTCTTAATGTCCCTACTTTCTAAAGGCTTATGTGAAAGCTCATTATCTTCCTTTCAAACGGTTTGAGTTCCTTCGCAGACCGCCGTATCTTGCAAAATTACACCTTCCGAAGATATTCTTTTGTTCAACCTTCTGGTGGCTATCATTTGCATCAAGATACTATGCCCATGTTCAACTTTGAACCAATCGTGTTTCGTGTGCATTATTCCTTCTTTGGCTTACCAAGTTGACCTACCACCCTAGTGCTCAACTTGTCATTTTTCAATATCTTTGGCCTTCCCAAAAAATGATCATCTCTCTTTGTGTGGTTTGTACCACGTTTCGGCCTTTATTGTTTCCACATCGGTTTCACCTTCAGATCTTTTATAAGGTATTTTATATCTTCCTTATTGTGGCATAGAGATTGGGTCGGGCCGTCAGGGAGAAGGTATGGCGAATGCATGCTCCCTTCTTTCCAAAACGTTTATGAAGCCCTTCAGCTGGGATCCTTGCAGTTCTTCATCAAACTTGTGTTGCAGTGGTGGAGGTTGAGATCAAAAGAAGTCAAGTATACCAGTAGTTGTGGGTCGGTTGGGAAGCTCAAGCTTTTAGGACATGGGTCAGCAATAGCAAGTAAAGTGTGATATACCGTTGGGTGCAAGATTTGGGGCAGTCGATGAGATCACAAAGAAGAAAAATAAAGATGCGGTTGTTGTCAATTACAAGCGAGTGGTCGGGATCAAACTAGCCAGTGGTCACAGGTTAGATGAAGATGGCAACCTTCAGCGTCAAAGATCGGCTTCATGTTCCGGATGTGGAAGATTTGAAGAAGACAGTGACGGATGAAGCCCACACGATATCATTTGCAGTTCACCCCGGAGCAACCTGGACGTGTAGAGAGTTGAAACGGCACTGCCTGCCATCTTCTGTGAAGATAGAGATAGCATAGTTGCATATAACACCAGTTAACACACCAGCATCCAGAAGTCACCATCTAAGGACATGTATGGAAGGAAGATTAGGACCCCAGTCATATGGGATGAGCAGAATAGTAGCAAACTACAAGACCAGAGTGGATACAACGAGCCATGGAGAATGCTGAAGTGGTTCGTCGCGACCTCGAGATGGCTCGAGACAGGCAGAAGAGTTGGGAAGATAGAATAAGAAGACTATTAGAGTTTGAAGTTGGAGATAGAATGCATCTAAGGGCATCCTCAACGAGAGGGTCCAGATGGCTTGGGCAGACAGGAAAGATATGCCATGGATATGAAGGCTCTTACGTGATAATGCCTAAATTAGGACCTTTAGCTTATCCATTTGTAGTTACCAAAATCCCTTCACGGGTGTATGACGTTCTTCATGTGTCAATGACAAGGAAATGGTTAGCTGATGTTGATGTGAGTCAATCTTTGACCTTGAAACAGTTGAAGAGACTTTGACTTACACGGAAGAGTCAAGTGCACTTCAGAGCGGAAGACGAAGAAAGCTAATAAAGGAAGACATACAGCTAGCATTGGGTCATTGAAGCAGTTACACTGATAGAGGCAACGTGAGTTATAGAAGACAAGGCGTTTGTGAAGTTCCAGAGTTAAGTACCTCCCAGTTATGTTCCGTTTCGAGGATGAAACTTGTTTCAAGGGGGGAGGAATGTACGTAATACCCTGAAAATTCAAGAGGGGTAAAAGAGTAAAATAAGAATTATTTTGTATTTTCCTATTTTATTTATAACCTAAAAGAATATTTAAAAAGGGAATTAATTGGTTTAAATTAATAGAATTAATTATGAGTATTTAAAGGAAATAATACCATAATTGATCCCATTAATCAAAACGTCAGTTTTTCTGAAAACTGAGAAAGGGGCGACGCACCAACAGGGAAAGAAGCAAGAACGAAAATCCCAATCGCGAGGCCAAACGGTTGACCGTTTGCACGGACGACAATAGAAGAAAGTGATCACTGAGAGAAGACGATCGTTTCCATACTCTTTGTTTTATAAACAGTAAGTTTTCGTTTTAGCCCGAAAATCTGAATCTTGATCGTTTTTTTGGGGAAAAATCTAAGCTTTAATTGGGTAGAGGGTGGTATTAATCATATTATTCCGTTTATGAATCGTAGATTGTGCGTAGAGGTTGTGGAACCAAAGGATTCAAGCTCTTGTTTCCAAGTTGCGTTTGGCCCCCTTTTAAATCGCTAAAAGGTAAGGAGGTGTTTTTAAACGGATTTTGGGTGTTTGACCGTATTTAATTATTTGTATTTATTCATTATTGTGGCTCTTTCGTTTGTTATAAGGTCGTTTCTACTTTTTGTTATATTACCGAAAGAAAGAAAAAAAAAGGACTTGCTTCCGGTATGTTGCCGCTGCATGTTGCTGATGGAAAAAAAAATATAGCATAAAATAAGAACTTTGGTCAACAAAAGTCTAGGAAAAAAATAAGCAATTCAATTATTTATTTATTCATTTCTTGCCTCTCATCAAAATTTTGTAATTGTTTTCTGGAAAAAAAAGTAATCGAATGAAATAAATAAGATGCAAAGGTATTAGACATGTGTCTAAAGTTGATACAATGGGATGATATAATATATAGGATTTGCGAATGAATGAATGATATAATGGGTATAAATGTGTCTGGTTACTTTATTTCTATTATTTCTTGTGTACAACTTGTTGTTGTTTGGTATGTATGCTTTTACAATGTCTAACATCGATTTCTGGTAGCCTTAGTTCTGCACCACAACTGAGACCCTCTGCGGGGAGAATGTGGGAGCACCGGAAGGCTTTGTTTTGGCTTCGTGGGACATTGACTTAGTAGTCAATGATTTTTTTACAACGTGCTAGGTAGCGTAACTAGTTGTCTAGGATTAGAAGTCCTTAGGGAGCCTTATATGTGAATGAATTAGGTGGTTAGAACTTAACTCGTAAATACATATGTGGTTGTCTAAAAGCTAAAACGTCAATATCACTGGTAAGGCACGTTTCTAAATCCAAACATGGGATTCTTACAGCCCCCTTTTGAGTAATGTGTCAAGGTCCAACGTGTAATTTCCCACATGGAGACCTAAGTCCATGCCTCCTGGAGCACAGTGTCCTTTGGTATTGATGTAACAAACCGTATTTGTGTGCGGATATACTACGGAGCTAGTAGAGGGTGAGTCAGCTCTACTGTTACAACCTATGTGGTAGTGATTGTAAAAAGTATTAATGTTGCATATCTCTATGTACTGCTATTTATTGTACCGTTTCTTTTACCCCTTACTAAGTACGTATGTACTTACCCCCTCTTCTCTCTTGTCCCCAGCCCGAGAAGGTGGTGTTATTTTGTAGGTAGTTTTCGAGGCCACTGATGAGTGACCCGGAGATGATGCAGATGACGTCTACTATCTTTACTTTCAGTTTACTTTTGGGTATAGATTCTCTTGTCCTTTGTAACGATGGAAACCAATGGTTTGAGTTTATTGATAACGAATTGTAACGGATACATTTGTATTTGATGATTATACTAAGTCCTTGATGATGTAATAGTTGCAGCCTGTGTTACTTTCGATTGTTTTAGTAGTTGTTTTAAGTATCCGAGTCAGTCGTTTTACCTTCCGCTTGTTTTCTGATGTCTGCTTACGTTAGGCTTACGTGTATAATTAGATTAAATTTAATTATATACGTACCGGACGTTCTTTTCCAGATAGGGACTCGGTATCCGGGATAGGGGCGTCACAATTCCATATCTAGTTATAACGTATGGCAATTCAAAAGATATCAAAGCATATGTCTTTATTCAAACAAGACTGCAAGCATAATCATACCAAAAAAAAAGGTATAGTTACAAATGTTGGGACTCTCTCAGCCTATTATATACGCACACTTCAAGATACATGTTGAGATATATAAAATTTTAATTATCTACCCGTCTCCAGTTTTTAGTTTTTGAGAGAGATTATAATTCAACATACACTAACTTTAAGAATGAGAAATATATTGACAATGGCATTTGAGCCATTACGTTTCATCATAAATTTTTTTAAATAAATATACGACAAGTGATATAAATCCCACCACAATCAATTATGCAAGTTATTTAAATTCAACGTGTTACGAGGCTACCACTATTCTCTAATAAATAAAGGATTTAGAATTATTTTTAATGAATGCAGCAAAGTGAAAATTATGAATCATCAAGGGAATTAGGTTTAAAATGAGTGGTAATAGTTATAAGGACAATTGTTAGAAATTGTGACTTGACCTCTCATCTGATCTGGCTGAGTACTAAGTCAGTTGAGTACTCAGCAGGGGAAATGTCAGCAGGGGCAAGGCCAGCAGGGCAATCTCAGCAGGGGCAATTTCAGCAGGGCAATGTCAGTAGGGCAATGTAAGCAGGGGCAATGTCAGCAGGGAAAATATCAGCAGTTCATTTCTTGTGAAGTCAGCTGAGCTGAGTTCACATCTGGGTATTTTAGTCAATCTGCTAGCGCGTCTTTATGTCGGCTAGGTCTAGGGTTTTGTGATTATAAATACTCATATGTTGTAACCTATAATATTTGCAGTTAATAAAAGTAGCAGAAGCAATTGCTGATGCAATTACAAAGTCTGTAAAATCTCCAGTGATAATATAATCTCCCCGTTTCTGCCCATGGACTAGTCGGCATATTGCCCGGAAACCACGTTAAATCACGTGTTATTGTATCTTGTGTGATTTTTTCCTTCTTGTTTATTCTTGATTATTACAATCCGTTTGTATCCCTGATATGTCTTGTCATAACAAACTGGTATCAGAGAGTCAAGGATATCATCAGGGAATCACAAATCTGTTCGAGTTAGGTTGATTGTCACCAAGGTCGTAATTGATGCTAGGTTCTGGGATCAACGTTAGCTTTCTAGTGAGATCAAGATGTCTGGTTTAGATGTAGAGATTGATAAATTCATAGGAAAGAAACAATTTCAATCTATGGCAAATCAAGATGCATGCTCTGTTGAAGAAACTGGGGCTCTAGGCTCTATTGACAAAATCGGTGGATGCAGGAAACGCTGAGATGGCCAATCTGGAGGAGAAAGCACATTCAATGATTTTGTTGTGCTTGTCTGATGATGTATTACTAAAGTTGTTGTAGAGGATTCAGAGAAGGGCTGTGGCTGAAGCTTGAGAGCCTGTATATTACAAAGTCGTTGATCAACAAGTTGCTGATGAAGCAACGTCTATTCAGTTTAAAGATGCACAAAGGAATACCTCTCAGAGATCATCTGGACAAGCTGAACACAATATTCCTTGATTTAAAGAGTATTGGTGTTAAGATCAAAGATGAGGATGCAACTCTAATTTTGTTGGTATCATTGCCAGCATCATATGAGATTTTTGTGCAGTCTTTTGTTGTATGAAGAGACATAGTGTCATTGAAGGATGTTAGGGCATCTCTCCAGAATCAAGAGCTGAGGCATAATGTAGCCAGCACAGGTACAGACAACCAGGCTGTTGGTTTGGTTGCTAGTAGCAGCTGTAAAGGGAATGCAAATCTGGTCTGAGTCTGAATCTGAATATGGAGTGTTGGCAATCAGGTGGAGCTTCTGGTCCATACTAATCTGGGTTTGCAGAACTCGGCTGAGTAAAGTCAACACTAATCTGACACTTGGTTGTGTATCTGAACCTGAAGAATCAAGAGCTGAATCGGGTGGAACCAAAATCTGGGGTCAGCTGAGTGAAGGTCTGCTGATCTAGTACCAGTTGAGTAAAAGTCAGATGAGTAATGGAATGTTCAAGTCTAGGAAGTCTGCTGATAAAAGGCAGCAGATTCCATCTGTCAACAGAGTTGCATCTGCTGAATCTGTTGAACATGTCTGTGTTGGTTCTACATATGTGTCTAGAAGTCTCATCTTAGTGAATTCAGCTAAGCATCTGGTGAAAATGTCTTAGGTGGAGTTCTCATCTGGAGTTAAGTCTCATCTGGAGGAGTCTAACCTAAAGTCTGTTTTGTTCACATCTGGTCAGCTCAGAATTTGAATCTGAATCGGCAATATGTTTTGTTGAAGTTGAATCTGAAGAACTTAGTTGAGTGTCCTCAACTGAGATGATTACATCTGAATCTGGTAATCACATCTTGTCTGGTGATCAAGTCTGAATATGTTGATCACATCTATTCCCAACTCAATCAAGTCTGAGTCTGTTAGCAGGAGAGGATCTCATCTGAATCAGGAAGGTTCTCATCTGAAGTTGGTTTCTCATCTGGAGTTAAAAGTCTGAAGAAAGAGGAGGAATCTGGTACAGTACACCTGGAATTGACAAATGCATCTAGTACAATACATCTGGTTAATCTGTTTGAACTAGAGTTCAAGTCAATGTGGAGATTGTTAGAAAATGTGACTTGACCTCTCATCTGATCTGGCTGAGTATTAAGTCAGCTGATTACTCAGCAGGGGCAAGGCCAGCATGGCAATGTCAGCAGAGGCAATGTCAGCAGGGAAAATATCAGCAGGTTATATCTGGTGCAGTCTGCTGAGCTGAGTTCATATATGGGTATTTAGTCAATCTGCTAGCAGGTCTTTATGTCGGCTAGGTCTAGGGTTTTGTGATTATATATACTCATCTGTTGTAATATAGAATATTTGCAGTTAACAGAAGGAGCAGAAGCAATTCCTGATGCAATTGCAGAGTCTGTAAGATCTCCAGTGATAATATAATCTCCTAGTTTCTGCCTGTGGACTAGTCGCGTATTGCCGGAAACCACGTTAAATCCTGTGTTATCGTTTCTTGTGTGATTTTTTCCTTATTGTTTATTCTTGATTATTGCAATCTGTTTGGATCCATGATCGGTCCTGTCATAACAATAATAGTAATAGTTATAAGGACAATAGTGGAGAAAAATTTGTCAATAGGGACAAGTAGATTAAAACATGGTGAAAAAGGACAAAAGACACCTGAAAGGACAAAATTATCTTTGTCACGTTCAACGACTTCAATTCTACTATCAAACAAATCCATTAAAAATAATCCACTAATTTTTTTTAATATCAAACAAATCCACTAAAACAAAATCTAAAACAAAAATAACGTAAGAAAAACATAATCGTCCAGTTGAATGATAATTTTTTTTTGCCATTGTATTCAATCAACTAGACTAAATGCTTGTGAATACATGAATATTGTTTTTTCAAAATTTGTTCATTAAAATTATGACACATAAAAAAACATCAATTTTTATATATTTTATCAATATAAAACTATGTCGTTTCAATATTTTTTAAACAAATTCTCGAATTTAAGAGTGAGTTTTTATGACTTTTGGTCTGCCCATATGCCTGGACCCTAGAGTGGAATATCAACTTGACTTGCCAATGCCGTGTCTTCGGGGATGTTCGTTAGGGAAATTATTACGATTAAAAATAAATATTGTGACACAACATTTATGACACAACGAGTATCATAACGTGTATCTACACTATTGATTATGATAGATATTGTTATGACGGATCGATCAAGAAGTGATGATGATTGTGAGTAAAGATATAAGAATAACAAGTAAACAAACACAGAGACAAGAAGAACACGGATTTAACGTGGTTTCCGGCAATGTACCGACTACTCCACGGACAAACGAGGATATTTTATTATCAACAGAAAGTTACATCAAGTTACAATTAATACAGACGGTATTTATAGCCTTGGGAATCCAACCATTACCGACTAAACAAACCAACCTCGTAAATGACTGAAATACCCCAGAAGTAACTCCACCGACTTAGGAAACCATGCAGACGTGTTCCTTAAGTCTGCTGACCCTCAGCAGACTTGTCTTCAGTAGGCTTGTCATCAGCAGGCTGATCAACCCTGCTGCTGCCTCAAATGAACACCAGATTCAGCAGATGCTTCATGCTCGGCTGACCACCATAACTTCCACAGACTCTGCTGAATGCCACACTCAGCAGACCATCCTCAGTAGCATAGTTTAAGTCACCATTACAAATCTCCACCTTGACTTCAACTTCATGCAAACTGACCAGATGCACAACCAAGTGCCAGAAATCCTCTTTGTCTTCAGATTTGAATATCTCAGCAGACCCCCATCATCAGCTGAGTATTCCCAGATACAAACTAACAGCTTTGGATATTTAGCAAGTCCAGACACAACTGAAACTTGCCCTTGGTACTGGTTTAGTGAACATATCAGCAGGATTGACATCAGTGCTGATCTTCTCCACTTTAACCCTCCTCTCATATCTTAGAAAATGATACATAACATCAATGTGCTTGGTTTTCTCATGATGAACCTGATCCTTAGCCAAACATATTGCACTAAGACTGTCATAATACACCTTGGCTTGATCTTGATGCAGACTCAGATCATTGACTAGCCCCTTTAACCAGATTGCCTCCTTTGTTGCTTCTGTCAGTGCCATGTTTTCTGCTTCAGTAGTCAATAATGTCACTGTACCCTGTAAAGTTGCCTTCCAACTTACCAGAACCACCCAAGGTAAACACATACCCAAATCATAGACCTCCCGTCGTCCACATCGTAGCATAATCGAATCACAAGACTTCGTGACAAAACATTTAGTACCACCTCCATAAATGAGTCCAATATCTGATGTACCCCTAAGGTACCTGAATATCCTCTTTACTACTTTCTAGTGTTCTTTTCCAGGTTGAGCCATAAACCTGCTGACAACACGGACTGCCTGAGCCAAATCAGGCCTAGTATGCACCATGGCATACATAAGATCGCCACCGCACTAGCATATGGAACTCTTGACATGTATTCTTCCTCTTCACCGATCGTGGAGCAAACACAGTAGACAGATGTAGATTTGGTGCCATAGGAGTATCTATAGGTTTGGCTGCTGACATGCCAAACTTGGATAATACCTTTTCAATATACCCCTACTGAGACAAGAACAACTTCCCCTGCTTCCTATCTCTATAGATCTCCATCCCCAAAATTTTCTTTGCATTCCCCAAATCCTTCATCTCAAATTTAGCCTTGAGCAGATTCTTCAGATCTTGAATGTCAGACTTGTTTGCAGCAGCTATCAGCATATCATCTACATACATCACCAGATATAGATGATTGAACCATTCTTCAGCTTGTTGTGATACACACAGCAATCATATGGACTCCTGCTATAACCCTGCTGAATCATATTGCTGTCAAACTTCTTATACCACTGCCGTGGAGCCTGCTTAAGTCCATATAAGGACTTCTTCAACTTGCACACATATCCTTCTTTGCCAGGAACTTGGAAACCCTCTGGCTGAGTCATATAAATCTCCTTATCTACATCTCTATGTAGAAAGGTTGTCTTCACATCCAATTGCTCAAGTTCAAGATTCTGATGTGCCACTATTGCTAACAGCACCCTGATGGAAGTATGTCTGACCACTGGAGAAAATATTTCTTCATAGTCTACCCCTCTTTCTGACTGAACCCCCTAGCAACCAAACGTGCCTTATATCTAAAACCCTCAGCAGATGTCATTCCTTCCTTTTTCTTGAATATCTATTTGCAAGTCACCACCCACTTGTCTTGTGGTTGTTTGACCAGATCCCAAGTCTCATTCTTCTGAAGTGACTCCATTTCTTCTACCATCACAATAAGCCATTGGGATGCCTCAGAACATGTCACAACTTCCTTGTAAGTGTTAGGTTCAAAACCATCCACTTCTTCAACTACCCGTAGTGCATATCCAACCATATCCTCCTCAAACCCATATCTTCTTGGAGGTCTGATATTGGTCCTCCTAGCTCTGCTGAGAGCTATACCCTGCTGACCAACATCAGCGGTTTGAGTCTCTGCTGACCCTTGTTCAGCAGACTTGCTTGGATCCCGTTCTGGATCTGCTGATTGTTGACTCGTCCCATCGCCGAGTCTTTTGATTCAGCAGACTCTACTTGAAGCTCCACCTGTTTGTCAATCTTCTCAGTCTCAGATCC
Organism: Gentiana straminea; assembly: GCA_036785695.1. Classification (NCBI taxonomy): domain Eukaryota; kingdom Viridiplantae; phylum Streptophyta; class Magnoliopsida; order Gentianales; family Gentianaceae; genus Gentiana; species Gentiana straminea. The sequence continues at coordinate 366,464 of JAVUPR010000438.1, forward strand.
AATTTCAGATTCAGATGTGGCTCTCACAGATGAGTTAAGCATAGAGTTTTCATCAAAAACTACACTCCTGCTGAGTATAACCCTATTTTCAGCTGATGACCAGATTCTATACCCCTTAACTCCATCTCCATATCCAACAAACACACCCTTCTTGGCCCTAGGCTCCAATTTGCCCTCACTGACATGATAGTAGACAGTGCTTCCAAAAACCCTAAGTCCAGAGTAGTCTGCTGACTTTCCTGACCAAACTTCAAGTGGTGTTTTAAGTTTGATCCCAGTGTGAGGCCCCCTATTGATTAACTAGCAGGCCGTACTGATAGCCTCCCCCCAAAATCTCCTTGCTAGACCAGAATTAGAGAGCATGCACCTTGCCCTCTCCAGAAGAGTTTGATTCATTCTTTCTGCAACACCATTCTGCTGTGGAGTATCTCTTACAGTATGGTGCCTAGAAATGCCTTCATTCTTGCAAAATTCATCAAACTCAGACCAACAAAATTCTAGTCCTTATCAGTTCTAAGTCTCTTGATCTTCCTCCCTGTCTGATTTTCAACCAAAGCCTTCCACTGCCTGAAGTTCTTGAATGCTTCACTCTTGTGCTTCATCATAATTACCCAAACCATCCTTGAATAATCATCTATAAAAGACACAAAATACCTATGACCACCCAATGACTCCACCCTTGAAGGTCCCCAACAATCAGAATGGACATAATCAAGTGTCCCTTTTGTGATGTGAATTGCTTTTGGGAACTTGCTCCTATGTAGCTTCCCAAACACACAGTGTTCACAAAATTCTAGCTCCTTGACCTTATGTCCCCCAAGTAGATCAGACTTAGACATAATTTGCATCCCTCTTTCACCCATATGACCTAATCTCATATGCCACAACTTAGTCAATTGTGACTGGTGAACCTTTGATGATGCAACAACAGCAGAACCTGATACAGTAGACCCTTGTAGTATGTACAATGTCCCCTGCCTGATACCCTTCAGAATCACACTTGAACCCTTATAGACATTCACCACTCCACCTTCACCCCTGAACTTGAACCCTTTGATGTCCAGTAGACTAAGTGATATCAAATTCTTGGTCATTTGTGGAACATGCCTAACCTCATTCAATGTGCAGAATTTACCATCATGTGTCCTAAGTTGGATTGATCCAATCCCAACTATTTTGCAAACCTTGCTGTTGGCCATAGCAATATGACCTCCATCAACCTGCTGATAAGTTGAAAACCACTCCCTGTTTGGACACACATGATAAGATGCCCCGGTGTCCGTAATCCACACATCTCTCGTGCCCTACCGACTCGAAACCGCTAAGGCCGATCTTCTTCGAGTTGGTGTCTTGTCTCGCCAAAGCAACTGTACCCTGCTGAGTACCCTGCTGCTTCTTCCTCTTTGGACATTCATTTTTCCAATGTCCCTGCTCCTTGCAGTAATTACAGATATCCTTAGCGTTAGGACCCTTGGAATTCTTTTTGAATTTCTTCTTTCTAGAATTGCCTGGCCCCCTGCTGACTCCACTGGCCACCAACCCAGCAGACTGACTATCTGTCCCAGATCCAGATGCCTTATGGCGTAACTCTCGAGCATGGAGTGATGATCTTACATCCTCCAATGATACTGAGTCCTTCCCAACAATAAAAGACTGCACAAAGTTCTCATATGATGCAGGCAATGATACAAGTAGAATCAATGCAGCATCCTCATCTTCAATCTTCACATCAATATTCCTTAAGTCAAGCAATATTGTGTTCAACTGGTCCAGATGATCCCTCAGCTGAGTACCCTCATGCATCCTTAAACTAAACAGACGTTGTTTCAACAACAACTTGTTGGTTAGAGACTTAGTCATATACAGACTCTCAAGTTTGGACCACAACTTCTCAGCAGTGTCCTCTTCAGCAACCTCTGTGATAATATCATCTGACAAGCACAACATGATTGTTGAATGTGCTTTCTCCTCAAGACTGGCTCTCTCAGCAGCATTTCCTTCTGTTGATTTAGACAAGGGACCCCATAATCCCTATTGCTTCAACAAAGCACGCATCTTGATCTACCATAAACTGAAGTTGTTCCTTCCTGTAAACTTGTCAATCTTAACATTTGAAGCAGACATCTTTCTCACCAGAAAAGCTTGTGTAGATCCCAAATCCTAGCGTCGATTATGACCTTGGTGATCTACCTTGCTTCAACAAATAAACAGGTTTCTTGATGAACCTGGACGCTCTGATACCAGTTTGTTATGACGGATCGATCAAGAAGTGATGGTGATTGTGAGTAAAGATATAAGAATAACAAGTAAACAAACACAGAAACAAGAAGAACACAGATTTAACGTGGTTTCCGGCAATGTGCCGACTACTCCACGGACAAACGAGGATATTTTATTATCAACAGAAAGTTACATCAAGTTACAATTAATACAGACGGTATTTATAGCCTTGGGAATCCAACCCTAACCGACTAAATAGCCAACCCAGTAAATGACTGAAATACCCCAGAAGTAACTCCATTGACTTAGGAAACCATGCAGACGTGTTCCTTAAGTCTGCTGACCCGTCTTCAGTAGGCTTGCCATCAGCCGGCCGATCAACCCTACTACTGCCTCAAACGAACACCAGATTCGGTAGATGCTTCATGCTCTGCTGACCACCATAACTTCCACAGACTCTACTGAATGCCACACTCAGCAGACCAGCCTCAGTAGCATAGTTTAAGTCACCATTATAGATAATACTGATTAACGCCTCCACATTAAAAATCAACGATTTAGATACACGTTATGATACTCAGTTTTGTCGTAATGATTATGCATGTATCATTGCTCAGTAATAGGTCTCCACATGACTCATGAGGTGACTTTAAGTCTTTTAATATATTTTTCCATTCCATACAAAAAAAATGATAATGAAATTATATTGCATTATAATATTGTAGCATTATATTTTGTTGTAAGTGATTAATCAAGGATTGCCTATCTTCATAGAATAACGAAATTGTCGTATAGTATAACGAAATTGTAATATTTTTTTGACATTTTTTCAAGTAGTCAATACAAATTTCTATGTTCTTAAAACAAGAACTGAAGAAGTTCAAAACACTAAATTCATTATTAGCTCGTAGAAATTTTTTACAGGCTAACCTCAGAACGTGAAATTTCTACGTCGTGGAACAAAAACCCGTAGAAACCATTATGTTCGTAGCCTGTAAAAGAATTTATATGCTAATATGAATTTAGTGTTTTGCATTTGTACAACACTTGTTATGAAAATATAAATTTTTACGAGGTAACGTACAAAACTTAGAAACTTTTATGGACTAATCGAAAAAAATGTTAGAAAAAGATAGACCTGAAAAATAATTGAGGGGGTGAGAATACATGACATGAAAAAGGGGGGGGAAAAAAAATTAAAAAAGAAGAGAAAAATCATAACATTTGAAAAAAAAAAGGGTGGTAAGGACAAATCTACTATTTACCTCCGACATCCCCTTAATTTTAACAATGATAAAAATTGAAAAAGTTATAAATGAAAAACCGGTTCCTATTGGGACACATACGACTTTGTTACTATTATCTTTCTTTTGTTTACGTTTTTCTTTGTTCTTATGCCGAAAACAATCAGATTTAATTTGGCCAATCTTTTTTCACAATAATTGCATATTAAATTTTTATATATGAGTGGTTTACCTAAATAGTTAAGCTGATTGAGTCCTACCGTATGCATGTGTGAATAATTGTCTTCTAAATGAGGTACTTTTGTATCGGTGAAAAAGAAATTTATGAATCAGATATTTTACTTCCGACATCCCCTTATTATTAACAATGACAAAAATAGAAATAATCTAACATAAATCAAAGCTGCAACTACATTAATATATAAGGAAGTTTTTTTTATCATTTTATTGTTAAAATGAAAGCATTAACTCAGGTCCGTAATATTTGATTTTTGATAATTGCATAGATGTATTTCTTTGACTAAGTACAAGTCCAACCTTGGTGTGTGTGGAATATAATAACAATGAAACATGCAATGAGTGGCTGATATGGATTCTATCAAGAAAAATAGCCATCAATTATATAAATATCTAATTATATAAATCATGGATGCAAAACTGCATGATATTCTCACCAGAAAAATCAAATCTGCTAACAAATTAAATGGGATTTTTCAATTCGATATTGTTCATCAATTTGTCAATAACCTTCCTATTGTACCAATCTATATTTCATCTTCCTATTGTTGCAGCAAAATATATACTTATGCCAGGTGATGAACTCAACAACACTTCAACTCTTATATCTTCGTTTCTTCACGATCTCTGGTACTAATTTATTTACTGATTTAACTTCTTCTCTTGATTGTACTTTTCTTGGGATCTGGTACACCAATGATCAAGAGAGCAGGAGAGTATGGGTTGCCAATCGCGATCTACCGATTCTTGGCGTTGCAATACTAACATTAGACGACTCCGGAGCTCTGAAAATCAAAAATAAAAGTGGTGCCACTCTATTCAATGTTTCTAATGATAAAGTTGGTTCAGGCAACAATACAAGAGCCATGTTGCAAGATTCAGGAAATTTTCTTGTTTATGATGAAGCAAATCAGACAATATGGCAGAGCTTTGATCATCCAACCGACACTTTAATTCCTGGAATGAAAATTGGGTATAATCTCAAAACTAGACAGAACTGGACACTGACCTCTTCGGCAGACGTTGATGCTCCAGCCTCAGGTGCATTCACAATGAGATTGGAAGAATATCAGTATTCACCACAACTACTAATCCACCGTCGTGGAGAGCTTTATTGGGCTAGTGGTCCATGGGAAACGAGCAGCAGGAGTTTTCAGTTTTTACGCTTGCACTCTTTTGATATGCGCAATATCCGTACGACCTGATTTCTGATCCTTCAGGCATGTATTTAATTGTCAAAACGATTGAAGCTGGTGCATCAACGCTGCAGTTATCTCCTACGGGCAAATTCATTGACAGCGCAAACTCCTTTCTTTATACACCAAACTTCTGTTATGGATATGGATTTGAGAGATATGACAGGTGCGCGGTTTCTGCGTTGCCTTACTGTCGACCATTGAATGATGAATCCTTCTGGGAAAGTGCTAGGTTTATGAGTGGTCCCAATAAAACTGATGATAATTCACGCATTAGCCTCGGTGATTGTATGGAAAGATGTTGGAATGATTGCACTTGCACAGCATGTTCGACATATAATACTAATGGAACTGGATGCATATACTTCCCAGTAGAGAATCCTGATGGAGGTGGTGAAGTACTATATGATCAACTTTATGTATATGCTTTGGTTTCATACAAATCTCCAAAAAGTAAGTTTCTTTACGTTTAATTGGTATAGTTACTTATTAACATTTGAATTCAATAAGTTTTACTTATTAGGTTTCAATGAATCATCAAATTTTACTTTTTGTATTAATACCATAATATGTGTGGTACATCTTCTTATCTATGTTTCAGAAGATTGCAAAAACAAATATGCCTTCTTATCTTATTTTCAAATAATCGTAATTTTTTTCACCATATTTTTTATTTTTCCGTGCGTTTCATCTTGACATTTCATTTGATATTGTTTCGATGTAATTTTCTCAAGCGAATCAATGGATTTGAGTAGTGGAATTCGTATTTGAAGATGTACTATATCGAAATAGTGGATTTGTGTTAGATTTCACTGTCGCGAATAGTGGATTTGTGTTGATTTCACTGTTTCACTGTAGCGAAGAGTGTATTTGTGTTGATTTTGCTATTTTGTTTCGTGGATTTCACTCTTCCCCTGTTGAAATATCAGATTCATAACACTAGTATGAACTCAAGGCAAGGAGATTCAGCAGCAGAAAGTTCACTGGAGCATTCTGTTAAACTTTGAAACGGTTAAGAGAATCAGTTGTAACTGATTCTAGTTACCATCAAAGCTTCCATCCACCTATTTAAGTTGTTAATTTCCTAATTGTAACATCATATTAGTGGATTAGACGATTCAGCAAGAAAAGAATAAGGGAATAAGTAATTAGGTGTATGGTTGGATGTAGTGACAAGTGTCACAATCTTAGACTGTGTCTTATTCTTTTGTTTTGTTAGATTTTGTTGTACATATTTTATGATGTACAAGCCGGTATTTTGCTGCATGATTGAATGAAAGAATCCATCTGTTAATCATCTTCTTCACCATGACTATCTTGTCTTCATCTTAAAATCGAACTTGGTAGCAGAGCTAACTGACTAGTGTCATGAGTACTGGGACCTCAATTGGAACTCTGGAAGCTCAGGGAGCCGGAGGAAGCCATGGAAGCACAGTTCCGACGAGCTCTGTTGCTGTTCCGGTCACTGCCACCGTCACAGCTACTTATGTTACTATTCCGGTCACTACAACCACCACAGCTACAGGAACAGAGTCTGGAATATCTTCATACTATAGATCAACTCTTGGATCCATCCCTTATCCGGGTTTCATGTATCCACCACCGATTTTTGGTGGAACGCCACCTCACATCTTCTCTAGTACAATGGTGCCTCCATCTATCCCAACATCTTTTCCCGGTGTATCCACATTCATGCAGTCACCCTCACCCAGCTTGTTCCCACAAAATGGATCTTCTTTCCAAGGTCACCTGAATAAGACATGCACTGTAAAACTCAATCGGGACAACTACTTGCTCTGGAAATACACTATACTACCCATAGTGAAGGGCCACAAACTGGAAGGATTTCTTCTTGGAACCATTCCCAGACCTCCAAACACAGGTATGTTTACGGGTCTGTCTCAGTCTTCTGTTGATGAATGGGATATTGTTGATCAATTGTTAATGGGATGGTTACTGGCTTCTATGAGTGAACAAGCCTTAGTGGAAGTAATAGGATGTAATACTTCTCATGATATTTGGGCTACATTAGAAACTTTGTTTAATAGTCTTCGGAAGCTAGAATGTTGGAATTTAAGAGTGCCCTGACCAAAACTGAAAAGGAGGCAGGTCTATGTCTGATTACTTGGCTCAAATGAAAACCTATAGTGATGGTCTGGCTGCAGCAGGATACCCCATATCCAAATCTGAATTGATCCTGGTCACATTGGGAGGATTGGACAAAGACTATGAGGTTGTCATTGTTTACATTACCTCTAGGATTGGCTACTTACTTGGCCAGAGGTACAATCTCATCTGCTGACACATGAGAGACTGCTTGCAAGGTTCAATCCTTCCCTATCCTTTACAGGTGGAGGAAATGCTACTCAACCTAATCATGCTGCTCATTTGGCTACTTATGGAACTGGTGGTTCAGGAAACAGATCACAGTACAGGCCTAATAACAATCAACGTAGTTACAGAGGCAGAGGGGGTAATAGAGGTGGAAGGAATAGAGGTGGAGGTAGAAATGGAAATGGTGGTAGGACTGGCCCCAAAATGACTTGTCAACTCTATGGGAAGAATGGCCACACAATTATTGATTGCTGGCACAGATTTGAGCAGGACTTCCAACCAACTTCAAATGGAAATACAGGTGGCTCAAAACAGAACTCAGCATTTGTTGCAAGCCATAGCACAGTCAATGACAATGCTTGGTATTTGGACAGTGGAGCAACAAATCATGTCACTGCTGACTTGAACAACATGAGCATCAGTCCTAATTACAATGGTAAAGATACACTAACAGTAGGAAGTGGTGAAAGATTGATAATAGCACACACTGGACACTCTTTCCTACACACACCTCATAGATCCTTACACCTTCACAATATCCTCCATGTTCCACATATCACCAGAAATCTGGCCAGTATTTCTAAACTTATATCTGATAACTCTATTCTGGTTGAATTTGATGATATGTCTTGTTTTGTGAAGGACAAGCATACAGGGACAACACTTCTCAGGGGTCAACTGTATGATGGCCTTTACAAGATCCCTCTTCATCTTGAGAACTACCCTCACTCCAAATGTCTTTCTGTTTGCTTTTTTGTTTCCAAATACTCTATTTCCTGTAATAATGTGAATGCTAGCCCTGATGTTTGGCACAGAAGGCTTGGGCATCCTTCTATTCAAATTCTGTCTTCCATTTTCAAAGATTGCAATGTTAAGACTAATGGTGTGTTATCTTTTTGTGAGTCATGTCAATTTGGTAAAGTCCATAATCAGTTTCATCCTCCATCTGATTCTCATGCCACTGCACCTTTTGATCTTATACACATAGATCTGTGGGGCCCTGCACCTATTAAATCCTTAGAAGGGTATAGTTATTATGTGCACTTCATAGATGACTACTCTAGGTTCACTTGGATCTACCCTTTGAAGTCTAAATCAGAGACCTTTAATGTCTTCACCATGTTTAAGGCCATGGTTGAAACTCAATTTTCTAGAAAAATCAAATGTGTTCAATTTGATTGGGGGGGAGAATATAGGTATTTTCAAAAATTTCTTGATAATGCAGGAATCCAATTTAGATATCCTTATCCCCATGATCATGCCCAAAATGGTATGGCAGAAAGGAAGCATAGGCATATTGTTGAAACTGGTCTCACCCTTCTTGCTCAGGCTAGCATGCCCTTAAGGTACTGGTGGCATAGCTTCCAGACCTCTGTCCATCTTATTAATTCCCTTCCTACACCTGTCCTTGCTCATAAATCTCCTACTGAGTGTTTGTTGTCTGTTAAACCTGATTATAAGAAACTAAAAATGTTTGGTTGTGCTGTTTACCCAAACCTGAGACCCTTTCAGACTACAAAGTTTCAGTTTCACACAAAAAGATGTGTGAATTTAGGTCTTAGTTCCTGTCATAAAGGTTTTAAATGTCTGGATGACACTGGCCGGATTTACATTTCTAACAATGTAACTTTTGATGAAACCCTCTTCCCCTTTTCCCAAGGTTTCACTCAAGGCCCATCTACTCAAATTCTCACTGATTAGACCTCCTTCTCCATTCTTCCTCCTCTTCCATCCACTCGGAATGAGGGGGAGAAAGGCACTGGCATCCTGAGTAGACCTGCTGATGAAGACACTGTTGTTGTCTCTACTACTGATCAGGTAAGTTCAAGTCCTAGTTATGTTTTTCAATCACCATCTCAAATTCCTTCTTTACATGATGATGGTTTTCAGTCACAAGCTCAAGACACCTCCAGTCCACATACTCAATCACCGCACAATTATACACCTGTTCCATCACAGAGTCCTACTTCCAGTTCTAACACTCAAGCTTCCACTACTCCCTCAATTTCACCATCATTTAGTCCACCTAGACTTGTTCCTCCAGCTCATTCTATGCAAACCAGATCCAAAAGTGGCATTTTTAAGCCCAAAGTCTATTCTGCTTCCATTAACAATATTCACTCATTTCCCACTGAACCAACCTGTGTATCTAAAGCATTGGTATCAGGAGACTGGAAGGATGCTATGATGGATGAATACAAGGCTCTTATGCATAACAGGACATGGGAACTGGTAAGGCCTCCATATGGGAAAAGCATAGTTGGAAACAGATGGATCTTCAAATTAAAGTTGAGGCCAGATGGTACTATACTCAAACACAAAGCCAGATTAGTGGCTAAGGGGTATAACCAAAGTTATGGCATAGATTTTACTGAGACTTTTAGTCCTGTTGCAAAATCTGCCACCATTAGAGTGATTCTGACATTAGCTATGTCCATGAATAGGCCAGTGAATCAAATTGACATTAACAATGCATTCCTGAATGGACCTCTACAAGAGCCTGTCTATATGGAATAGCCAGAGGGATTTGTGGACTCTACAAAACCTAATTATGTTTGTAGATTGAAAAAGGCTTTGTATGGCCTGAAACAAGCACCAAGGGCTTGGTTTGATGCCTTTAGAGCACAAATGATAGGATGGGGGTTCACTCAGTCTATGATGGATCATTCTCTTTTTATGTTCAAATGTGAAACCCGAATTATGTTTGTCCTGGTCTATGTAGATGATATTCTTATTACAGGAAATACACCCTCACTGATACAGAAGTTTATTAAGCAATTGAACTCCAAGTTCTCACTTAAGGATCTAGGACCCGTGTCACGTTTCCTAGGGATGCAAGTAGCAAGAGATAATTCAGGGATGTATCTGACTCAGTCATAGTATGCATCTCAACTGCTAAAAAGGCTGAACATGGAACACCTCAAACCCTGTCCTACACCAATGGTTGCAGGTAAACAGCTTGTACTAATCAAGGTGAGCCTCTTGTTAATCCTGGTATATATATGAGTGCAATAGGGGCACTGCAATACTTAACTCTTACAAGTCCAGACATAGCATATACTGTTAACACTCTAAGTCAGTTTATGCAGAAACCTTGCACTGAACATTGGCAAGCTCTAAAAACACTATTGAGGTTTATACAAGGAACTCTGAAGCAAGGCCTGCAGTTTGTTCCCAGTGATACATTACAGTTTCATGGATTTACTGATGCTAACTGGGCTGCTGATCCAACTGACAGAAAATCTATTGGAGGCTACTGTGTTTACTTAGGGAAGTCTCTCATTACTTGGAGTTCTAAAAAGCAAACAGTTGTGGCTAGATCAAGCTGTGAATCTGAAAATAGAGCCTTGTCAAATTTGGGGACTGAGATTTAGTGGATTATGCAGCTGTTGGCAGAAATGAAGTTCAAACTTCCAGCTGTGCCAGTTTTGTGGTGTGATAACACTGGAGCAACATCCTTAGCTCAAAACCCGGTGTATCATGCTAGAACAAAACACATTGAGGTTGATGTTCACTACATTAGGAACTTGGTTCAGGACAAGAAGCTGAAGGTCTGCTATATTCCTTCTTCTGCACAAGTTGCAGACATCTTTACCAAACCGTTGCCTATTTCTATGTTTTGTAACTTCAAGGCCAAACTCAATGTGGTTGATCCACATGTTCGTTTGAGAGGGGGAGATAAGAATAAGGGAATAAGTAATTAGGTGTATGGTTGGATGTAGTGACAAGTGTCACAATCTTAGACTGTGTCTTATCCTTTTGTTTTGTTAGATTTGGTTGTACATATTTTATGATGTACAAGCCGGTATTTTGCTGCATGATTGAATGAAAGAAATCCATCTGTTAATCATCTTCTTCACCATGACTATCTTGTCTTCATCTTAAAATCAAACTCAGCGCATTTACGAATTATTCATTTTTTTTCCCGCTTCATTTTATTTCAAAAAATTTCTTACTTTCTTCAATCAAGAACTTGTTGATTTCATCATCTCAGAAATCTACTCTCCGAGAATTAATGAGCATTTTCGCCAGTAATTTTGGCTGTAGTGGGTATTTATTACGAAAGATTTTTATTTGTTTGAGTTGGCGAAAATTTTAACATATAACCTTTATCCCAAAATTTAAATCCGACCTTTCAAAAAAATAAAAAAATTAAATTCGTTTAGGTTTTATCACACAAATTAAGAAATTAGGTTTAATTGGTTATGTGTCATTAATTTTGATAAAAAAAACTAAAATAACATTTTGACAGTCATTAATGCTAAATAGTGAAAAATAGGTGGGTATATAATAAATGAAATGTAAAATGAGAAAAATGTAATAAATGATTCATTAGTATTGTAAATAGATTTATATTATGAGACAAGTTTAAAAAGATAAACGAAATTATATTTTGGGACGGAGGCAGTAACTTCTCATTTCAACCTCCAATTGTACATTTCAATGGAATACGTGTGATAAGTATTTTTATTTTTGTGTTATTAAATTTTTTTTTTTTGCAGCAATTATTTGGGGGTGGATGCTTTCCCCTCTAGCAATTGTGCCTGTCCTTGTATTAGCTTATGTGATGATAAAAAGACGCATAGTTAAAGGTACTCAAAATGTCTCTTTACAAACTCGATCAGTCCAATGTTAAATTTGCATATGATATGTATATGTTTCAAAAGTTATATATTGGCTCTTCAGGAAAGGAAAATAGGAGGAGAGATGACTTAATACATCAATTGACTGGCTCAAATAGCTTTAATAATTGTGATGAACTTGAAAGAGGTATACAAGATGCTCCCGATGTGAAGATTTTTAGCTTGAAAGCTATTTTGGCTGCCACAAATAACTTCTCGAATGAAAATAAGCTCGGACAGGGAGGTTATGGACCGGTATACAAGGTAAGTTGTGACAATGTTCAATCAACGAACTTCGTTTCCTTCACTTCCTTCCTAATTTCTTGACTAATTTTTGTGATTCAACATAGAGGGAGAATTATCCGATGGCCGAAAAATTGCAGTGAAAAGGCTGTCAAAGACATCAGGACAAGGAATTCTAGAGTTCAAAAGCGAACTCATACTGATCTCAAAGATCCAACACACAAATCTTCTTCGACTTTATGGATGTTGCATTCACCCAGAAGAGAAGATGCTTATATACGAATTCATGCCCAACAAAAGCATAGATTTCTTTCTATTTGGTAAATATTATTTTAAATTTTCTACCTATTACATCCTTTCATTGATACATTCAAATATTTTTCGTAGCCATACTTTATATTTCTCTATGATACTTTTCTCGTGGCTCTTTGATTGTCTCATAAATAATGATATGACATTTGTTTCTTGATAAAATTAAAATGTCCTGAAATAATGTCATTGTGCGACTATTTTAACAGATGATGATAAAAAGTAGAAAATAGATTGGCGGATTCGATTCAAGATCATTGAAGGCATTGCACAAGGATTGCTTTACCTCCATAAGTACTCTAGAATGAGAGTAGTACACAGAGATCTGAAAGTGAGTAATGTATTATTGGATGAGAATATGAATCCAAAAATTGCAGATTTCGGAATGGCCAGAATTTTCCCGCAGGATGTTTTAGAAGTTATGACAAAGTGGGTTGTTGGAACATAGTAAGTCTTCATGAAAAATTTGAATATCCTAGTTATAATTGCTTTTGGTCTTATTGTTTTCATTTATGTGCCAACGCCCTTTAAAGAAATAGAATAATTTTGAACGTTTTTATGTAGTGGATACATGTCTCCTGAGTATGTCATACATAGAACTTTCTCAATCAAGTTAGATGTATTCAGCTTTGGGGTCCTAATCATTGAGATTTTAAGCGGTAAAAAGAATTCAAGCTTCCACCACCTTTTGAGACATGTAGGTTTATGTGACAATTTTTTTCCAATTTGGATAATTTAACCACTTGTCTTTAGGGCCTATGTTAACTAGATTCCATGCGTGCGCGTGCACACACAAGAAAAACGGAAATATGTCTTTTTAAATAGTGATCGTCCGCGTTTTTACCCATCTTCCAATATCATGGATCTATTGAGTTGAAATGTTTTAGGCATGGGAGCTATGGAAAAGAAAGGCTTCACTAGAATTGAAGGATGAAGCACTCGGTGAATCTTATGATATGAAACAACTAATCAGAGCCATTCATGTTGGCCTTTTATGTGTTCAAGAAAATGCAAATGACAGGCCAACCATATCAGAAGTCATTTCCATGCTTAATAATGAAATTGCAGATTTATCTAGCCCAAACCAACCAGCATTTTACATACACCCAGATGAATTTGAACAATCAAGGTCTACAGAACATTTACCAGGAAATAATATTCAAGTTTCTGTAAATGGCTTGACCGTCACAACGATGGAAGCAAGATAGTGTTGGTCGTCCGTATTTATATGCTGGGAGTTTTGTCCTACCGAAGTGTAATTAGTACTCCTTCTGTTTGAAAATATAAGTTATTTTGATTAGTTAGTTCGTTCCATAAGATTTTTTAAAATACCAATGAAGCGTTTACCTTTTGGAATTTGCATTATTTAATATTTAAGGTCTTACCGTCACAATGATGGATGCAACATATCATGTCATGTATCTTATTTCTTTAATTAACTCATGAATTATTGCTTGATCATTATGTGACTCTTTGAAGGATTCATCATCTAAAATTTTGGTTGTTGTCTGTGTCAGTTTTGGTGACTTGATCTCTAAACTAATAAATAACCTGGTGGAACTAATCTGAGAAACTGAGACTGAGAATGATGGTCAGTCGTCAGTATAAGTATATTCAGTTCTGTGAAAGTCAGTTTGATTAAGTGTAACTGGGTTTCTTACGAAGTCGACGATCGTTTTTGGCCCGCCGAGTTTCTTGAATATTGATGAGTTCTACATCTGGGCAGTTGATTACAAGTCTGGAAAGTCAGTTCTATATTGAGTTTCGTCCGGTGGATAACAGCTGGATCTGGGGTCCACATCTGGGGCATTTATGACAATTCCGACATAGATCATTGGCGGTTAGGGTTTAGGGAATTGTGTCTATAAATATCAAAGTTGTAATCAATGCAATGTGTGTCTTTCAAGAGTGTTGTTCACACACTTGTGAAAACTTTGTAATTCTGTGCATAATAAAATATCTCCTTTTCTGTCCGTGGAGTAGTCGGCACAACGCCGGAAACCACGTTAAATCATTGTGTTCTCTTTGTTTCTTTGTTTTATCAATTCCGTCATTCTTTATGTTTGCATTGCTATCTGCGTTTTATCTTTCTTAAACAGTAATCTTCTCGTTTGTGTTTTCAATAGTCTGTCTGGTTATCATCTCCGTGGCGCTAGGCAGCGGCGACACAGTTGTGGCCGTACAAACAGTAAACAAAATTTTCGGTTCATTTTAGCTACTTTTTATTTTTATTTTATGATATTAATTTACGACTTATGATATCAGTGTTACGCACAACATGCATTAATTTTGGGGTAATGAGGGAGAAAGATAAAAATATTCATCAATTAGGGAGAATGACAGGTTTTTGAAACTTTTGCATAAAGGACAAAACTATTTTTTTATTTTTCTACCGTCATTTCCCAAAAAAAAAAAAACAAAACAAAACAAAAACAAAACCCAACACACTTTCTTTCTTATCCATATTTTTTAAACACTCATATCTTTCAATCTATAACTCCAAATCTGAAAATTCGTTCACCAAATTTTTATTTTTTCATTCTCTTTATTTTGATACCACATACAACATATTCCGACGTGATTTCAGAAAATCCGCTGTCGAAATTCACTATTGTACAAAATTCACTGTCGATATTCACTGATTTTCAAGATTCACTGGGGAGATCCACTGAGTGAATTTCGACGGTGAATCTCGCGAAAAACGATGTAATTATATCGAACCAAGTCTCAAAACAAAGAGCATAAAAAAATTCAGTGATTTTTTTATCGCGTTTGGATATCGAGATCAAAAGATATGAGTGTTTGAAAATGGAGGAGGAAAGAGAAAAAAATAAATAATAATTTCTGGAACAAAAAAATTGAACAGACTCGTCGGGATGTTTTTTTTTTTTTTTAATTTATTTTTGTTTTTTCTTTCAGGCTATAAAAAAATATAAAAGTTGTCTTTCTCCATATAAAAAATTTGTGGTTGTCCTGATACTAAAAAATATTCCAAAACATGTCATTATCCCTAATTCTCCAATTAATTTATGGGTGACGAGCTCGGCACGAGTCGAATAAAGGCAATGTCGTCTTACTTTATTTTTTGGTGGGTCGTTAATATAATACTCAAAGGGGGCGTTTTATCCGGTTCGAGAGACAACCAAGTGCGCAATACCTACTCTAGCTCAAAACATACAGAAAAATGACATGTTTACACATAAAACTCTCTATATATTTAATATCATGTTGCTGTTGTGAGAGTTTTCATTTTCATTTTTTATTTTTCATGTACAAAACTAGAATATGCAGTGAAATGATGGTAGGCGTAAATACTTTAATGTGACGTATCATGATTGTGTTGATACTTACCTAAAAGTTTCTTACGGAAGGTTACTGTCTCCCCATGTAGAGACATCACATATGAAGACATCTGCATCCTACATTCATAAAACATTATGTTAACGCATGGCATAAATGTTTCGATATGTGATATCACCGCACAAATCTCACATGTTTCGTAGTCCCACAACCAATGAATAAGTGGACATAAACTTTAGAAAAGACCATAACAAGTCCTTAGAAACTTACAAAGTCAACCGCGGTTCCCGTCTTAAAGGCTATGATGGAAACAAGTCTTCTTCTTCCCGGCCCATATCTATTCCGTGGTGCTAAAACAACCTACATACAAGTACTACCGAATCCAGAAATAAAAATAACTGCATGCAGTTTTGTTACGGTTCAAAGAATTTATGTAGTTTGTGGTATATGATCTACATTTTAAACACTAACTTTAAGTAAGAGTTACTATTGAACTATAGCATTTTAGGTACAGAGCGTTTCAAAAAAAACTCTTTTATATCGTTCATCATATTATAGCGTATAATGTAACGCTTATAAACTCAATCTGAAGAGCGTAATTATCAGTTACTCTATCTTTATCCCCAAAAATACTATCAAAAAATACATATCCCTACTTTACAACAACTAATTTCAGAATACTCTACAGCACAATCTACATCTCTATCCCTACAACATTAAAATATTCATTCTTTAATGATAAACAATTTTATCAAAAACATATTTTCATCTTTTAAACATTTTGGCATGATGGAAGGAAAAGAAACAATAATAAAATAATTGTAGAGATTGCTATAGTTGCAGCTAACATTTGGTGTGACACTATTCATGTTCCTCAATGTAGGGTGAGGATAAAAAGGCTGATGAAGCTCATTATTTCTTTCACTCCTAATTTTCAGCTGTAATGTTAAGATAAAGTATGGTATAAAGTGGTTGATGCTAATGCTCTAAGGATGTTATTTAAGTTATAATTGATTCAATAACTAATTAAAATCATCGTTTCCGTTTGACTTAAGATGATTAATCAAAATTATCAAATTATCAACGTTATATCTTGGGAATGTTTCTTCTCATTTTCAACTTGAGAAATTATGTATAATAATCGAAATGATTATTATTATTGTTATTATTATTATTATTATTATTATTATTATTATTATTATTATTATTATTATTATTATTATTATTATTATTATTATTAAATTGCATAAAATTATAAATCCACCAATATTCCCTAAGAAATGAAGGCATATGAAAAGTCCAATTGACTTGCTAATACGGTGTCTTCTGGGATGATTATTAATGGGAAATTATTGGTCGGTCTCCTCATGAGGAGACTCAAGAAGACTTTCATGTATTGCCTTACAATGTAATACAATTGCTACCTTAGTCTTAAAATCTAAATATGTTTAGACTTTTTTATACAGATTAAAAAAGTGGTTATGTGTCATTAATTTTGATAGTAAAAGTCTAGAATACACTTTAACCTCATTAATGTAATAGTTGTAAGATATGTGAATGTATAATATATTAGGGGTAAAAGGAAGAAATTTGTAATAAATGCTTCATTGATATTTCAAATAGATTTATATTTTGTGTCAAATTCTAAAAAGCTAAATGGAATTATATTTTGTGACGGATGTAGTATGACGAGGTTGGATCTCGTCTGATAGAATACCCGGGCCGTACAATCCTTCAATGATATCTTAGCTCAAGAACAAAAGCCGGGAGAAGGGGTGTTTGTGATGATTTTAAGACTAAGCTTGAGAGGAATACTCAAGTTGCCTACGTATCCAATGAGTCTATTGGAATCAACTATTTCGTAGTTTCTTAGGAGTTGTTTATATAGTTGTTTTCGCTAAGCCTGCCGTGTTATGGGGGGACTCTTTTTTACTTAACCCCTAAGGATTATCTCTTAGCAAATCCCCTTTATTTAGGGATAATTATGACTGTTTAAATAAAAAGATTAGATCCATTAACTGACAAGATTCTTCTATGCTTATCCTCCATTTTAGGAACACGTGTTTCACAATAGATAAATGTCCGCCATCCTGTACCCGAGCTCCCAGCTCGTCCCCGACTCGAACTGAGACCTTACCACCAACTTACCTACACCTTATCACAAGCTCGGTCACCCTCCTGGGGTTCACGACCCTGCTCTATTCGGGTGTAGGGTTCCTTACCCCTGAGTGTTGGCTGCCCAAAGGGTGACACGTGGCGAGGACTTGGTCCGACCATCGTTATAAGCCCCCCAGATCTGACAGACTGCATTCTAGTCTGGTCAGATCTGCTAAAGAGTTTCCCAACCATTAGCCTAGCCACGTGGTCCAGTTACTGTTTAGACGCCGTTATGACGGCACGAGGATATAGGCGTCAGACAACTGCTTACGTCATGGATCCATATCCTAAGATCGTGCTTGGGTTTATAACTTCCACCATTTGGCCCGTCGTTTCAACTGTCCATAAACGTCTCTTCCCATAAATCTGAAGGTTTGGAGCTATCATCATCCCCTCACTTAATCTATCAAGTAAGGCTTCTTCTTCTTCTCTACTTTATCATTTCATTTTATTTCGTGAATGAGTAGGGACGCTCTCTCCTAGTCTATCGAGCATTTATTTCACTCCGAACCCGAATCTGATGACGCTAGCTCGCTTCATAGAATTCTGAAAACCGCACCGGCCTCCCAGCATTTAGTTACCAGTAGGGGATTCGAACACTTAGAGTTAGCCCCCCGGTTTTCTTCTACACCCTCAGCCCCTAATTCATCTTCTGGTACTTCCAAGTTTGTCTTGACCCTAAAAGCACATATGGCTTTGCGACTGCAAGCAGGTTGCCATGGCATAAATACTATGTTGTCCGAGGTAGAGATGAACAAGCATTGTGAGAGGTTTGGGATAGACCGGAACCGTTACGCCCTCATTCTTCCCATCCTGGGTGCTTACGCATATCAACCTCCCGCAGGGTACTGCACAGTATACAAAGAGCAGTTGGACTGCGGGCTTAGGCTCCATTTTTGCCCGCCCTTCCTTACCGTCCTGAGGCATTATGGGTTAGGGACCGCCCAAGTGTCTCCAAATGGTGTCCGGGCGATTAATGGATTTGCCATTTTGTGTCGGTGTGTTAACGTGCCTTTCTTGGTGAGGTATTTTCGCTTGGTTTACCAGTGTAAACAGGTTAAAGACCTGTCTGGTTTGTACTGCTTCTCTCGGAGGGGTGACTCTTTAAGTGGTGTCCTCATTTTAGCTAAAGGGGAGTCATCCTAGAAAAACTGGAAGCGCCGTGTTTTCTTTGTCCGATGTGAGGAAGGGGCCGATCTGAGTAGATGGAACACGGATGATCTCTCTAAGGATGTCCGTCCTACTAACATTGGGGCCAAACTGATCAAGGACCTCTAGGAGTGGATACAATGAGCCAGGGAGAATGCTGAAGTGGTCCGTCGCAACCTCGAGATGGCTCGAGACAAGCAGAAGAGTTGGGAAGATGGAAGAATGCATCTGAGGGCGTCCTCAACGAGAGGATCAAGATGGCTTGGGCAGACAGGAAAGATATGCCATGGATATCAAGGCTCTTATGTGGTAGTACCTAAATTAGGACCTTTAGCTTATCCGTTTGTAGTTACCAAAATCCCTTCACGGGTGTATGACGTTCTTCATGTGTCAATGACAAGGAATGGTTAACTGATGTTGATGTGAGTCAATCTTTGACCTTGAAACGGTTGAAGAGACTTTGACTTACGTGGAAGAGTCAAGTGCACTTCAAAGCGGAAGACGAAGAAAGCTAATAAAGGAAGGCGTATAGCTAGCCTTGGGTCATTAAAGCAGTTACACCGACAGATGCAATGTGAGTCATAGAAGACAAGGCATTTGTGAAGTTCCAGAGTTAAGTACCTCCCAGTTATGTTCCGTTTCTAAGACGAAACTTGTTTCAAGGGGGAGGAATGTAATACCCCGAAAATTCAAGAGGGGTAAAAGAGTAAAATGAGAATTATTTGGTATTTTGCTATTTTATTTGTAACCTAAAAGAATATTAAAAGGTGAATTAATTGGTTTAAATTAATAGAATTAATTATGAGTATTTAAAGAAAAATACCATAATTGATCCCATTAATCAGAATGTCAGTTTTTCTGAAAACTGAGAAAGGGGCGATGCACCAACAGGGGAAGAAGCAAGAACGAAAATCCCAATCGCGAGGCCAAACGGTTGACTGTTTGCACGGACGACAATAGAAAAAATTGATCACTGGGAGAAGACGATCGTTTCCATACTCTTCATTTTATAAACAGTAAGTTTTTCGTTTTAGCCCGAAAATCTGAATCTTGATCGTTTTTTTGGGGAAAAGTCTGAGCTTTAATTGGGTAGAGGGTGGTATTAATCATATTATTCCGTTTATGAATCGTAGATTGTGCGTAGAGGTTCTGGAACCAAAGGATTCAAGCTCTTGTTTTCAAGTTACGTTTGGATTCGCTTTTAAATCGCTAAAAGGTAAGAAGGTGTTTTTAAACGGATTTTGGGTGTTTGGCCGTATTTAATCATGTGTATTTATTCATTATTGTGGCTCTTTCGTTTGTTATAAGGTCGTTTCTAATTTTTGTTATATTACCGAAAAAAAAAAAAAATAAATAAAGGACTTGCTTCCAGTATGTTGCCGCTGCATGTTGCTGAAGGGAAAAGGGAAAAAAAAATAGTATAAAATAAGAACTTTGGAGTCAACAAAAGTCTAGGAAAAAAGTAAGCAATTCAATTATTTATTTATTCATTTCTTGCCTCTCAACAAAATTATGTAATTGGTTTCTGGAAAAAAAAATTTGAATGAAATAAATAAGATGCAAAGGTAATAGACATGTGTCTAAAGTTGATACAATGGGATGATATAATGTATAAGATTTGCGAATGAATGAATGATATAATGGGTATAAATGTGTATGTCTATGATTTCTTGTGTACAACTTGTTGTTGTTTGGTATGTATGCTTTTGAGGGCATTCCATGTTATTTTACCATGTCTAACATCGACTTCGGTAGCCTTGGTTACGCACCACAACCGAGTTTTGAATTTGTCTCAGAGGGTGAGAAATAAGTCCATTTAAAACATCAATGGAGAATTATTATATTTTTCTTCCTTTTACCCGTAAATTATTATACATTGACGTACTTTACAACTATTATATTAATAAGAGTCAAAGGGTATTATAGATTTTTACCATTATAATTAATAAGAGTCAAAGGGTATTATACATTGACTACTTTACATCTATTTATTCCGTGTGAAAATGTGTAAACGGAATTATATTTTGGAACGGTGGTAGTACAATTTTTATTATTTTTTATTTAGAAAAAATCGGTGTACAATGTATGAATCCAAGTGTTTTTACGTGAAATCTGACGCATCAAATGGCAAAAGAGGCAAGGCGTGACAACCACGTGTATGAAAGCATCGTCACTCCAACCTCTATTTAGGGCGTGTTTTAAACTACAATCTTCCCAAAAGCTTAAGTTTATGGGGATACAAATAATTAACATATTATACAATTTAACAATCCCCCCCCCCCCCCCCCCAAGTGTGGGCCTATATCAAGCCTATGCCAACTAGGAACGCAATAAGTGTAAGCCAACTAGGCTCAGAAAGACCAACTAGGCCAACAAAAAAGTCGTCCAACACTTGCACAATATAAATGAGAGAAACTAATGTTGCCAGCGGGGTTTGAACCCATGACCTTCCGCTCCGATACCATGTTGAACACAATATAATTGGGGAAAAGTTGATCTCTATTATTCACATAAACCACGTATTTATACTACAATATCACCAAAACTCTAATGTTTTAAGTTACACATATAACCTTTTAGATATTTTACATATATTGCATACATATTCTTACAAGATTGACTATAGAAACCCAAACGCGAATTGAATAGCTAGGACTTGACTTCACCGATACAATTCAAGCCCGTGAGCCGCTGAATTGACCCACTCGCCGTTTCTATTTTACTTGTCCGGCTTGTGAAGGACTTTTCATTGATATCTAGGCCTCTTACTGAACTATTGCCAAGGATGTTCCATTTGTATTCACTTTTGAACGCATGAAAGCATTTAATAAGTTAAAGATCATGCTTATCACAACACCAAACCTTATAGCACCTGGTTGGAATCTACTTTTTGAGTTGATGTGTGACGCAAGCGACACAGCGGTAGGGGCGGCCTTAGGTCAGCGAAAGGATAAGATCTTTAGATTCATTTACTATGCTAGTCGAACGTTAAACTTGGCTCAACGAAATAATGCAACTACCGTGAAGGAAGTTTTGGCTAGCATCTTTGCATTTGACAAGTTTAGATCTTACCTCGTAGGATCTAAAGTAACGGTTTGGACTGACCATTCAGCCTTGAAATACCTCTTGCAAAACAAGAGTCCAATCCAAGGTTATTAAAATGGATTCTACTACTTCAAGAGTTTGATCCACCTTTCCCGATTAAAACGAGATAAGAAAGGTTCAAAGAATCTCGTAGCTAACCACCTTTCCCGATTACAAACATAAGATAACGAACAATTCCCCGGAGTAAGTGAGATTGGATAGACATTAAACGTCATGTCTTTGGTTGATGAACAATTGTTTGCCGGATAGTTGATTACTTCCACGTTATTCTCTTACATCCAACATACCCGGAAGTTGGGGGTTGCGTAAATAGGATTATCTCGAGTTTAAGTGTGGGGTCCGGGACTTAGCTATACGCAATTGAAAACGGGATATAATGTGCAACAATATTTTTCCTTAGCATTGTGAATTCTGATAAACGGAATCAGTAAGAAGTGAGGCTAGTTGCATTGTACACGATCATTTTTTATACTTGTATGAGCGAATACGAGGATATTCATGCCAATCGTTGAACTAGTTACTTATTATTTGATTATTTATTCTTTGAATTGACATTTTAAGCACGTGTATAATAGCTGGAAGTGTTCATATTTGAATGACGAGATGATTGATTATATCGACTGAACGTGGATACTGATCTGCTGATGTATTTTTAACTTCTGGCTGCAAAAAGGGAGTAATAAGCTTGAGAACTATGCAACAATCATAATTTTGAACCGGACTTGTGGAAATTTACCAAATATAGTCAAAGAACTTGAGGCAGAAATTCATGGTTGTTAACTAATTCATGATAGGGGACTCTTGCTAGGCACCCACCATGGCAAGTTTCTTTCTTAAGAGGTGTTCAACACTTGTGCGAAAATTTATAAAAAATAAAAAATATAAGAGGCCTAATGAGTAGTACTGGGTCTCGAAGTCTGTCAAAGCCTAAATAAATGGGGTTTTTGATTATTTTTCCATGTCTTTACTTAAAAAAGGCGAAGGAAGTGAGAATGCTGATGTTGGTAAGTTAAGATCAAGAGGTTAGTCTAAACATGAGTCTCCACGTGATTATGAGAACACGAAAGGTTAATGCACACGACACATTGGTTCATAGGAAGAATTGTGGATAATGAATGACTTATGAGAACTGGTTGGTATGGATTGACTTTGATTTCTTGTATGAGTATGATATGATCGGAGGAATTTGTTTCTAGAGGTACATCTTACTTTGATACTTTATTCGTGACGATCAAAAGTTAAGTGGGGGTAGTTGATGACGGTCTAATTTATACTCTTTTTGTCATCAATATTACTCCTAAAATGAGCTTAATTGATTATATCTTACTCCATGTGGTAATTTATGTTTTGTATTAATGAATCAAAGTATTACAACAGTGGGTAAATATATACTAGTACAATAGGTAGTAAAGTAAATACACATTATCTAAGTATTAACAATATCAGTATTAGTGATTATATCTTCAACATGCCCCCGCAATCCTGTGGGTAGAGAGTAGACACGGAGATTGGTCTTCAAGGTAGCAAAGCGTGGGTTTCCTAACGGTTTGGTGAGGAGGTCCGCAAGTTGATCTTTTGAGGTAAGAAAGGCAACATTGAGCTTCTTGGCAGCAATTAATTCTTGAACATGGTGAAAGTCGATCTCAATATGCTTGGTGCGAGCGTGGAAAACAGGGTTGTGAGCAAGGTACGTGGCTCCAATGTTATCACACCAAAGCGTGGGGGTAGGTGTAGTGATAAGCATGTCAGTGAGGAGGCTGCGAATCCATTGTAATTCAGACGTAGTGTTGGAGAGGGTCTTGTACTCGGCTTCGGTGCTGCTCTTGGAAACGGTGAAGTGCTGTTTGGAACGCCAGCTAATAAGGTGATCACCGAGAAAAATGCAGTAAGCACCGATAGATCGTCGATTATCCGGGTCCGCAGCCCAATCAGAATCGGAATAGTCCTGCAAATGTAAGGTGGAGCAGCGTGAGAAATATAAGCCCTCAGAAATCGTGGCCTTGAGGTATCGAAGTAGACGCTTAACCGCTAACCAATGTGCGTCGGTCGGTGCATGCATGAACTTACTAGCCTTGTGAACCGCAAAGGCAATGTCCGGATGAGTAAAGCTCAAGTATTGGATACCTCCAACAACTGTACGATATAGGGCAGGATCCGAGAACAAAGGCTCCGGATCATGATGTAGACAAGCTGAGGCAGCCATGGGGGTTGAGCAGGGTTTCGATTTATCCATATTAGCCTTTTACAGTAGTTGGAAAATGTACTTACGCTGCGTGAGAAATAAGCCATCCGGTGTGTGAAGTGGTTCAATGCCAAGGAAGTAGGACAGGGTGCCAAGATCCTTAACCGGAAAATGAGTGCCAAGGGACCGAATAACCTCTTTAATGTGAGTAGAGCTATTGCCTGTAATGATTACGTCATCCACATAAATAAGGATATAGAGTCGAATAGTGCCACGAGAGTAAACATACAAGGATGTATTTGCTTTGGAGCCCACAAAGCCGAATTTGGTGAGAACATCAGTAAACCGAGAGAACCATGCGTGAGGTGCCTGTTTAAGACCGTATAAACTCCGCTTCAAGCGGCAGACATAATCAGGATGATCGGGGTGAGCAAACCCCAGGGGTTGTGTCATATAAACCGTCTCAGTGAGATTACCATGAAGGAACGCATTTTGAATCTCAACTTGACGAAGTAGCCATCCTTGTGAAGTAGCAAGAGACAACAAAATGTGTATAGTGACAGGTTTCACAACCGGACTAAACGTCTCGGTGTAATCAATACCGGCTGCCCGATGAAAGCCTTTGGCAACAAGACGGGCTTTATGGCGTTCAATATGACCATTCGCATGGTGCTTAGTGCAAAACACCCATTTGTTACCGACTACATTCATATTTGTGCGATAGGGCACTAGGTCCCATGTGTTAGTACGAACCCGAGCATTAATTTCGTCTTGCATGGCCTCACGCCACACTTTGTTTTTGGATGCTTCGGTGTAGGAGGTGGGGTCAAGGGTTGTAGTAGTGGTGACAAGGGCTTTGGGTAAAGGGTATCGGATAAAGTCCGGTGTTTGTTTGGCTTTGAGGGTTTTGGTTCGGGTACGAGTTGTCATAGGGTGGCGTGGGGGAGGAGGTGGGGGCGGAGGGCTCGGGATCGGAGAGGTGGGTGGTGGTGGAGTAGGCAGAGTTGTTTCGGGTAGGATGGGGTTCCCGGGTGGAGGGTTGGTCGGGGGGTTTGGGTTTGTGAGTGGTGGTACGAGCAGCCATAGGGTTGGATGGTAAGTAGGATGGTAAGGAAACATTAGTGGTGGTGGGAGAAGGGGTAGGCAACGCAGGAGTGTAGGGAAAGACATTTTCATCGAAGATGATGTGACGGGCGATGTAGATACGACCAGTAGAGAGGTCAAGACACTTATAGCCATGGTGGGGAAGACTATAACCAAGGAAAAGACAAGTTTTGGAACGGAAATCGGTTTTGTGACGGTTGTAAGGGCGAAGGTAGGGCCAACAGGCACAGCCAAAGACTCTGGAAAAGGAATAATCAGGAGTGCGGTTGTAGACAAGTTCAAAGGGTGACTGTAACACCCCAAAAATCCAAAAAGGGTATAAATGTAAAACAGGGATTTATTTATTAATTTCCTATTTTTATTTTACCTAAAAGAATTAATTAAAGGAAATAATTAATTATGGATTAAAGGATATTAATTAAAGGAAATATAATTAAGGGAATTAATTATTTATAATTAAATGATTTAATTGTGGCTATTTAAGGAAAATAATACCATAAATTCCCATTAGTCTTTACGTTGAAATTTCTGATTAAACGAAGAACAGAGGGCGACGCAATTGTTCTGGGAAAAACAAGAACGGATTCTTCAACCGTGAGGCTAAACGGTTGACAATTTGTGCAGACAACAGTAGAATGAATTGAGCAACGGAAAAAGACGATCGTTCCCATACCAATTGTTTTCTAAACAGTAAGTTCTCCCTTTTTAGCCCTAAATCTTGTTTGGCTTTCGTTCTTGAGAAAAATACGAGCTTTGGTAGAAATAGCTATGGTGCTAATCATATAATGCCGTTATTGAATCGTAGGTTAATCGTAGAAGTTGTGGAATCGAAGGATTCGAGCTTTTGCTTTTGGATTCGCTCTTAAATCGCTAAAAGGTAAGGGGGTGTTCTTAAACGGATTTTGAGTGTTCGTTCCTACTTAATTTTGTGTATTTATTCATTAGTGTTGCTCTTATTTTTGTTATAGGTTTGGTTCTTTAGTTTTTTCCCTTTTAATATTGCCGTGACCTACTTCGAAAGAAAAAATGAACGTGACTCAAATATGCTGTTGTTGCCGTAGTGGTTTGTTGCCTGGAAAAAAAAATTGAAAACATATTTTAAGAGGACTTGCAGCCATAATGCAGAAAGAAAAAAAAAGGGAAAATAAATTATATATTGATTCTATTCTGGAAAGAAAAGAAGAAGAAGGGAGAATTGTTGATGTATGTCGTTACCATGAATACCTGTTGTTGTCGATGGTCACAGAAGGAAAGAAAGGAAAAAAATAAACTAGTAACTATGTTCTTTGTTCTCAATATTAATAATAATAATAAAGAATAATAATAGTAATACGCGACAATGGTAATTATGTTTCAGAATATTATAGGATGTGATAATATTCACCTTGTTTGGATATTATTTGTGTACAATGTGTTATGATATGGTATGTGTGTCTTTGAAGACATTAAATGTTAATTGACAAAGTCTAACTTCCGACTTCAGGTGCCTTAGCATCAATCGCCACAACTGAGACCTTCTGCGGGGAGAAGGTGGTATCCCAGAACGCGGTTGTTTAGACCTTGTGGTGTCATTGGTTTAGTAGTCATTGATGCCTTTTACAACGTGCTAGGTAGTTAATCTAGATTGTCTAGGACTAGATGTCCTTAGGAAGCCTTTTTAAGTGGAATGAACTTAGGTGGTTAGATTAACTACATAATAAACATATGTGATGAGTCTAAAAGCTAAAACGTTGTAATTCTTGGTGAGACACATTTATGATTCGCAGCATGGAATCATTTCTCATACGTAACAGACATATTCGGGTTTTGGGAAATGTTCCACACGGAACCATCAATGCCATATGAGGTGCTGAATATGTCCCGGTGCATACCCATCATTCAGGCATTGTGTCCTTGAATTACAATGTAACATAGATAATTGCTCGTGATGGTGCTAGCAGACCTAGCAGAGGGAGTGTATTTTAATGCAACCTATGTGGTAGAGATTGTAGAATTTACTTGTTATGTATGATATGTTATATATTGTGTGTAACCGTTTCTTCTACCCCTTGCTGAGTACGTAAGTACTTACCCCTTCCTCTTTATTGTCCCCACCCCGAGAAGGTGGTTGTCAGGGTGATGATGATCTTGGTTATGACGATGGAGTTAACGGAGCTGATGTTTAGGCTCAAGAGTTACGATGACACAAACATTTATTTTTATGCAATTTATTATTCAGTTTTGAGAGATAGTCTTTAGTATCTTTTCAGTTTCATTTGGGATGTAATAAGTCACAACAACATTTATTTCGTTGTTTTGTCGTTTCTATTTTCTTAGACGTAGATTTTGGGACTTGGTGATCCTTTTGATTGTCAATTGACTTTCTTAGAAGATGGCGAGAAGTTATTGAACTCAAATACCTCAAATGAGGAATCAAATGGGAAGTAATTTACTAGAAAAAGCATAAAAGGTTTTGAACTTCAAACATGGCATACTGGAAGGTAACGTCTTTGTGCTTGTTTATAATTGCAAAAGAAACCATAACGTTAGCCTTACAAACATCCTACTAAGAGACTTACTCTAGAAGAAGATCAAACTTCGAGGAAACTTCTAAAACATCACAATCAAAACTTATTACTCCCTTAGCCCAAACCCTAAGTCAAGGGGGTAAGGATCCCTTTTAGGCTATTGTCAATGATATTTTATTCCGGATATGATATTATCGACTTGTGCAGCCCAAACCAAAAGGATTTTGAGCACGATCAAAGGAGAAAAGATATAGATACCGGAGTTTCCCAGGTGACAGCAAATATCAGAATTTTTGGATGAGAAGAAGTCGGTAAAAAACAATTATTTTTGCCGAAAGCACAAGCTGTCAGAATTTCCAGATTAGTAAACACTGATTTGAATTGCAGATTGCGATCAAACGAAAAGGAATTTGAACTTAATCCCAAAAGGAAAGTTATAGATAAAAGTGTTTTATGCAACATGTCAAAAATGCAGGTCATTTAAATGTCGTTAACCTGTTCAAAACAGAAGAAGAAGTGAAAGTGATGCTGTAGATTTTCTGGACAGAGTGTCCGGCATTAACATAAATTTTTTGAACAATCCATAATGATTAAATATCCTAATGACAGAACATTCTTCTTACTTGTGTTCATTCCCAGCTTCCCTCCTAAGGGTAGTGTTGATATTGTAAGCTTTTCACCTAATGTTGCCTGCTCTTTCAAGGTATGCATCTCACCATTTTGCCAGTCCGGTCTTTAAAGCCTACTATGACATACATTTCAATTACTTACTTCAACCTTTTGGAAATCTATGCTAAACCAGTTCAAGCAGAAGGTAGTCTTTGCCAAGATGCATTCCGAACCTATCTTGCCAACCAACATATGGACTCCACAGTCTTATTAATTTAAATTTAGATTAATTCACCTTGGGCCTTTTCTACTTTAAATCTCTTTCAGGCCATTTAGAGCCATGAACCGACAAACACACATTTCGACGTTCCTTCTTCTGTCTTTACATCCTATAATAATTTTGTGGCGCCGGTTGAAATGTCTATTTTGTTTTAACCATTTATTCCCTTATAAGGAATAACCTTGAGAGCTTATTCTTTGGTATTGTACCATTACTCTCGAGTAGCGCAACCTTGAACCCTTGAATTGGGCCGTCAATTATCTTTTACACCTCTTTTGGAAGTTTAAATTAATTTTACGAAATCAAACTTTATCTGTCATTTCTTAAGTATCTTTCATCCTTCACCCAAAGGCTTGTCTACAGACTCATTTTCAAAACTTTTCATTCTCCTTCACATTACCTTGAAGAAATTTCTATCCTCTCTCAATCTTGAATTAACCTCTCTTTGATGAAAACTTGGACACTTTTGGCAAGTTTTTATTTCGTTATGAGACCTTTTTGGTATGCTCATTTTGGCACCTTAACATCTTCACGTTGAGATTCTTGCTCTCTTTTTTATTTCTCTGTTGTTTATTCTTTCAGGTGCTCGACCTTGCATTTTTGCTTTGTTCTTCTGTTGTGGAATGATTCCTTTACAACATTCATGTGAACTGAGGATCTTCCTAGTTCGCCAACAACCATTTTGTTTATCAAATCGTTAACGACTAATGTCACTTTTCATACGTTCTCAAGTCCAATATTATTTTCCCTTTTATATTGGATGTTCACAAGTCCATCATGTGATGTTTCCCTTAACGCTCCCACTTTCTAATGGCTTATGTGAAACCTCATTATCTTTCCTCCAAGAGATCCGAGTGCTTTTGCAGACCATCGTATCTTGCAAAATTCCACTCTCTCAAAAGAATCTTATCTGCAAGATGTTCTTTTGTTTTTCCTTCTGGTGGCTACCTTTTGTATTATGACACAATTCCTCATCCTTCGATTTTGAACCAATTTCAAACTTCCATCGACCTGGAATCACTATGTTTTGTTTTGCACCCCATCAACCGCTCTTGTTTTGAGAACTTAATGCCTCTGCTTAAGCTTACCAAGTTGACATACCACCCTGGTGCTCAACTTGTCACTCTTCATCTCTTTTGTATTCCAAGCTAACCCTTATTGGCATAATGATTGGATCAGACCGTCAGACAGAAATTATTGCAAACACATGTTTCTTCCTTCCTGAAAAGTCTCAGAAATTGTCATCTGGGATCTTTGCAGTCCTACAACAAGCTGTTGCCGCTGTGATGAAAGTAGACATGAAAAGGAGTCGATTGTGTCAGGAGTTGTGGATCAGTTGGAAAGTTTAACAAGTCATGATTTAGTCAATAAATGGAAGTAAAGTGTGTGGTACCATTGATTTCGAGACAGTGATGAGATAGTGAGGATACAAGACGAAGGTCCAGTTGTGTTCAGTTACAAGCGAGTGGCCAGAACCATACCAGCCAGTGGTTACAAGTTAGATTAAGATGGCAACCGTTGGCACAAAAAAAAGTGTAAAGAGTTGAACACCAATGCATGAGGCCTTCCATGAAGATAGAGATAGCAGAGTTACCTACAACAATAGTTACCACGCGAAAATCCAGATGTCACAATTTGAAGCTCTACATGGAGGAAAGCATGGAATGCCAGTCGTTTGGGATGAAGTGGAGCAGTGATAGATTACAAGATAGTTGATAGACCAAGCCAGAGAGGAGTTGAAGTGGATCGCCGTAACCTTGTAATGGCTCAAGACAGGTAGAAGAGTTGGGAAGATGGAAGAAGAAGACCGTTGGGGTTCGAAGTTGAAGATAAAGTGTATTTAAAGACGGCTTAGAGAGGAAGTCAACTTGAACCCTAGATATGGGCTCTTACGTGATATGGGCTAAATTCAGACTTTTAGCTTATCCGTTCAGAGTTGCCATAATTTCTTTCACGGGTATATGACGTTCTCCATGTGTTAATGATAAGGGGATGCTTAACCAACATTGATACGGAAGCAAGCATGGACCTTGAAATGATTGAAGAGATCTTGACCGACGCAAAAGAACCCGTTGCACCTAAGAACAAAAGATGAAGAAAGTCAAGAAGGAAGACGTAAAACTAGTCTTGGTTCTATGGAGCAATCGTACACCGACAAAGGCGACATGAGAGTTAGAAGACGACACGCTTTGTGAAGCTCTAGAGTTCAAAGACCTCCCAATCAGGTTCAGTTACGAGGACGAAACTTGTTTTAAGGGGGGAGGGATGTAACACCCCAAAAATCCAAAAAGGGTATAAATGTAAAACAGGGATTTAGTTATTAATTTCCTATTTTTATTTTACCTAAAAGAATAAATTAAAGGAAATAATTAATTATGGATTAAAGGATTTTAATTAAAGGAAATATAATTAAGGGAATTAATTATTTATAATTAAATGATTTAATTATGGCTATTTAAGGAAAATAATACCATAAATTCCCATTAGTCTTTACGTTGAAATTTCTGATTAAAAAAAGAACAGAGGGCGACGCAATTGTTCTGGGAAAAACAAAAACGGATTCTTCAACCGGGAGGCTAAACGGTTGACAATTTGTGCAGACAACAGTAGAATGAATTGAGCAACGGAAAAAGACGATCGTTCTCATACCAATTGTTTTCTAAACAGTAAGTTCTCCCTTTTTAGCCTTAAATCTTGTTTGGCTTTCGTTCTTGAGAAAAATACGAGCTTTGGTAGAAATAGCTATGGTTCTAATCGTATAACGCCGTTATTGAATGGTAGGTTAATCGTAGAAGTTGTGGAATCGAAGGATTCGAGCTTTTGCTTTTGGATTCGCTTTTAAATCGCTAAAAGGTAAGGGGGTATTTTTAAACGGATTTTGAGTGTTCGTTCCTACTTAATTTTGTGTATTTTTTTCATTAGTGTTGCTCTTATTTTTGTTATAGGTTTGGTTCTTTAGTTTTTTCCCTTTTAATATTGCCGTGACCTACTTCGAAAGAAAAAATGAACGTGACTCAAATATGCTGCTGTTGCCGTAGTGGTTTGTTGCTGAAAAAAAATTTGAAAACATATTTTAAGAGGACTTGCGGCCATAATGCAGAAAGAAAAAAAAAGGGAAAATAAATTATATATTGATTCTATTCTGGAAAGAAAAGAAGAAGAAGGGAGAATTGTTGATGTATGTTGTTACCATGAATACCTGTTGTTGTCGATGGTCACAGAAGGAAAGAAAGGAAAAAAATAAACTAGTAACTATGTTCTTTGTTCTCAATATTATTAATAATAATAAAGAATAATAATAGTAATACGCGACAATGGTAATTATGTTTCAGAATATTATAGGATGTGATAATATTCACCTTGTTTGGATATTATTTGTGTACAATATGTTATGATATGGTATGTGTGTCTTTGAAGACATTAAATGTTAATTGACAAAGTCTAACTTCCGACTTCAGGTGCCTTAGCATCAATCGCCACAACGGAGACCCTCTGCGGGGAGAAGGTGGTAGCCCAGAAGGCGGTTGTTTAGACCTTGTGGTGTCATTGGTTTAGTAGTCATTGATGCCTTTTACAACGTGCTAGGTAGTTAATCTAGATTGTCTTGGACTAGATGTCCCTAGGAAGACTTTTTAAGTGGAATGAACTTAGGTGGTTAGATTAACTACGTAATAAACATATGTGATGAGTCTAAAAGCTAAAACGTTGTAATTCTTGGTGAGACACATTTATGATTCACAGCATGGAATCATTTCTCATACGTAACGGACAATATTCGGGTTTTGGGAAATGTTCCACACGGAACCATCCGTGCCATATGAGGTGCTGAATATGTCCCGGTGCATACCCATATTTATTATTCAGGTTTGAGAGATAGTCTTTAGTATCTTTTCAGTTTCATTTGGGATGTAATAAGTCACAACAACATTTATTTCGTTGTTTTGTCGTTTCAGCTTTCTTAGACGTAGATTTTGGGACTTGGTGATCCGTTGTTTGTCGTTTGACATTCATTTTCCGAGTTATCTTTAGTTTTAATTTATTCCTCTTTTACTCTTATTGATTGTTACGAGGCTTATGTATATATTACTTTTGACGATTTAAAAAGTTAATATATGCATGCCGGGCGTTCTTTCCGGATAAGGACTCGGTTTCCGGGACGGGGCGTCACAGTGACTTGTTGCTTAGGACACGAGTAGGTAAACAATTGATAATATAGTTGGTTGTGGTGAAGGCGTCTTCCCAATAGGTTAGAGGGAGATTGGAGTGGGCAAGAAGGGAGAGGCCAACTTCGGTTATTTGGCGATGGCGGCGTTCGATAGCACCAACTTGTTCGTGTGTATGAGGGGCGGAGTGACGATGGTGAATGCCAAGGTGAGTTAAGGTGCGTTCAAAGTGACGGTATTCGCCACCCCAATCAGTTTGAATAGCCTTGAGTTTGGTATTAAATTGTTTTTCAATAAGTGATAGGAAATTTGGAAAAAGAAGCTCAACGTCAGATTTTTGGTTTATAGGGTAAAACCATATGTATTTGGTATAATCATCAAGAAAACTCACATAATAATGATTGCCATAAAGAGAGGATTCAGTGGGTCCCCAAACATCAAAATAAATTAAATCCAAAGGTAAACTAGAGGTAAACTCAGAAGTACGTAAAGTATGACGATGACTTTTTGAAAGTTGACACGGAGCACAAACCGTATCCGGTGATTTATTGGAAAGAGAAGTAGAAAATCTACTTAAGGCCTGACGAAAAACAGGATGAGAGCAATGGCCAAGACGGTGATGCCACGTGGTGGTTGAACTGGACGAAGAGTGATGTGCTTGGAAAGGACTTTTGGTGAGACTGTTGAGTGATAGAGACCGTCTTGAAAAAAGCCTTTAAGAAGAGTGGTTTGTAATCCTTCACAAGAAAAAAAGAGGCGTGAAATTCAAAATACACAGAATTATAAGCACATAAACGTTGAACTAATAATAGATTGCGTGTTAAGGCGGGGGAAACTAGAATATTAGAAAGGTTATAAGTGCGTGGGTGTGAGTAATATGTAGACGAGCCAAAATGAGAGATGGGCAAACCTGAACCATCACCGATGTGTACGTGCTCAGGAACAGCATAAGCTTCAGAGTGGACGTTTAGGTTGCGGAAGTCATTGGTGAGATGATGGGTGGCACCAGTGTCGGGGATCCATTCAGAGTTGGGGTTATAGTGGGGTTGGGTGGCATAAGCTTGGGGTGGACGTGGGGTACGGGGTGGGGCCGGGTTGGCTGCCGGGTCAGTAGATTGCTCATACCTGTAATAACATGCATGGGTTGTATGCCCTACTTTAGCACAAATTTGACAAATAGGGGAAGAATCGTTACCAGTATTAGTAGGAGGACGAGGATTTCCACGTCCGCGGCCACGACCACCACGTCCCCTATAGTTGGGAGAGTGGCCTCGACCACGGTTATTGAAGGAGCTACCAGGGGTGTTGTTGGAGCCGTTGGAATTGCTATTGCGGGCACAATTGTCCTGAGCTGGACCGGTGGCCGAGAGAGGGGAAATAGGCATCGGGCGGTGGTGCTGAATGCGGCTTTCGGTGGTGAGTAACAGAGCATAAAGCTCATCGGCTGTCAGTGAATCGTGAGTGGATACCATGGTGACGAGGGAGTCATAGTCGGGACCGAGCCCGACAAGCAAGTAAGCCACGAAGTCATCGGCGGACAGTGGGTGGCCGGCTAGGTAGAGCTCGTCGGCAATATTTTTCAATTTGAAGTAGTATTCGGTGGCGGAGAGTTCGTTCTTCCTGGTGGAAGCAAGCTCGGTTCGTAATTGAACCAATTTTGCACGGCTTTGTGACGCAAAAGTTGTTTGAAGGGCTGCCCAAATGGAAGCCGAAGTCGTGGCGGTGTAGACTTGGAGGAGCACCTCGTCGGACAAGGAGGAGGTGATCGTAAAGAGTATCATCTGGTCGGTTTTAGTCCAGGCCGCTAGGTCATCATCATAGTCGGTGTTTTCTTCAGTTTTTCCGGCGGCGGTGGTCAAGGTACGCAGCGGCGAGGGTATGGATCCGTCAATGAAACCGAAGTCTCCTTGTCCTCGTAGGTAGGGCAAGATCTGAGCTCGGCATAGGTTGTAGTTGCCACGCGTCAATTTGGTGATGTGAAGCGAGGAGGAGCGAGTAAAGGTTGGGTATTTTGCCGACGCCACGGTGGAGGAGCCATCGTCGGACATGGTGATGTGCAGAAGGTGAAGACGACGCAGGTAGGTTTTTTTTTTTGATTTTGGATCACAGTTTTTCTGATACCATGTGGTAATTTATGTTTTGTATTAATGAATCAAAGTATTACATATATACTAGTACAATGGGTAGTAAAGTAAATACACATTATCTAATTATTAACAATATCAGTATTAGTGTAACAATATCAGTACTACCTCCGGTCCAAAATATAAGTCATCCTACACTTTTTTACTTGTCCCATAATATAAGTCATTCTACATTACCAATGCAACATTTATTGCTCTTTCTCTATCTTAACCTTAATTTATTATGAATTCAACAACTTTTCATTACTTAACAACTATTGCATTAATGATAGTCAAGGGGTATTTTAGACATTAACCTTCAAATTAATGACATTCAACCAATTCCTTAATCTGTGTGAAAACTCATAGGATGACTTATATTTTAGACCGGAGGTAGTATTAGTGATTATATCTAACACTCCAAATCACATGCTTATTGCGTTCATTTCATGTTTAGTGGTTTGTGATTGGTAAATTGGTATTTGTGCATTTTTATCCCCGAAAATAAGTATTACTTCTCGATGTTTTGTCCAATTGTAGGTAAAGTAAAGAGGCTTGGAGAGATATTATGGAAATTTTATACTATATATATATATTTTTTTTTTTTTGTTGTTGCAATTTCAGTCCATTGACGCCGAGGATATTGACTTGGTAAAATATTGATTGACCAGATTTAGCCGGTTTGTCTTAAAAATTGGTGAAAATTTTTAGTTTGACGTGAAAAGTGAAAAATCTTGAACAAATAATGATGCAATATTCTTTTAATTAGGCCAAGATGTAGGACGAAATTTGCAATTTCTTCCAATATTTTGCATTTTCAGCGCAACGTGCAGGCATTATGCTATGAAAATTTATTTTCCCTGACTCCTGCCTCTTCCGGCATTAGAGGACTCAATTTGCAAAACAAAATCCAAATGACAAGACTTAAATTGCAACAAGAGCAAAAACAAGCATAATTTGTTCAAAAAAAAAAAAAAAACATTAACAATAACAAGCATAATTAAAACGCTGACAATTCCAAGTGAAATAACAAGGTTTGCAATATTTTTGACAAATAAAATGCATACTGTAACATCCCGACTTTTCGTAAAAATGTAAGATAGTCATTGTGTGTATTTAGTACGACCTAATTATTATTTGTCCCATTTATTTAAGTGAAAAGGAATTAATTAAAGGATTTAGTTATTTAATTAATAAATTTGATTAAATGGCTATAAAAAGAAATAATCCCAATTATTTCCTCATAAGTTACACACGCTGATTCTGAAAAAAATAGAAGCAGGAACGGCGGCAACATCTCCACAAACCAAGAAGAAAGCGAAATAAAAGGAAGAACCGTGTGATCAATCCGTTCATCTGTTCAAGATGCCGCAGGAGAGAAAAGTGATCAGCGCGAGGAGACGCAACTTTGGAAAATAAAATATCCTTATTTCGTAAGTTTTCGGTTTAGCCCTAGTTTTCGGTATTCGTAGGGTTCGATTCTTGAAAAATTCGTATCTTTTAATCCGTAGCTCTGTTTCGCAGCCGTGAGTAGTCGAAACGATCGTCTTGAAGCGTAGAATAATCTAAAAATAGTTTCACAGCAGTAAACCCAGGTAATCTTCAGATTTACAGGCTTTTTCAGTTTCGTTTTTCTGCAAAGAAATAGGATTTTAGGGTTTCTTGTTGATCACATAGGTTTTGGGGTTGAGGATCAACGGTTTGTTGCAAACCGCTTGGTGTTTTCTTTGTCGGTTTTGCAAGTAAATAAGGTAAGAGGCTCTTCCTACGATTCCAATTATCGTTTATAAGGTTTAGATCAAGTTCTAAGGTGTTTAGATGATAGAAGACGTGTCTTTTTGTTGATCAAAGGATCATAGACGATAGGGTATGTTTAGATATGACTCTATGTGTTTTTCTCGTGCATAAATTGCTTGTTATGTTTATGTTGGAATTGGATTAGAAATCGAGTTTGAAGATTTGGGGTTTTGGGAAAACGCGGGTGGACGGGCGTCGCATAAGCGGACGGGCGTCTGAAAGCTTAGAAACTCAAACGGGCGTTTGCCTTAGGCGGACGGGCGTTTGAGGAGTGATTTTACATACAGGATGTAGCGTCTTTAGTGGACGGGCGTCCAGTTATAGTGGACGGACGTCCAGTCCCAGACGGACGTCCATAGGTTTGGACGGGCGTCCAGTAGGGTTTAAACGAGCGTTTAGGGTTTCAGACGGGTGTTTGTTCGGTTTACCTTGTTTTATTGATCTTAATCGATTCAGTTTAGTTCAGGCCTCAATGTTATGTTATTCATTGGATTGAGCTTTTAAACATGATGTATTAAGATTAATTAAAAAGGAAACAAGCTTCTATTGAACTTCCGATTCGTTCACTTAAAACACCGAATGTACTCTTAAAGGGAGTTGAAGTTCGGATCCGTCGGAAGGGCATGAAAAGGCTTGTGCTTTGGTGAACTAGAGTTCATCAATGTCTGTGTATTTGCTAGGACCTGTCCGTGTCTAGTGGTCTAAGTACGAGAGTAGAAGATGTGAGGGAGCTTACTTGAAAACACTAGGAATGGCTAGTTAATTCACATCAATGCCTACATATGTGTAGTAAAAGATAAAGCATCATCTATTCTCGGTTAGACACTATTCCATATCGGCGATGTGATACGTTCATAAAAGGTGGACAACACTGCTGGCCTTAAACGGCTGAAGGGTAGTGGAGGAAATCCATCGGACGTATACGCATACCGGGGAGACCCCGGAGCTAATCGGTGCTAATCACCGTTAGTTAGCAAGTATATCTTCAGGCTGATGAACGCCATGCGCAGTGTCCTTGAGTAATGACGCAACAAAGATAAGCTATGTAGAAACGTTTAGTCAATTCATGTTGATGGATATGAAATGAACCCTAGATTGAGTCGGTCACACAAAGATAACTAACTAAACGATTAAATATCTTTTCTTTATAAATCTTAATAGTTGTCGTAGCTTCTCACTTTTACTAAGTACTTTGTACTTACCTCCTTTGCATTTTCTTTTGTGTGCATTGTGGGGTGAGAAGACGAACAGGTTGATCAAGTGTAGACGACGGCTTTTGAAGACTTCAAGTCTTGACGAAGCTTCTAGATTATTTTCCTTGTAAAGGTTGTACTAGACTAGTTGTATTTCTTCTCTTAGATTTGAGGTACTTCTGCTTTTAAGGCATCGTATTGTATAAGTATTTGGGTTTTCATCGTTGTAATCTTAACTATCTATCTTTAGCATGGTTAATTTCTATTCATAGTAGCTTTTATGATTTTACCCGAGTCTTTTTAGCTTCCGTTTGCTTTTATTTGATACGACGACGTAGAGGCTTGCGTATAATATTAGACTTATTTAATGCTATACGCGCCGAACGTTTCTCTTCCGGATAAGGGCTCGGTATCCGGGAGCGGGGCGTTACAGTTGGTATCAGAGAGAAGCGTCATTTCTATCCTAGGCTTCTTTTCCTTTAAGATAAGGATCCTTTAGACCTTCTAGAACTTGAGTTTGGTGGTAATCCTTGTATGACTAGGAATCCTTAAACTGTGGTTAAGTTCCACTAGGACCAAGTGAAGAGTCGTCTTAGACGGAGGTTAGGTTGAGTTCACAGTTCACATCTTTCATGTGATCACCTCAGGTTTTGTCCCTTCTAGGATCCTTAGTAGAAACTCTTCCTTCTTTTGAAGTTCCAAACCGTAGCTTGTTGCGTAGGGTTGTGAAACTCCTTTAAGTAAAGCTTTGGGATCGGAGTCTTATGCCTGCACCTTAAAGTCGAGGCCCTCTTGGTTGATTTCCTTTTTCCTTACTTTCCCTATTGAAATCTCTTCACCTTCTCTACACATGAATATCTAAGTTTACTTTTATCTTGGCCTAACTTTGTAGAGAATGATATTTGATTCAGCTCTACAAGTCCCCCACTTTCTCTTCTCACTATCACTTGGTTGAGTTCATCAACATTCTTTGACCTTTGCTTTGCTTGAGATGGTTCTACACGAACTCCAGGTGTAACCCTATTATTCCCAAGTACCCCTCAGTCGTTTCAACTCATAGTGATAAAGGTCTCTTACTTTGGCACATACTTTTCATTGTCCTTGTGTTTGGATTTATCCAACATGAGTGAATGCTTTTGTTTCCGTGTTTCTTCCTTTAACATAAGACTGTCTTTCCCCACTCTAAAAAAAAAAAATCTGAAAATTTTCAGCAAAGTAGATTACTGTCTTATCTACAATTTCTCCTTTTACACCAACTCGTCAATCATTATGGATTGTTCGTAAAATTCATGTTTATACCGGACACTCTGTCCAGAAAATCTGCAGCAGCACCTTCACTTCTTCTTCTGTTTTGAACAGGTTAAACATCTTCAAATGACCTGAATTTTTGATATGTTGCAGACAACAATTTTATCTACAGCTTTTATTTTGGAATTTAGTTCAGATTCTTTTTCGTTTGATCTCGATTTGCAATTCAACATCGTGTTTATTAATCTGGAAATTCTGGCAGCTTGTGCAATCGTCAGAAATAACTGTTTTTGACCAACTTATTTTCATTCAAAAATTCTAATATTTTCATATCACCTGGAAAACTCCGGTATCTAAATCTTTTCTCTTTGGACTGTGCTCAAATTATTCTTCGTTTGTTCTGTACAAATTGATGATGTCAGATCCAGAGTAAAAACCTTACACAGCAACCTAAAAGGAATTTTCACCTCTTTGACTTAGAGTTTGGGCTAAGAGGGTAGTAAGTTACGACTGTTATGTTTAGGAGTTCCCTGAAGTTTGATCTCCTTATGAGTTAAATCTTTTAGTAGGAGTTTGTAAAGTTAACGTTATAGTTTCTTTTGCAGTGTTAAACGAGAACCAAGATGCTATCCTCCGGCATGCCATGTTTGATGTTAAGACCCTTTTCGTGCCCTTTTGTAGTTATAATTTTTCTGGTAATTTGTTTCTCATGTAATCCCTCACTTGAGATCTTTAAACGCAACAAATCCTCTCGGCTTGGTGTCATGAATTATCTCCGAACCATATCTCCATGAGCCCTTCTTTTGAACAAATTCACGCCTTCTTTCTTTTCAAATCAAGAAACAAATCCTCTTCAAAGTTCTAAATTGTTGCACTCCCATCATTCATGCAAATTCAAAGTTTGCTGAACCTTCTAATGTCAGAACATTCTTTTTACTTGTGTTTATTTCCAGTTTCCCTCCTAAGGGTAGTGTCGATATTGTAACTATTTCACCTAATGCTGCATGTTCCTCTAAGGTATGCATATCTTCTTTTGTTGGTCAATTTTTAAGCCTATCATGGCATTCTTTTCCAGTTACTTATCTTTAACCTTCCAGCAAATTTATGCTAAACTAGTTCAAGCAGAAGGTAGTCTTTGCTAAGATGCCTTCCGAACCTAACTAGCCAATCGACTTTTGAGTTCCTAAACTTTTGATCTCCATTTCAGATTATTTTACCTTGTACCCTTCAGTTTTAAATCTCTTTCGGGCCATTTAGAGCCATGAACCGCCATATACGCCTTTTGATTTTCCATCCCATGTTTGGCGTTTCTATTCCAATTTTGTAACACCGGTTGGAAGTCTATTTTATTTTAATCGTTTCATTCCCACACGAGGAATAACCTTGAGCATTTATTCTTTGGTTGTGTACTATTCTTCTCGAGTAGTACAACCTTGAACCTTTTATTTGAATCGTCAATAATCGTTAAACTTCCTTTGAAGGTTTGAAATAATTCTTTGAAATCAAACCTTATTCGACAATTTTTTAAGTATCGTTTCCTCTTCATTCAAAATCTTGTTTGATGCTTATTTATTCAAACTTTTGGTGTTCCCTTACAATTTCTTGGGAAAATTTCTATTTCTTTTAAATCTCGTAATAACCTCTCTTTGACTATTGCAAACTTGGACACTTCTTGACAAGTGTTTATCTTACTCTGAGACCTTTTGGTGTACTCGTTTTGTCTCCATGGCTCCTTCATGATGAAATTTTTGCTCTCTTTTGATTTCTATCTTTCTAGTCCTTATGGTGCTCGACCTTGCGCCTTTACCTTGCTTTTCCGATTGTGTGATGTTTCCCTTACGAAACTCATGTGAACTGAAGATTTTTCTAGCTCGCCAACATCCATCTTTGTTAACCAAATGATTAACAATCAAGGTCACTTTCTTAATGTTCTCAAGCCCGGTGTTCTCTTTTCATACATTGAGAATATCTTCAAGTCCATCTGGTGATGTTTCCTTTAACGTCTCCACTTTCTAAAGGTTTATATGAAAGCTTATTACCATTCTTCCAAGTTGCCTCTGAAGTCCTTGTAGACCACCGTATCTTGCGGAATTCCACTCTCTTAAAAGAACTTCATCTGCAAGGTGTTCTTTGTTGTCCTTCTAGTGGCCATCTTTTGTATTATGATACAATACCTCATTCTTCATTCTGGAACCAACTTCGACTTTCCTCAACATGGAATCATTTGTTCTGCTTGTAACTCAAGCAACCTTCCTTATTTCAAGTGCATTGTACCCTTCCTTGGCTTACCTAGTTGATATACCACCCGGGTACTCAACTTGTCACTTTTCAACTCCTTTTACTTTCCAAGTTAATCCTAATTGGCACGAGGATTGGATTAGACCGTCAGAGAGAGAAAGGGTGGCAGATGCATGCTTCTCATTTCCCCAAGAAGTCTCAGAAGTCTTTCAGCCGGGATCCTTGCAGTTCTTCAGCAAGCTTGTGGTGCCATGATGGAAATCGGGATCGAAAGAAGTCAAGTGTGCCAGAAGTGCAGTTTCGGCTGGGAAGATTCAGCTTTCCGGGTATAGGTCAGTAGGAGCAATCAAAGAACGGTGAGCTGATGATTGCAAGATTCGAGGCAGTTAATGAGTTCGTGATGGAACAAGATGAAGATCCAGTAGTTTTGTTTACAAGTGAGAGGCCAGAACCGACCAGCCATTGGTCACGAGTTAGATGAAGATGGAAACAGTTGGCATCGGAATCAGCTTTGGGTTCTGAATGCGGAAGATCGGGAAGGACATGGAAGAATGGAAAACCTCGAGACGACAAATGCAGTTCCTCTCGGAGCGACCAAGAAGTACAAGAATTG
This sequence comes from Gentiana straminea, assembly GCA_036785695.1. Taxonomy (NCBI): domain Eukaryota; kingdom Viridiplantae; phylum Streptophyta; class Magnoliopsida; order Gentianales; family Gentianaceae; genus Gentiana; species Gentiana straminea. The sequence goes on from JAVUPR010000438.1 coordinate 408,637, forward strand.
GAACAGTACTACTGGCGATCTTTCATGAAGATAGAGATAGAAGAACACGAGTTTCTGGGATGAATTGGAGCGACAACAGAATACGAGACCAGAGTTGATACAGCAAGCCAACGAGAAGATCGAAGTGGATCGTCGCCACCTCGAGATAGCTCAAGACAGGTGGAAGAGTTGGGAAGATGGAAGAAGAAGAAGACTGCACGAGTTAAGAGACGAAACGCTTCGCAAAGTCCAGAGTTCAAGTACCTCTCGGTTACATTCGAGTTTCGAGGACGAAACTCCTCTTAAGGGGGAAGGAATGTAACATCCCGACTTTTCGTAAAAGGGTAAGATAGTCATTGGGTGTATTTACTACGACCTAATTATTATTTGTCCCATTTATTTAAGTGAAAAGGAATTAATTAAAGGATTTAGTTATTTAATTAATAAATTTGATTAAATGGCTATAAAAAGAAATAATCCCAATTATTTCCTCATAAGTTACTCACGCTGATTCTGAAAAAAATAGAAGAAGGAACGGCGGCAACATCTCCACAGACCAAGAAGAAAGCGAAATAAAAGGAAGAACCGTGTGATCAATCCGTTCATCTGTTCAAGATGCCGCAGGAGAGAAAAGTGATCAGCGCGAGGAGATGCAACTTTGGAAAATAAAATATCCTTATTTCTTAAGTTTTCGGTTTAGCCCTAGTTTTCGGTATTCGTAGGGTTCGATTCTTGAAAAATTCGTATCTTTTAATCCGTAGCTCTGTTTCGCAGCCGTGAGTAGTCGAAACGATCGTCTTGAAGCGTAGAATAATCTAAAAATAGTTTCACAGCAGTAAACCCAGGTAATCTTCAGTTTTACAGGCTTTTTCAGTTTCGTTTTTCTGCAAAGAAATAGGATTTTAGGGTTTCTTGTTGATCACATAGGTTTTGGGGTTGAGGATCAACGGTTGTTGCGTGTTGCTTGGTGTTTTGCTTTGTCGATTTTGCAAGTAAATAAGGTAAGAGGCTCTTCCTACGATTCCAATTATTGTTTATAAGGTTTAGATCAAGTTCTAAGGTGTTTAGATGATAGAAGACGTGTCTTTTTGTTGATCAAAGGATCATAGACGATAGGGTATGTTTAGATATGACTCTATGTGTTTTCTGTGCATAAATTGCTGTTATGTTTATGTTGGAATCGGATTAGAAATCGAGTTTGAAGATTTGGGGTTTTGGGAAAAACGCGGGTGGACGGGCGTCTGCATAAGCGGACGGGCGTCTGAAAGCTTAGAAACTCAAACGGGCGTTTGCCTTAGGCGGACGGGCGTTTGAGGAGTGATTTTACATACAGGATGTAGCGTCTTTAGGTGGACGGGCGTCCAGTTATAGTGGACGGACGTCCAGTCCCAGACGGACGTCCATAGGTTTGGACGGGCGTCCAGTAGGGTTTAAACGAGTGTTTAGGGTTTCAGACGGGTGTTTGTTCGGTTTACCTTGTTTTATTGATCTTAATCGATTCAATTTAGTTCAGGCCTCAATGTTATGTTATTTATTGGATTGAGCTTTTAAACATGATGTATTAAGATTAATTAAAAAGGAAACAAGCTTCGATTAAACTTCCGATTCGTTCAGTTAAAACACCGAATGTACTCTTAAAGGGAGTTGAAGTTCGGATCCGTCGGAAGGGCATGAAAGGGCTTGTGCTTTGGTGAACTAGAGTTCATCAATTCCTGTGTATTTGCTAGGACCTGTCCGTGTCTAGTGGTCTAAGTACGAGAGTAGGAGATGTGAGGGAGCTTACTTGAAAACACTAGGAATGGCTAGTTAATTCACATCAATGCCTACATATGTGTAGTAAAAGATAAAGCATCATCTATTCTCGGTTAGACACTATTCCATATCGGCGATGTGATACGTTCATAAAAGGTGGACAACACCGCCGGCCTTAAACGGCTGAAGGGTAGTGGAGGAAATCCATCGGACGTATACGCATACCGGGGAGACCCCGGAGCTAATCGGTGCTAATCACCGTTAGTTACCAAGTATATGTTCAGGCTGATGAACGCCATGCGCAGTGTCCTTGAGTAATGACGCAACAAAGATAAGCTATGTAGAAACGTTTAGTCAATTCATGTTGATGGACATGAAATGAACCCTAGATTGAGTCGGTCACACAAAGATAACTAACTAAACGATTAAATATCTTTTCTTTATAAATCTTAATTGTTGTCGTAGCTTCTCACTTTTACTAAGTACTTTGTACTTACCTCCTTTGCATTTTCTTTTGTGTGCATTGTGGGGTGAGAAGACGAACAAAGTTGAATTTATATAACTATGATATGATATTAAACTTCATACCGGTGATCACGTAAAATGCAGATGCTAGCATACGGACTAGGTCCGTCGTTGTAACGTTCAAAATGAGCTAGTCAATGTCGTTCTCAAATTTACTAAAATTTAATAAATTGAATATAACCACTAATGTTAAAATTAAACTCTAAAAAGGGTGATATTTGATCAAAATAAAATCAAAGATGCAAATTAGACTTGGTTTCTAAATCACTTAAACTCAATTAAACAATGATTCAATCAATCTACCCAATCATCAACTAAATTAGATTCGTTCAATTTTTCCCTAACCTTATTGATGTAATTAATGGTGCGATCCCATATTTCGGTGACTAATTCTTGCACACATATTAAACCACTCTGTTCAATTTAATTGTCCACCATGCACGAGTTAGATTTAATTAAATAAAAATGCATTAAATTCCCTTTGGGTTGTTTACTGCTCGAAACCGCACTAAGGAGACAATATACTGCGATTTTACGAAAAAGTGATATAGCTATCTATGTACTATTTATTCCTTCAACAAAGATCATTTGGAATAAATTACGAAATTGTCATGTCCCGAGGTTTAAAATTAGAAAGACGACTAGAGATGATGTGATGACCTGGTTTGCCGATAAGGGTATAAAAGTCTTTTCGTGTTTTAGCGTGTCCCGACAATATTAATAATTTGGGCTTTAGATTATTTTTGGGAGTCAAGATATATTTTATAGGGTATTTGTGGAATTTTAAAGGTGAATCTTTTAGTAAGGGTAAAACGGGAAATGTACCACCTCTATATATAACCCTTTTAACCCAAACCCTACCATTTCACTTTCCCCAATTCTTTTAGTGAGCTGCCGGCAAAATTGGAGGGAGAGAAAGAAGAAAGGAAAGAAAAAAAAAGAAAAGAGAGGAAGAAATCCACTTTCCCGGAGATCCAACCGTCGGATTTTCATGTGTAGCATATCAAATCGATCGCGAGGAAGAGAGCTTCGATCCTATCCAAGAAAATCGACGATCAAGTGAGGGCTTCTCAAACCCGTTTTGGATCAGGTTCGGTTTTTGATGAATTTTAGACTTGTTTCTTGGTTCCCTTGAGTCCTAAAGCTTTTAGAAAGATCCCTAACCTCAAGCTCTTCGTTTTGGTTACTAGGAAGGTAGTAAAGATCTCTTCTTTGGTGGATTAGAATGCTTGGAGCTTCTAGACCTAGATTCTTGAAGATAAGAGGTAAAGGGGTGTTCAACCAAATCTATGCGTGTTTATGTGATTTACTTTATGTTCTTATACTGATAGAATGTTGGATTTAATGTTTGATGGAGAAAGATTTGGTTTTAAAATAGATTTAATGTTTGAATTAGTGAGGAACACCATGATTTTAAACTAAATTAAAATGTCATTCGTTTTAGATAATGAGTTTTATATATATATATATATATACAATCTTATGTTTCAAACATCTACTTGCTTTGGTCATCGACCTTTTAATTCTTTTTGCAAAGTAGTGAAGACTACTCGCTCGATGCTTTCCTTTTCATTTTCATTTGATAAACTTACTTAATGAATCATTATAATAATATACTTACTTTCCATGTTTTCTAAAGAGAGAGCATGTTACTCTTCTTTGGATTATGTTGACACCGTTACTTTATAACATATTTTATGTTATATTGCTTTTTACCGATCAAGTAAAGCCTTTTATGTGGAATGTTGTAAAGTGTAATGAGTGTGTTCTAGTGACTTTGGCTATACACCGTGTTTCACGGGGCATTAGAAGACACATCATTAACTTTACGTGATGTTGACTTGAGTTCAATATCGTCCTTGTTACGTGACAAGTCGAGGTTATGGTTTCGGTGGCCTTGGCTCAAGACCTTGTGGAGACCCTCTCGCGGGGAGAAACTCGGGAGCATTGGAAACCTTATCTCTCGCTCTTGTGGGTGTTGACTTAGTACTCAACATTTCGTGCAATGTGCTAAGTTATGATATTGAGTCGGTCTAAGGTAGATGTCCTCAAGAATCCTTTTTATGTGTAATCGAATGGTGAATGCTTAAGCGCTTAAAGAACATACGTGTTGTCCGTCTAAAAGCTAAAACGTGTTGATCTTTGGTGAGGTACGTTTCAACCCCGCAAAGATGGCTCATTACCCCACTATTCCTAGATGCTTAGTCCGGGTAACGACCCACACATCCCATACGTAATGGCCTTATAAGCCAAGTTTTGTTTGTGCCGCAAGACGGTGTTGAATGTGTTCGGATGCATGATCTCATTCCGCATAGTACCCTTTGATCAACATGTAACAAATGTCTTATTTTGTTGAGTCAACTAGTTGGACTAGTGGAGTGTGTGAGCGAGTGAAACATACTTGATCTTCTCGTTTGATGATTATCTTGTGTTGTATCGCTTGTTGATGATTGATGTATGGATATGGTGCTTCTACCCTTTACTAAGTACGTTTGTACTTACCCCTTTTTATTGTCCCCACCCGAGAAGGTGGTTTTGGCTTAGGTTGTGCTCGAGATCGCTGAGGGTGATTTCCGAAGATACAACCGTTGATGTTATCTTTCTTTAATTTCTTGTTAATGGTATAGATACTTCTCTCTCTTCTTTTGTTATAGATAGATCTTTGATCTCTATGTTTTGGAACTTTTGGGATGTCGTTATAGTTGCGGCTTTGTGTCGCTTTTCGATCGTTTGTAATAGATTTTAGTTTATCCCGAGTCTACCCTTCGCTTTCCGCTTTGTTCTCTCGGTGTTTTGATGTCGCTTACGTGTATAATTGATTAATTTTAGTTATATACGTGCCGGGCGTTCGTTTCCGGTTAAGGACTCGGTAGCCGAAAACGGGACGTCACGCTTGGTATCGAGCACGAAGCAACACCGCCGCATAGGTTTAGATGTCTTAAGATGTGATCTTTAAGTTGTGGAACTTGACTTAGACTTCTCAAGTTCGGTCTTTTAGGTTAGACCTTCTAAGTGTGAGTCACCTTAGGCGGAGTTTTGAAGAAGTGTTAAGTCTAAATCTTAAGATGGTAACCATTCTAAATTGAGTTTCGCTTAAATTTGTTAACGGAACCTCTCGGCCTTTCTTGATTCTTATGGACCCTTCATTTCCTCGTTTCTTCGTTTGGTTCGACCCAACAATTCCTTGAAGTTTCTAGCTTTTGATTGTTCTTAATGATTTGCACGTGAATCATTTTTAACTTGTCATTCACAAGACAATTCCTTATTCCAAAAGCCTCTTGTTAGACACTCCCTTGTTTCTAGCAAATAGTCCATTCATTCTTTTACAACTTTGCTCTAAACAACCAAGATAAGCAGCTTTATTTACACATTCGTTTTTGGTGCTCAACCATTTTATCTATCTTGTAAATTGGGAGTTTTACCCCAAGAAGAAGGTTTTCTTTCCTTCAAGCACTTCTTTTAAAATTACTTAACCTTCTTGAAGGATTATTATAATGATTTCCAAAATTCGAGTTTGACATTTATTTAATAAGTCTATTTTGAACCACCTTTCCTCAACACGTTTTGAATAAGCAAGATAGTTTTAAATGACTTGATCTTTATTTTGTTGTGACCCACATTCTCGATTTACACTCTCCAAGCTTTGGACCCAAAGTACAAATCTTCTTAACTTGACCACAATCCACCACCCAAGCAAGTGCCCTTTTAACGTGAGGAGTTTTTCAATGAAATGTCCTTTTAAGTGAGAAATGTTATCTCGACGACTTCTTCATGTTTATGGATTTTTTTTACTTTTGGAAAAACTCCAAGATTTGTAACATCTATCTTTCCCTTTTTCCAATATCCGTTTCTTTTCGAAGCATACAAGTCTCCGATTTAAGACTTGGTGTAAAGATTAATTTCAACAACTCATCTTTTTGATCTCGAAATGGTAATCCCATCTTTTGATTCTAAGATTGGATATAGAGTTCTTTGAGCTTAGAAGTCTGTTTTGAGAGAGGGAATCCCTTAGGTTTGTGTTCCCCTAAGATAAGGCTTCTAGTAGGAAGTTGGTAAGTGTTAGCGCTCTCGTTACTTTCCCGTGGTGAGAAACTTAAGATGTTGCCCTCCAACTCGACACCTTCATTGTCCTTGTTCTCACGCGTTTTTCTCTCGACCAACATTCTTCCAAACAACTTGTACCTCGCTTGATCGTTGGTCAAGATACTTTAAAACCTCCAAGACACTTTCTGCTTGCCTTGATCTATCTTGAGACTTTAACACCATGTGTCCTCTTTAAAGCTGTTCTCTTGTGCGACCGTTTTTAATCACGATAACAAGCTTTTCCTAGTTTTATTACTGTTACTTTGGATTTACAAGTTTTTCTTTAAATCAAGTCCGGCAACTTTTTGTTAAGTTTTGATAAACCTTAACTACCATTTTTAAAATAAATTCTGAAATGGTTAACTCTTTGTTTCCTAGAAACATTCTTTTTTTTTTCCTAGCATGTATCTTAATACCCGGTCAGGCCTCAAACTTTTTATAACATCTTTTTTCAGCGTGTTCATCGCCTGTTTGGTTTGAACCTGTAAGGTTTTGTTTCAAAACAGAGATAATTGTTTACCGAGTTTTTCCAATTGAGCTCCAGCTGGTCACTAGCTAAATTTCAGTTCTTATCGAGTTGTCTTCTTCAAGCTTTTACTATCCGTCTCTTCTAACTAACCAAAACTTCTTCGGAACTTGAGTATGTTACTCGGTTACTCCAACTTTTCCTAAACCATGTTGGGTATCTGGGATAACCTCTTAAATCAAAACCCACCAAATTCTTCTGAAGTTTGGTTTTACCTCTTCGGATCCTTGTTGTACAAGACCGTCATACTTCTTCCTTTAATCCCTCAACTTGTTGTGCCTTCCAGGGTTAGCCTTGTTTTTCTCAATCAATCACTTCCAACATTTTTGAGTGATTAAAACTTTTCGACGATCTAGTCAACCATGACTAGAGTTTCATGCGATCGTTTTTAGATCCAAGCCTTCCTTTCTTTCGTCTTGAAAGTTTACCTTGCATGTTTGGCACTTGTGTTTTGGTTTTGAGCTCTAATAACTATTGTAGGCATTTTTCTTGGGGCCGACAATAATTCTTTTCAAGACACTTGTTCTACAAATGTATTACCTTTAAGGAACCTCCTCTTCTTGATGTCTTCCTAAATTTGATACTTGCCTTCGACCTTTTGGATCGCCCTTCACCTTTCACCGGGACCAAACCTTAAATTTTATCTTTTCGGGTGCCACCGCATAAACTCTTATAGGTGTATTAGCCAATCACCTAATCTTCTCAGAAGGAAAACTCCACCTAATTTTGGGATCTCCCCGTTTGGCGTTCGGTAACGTCATAACACCTTAATCCGAGTTCATCTTTTATTGTGTCTTTTTCGGCAACTTTTTTTTGGAGAGATCCCATACTCCCTTTGAACTTGTCAAGTTGCTTCACTTCCTTAGTGTGCAACTCTCCATTTTGGAATCTGAGTGTTCATGCAATCCTTGTAATCACTCTTCTCCGATTTTGTCAACTTGACTTCAAATCCTTTAAAGTTTAACTCAGTGGTTTCCGTTACTCAAGGTCTTGTGCCTTTGCTTCTGTAATTCTGAATACTCTTTAACTTGGTGAATGCTTTATCCCATACACTTCTTTCTTTAAGTAAGCGCGTGGATGTTTATTTCTTTTAGCCGGTAAAGCAAATTTTTCACAATCACCTTGTTTTTTTTTTAAATGAAATTTCTAAGGAGTATACTTTAAACTCGTTTTCAACGTTGAATTGATTTAGTAAATCTAACATTTTCAAGTGTTTATCAAGCGTCTTTTCTCCTTCACTCGGTAACCTCTTCATGACGAGACTCATATCCACTCGTTGGTTCCTCTTTTGTCTTAACTCGCCTAGATGATCAACCTTGTCTTTTCATGTGTTGTGAGATGGTCGTCTTACCGCAATCTTGCGAATTGGGGTTTTTCTCGCATCACCAAGAAGCCTTTGTCAATCAAGCCAATAACACCTAAGTTTTCTTGAAATACGTTCCCGAGCTCATGTCCTCTCCTCGAGGAATTATTTGTTCGCATGCGTTTCTTTCTCCCTTGAGACTTTGGACTCGTTACCAAAGCCTTTTAAACCTTTGACAAGCACTACCGTCTCCCGTGTAGTTGAGTTTTAAAGTGATAGTGTGTGTTAGGCAGATGTGTTTTGGCTACTAAATAACCCCTAAGAACTCGGAGTAGGTTTTAGTCTTAAATTAAGTTTAGTAGACACCCCGCAGTTTGTACCATAACACCTTGTGGATGAACTAAGTGGCGAGAGACGAGACTAGTGAAAGTGAGACGTTTAAAGATGGAAATAGTGGTAGATCCTAAGGAAGTGTAACCTCTTTTGATGTTTTACCTAGTGCCTCTAAGTTGAAAGACTTAGGTTAGATGTGGCTTTCATGTTGGATTGAACCCTTAGCACCTAACATATAGGATGGTGCAAGCTAAGTTGAACCTTGTCAGCTTGCTTACGGAGGTAGATAGAGGTTAGTGTATGTTTGGCCACGGGAGAGTTTATGCGGATCTTGTGGTCTTCAGAGACCGTTTGGGTGTGGCACTAGACTTGTGATGAGTTCCGGTAAGATGGGATAACGTTTAAGATTTCAAACCGAGTGAAACTCTAAGTTGGACAAGCTTGAAAGTTTTTCAAGGTGATAGCTTAAGATTTGGGGCTTTAGTTCTTAGTAATCGTTGGTTTCAAAGCAGAGGACCGTAGCAAGTTTCGAGGACGAAACTTCTTTAAGCGGGGGAAGGATGTGATGACCCGGTTTGCCGATAAGGGTATAAAAGTCTTTTCGTGTTTTAGCGTGTCCCGACAATATTAATAATTTGGGCTTTAGATTATTTTTGGGAGTCAAGATATATTTTATAGGGTATTTGTGGAATTTTAAAGGTGAATCTTTTAGTAAGGGTAAAACGGGAAATGTACCACCTCTATATATAACCCTTTTAACCCAAACCCTACCATTTCACTTTCCCCAATTCTTTTAGTGAGCGCCGGCAAAATTGGAGGGAGAGAAAGAAGAAAGGAAAGAAAAAAAAAGAAAAGAGAGGAAGAAATCCACTTTCCCGGAGATCCAACCGTCGGATTTTCATGTGTAGCATATCAAATCGATCGCGAGGAAGAGAGCTTCGATCCTATCCAAGAAAATCGACGATCAAGTGAGGGCTTCTCAAACCCGTTTTGGATCAGGTTCGGTTTTTGATGAATTTTAGACTTGTTTCTTGGTTCCCTTGAGTCCTAAAGCTTTTAGAAAGATCCCTAACCTCAAGCTCTTCGTTTTGGTTACTAGGAAGGTAGTAAAGATCTCTTCTTTGGTGGATTAGAATGCTTGGAGCTTCTAGACCTAGATTCTTGAAGATAAGAGGTAAAGGGGTGTTCAACCAAATCTATGCGTGTTTATGTGATTTACTTTATGTTCTTATACCGATAGAATGTTGGATTTAATGTTTGATGGAGAAAGATTTGGTTTTAAAATAGATTTAATGTTTGAATTAGTGAGGAACACCATGATTTTAAACTAAATTAAAATGTCATTCGTTTTAGATAATGAGTTTTATATATATATATATATATATATACAATCTTATGTTTCAAACATCTACTTGCTTTGGTCATCGACCTTTTAATCTTTTTGCGTAGTGAAGACTACTCGCCGATGCTTTCCTTTTCATTTTCATTTGATAAACTTACTTAATGAATCATTATAATAATATACTTACTTTCCATGTTTTCTAAAGAGAGAGCATGTTACTCTTCTTTGGATTATGTTGACACCGTTACTTTATAACATATTTTATGTTATATTGCTTTTTACCGATCAAGTAAAGCCTTTTATGTGGAATGTTGTAAAGTGTAATGAGTGTGTTCTAGTGACTTTGGCTATACACCGTGTTTCACGGGGCATTAGAAGACACATCATTAACTTTACGTGATGTTGACTTGAGTTCAATATCGTCCTTGTTACGTGACAAGTTGAGGTTATGGTTTCGGTGGCCTTGGCTCAAGACCTTGTGGAGACCCTCTCGCGGGGAGAAACTCGGGAGCATTGGAAACCTTATCTCTCGCCTTGTGGGTGTTGACTTAGTACTCAACATTTCGTGCAATGTGGTAAGTTATGATATTAGAGTCGGTCTAAGGTAGATGTCCTCAAGAATCCTTTTTATGTGTAATCGAATGGTGAATGCTTAAGCGCTTAAAGAACATACGTGTTGTCCGTCTAAAAGCTAAAACGTGTTGATCTTTGGTGAGGTACGTTTCAACCCGCAAAGATGGCTCATTACCCCACTATTCCTAGATGCTTAGTCCGGGTAACGACCCACACATCCCATACGTAATGGCCTTATAAGCCAAGTTTTGTTTGTGCCGCAAGACGGTGCTGAATGTGTTCGGATGCATGATCTCATTCCGCATAGTACCCTTTGATCAACATGTAACAAATGTCTTATTTTGTTGAGTCAACTAGTTGGACTAGTGGAGTGTTGTGAGCGAGTGAAACATACTTGATCTTCTGTTTGATGATTATCTTGTGTTGTATCGCTTGTTGATGATTGATGTATGGATATGGTGCTTCTACCCTTTACTAAGTACGTTTGTAATTACCCCTTTTTATTGTCCCCACCCGAGAAGGTGGTTTTGGCTTAGGTTGTGCTCGAGATCGCTAGAGGGTGATTTCCGAAGATACAACCGTTGATGTTATCTTTCTTTAATTTCTTGTTAATGGTATAGATACTTCTCTCTCTTCTTTTGTTATAGATAGATCTTTGATCTCTATGTTTTGGAACTTTTGGGATGTCGTTATAGTTGTTGCTTGTGTCGCTTTTCGATCGTTTGTAATAGATTTTAGTTTATCCCGAGTCTACCCTTCGCTTTCCGCTTTGTTCTCTGGTGTTTTGATGTCAGGCTTACGTGTATAATTGATTAATTTTAGTTATATACGTGCCGGGCGTTCGTTTCCGGTTAAGGACTCGGTAGCCGAAAACGGGACGTCACAGATGATGTCGGTGTCTGTTAGACATGAGTTGTTAGCTGTTAGTGATGTCATATGTGATGTCATTGCTTTATGTCTATTTTCTATTATTTGAGTATTTTATCTTATTGCCGAAATAGTGAAGGGCTATATTAATGAGTTGTAAACATGGATATGTGATTATGATGATGATTAATGAAATATCTCCCTAATTTCTCTTCTATTCTCTTCTCATGTTCTCTCTCTTCTATTTCTTCCCCAATTTCCCCTTTCAATCTCCACTACAAGAAAACTGGTTTGAATGGACAAACTTTAAAGGGACGACAAAGTCGTCCCTTTAAATATCTTTTTTGGGACGACAAAGTCGTCCCTTTAAATGAATTCAAACATAGTCAAAGTTTTGGGCGGATTTTTCGGAGGGAAACTTGAAAGGGACGACATTGTCGTCCCAAAAAATAAAATATTAACCCCACCGTGCCAACTTGGATTTCCACGTGGACAAAATTATTTAAAGAGACGACAAGACATTTTCAGAAAATAATATGTTATGTACAAGAAATTATAAATTTTGGGTTTTTAGGGACGACAATTGTCGTCCCTTTAAAGGCAATTAAATTTTTTTTGATATAAAAATTTGAGTTAATAAATAATATTCATTTTATTATAAAATGCACGTCTAAAGGGACGACAATGTCGTCCTATTAAACATTTTTCAGAAAATAATATGTTATGTACAATAAATTATAAAATTTGGGTTTTTAGGGACGACAATTGTCGTCCCTTTAAAGGCAATTAATTTTTTTTTTGATATAAAACTTTGAGTTAATAAATAATATTCAGTTTATTATAAAATGCACGTCTAAAGGGACGACAATGTCGTCCCATTAAACATTTTCCAGAAAATAATATGTTATGTACAATAAATTATAAAATTTGGGTTTTTAGGGACGACAATTGTCGTCCCTTTAAAGGCAATTAAATTTTTTTTTTTTGATATAAAACTTTGAGTTAATAAATAATATTCAGTTTATTATAAAATGCACGTCTAAAGGGATGACAATGTCGTCCCATTAAACATTTTTCAAAAAATAATATGTTATGTACAATAAATTATAAAATTTGGGTTGTTAGGGACGACAATTGTCGTCCCTTTAAAGGCAATTAACATTTTTTTGATATAAAACTTTGAGTTAATAAATAATATTCAGTTTATTATAAAATTATAATATACATATTCTAATAAATATTGCATTAAAATATAAAATTCATTATTTTTTATAAAAATTCCTTTATCGAACGATAATACAGGTGATTATGATAATACTCTCTACTATACATTGTCAGTTCGTTATCGAGGAATTGATTTGAATCTCGGGGTTCGTTAATAAGCGATTGATCTCAATCCTGAGATCCGACATCGTTATCAAGCGAATGAGTTAACAGTCGTGGTTCGTTATCAAGCGATCGATTTGAATCCCGGGGTTCGTTATCGAGCGAATGAGTTAGATCGTTATCGATCATTGTGATAGTACTATCTACTATGTCTCGATGTATCCTTATCGAGTGAAGGAGTTAAGAGTCGGGGATCGTTATTAAGAGATCGATTTGAATCTCGGGGTTCGTTACCGAGCGAATGTGTTAGATCATTATCGATCATTGTCTGATGGATCGTTATCGAGCGAAGGAGTTAAGAGTCCGGGATCGTTATTAAGAGATCGATTTGAATCTCGGGGTTCCTTATCGAGCGAATGAGTTAAATCGTTATCGATCATTGTGATAGTACTATCTACTATGTCTCGAAAGATCATTTCCGAGCGAAGGAGTTAAGAGTCGGGGATCATTATTAAGAGATCGATTTAAATCTCAGGGTTCGTTATCGACCGAATGAGTTAGATCGTTATCGATCATTGTGATAGTATTATCTACTATTTCTCGATGGATCGTTATCGGGCGAATGAGTTAACAGACGTGGTTCGTTTTCGTTATCGAGCGATAGATTTGAATTTTGGGATTCGATATCGAGCGAATGAGTTAGATCATTATCGATCATTGTGATAGTACTATCTACTATGTCTCGATGGATCGTTATCGAGCGAAGGAGTTAAGAGTCGGGGATCGTTATTAAGAGATCGATTTGAATCTCGGGGTTTATTATCGAGCGAATGAGTTAAATCGTTATCGATCATTGTGATAGTACTATCTACTATGGCTCGATCGATCGTTATCGAGCGAATGAGTTAATAGTCATCGTTCGTTCTCGAGCGATCGATTTGAATCTCGGGATTCGATATCGAGCGAAAGAGTTAGATCGTTATCGATCTTTGTGATAGTACTATATACTATGTCTCGATGGATCGTTATCGAGCGAAGGAGTTAAAAGTCAGGGATCGTTATTAAGAGATCGATTTGAATCTCGGGGTTCGTTATCGAGCGAATGAGTTAAATCGTTATCGATCATTGTGATAGTACTATCTACTATATCTCGATGGATCCTTATCAAGCAAAGGAGTTAAGAGTCGGGGATCGTTATTAAGAGATCGATTTAAATCTCAGGGTTCGTTATCGAGCGAATGAGTTAGATCGTTATCGATCATTGTGACAGTACTATCTACTATTTCTTGATGGATCGGTATCGGGCGAATGAGATAACAGTCGTGGTTCGTTTTCGTTATCGAGCGATCGATTTGAATTTCGGGATTCGATATCGAGCGAATAGGTTAGATCATTATCGATCATTGTGATAGTACTATATACTATGTCTCGATGGATCGTTATCGAGCGAAGGAGTTAAGAGTTGGGGATCTTTATTAAGAGATCGATTTGAATCTCGGGGTTCGTTATCGAGCGAATGAGTTAGAGCATTATCGAGCATTGTGATAGTACTATCTACTATGGCTCGATCGATCGTTATCGAGCGAATGAGTTAACAGTCGTGGTTCGTTATCGAGCGATCGATTTGAATCCCGGGGTTCGTTATCGAGCGAATGAGTTAGATCGTTATCGATCATTGTGATAGTACTATCTACTATGTCTTGATGTATCGTTATCGAGCGAAGGAGTTAAGAGTCGGGGATCGTTATTAAGAGATCGATTTGAATCTCGGGGTTCGTTATCGAGTGAATGAGGATCGTTATCGATCATTGTCTCGATGGATCTTTATCGAGCGAAGGAGTTAAGAGTCGGGGATCGTTATTAAGAGATCGATTTGAATCTCGGGGGTTCGTTATCGAGCGAATGAGTTAAATCGTTATCGATCATTGGGATAGTACTATCTACTATGGCTCGATCGATCGTTATCGAGCGAATGAGTTAACAGTCGTGGTTCGTTATCGGGCGATCGATTTGAATCTCGGGATTCGATATCGAGTGACTGAGTTAGATCGTTATTGATCACTGTGATAGTACTATGTACTATGTCTCGATGGATCATTATTGAGCGAAGGAGTTAAGAGTCAGGGATCGTTATTAAGAGATCGATTTGAATCTCGGGGTTCGTATCGAGCGAATGAGTTAAATCGTTATCGATCATTGTGATAGTACTATCTACTATGTCTCGATGGATCATTACCGAGCGAAGGAGTTAAGAGTCGGGGATCGTTATGAAGAGATCGATTTGAATCTCAGGGTTCGATATCGAGCGAATGAGTTAGATCGTTATCGATCATTGTGATAGTACTATCTACTATGGCTTGATCGATCGTTATCGAGCGATCGATTTGAATCTCTGGATTCGATACCGAGCGAATGAGTTAGATCGTTATCGTTATCGATCATTGTGATAGTTGTATCTACTATGGCTCGATCGATCGAATGAGTTAAGTGTCGGTGTTCGTTATTGAACGATCGATTTGAATTTCGGGGTTCGTTATCGAGCGATCGATTTGAATCTAAGGGTTCGTTATCGAGCGAATGAGTTAGATCGTTATCGAAGAAAATTGTGTTATATATAGATATATTATGAACGAAAATATAATATTAAGGTATTTAATCATAAAAATGTAATATTAGAGTGCCTAAAATTATTTTTTTATAAAAGTTTATTTAAAGGGACGACAATGTCGTCCCTTTAAACAAAATGTCAAAAATTTTATGAAATTTTGGAGGGAAAATTTGCCAAAACTTTTTTTGGGTTTAAAGGGACGACATTGTCGTCCCTTTAAAAAAAAAATCAAAAATTGTATGAAATTTTGGAGGGGAAAATTTGGCCGCCAAATTTTTTTTTGGGTTTAAAGGGACGACTGTGTCGTCCCTTTAAAGAGTATGTCGTCCCTTTAAACAAGACACTGATAATATAATCGGGCAGCCTCATTTTTTCTCTCTTTCTTCTATTTTTTCTTCTTCTCCGTTTTTCCTCCATTATTTTCGGCGATTACACCAAATTTCCAGCGATTGTTTACGATTTTCAACAACCAATCACCTCTAATCTCATCCATAAACTAGGTAAACCAATTTTCATCTTATTTTCATCAAATATTTCCTCTCATTCAATCTCTTTCTTCTTCCTTGGCATAGCTCCGGCGATTTGGGCGAATTTGGGGTGATTTCCGGCGATTCTTCACCATTTTCAACGAAGAACATGTCTAATTTCACCCCAATCAAATGTGAATCATCTTTTCTTATTATTTTCGTCAATTTCTTCCATTATTTTTGTAATACAACATGCTTGTGTGTGTGTAAATGCAATTAATTTGTTAAAGTTTGAAGTTATCATGTTGTGGGTTAAGGTTTCAAATGGGCTCGATTCGGTTCATCCTAATGAGTTCGATTCGGTTTATAGGAAGGTTCAATTCGGTTTCAAATTTGCCATTTTTGCTTTTTGGTTATAATGGTAGGGTTCGATTCGGTTTATTGGAGGGTTCGGTTCGGTGTTATAATGGTAGGGTTCGATTCGGTTATATGGGAGGGTTCGACAATTAGGTTTGATAGTTGTAGTATGATTAGTAATGAGTAATTGATTCGTTTATTTTGGTTTATATTTTCGATTTTCGTTTGAGTTAGTAGTTAAAATTGGTGTGTGTGTATAAATGCAATTGTAGTTAAAACTATAGTGAGGATGTGTGTCATTTGTGTACATGGTTGGGTTCGGTTTATGGGAGGGTTCGATTCGGTTAGATGACAGTAGTAACAAGTTACAAGTTCAAACCGAGATTGTGTTGTGCCATTTTTGTAGATTACGTGTTGTGCATTTTTGTGTGGAAAATAAGCTAGTCTATGATTATATGGTACATAAATGATCTTTGATGATAGTAGTGTATGGATTTGGATCTTTGAGAAGTTGAAGATAGTTGTGTTGTGCCATTTTTATGTAAACACATGTGTTGTGACATTTTTTGTATAGAGTTGATGCTAGTAGTGTATGAGTATGGTGTAGTTTGGATTTGGATTTGGATTTGGACTTGGATTGAGTTGTGATATTTTTGTAGATTAAGTGTTGTGCATTTTTGTGTGGAAAATAAGCTAGTCTATGATTAAATGGTACATAAATGATCTTTAATAAGTTGATGATAGTAGTGTATGGATTTGGATCTTGGAGAAGTTGAAGATAGTTGTGTTGTGCCATTTTTCTGTAAACACGTGTGTTGTGACATTTTTGTATAGAGTTGATGCTAGTAGTGTATGAGTATGGTGTAGTTTGGATTTGGATTTGGATTTGGATTTGGACTTGGATTGAGTTGTGATATTTTTGTAGATTAAGTGTTGTGCATTTTTGTGTGGAAAATAAGCTAGTCTATGATTAAATGGTACATAAATGATCTTTAATAAGTTGATGATAGTAGTGTATGGATTTGGATCTTTGAGAAGTTGAAGATAGTTGTGTTGTGCCATTTTTATGTAAACACATGTGTTGTGATATTTTTGTATAGAGTTGATGCTAGTAGTGTATGAGTATGGTGTAGTTTGGATTTGGATTTGGACTTGGATTGAGTTGTGCCATTTTCTAATGAATGAAAAATTTGTGTGTTGTGCCATTTTTTGAATGAGTTGAATGTTATTACAGTTAAACGAGGTGAATGAAACGATCGTGAAAGTTTAATATTCGGTACGAGATATGGAGCAGAAGAGAGTAGATATATCACCATTGGATGTGTAGAAAAGGCAAGTGAAGTCATTTATGCAAATCATGTATGCAATTGAGTGGTTAGCAACGTTCATGGAAATAATGTATGCAAATCTTCTTGTTTACAATATTGCAGAGTTTGCAGATGATGTGCTGGTGGGCGCATGATCCTAATTGCGATGAATTCAAGTAACATCTAGCTAGAGTGCCATATTACTTGTGGCTTGCTGAAGATGGAAAGAAAATGCAGGTTTGGATTCATTGGAATATATATGACAATGAATGAAATAAAGTTGACATAGCTTCTTTCTTTTGCAGAGCTTTGGAAGTCAAGTGTGGGATTGTGCTCTTGCCACCCAAGCTGTTCTTGCTTATGGTATGAGTCAAATCAATTTTTTTTTTGTAAAGGCAATGCAAATACAATACAAAATCATCCTAATTTGTTTGTCAAAAATGGTCTTATTGAGTCGTACTTAGGAATATTACCTTGTATGTACAAGTTACCCCTGCAGAGATCAAGATCTTCTTTGAAACCATGTGTGGAGAGGTTGTTAGCTAGTTCTATGAAAAAAGATTAGCGGCCGCGCTTGTACGATTGGTAATGAATTGTGTTATTATGCCTTTTTTTTCACAAAGTTCGGCGCTTGAGATTACTTAGCGACTACCATCATTCTACCAGGATAGCTTTTGTTGAGTTTGTAATGGTATTCCCTGGTCTTTCTTCACATTTTCTTGCACACGTGTTTCCAAATCTCATGAATTTTTTTTTGTTATATTCTTCCCTCGAGTTAATTGTTCCCTTTCTTACATATTTACCGAGTGTTTTGTTATGAATTCTCTCTTATAATTTGTTATTGATTTTGGAAAAAACAGGATTGGTTTGATGTAAATAGCATGGGAGGCCATGCGAAAACAAAAGAAATTTTTTTAAAAAAAAATATTTAAAGGGACGACATGTCGTCCCTTTAAATGAATTTATAGAAATTTTATCTGTTTAAAGGGACGACATGTCGTCCCTTTAAATGAATTTATAGAAATTTTATCTGTTTAAAGGGACGACATGTCGTCCCTTTAAATGCATTTCTGGAAAATTTTTCCGTTTATAGGGACGACATATCGTCCCAACAAATAAGTGTCGTTCTTTTAAATGTTTTCCTAAATTATTATTATTAAATTGTTTTTTTCCCAAATATATTTTAAGGGACGACAATGTCGTCACTTTAAATGTTTTTCGATAAAAAAATATTGTTTTTTCATATTGAATTTTATTATTAAAACTAAATATAAATGCTTTCAAGGGACGACAATGTCGTCCCTTTAAATGTTTTTCGATAAAAATATTGTTTTTTCATATTGTATTTTATTATTGAAACTAAATATAAATACTTTTAAGGGACGACAATGTCGTCCCTTTAAATATTTTTATAAAAAAATTAAAATTTTTCATCATACTAATTTTTTTAATAAAATAAAATGAATTATGTTGATAGGGACGACAATGTCGTCCCTTAAAAGTTTGTCATGTCAGCACGTTGAAATTTCTTAGAAAAGTCCGTGCCACGTCAGCATACCTTTAAATGGACGATTTTTTTTGTTTAAAGGGACAAAGCCGAAGGGACGTCTTGATAGGGACGACGTGTCGTCCTTTTAAACATTTTAAGGGACGACAATGGCTTTAAAGGGACGACAAAATGTCGTCACTTTAAACCAGTTGTCTTGTAGTGCTCCTTCTCTTTCTGCATAATTTCTAGGATTTGTAGCTCAGATCATGACAGAAATCATGATATATAAGGGTCCTCATTCATGCAAGTACAGTCAAAACTGATAACCATAATTAATTAATTACAGAAAGCATGACTCCCGATATTTTGCCGGCACCGCCGCAGCAATATAGACTGCCGTCCCAATAATGGTCCGGATTCTGAGATTCACGAATTCTTTTTTACTTAGAACAAATCATATATACTTTATTTTCAAATCGGGTTTGATTAAAGTTCACATAGTTCGGTTATCAATTCTATAATCTTTCAGCAATTTGATGAAAAACCAAAAAAACAATGACTTGAAAAACAATAAAACAACGTAGAAATTAAGTTGAAACCCTTGTTACCTCGTGTGATTTGGATGATAACATGCTTTCCTAATCGTTTGAATCACGACGAAAGATGAAAAGAACATCAACAAATTTTAAAAAATCAAGATCTTGCTAAAGAAAATAAACTTTTATCGGTGAATTCAGAAAATTAAGGTTTAGGAGATTAAACTAGTGTTTATAATCTCCAAAAGTAAATACAATGAAAAACAATAGTTTACATGTTAAGCTCAAACGCTTACCGTTGTAATAAAACCAATTGATGTTAATAAATATGTTATTTTATAAGTGTGTGGGCGTCTGTCCCCCCCCCCCCCCCCCCCCCTCCCCACACACAATATTTTTTTCCAAAAGTATGAGCAATCTCTCCCAACATTTGAATTTTTTTCCAAGAGTGTGGACAATCTCTCCAACACCCCCTCAAGTGAATATTTTTTTTCAAGAGTGTGAGTAATCTCTCCCAACACCCCATCAAGTGTAGGCGTCTGTTCCCCCCCCCCCCCACACAATATTTTTTTCCAAAAGTGTGAGCAATCTCTCCCAACATTTGAATTTTTTTCCAAGAGTGTGGACAATCTCTCCCAACACCCCCTCAAGTGAATATTTTTTTTCATGAGTGTGAGTAATCTCTCCCAACACCCCATCAAGTGTAGGCAGTCTGTCCCAACACCTCCTCTCAAGTGTGGGCAATCTCTCTCAATTCGGGCAATATGTCCCTACACTTGCATAATTTTTTTTAAATCATGTTCCAACCAGGGTTCGATCCAGTAACCTCTGACTCTGATACTATGTTACAATCAAGCGTTTACCGTTGTACTAAAACCAATTTGTGTTAATAAAGATGCTACTATATTTCTTATACATTAAAAATGTGGGCAATCTATCCCAACATTACAATTCTTACTAAGGCCTTTTTACATATAATTAATGACATAACTCGACAGTTTGTAGAAACAGCTAAAAAAATTTAAAAAAAACAGATATTAATAAGTAGAGATTGCCATATAAATTTATTATTGTGAAGCTTGAAGCTTGAAGTGCTTTTTCATCAATATATGGTTCTGGCCTAATCGGTGAAGTCATTTTGATCATACTTGATGTTACAATCAACAAGTTTAAGAGTAGCCCAAACTCTAAAAGGACAGTCAGCTCCAATAGTTTTTTTTGCAAAATTTAGGCAAGTACGACAAGTCACCACCCGTCAAACCTGTATTGCAAGTACCACACTACCACGTATATATATTATCGGGCCACAATCACGTTTAACCTTGTTATATACACAATTATGTGTTTTATAATTATAATCCGTGTTCTGAAGAACACTGAACACCATCCGCTAAATTGTTGAGAAGGTTGCCCAAATTGTTGTTAAACTGGCTGTTCTGATCGGAAGAAACACTACTGCAAGATACACTGTCCGTGTCCGTATTTGGGCCACCGTGGACGGTGGTACATTGGCCAAAGATTAAGGCAGCTAACATGATGACTGTGACAGAGAAGGCCACCGGATTAATTACCAGATCAACAGACATTGAGAAAGATTCTTATTTTCTTGCTAAGTAATTGCTTGATATTATCATTTAATCCCTGGTTAAATAGATCCCTTATGTATTGTTATATCCGCCTTCTTCTTAAGTCTAGCCAGCTGCAGGTCCCTCTGGATCGTCCTGAAATAAGTTTGGCTTAACCTGCTGTTGCAAAAAAAAAAAAAAAACAAAGTATGACACCACCCTTTATTACTATTAAATTGTAAGATAAAATAGTGGACTCCTGTTTTTAAAAATAAGGAGGAAAAAAAATACACTTTTTGTCTTCATTTTCTAAAAACTTTTTTTTTTTTTTTTTTTGAGAAAATCATTTTCTAAAAACTAGTCAGTGTCTTTCATATTAACATTTTTCATTATCTAACCTTACTTTTTTTTTGTTGAGGTAACTGCAAGAATGATCCTTCATTTTTACTGAAAAACTGTGACTTAAACATCATCTATATATTGTTTTGGTTTGATTAATCTCTCAAGTTTTTTTTTTTTTTTTTTTTTTTTTTTTTTGGTTTTTTTTTAATTTTGCATGAATGATCACCCGTCTTTACCAAAAAGCTGTAAAATAGTCATCTTTTTTTCGTTTTGGTTTGACCAGAGCTTGAGTTTGAGTTTATATTTACCATCTTTCATTTTTTGAGTTTATGTTTACCATCTTTCATTTTTTTGCAAGAATGGTTCACTATCTTTAGCGAAAAAAATGTGACTTAAATGCACCAAAATTAAAAAAAAAAAAAAAAAAATATGGAAGATAAGGGGCTGGTCACACATAAGCAAAAGAAGAGAGCTATGTAACGCCCCGTTCCCGGATACCGAGTCTTTATCCGGAAAAGTGCGTTCGGCACGCATAGCAATAAATAAAATTTAATGCATACACGTCAGCCTCATCAATAATCAGAGATACTAAACGACGCGGAAGCTAAAAGATAACTCGGAAATTAAAAATTAAAACCAAACATCTGAAACGTCTCCCAAACCGAACCGGGGTTACAAGTGCTGTTCTACAAAAAACCGAATTCAAAAGAGAAACTAAACATCCCAAGAACATCATCCAAATCTTAAAGTACAACACCCTCGGAACTCCCTTAACAAAAAAAATAAAATAAAAGGAAAGATAACAAAGCTATAAAGAAACCACTGGACTCCAAGCATAGCTCCCGCTCATTCCTCGTCCTCAGGATAACCCTCAGCCGTCTAGTCATCCTCCGGATACTCATCTAAAAGAAAGAAGGGGCAAAACACAGGGAAAATAACGGGTGAGTACAAAGTACTCTGTAACATGAATAGGTTCCGCACTATCATCGTTACTCAACCAGTAAGAAGGCGTCGCCGTCTTTTATTAATTTTTCCGTTATTAACCTAGCTACCTATCACATTGCGTTCATGGCACAACATGAGGTCCCTAGGGTTTCTAGCTTAGCTCGCTATTTGTCACGCTAAGGTTGGCAAGGACACATACGACCGGTAATTACGCGCACCGGTTACGATTACGACCTAGCTACTAGAATTGCGTCTCCAGTAGTACGAACAACTTGTGTTCGATAGTGCGCCGACTTTGTGCATGTACTCTCGTGGAAGTCCGGATGACCACAGAGGCACACATCACATCGGGCCATATACACATCGACGGAGTATAAACGTGCCTTACGCAAGCCTCCCAAAGCATTTAATCTTTTAGCTAACACATATGTAGTTTATTAAGTGTTTGACTAGCCACCTAGTTCATTCACATAAAAGGCCCCTATCATCTACTCAAGGTCCTAGACCACTAGACTCTAACCTCCTAGCACATACCAGACAATGGCGAACACTAGCTCGTCAAAGCACTAAGTCCGTCAAGGCTCTCCGCACGGTTGTCACGGATTTTATGCAATGAAAATAAACAAGTAATAAAATTTATAAATCCGGTATTCCCCAAGTATAGGGATCGTAGTATAGCGATTAATACCGGAGTCGGTCACAGGGAATCGGGGTATCTAGTTCATTAATTTTCCTAAGGTTGATACCATTATTATTAAAACCTAAAATAACAAAACGAAGAGATAAACTGGACAGAGGAGTGTCAATCCAAAGCCAGGAGAGATAATTGCGAAAACGAAATCTAAACTATAAACTAGGAAACAAAAAACAACTATAAAAACGATGATCATGGTGATTAAACAATCGAACAAGTTGTTATCCACCGATCCCGCAACCCTTAATTTCCTCTCTAAAGTTGTCTTGTGATGATTTAACAAAAATCGTGGTTCACCTATCAAAGGTATGAATTTCTACTCTCGTAGATAACTCGCCTATCAATCTCTTATCTCTCGATCTATAAGATTGACGCTCTCAAACCAAGGTGTAAGATCTCTCAATCTAGCAACCTAGAAATTCAACCTATCAACTCTCGTTATGTCAAGGTTAAAAATCCCATCTTCCCTATGGTGATCTAAGATTTACACCGACTCTCGTCATACGGTAAACATCAATAACAATTCATCTTTCGATATTGATTGCATAGCACATAAGCATAGGAAAAATACAACTTGAATTAAAAATCACAAAACAAACTCAAGATTGAAAAGAAAGAACCTGATGAAACGGATTTAAATAACTTGAACAAATTGTCTAGCCTACAAATCATCCAGCCAAAAACAGCAGAAAAAAACGAAATAAAGATGAAAAGAAACAACCCTCGGCCGGCCAAGCACCAAGGCTCAGCCGGCCGAGGTTACTTGGCTCGAATTTAGGGTTTTCTGTGTATGCGGCTGTATAAAATTATATCCCTAGGGTTTACAAAGCGCTGGTATTTATAGAAAATAAAGTCGGCTGCTGTAAGTCGGTCGAAGGACGCCCGTCCGTCTTGTTGGACGCCCGTCCAAGATACCTTTGACTTGCTTCAGACGCCCGTCCACTCAGCGTCCAAACTCTCTGAATCAACTTTCTTCTCCTGGACGCTCGTCCACTTCTTCAGACGCTCGTCCACTCTGGACGCCAGTTCAAGCTTCTGGACGCCAGTCCAGGATCGACTTAATCTTGATTTTCCCATACTTATCTCTTTTTCTTCAATCCAAATCATCTTCTATCATCAATGTAATTCGACTCTTATCTCTTTTTGATCATCATTTGAGCATCAAACATGTACCTATAACACATTAAAACATCGCAAAACGTAATATCATCCAAATAATCATAAAATCAAAATTAAAACACCAAAATTAACCTATTTTGCGAATAACTCATTAAAAACCTCATTTACTCAATAATTCCATTAAACACTCATTTCTTATGCAAATTATACAAATATGAGGGAAATTATCATAAAATATATCAATATAAATCGTATAAATTCACCCTTAACAACGGTCCCCTACGAACGATCACGGTTAGTGAAAACTCCGTAAGGTTGGGTTCTATGCGCGTGGGAACTCCCTTCAAGACTTAGCTCAAGATTAGAGATCAGATTATAAAGCCCGGACATTAGCTGACACCACGAAACAGCTCAAACCAACAATTGCCCAACCAGGCTCTTATCCGTATGGATGGATAAGTTATCCGTACGGATAACCAGTCTATCCGTACGGATACATTCCCCAACCATCCGGATAACTCACCTGTTTCCCCAAAACTCCAAACCAGAGACTTATCCGTACTGATAAGCCTTCTATCCGTACAGATAGCCCCAAAATCCTGCGCAAAAACTGCAGAACAGCCCTGTACGATTTCCAACCCAAAACCAATCCAAGCTCCACCTTTTATACACCAAAACAGCAATAAAACAGGTATAAAACATACAAAACTCCAATTCACTGATTGGGCCCCTAAAATAGTACGAAGTCTAGCCACGTTACCTTTGATTGCGTGGTTCTACGATTCCAAGCCCTCGAAGCACCAACAAGCCTTAGGCCTTGAACCTATACAAACAACCAGACCTTAGAACCTTCCTACGAAGTCAAAACAGCAGCAAGCAACACCTTGATGCTATTCATCAAGTTTTAAGCCAAAGAAGATGAAAACTCACCGAAACGAAATCACAAATCGTTTGTATCGGGAGAATCACCGCGATCCTCTGAACCTTTTCTTCTACTGCCGTCTGCGCAAACGAGCCACGGATCAAACACCAAAAATTCAACCTAGGGTGAGCCTTTCGATGGAACAGACGCCCTCTTCTGTCTCAGAGCGTAAGAAAGAAAAAAAAAAAAGAACTGAAAGAGAAGTGAGGATCAAATTCTATTTTCCCGTTTAAATACCCCGACACCTTTAATTCCCATTTACGTCAGCCAATCAGAATGTTTACTTTTATTCTAATTTCTTATTCCTTTATTTAATCCTTTTAATTAAATAAAAACATAAAACCCCAATTATCATTAAAAGACAAAATTGCCCTTTTCGTAAAAATCGGGGTGTTACATCCCTTCCCCCTTAAAAAGAGTTTCGTCCTCGAAACTAGAACGTACCTGGTAGAGACACAAAGTCTGGGAATTCCATGATCATGTCCGCTTCCACTTCCCAAGTGGCCTCGGTCGGTGCATGATTGGTCCATTGCACCAATACTAACGGGACCATCCGGCGCTTGATCATCTTTTCTTTCCTATCCAAAATCTTGATCGGTTTTTCTTCATATGCCAAGTTGTCTTGCAAAACCCCCGGATCTATTTCAGAATCTGTTTCAGCTTGAGTCAAACACTTCTTCAGCATCGACACATGGAACACATTATGAACTCTAGACATCGATTCCGGCAATCGAAGTCTATAAGCTAGCCGTCCAATACTTTCAATAATGTCGAAGGGTCCTACGTATCTCGGACTGAGCTTTCCCTTGACCCCGAACCTCTTGATCCCTTTCATCGGTGACGCTATCAAATAAACTCGGTCCCCGACATCGAATTCCAACGGTCTTCGCCTGACATCCGCCCAACTCTTCTGACGATCTTGAGCTGCCTTGAGATTCTTCCGAATAAGATCGATCTTATCCTTAGCCTGTTGCACCAGCTCCGGCCCCGTAAGTTGTCTCTCCCCTACTTCATCCCAATATAGAGGAGTCCGACACTTTCTTCCATATAGGGCTTCAAATGGTGGCATGCCAAGGCTCGAGTGATAGCTGTTGTTGTAGGCAAACTCCGCTAATCCAAGATAATCCAACCAAGAGCCCCCCGCGTCCAAGACACGTGCCCTAAGCATGTCTTCTAAGGTCTGAATTGTCCTCTCGAACTGTCCATCCGTCTGAGGGTGAAACGCCGTGCTAAGTGCTGTCTTGGTCTCAAAATCTTTCTGCAAGCCTTTCCAAAAGTGACTAGTGAACCGTGTGTCTCTGTCCGACACAATCGATAAGGGCACACCATGATATCTTACCAAATTATCAAGATACAAGGTGGTGAAATTCTTAATTGGCATGTCCTTCTTACATGGCAAGAAATGGGCTGACTTCGTGAGTCTGTCGACAATCACCCAAATCATGTCATGTCCACCCTTACTCTTCGGCAATCCGGGAATGAAATCCATGGTGATGTTCTCCCACTTCCATTCCGGGATCTCCAAAGACTTCAACAAGCCTCCAGGCTTCTTGTGCTCCGCCTTCACCCTTTGACAAGTGTCACACTTAGCCACAAAGGTTGCAACATCAAGTTTCATGCCTGGCCACCAATAATGTTCCTTAAGGTCCCTATACAACTTAGTGGCTCCGGGATGAACCGCAAACGCAATCCTATGAGCTTCTTCCATGACCTGGTCCCGTAGACCATCCACATCCGGAACACATAAACGATCTCCGTACCACAGATGGCCACTCTTGTCCAACTGATAACCCACTGTCGGCTTCTCCCGAGCTACCCGCTTGAAGTCCACCATAACTGGGTCTTCGTCCTGTTTAACCCGGATCTCGTCTAGTAAATCGGACCTCGCCATCAATGGCGCCAAACTAACTGTCTTACCTCCCCGTTCGACCACTTGGACCTGAAGTCCGTCCAATTTATCAACTAGTTCCTGAACTGTCGTAATAGCATTTACCGCCCTCCGGTTCAAAGCATCCGCCACCACATTGGCTTTACCCGAGTGATACTGAATATCTAGGTCATAGTCCTTGACGAACTCAAGACATCTCCTTTGCCTCATATTCAAGTTCTCTTGAGTGAATAAGAACTTGAGGCTCTTGTGATCCGTGTAAATCCTCGCCTTCACACCGTTCAAATAATGTCGCCACAACTTAAGGGCGAACACTACTGCTGCTAATTCCAGATCGTGAGTCGGATAATTCCTCTCATGTACTTTCAGTTGTCTCGAAGCATACACAATCACCTTTCCCGACTGCATCAACACACAACCCAGACCTTGACCCGACGCATCCGTGTAGACATCATAATCCCCGAAAACCTCTGGTAAAGCTAACACCGGTGCTGTAGTTAACCGATCCTTCAAAGTCCGAAACGCCGCTTCACACTCCTCCGTCCACTCGTACTTGACATTCTTTTGAGTGAGCTTCGTGAGAGGTGTGGCTGTCCTCGCAAAATCCTGAACAAACTTCCGATAGTAACCGGCTAGGCCCAAGAAACTCCTTATTTCCATTACTGTTGTAGGCCTAGGCCAATTACTTACCGCTTCAATCTTGGACGGGTCCACCTTGATTCCTTCCGTTGTGACTACATGTCCGAGGAAACTAACTTGATCGAGCCAAAATTCACATTTGCTGAATTTCGCGTAAAGCTGACTGTCCTTCAACGTTTGCAACACTATCCTTAGGTGTTCCTCGTGTTCCTTCTCATCCATAGAATAGATAATGTCGTCGATGAACACTATCACGAACTTGTCCGAATACG
This sequence comes from Gentiana straminea, assembly GCA_036785695.1. Taxonomy (NCBI): domain Eukaryota; kingdom Viridiplantae; phylum Streptophyta; class Magnoliopsida; order Gentianales; family Gentianaceae; genus Gentiana; species Gentiana straminea. Next base: position 436,396 of record JAVUPR010000438.1, read on the forward strand.
GCATGAACACCCGCTGCATTAAGTCCATAAATGCCGACGGTGCATTGGTTAACCCGAATGGCATCACCAAAAATTCATAATGCCCGTATCTAGTACTGAAGGCAGTCTTAGGAATATCGGACACCTTGATCTTCAACTGGTGATAACCAGATCTGAGGTCGATCTTGGAGAATACTTTCTTACCTTGCAACTGACAGAAGAGATCATTGATCCTCGGCAAAGGATACTTATTCTTAATTGTTAAATTATTTAGTGCCCGATAATCGATGCACATTCTCATACTGCCGTCCTTCTTCTTTACAAATAATACTGGCGCTCCCCAAGCCGACGTGCTTGGCTGTATCACTTTTCTCTCCAACATCTCTTTGATTTGAACCTTTAATTCCTTCAACTCGCCGGCGCCATCCGATATGGTGCCTTTGCCGTAGGCTGAGCCCCGGGAACCAAATTTATCTCAAACTCGATAACCCTATCCGGCATATCCCCAGGCAACTCCTCGGGAAAAACTTCTGGGAATGCCTTCACTACCGGGGTTTCTTCCAACTTAGCTCTCTGTACTTCTGTGTTCAAGGCAAACACCATGAATCCTTCACATCCTTTCTTCAGTGCCCTCATGGCCCTGACTGCTGAGATTACAACCTGCTTACCGTTTCCAGTCTTCACCACATTCCCTTGAAAGGTCTTAGCGGACCTTCCGGGAACCTCGAAAATTACTCTCTTAACATGACAGTCCAGATACACATGGTTCTTGGATAGCCAATCCATCCCCAAGATCACGTCAAAGTCAGTGAAGTCCATCACTGTTAGGTCATGATGGCTCTTATGACTTCCAACCCTAATATCGACTCGTTGTAAAAGTTGAGCGCACTTAGCCATCCTCCCCAACGGGGTAGTTATTGACAACGGATTCCCTAACTCTTGCAATGGTAGGTTAAGTTTCCTAGCTGTCTTAGTAGACACAAAAGACCCTGAGGCTCCTGAATCAAAAAGTGCCGTAACTGCTAGACTCTCTAGGATTATGGTACCTGATCATGTATTTATTTAGATTTCACAGTTAATATCATACGGCGCCATATCATATTAAGTGGTTCAAAATAAAATAAAATAAAGACATTAAAAGATACCTGTTACCACTAGATCATCCACCTCTCCTGGCTCGCCGCCTGCTGCAAAAACCCTGGTAGGCCTGTTGCCCCCATTTTTAGCGCCCTGAAGATTGGCCCCAGTGGCCGGTGTACTAACCTCCGTTCCTCTTTGCGGGCAATCTCTAGAATAATGCCCAATCTTTCCGCACCCATAACATTTCACCGACGAACCCACATTTCCCCGAGATGTCTTCCCAACTGAGCCTGCTGCTCCCGGCACCCCAAATTTCTTCTGCCCCTGTTTTGGGTGCCGTCCCGCCGCCCTCTCGAAAACTTGAGAATGATCTCTTCGCACCCGCGGCGTGCCGCATTCTTCCTCGCAGCTTCTCTCGCTTGTCAAGGCTCTATCCACAAGCATCGGCCATGGTAACCGGTCGTGGGCCTAACATACCCTTAGCTATCTCAAAAGTTAATCCATCGGTGAACTTTGCTATACTTCTCTTCGATCCGAAGAGATCTCCGGGTAGAACCGACCTAACTCATTGAACCGCCGCGAATACCGAGTGACTTGTCATCCGTGATTCCGTTTTAAGTCCGAAATTCCTTGGACTTAGTGTCCCGAGTCGCTTCGAGGGAAATACTCCGTGTAAAATGCCTCCTTAAAAGCCTTCCAAGTTGTGAAGTTTCCATTGAACCCTCGATATGACTCTATCCGCCGCCGGGCATTCCCCATCATCAACGCTAAAGCATTCGGTAACCACTCCGCCTCCGGAGCCTTCATACTGGTACAATTCTTTTCGAAACCCCCTGAACCATAAATCTGCTTTCTCTGCACTCACGTTTCCAAAGAAATCTGACACATGATACTTCCTAATCTTTTCGACCCAGTCAATCGGTTTCTCATAGTATGGACGGGTTGTCTCTTGTGAAGCTTGACTAACAGTGGTAGTCCCTCTTTGCTGCTGTTGTTGCAACATTGCCTGCTGTTGCTAGAGGATAGACTGTTGTTGTTGCACTTGATGCGATTCGAAAGTAACGCAACACATCTTCTTTATTCTTTGCCGCAGTACCGGTCGGGTCAACAAACTGAGAGGGATTTACTGGGGTGTCCCTAGGTGGCGCACTTCGAGGGTTGGCCCTGGTGGCCTCAGGAACCCTCCTTTGGTTTACCACTCTAGCATAAGAGGACCTATTAATCGGTGGGAGAACAGGTGGTGCCCCACTCCTTCTCCTCATAGGGGCTCACACCCAAACTGGCATTTCTTCCCCCTCATTGGCCCTGGCCTCATTAGCCCGCTCGTTTCCTGCTTCCTGATTTTCCTCTTCCATCACTACCTCAGGAACTTCCTCGTTCTCCACCCCGACTAGTTGATTATCCGTGTTGGCACCTCCTCCGGTACGAACCATCTGTCACCCACAACAAGAGAGAGGATTACTACAAGCTCTAACTTATCTTAAAGGAATGATTTAACTTAAACAGCACTGTAAACGTCGGCTCTGCTACCAACTGTAACGCCTCCTTCCCGGATACCGAGTCCTTATCCGGAAAAGTGCGTTCGGCACGCATAGCAATAAATAAAATTTAATGCATACACGTCAGCCTCATCAATAATCAGAGATACTAAACGACACGGAAGCTAAAAGATAACTCGGAAATTAAAAATTAAAACCAAACATCTGAAACGTCTCCCAAAACCGAACCAGGGTTACAAGTGATGTTCTACAAAAAACCGAATTCAAAAGAGAAACTAAACATCCCAAGAACATCATCCAAATCTTAAAGTACAACACCCTCAGAACTCCCTTAACAAAAAAATAAAAATAAAAGGAAAGATAACATAGCTATAAAGAAACCACTGGATTCCAAGCATAGCTCCCGCTCATTCCTCGTCCTCAGGATAACCCTCAGCCGTCTCGTCATCCTCCGGATACTCATCTAAAAGAAAGAAGAGACAAAACACAGGGAAAATAACGGGTGAGTACAAAGTACTCTGTAACATGAATAGGTTCCGCACTATCATCGTTACTCAACCAGGAAGAAGGCGTCGCCGTCTTTTATTAATTTTTCCGTTATTAACCTAGCTACCTATCACATTGCTTTCATGGAACAACATGAGGTCCCTAGGGTTTCTAGCTAAGATCGCTATTTGTCACGCTAAGGTTGGCAAGGACACATACGACCGGTAATTACGCGCACCGGTTACGATTACGACCTACTAGAATTGCGTCTCCAGTAGTACGAACAACTTATGTTCGATAGTGCACTGACATGTGCATGTGCTCTCATGGAAGTCCGGACGACCACAGAGGCACACATCACATCGGGCCATATACACATCGACGGAGTATAAACATGCCTTACGCAAGCCTCCCAAAGCATTTAATCTTTTAGCTAACACATATGTAGTTTATTAAGTGTTTGACTAGCCACCTGGTTCATTCATATAAAAGGCCCCTATCATCTACTCAAGGTCCTAGACCACTAGACTCTAACCTCCTAGCACATACACAGACAATGGCGAACACTAGCTCATCAAAGCACTAAGTCCGTCAAGGCTCTCCGCACGGTCCCCTACGAACGATCACGGTTAGTGAAAACTCCGTAAGGCTGGGTTCTATGCGCGTGGGAACTCCCTTCAAGACTTAGCTCAAGATTAGAGATCAGATTATAAAGCCTGGACATGAGCTGACACCACGAAATAGCTCAAACCAACAATTGCCCAACCAGGCTCTTATCCGTACGGATGGATAAGTTATCCGTACGGATAACCAGTCTATCCGTACGGATACATTCCCCAACCATCCGGATAACTCACTGTTTCCCCAAAACTCCAAACCAGTGACATATCCGTACGGATAAGCCTTCTATCCGTACGGATAGCCCCAAAATCCTGCGCAAAAGCTGCGGAAACGCCCCGTACGATTTCCAACCCAAAACCAATCCAAGCTCCACCTTTTATACACCAAAACAGCAGTAAAACAGGTATAAAACATACAAAACTCCAATTCACTGATTGGGCCCCTAAGATAGTACGAAGTCTAGCCACGTTACCTTTGATTGCGTGGTTCTACGATTCCAAGCCCTCGAAGCACCAACAAGCCTTAAGCTTGAACCTATACAAACAACCAGACCTTAGAACCTTCCTACGATGTCAAAACAGCAGCAAGCAACACCTTGATGCTATTCATCAAGTTCTAAGCCAAAGAAGATGAAAACTCACCGGAACGAAATCACAAATCGTTTGTATCGGGAGAATCACCGCGATCCTCCGAACCTTTTCTTCTACTGCCGTCTGCGCAAACGAGCCACGGATCAAACACCAAAAATTCAACCTAGGGTGAGCCTTTCGATGGAACATGCGCCCTCTTCTGTCTCAGAGCGTAAGAAAGAAAAAAAAATAGAACTGAAAGAGAAGTGAGGGTCAAATTCTATTTTCCCGTTTAAATACCGCGACACCTTTAATTCCCGTTTACGTCGGCCAATCAGAATGTTTCCTTTTATTCTAATTTCTTATTCCTTTATTTAATCCTTTTAATTAAATAAAAACATAAAACCTCAATTATCATTAAAAGACAAAATTGCCCTTTTCGTAAAAATCGGGGTGTTACAGCTAAGTCACAGTTTTTTTTGTAAAGATTGGGGGCCAATCATGCAAAAATGATTAAAGATAGGGGACTGGTCAAAACCAATACGAAAAAAGATGCCTAAATCATAGTTTTTCAACAAAGATAGGGGATCATTCTTGTTACACTTTTGAATCACGGAACATCTGGCTCAACATTAGATCTGGTAAGTGTCCAATATAAGGTGAAGTACAAACCTAGTAATTTACACTAGCTCATGTGAGCTAGTAGACTATGTTATGATGATCGGGCGGGAGGGATTAAGATGTTTTGATCGATTAAACCGAATTATTTTAGTATAAAAATTGTTTTTTCAGGTGGGCTTAGCCTCCCTGTAAATATACGACAATGTACCTCTGTCCTTAGATAAGGGATATTTATGAGTCAATAAGAAAGTATTATGAATAAAAAACTTCGTATTTTAATTATTTCTAAACCGACTGTAATGTGATGCATCATACATGAGTAATTTATCAAGATAGTTTTTCAATTTATTTTGTTCTATTTTACCTCATAAATCATCTTTACCATTTGATTGTGCTTTATGTAAACTTTGTATACACTAATTTATACATACCTGTCATTGATGCATTAAGAATTACATGGTAAATATAAACTCAAACTCTTAATTATTTAAAGAATTATGATTTCCTTGGCCCTCTGTCTATAATTGAAAATGTTTTTCTAGTCACATACTTGTGCTTTGTAACTTTTGAAAAATACAAGTAACAGAAAACAAAGAAACAAAGATGATAACGTACACCAGCAAACCAGTAGGGGGCATCAACAATTTTTTTTTATTTATTTGAACAACACCAAGATTATTTATTTATTAAAAGCTTCTAGCAAGGTGCTAGACAAGACAAAGAACAAGAGACGAAACATACAACCAATCGACAAACTACCATAGCAGAAAGAGACGATATCTCCGAGTCACCCCGATCTATAATATTTTTTTTTTATTTTTTATTTCTCCGTTTTATCTTACTCTTCAAGATGTGTTTTTTTAATATATATATATTTTTTTTCTTTCAAGACTCTTCAAGACAAGCTTAACCCATGTAATCTGAACACTTGTCGGAACTTGGTATTCATCGGGTGCTTTTGGTTCAGACTTCCAATCATCATAATTGTTTCATCACAATTCATATTTTGTTCGTAATTTGTATTTGGATATCCCATTTGTTACTTATCAGTTTTAATTTCTGAAATCCAATACTATTTTTCACGTTAACAGCAAATGCAGTGACAATATATGTTGAAAAAAATTTAAACGTGGAATGACAGAGACAATTGAAAATGCTGTGACAATCGAAATACAAAACATATGAACAAGCAGTGAAACTGTAATGACATTTAAAGATGCACTTTCATTGACATTTTATGAAAACCAAATCAGGTGTCGATGCATTTTCAGTGATACTTTATGTATATATCAAATCATTTATCACCATATCTTTAGTGTCATTACATCTACAGTGTCGTTGCGTAAATTAGTTTATTGCATATTTTTGTTGAAAAAAATATTACAAATCAATTTACTAATTTTCATGATGAACGTACATAATCCACACATCACAAATATAATTGTAGTGATGACTTAAACTATGCTGCAGAGTTTGGTCAACTGAGTGTGATACTCAACTGAATCCGGTGTGGAAACTATATATGGTCTGATCAGCACAACATTGGGCTGTCTGCTGAATTTGAGGTTCAGCTAGGAAGTCAACAGGGTGTTCAACTTGCTGAGTTTGGTTTGGTGAGTTGGTTCTTGGCATTTCTTGGGAAACACGTCTGCATGGTTTTCTGTTTTGATGAAGGCATTCAGGGGTATTTAAGTCATTTACTGGGTTGGTTGTTAAGACAGTTATAGTTGGATTCCCTAGGTATATAAATACCATCTGTAATTGCATTAAATTGTAATTTTCTTGTGATAATAAAGTAATTTTTGTTTGTCCGTGGAGTAGTCGCACATTGCCGGAAACCACGTTAAACCCGTGTTTTTCTTGTTTCTGTATTATTTACGTGTTAATTGTCTATCTTTACCCACAATCACAATAATTTTTTGATCGATCTATTATTACAATAACAAAGTTGGGAAGTAGTGACATTGTATATACTCTGCCACTCTATTTGCAATGGCAATATATACACAAGTCACTACAACAAGAATGACATGTGTATAATCACTACAACAAAAGTTACACAATACCAAGAATGATACTACAAGTGCAATAGTTAGGCTGGGCATTTCATCAAGCACCTTCTGTACATTTTTTTGAACTATCATTTTTTTTTAACTTTATGAGAAGATATATATATCTATATACATCTATATATATATATATATATATATATATATATATATATATATATATATATATATATGTATATATGTTTATGTTGAAGAGGTTTATGCTTGTTGGGATGAAGACTTTAGTTGGGTAGTGCAGGATACCACATGTTCCGATCTATTCTGTTTTTTTTCTAATAGGTTGTTGGTGGTAGTAGACTACTTTGTTTTTTTGCATTTTTTTGGGATTTCCAATATATAGGGATCATCCTCTTTTCCTAGCACTCGTTTTCTCCATATCGGGTTTTTTGGACTAGAGTTTTAAGAAGGTTGGGCTATATAATGATGACGTATTTGGAGTTGAGGTGGCCATGGATGGCAAAAACCTTGTAATTTTGCTGATCATTAATAAAATTACAGGCTTTTTCTTATTTAAAAATAGATGTTTATGCTTGGAACCGCCAAGACATCCTGTTTTGATACTATTTTGAATTACCATCTCTTCGAGAAAATTAATTTTGTAAGGTGGTAGCTAGATTATTAATATTTGACATACGTACTTCAAACTACATCATATTCTTTTTAGGGAAGTTGTTGTATTTTTCATGTTGGAGAGAGTTGATACATATATATATATATATATCAGTGGCGGATCCAGGAATATATTTCAGTTGTGTCACCGGAGTCTAAAACTACATCTTTTATCTAAAAAAATTCCAGTGGGGTCACCGAAGTCTAAAACATTAATTTTTATCGACAAAATGACACTTTTTAACAACAAAACTACACAGTTTTAATACTAAATTTTTTTTTTTTTTTTTAGAAATTGAGTGGGGTCACGTGACCCCCTTGCAGGTATGGCTTTGGATCCGCCAATGATATATATATATATATATATATATATATATATATATATATATATTGAACGATTTTTTCGTACAATAAAGTCGCTTGATCTTTTGTTCAAACGTTTCAACCTCAAAAAAAAAAAAAAAAACAAAAAACAAAAAACAACATATTTTATTCAAATGAAAAACATTCCAAAACATCAACAAAACCGAATTAATGAAAAAGTAAACAATGAAAAGAAAAGAAAAAATTAAAGTTCACAAGCTGCGAAAAATTAAACAACAATACCAACCGTTCATGGGAGGAAATCAAATAACCATAACACACTTTTACACCAGATCAGATCATGGTCAAATTCACAACCATCAATACGTCATAGTAGTGGTTCTTCATCAATGGCTCAGAACAACTTGTCGAAGGAATATCTCTCGTATCTGATGGAACAATCAACAAGTTTAAGGGTAGCCCCAACTGTAGAAGGACAATTGGATCCAATAGTATCTTTCGCAACCGTCAAGCAAGTAAAACAGTCACCACCTGTCGTCAGACCTGTATGGCAAGTAGAGTGGATATAAATCTTCTCATTACAAGTACTTTTGTCACAAGAAAGGTCTACATATTCATAATTGGCTCTTGTTGCAGTCTCATACGCTATGGTCTGGAGAACGTTGCCCAAGTTGTCATGGAAGTCGCTGCTGTGATTGTACGTCTGAGAATTGCAAACTGAACTCACTTGGGTCGTGTTTGCGACGCCGTCGCATTGTCCAAACATTAATGCACATAACACGATGATGGTGACGGTGAAGGTCACCAAATTTGCCAATTGCATCTTCAGGGAAAAAGCCATAATTAATTGCTTGCTTTGCTTGATGCCTAATAATATATATATATATATATATATATATATATATATATATATATATATATATATATAATATATATATATATATATATTTTTTTTTTTTTTTTTGGAAGGGTTGCTTGATGCCTATATAATTGATGGTTTCTTTCATTCAATCCTGCATGCAGTTAAATAGATCTGTAAAATCTATTGTTATATCCGCCTCTTGTTTCTCTTTTTCTCTAAGTACGTAATGAATTGCCGGCACTTTTGCTGTTAAAAAAAAAAAAAAAAGGCACTTTTCAAAATTACATTGAAACTGTCAACATTTTAAATTTACATTGAAAAAGTCATTTATTTTTTTTGGAATGTGATTATTTTAAGTCATACGCTTTAACGAGAAAAATTATGGTGCATCAGTTATTAGAAAGGTTATATCAAATGGATGAATGCCATTCATCATTTATTAGAAAGGTATCACATTCATCCGCTTGGTATAACTCTCAAATCACTACTGAACAATAACTTTTCTCCGCTTTAGCGTTGTTCTCGGTTGAGTTTGGTTTGTTTTTGTTTTAAAGATTTTTTTTTAAATCAAAGAAAGCATTTTCTTTTAAAATATATGTAACTAAGAAACAATTTCATAAAATCCGGTATGATATAGTTTAATATTTGACAAATTTTACAATTCGACCGTTGTATAAAAGTTGTACCAAAAGGCATACATTACAATAATTTATTTCTAACCCTCACACCATAGAAATATTGTATTATTAGAAAAAAAGTAAAAATGAAACAGATTCTAATATACGCCACTTGATACAATTTTCCCACAAATGTCGCAAAATTATATTCTTCCCACCTTTCAGCCTAATTACCAAGTCCTTTCTCCGCAAATAAAGGATTAAATTTGCAATTTTTGTGTTGATCTGGCAAGAATTTCGCCAAATAATTAAGCATCATGTAGCAATCAATGGTGGACTAAAATTGCTCAAAAAAAAAAATTCCAAGCTAAGAGACTAGCTTTGCAAGTTTGCCATATCAGTGTGTCTAAAATGTTGAAATTTATTCAGGAATTTGATCACACCTCAAAATTCCGTCAAAAATGTTGGATTTCTGAATATAATTTGAAAGTAACAAAAATTTGCAAGAGAGAAAAAACCAAAAGAAATTATTAAGGCAAAATTTTCCTTAATTACTTTTGTAAATGATGATAATCATGCAATAAGATGACAATATTTGTTCTAAAAAAGATGACAATATGTAATAGGGGATATGGACTTATCGTCATTGACGGCATTATTACCCTAATTGAGGAATTAAAATTTTGCTGTAATTAGTCTGGAGTGTTTGTGTTTGGAAACAATACGACTCCATAAAAAATGTAGAGAGACGAAGGCACACGAAAATAAAACTCCATTAATCAACAGCCAGCATTCTTTGACTGACTCAGACATAGACAATTTCACCTAGAACAGTCCATATGTATTTGGATTTTACTTAAGGCGCCAAAGCCTTTGATAAATCCCAGTCCTCCCACCCCCCTCTCCCCCTCTCACCAAAAACATTTTGGAGTCTTGTGGAGGGGCAGATTCGAGAATTTTTTAAATGTGGTAACCGAACTGTACTGCTACTAATTTTGGATTAATGTGTGTTGATAATGTGGTAACCGAACTGTACTGCTATTAATGTGATCAACACACATCAATGTTGTTAAGTTAGTAGCAGTACAGTTCGGTTACAACATTAACCGAACTGTACTCTCAATTCACGCTTCTGGTAAGATTCTGGATGTTTTTTTGGCCATTTTGGCGCGCGTTGAAACCCTAAACATGCGCTAAAACTCTCTGTAAACTTTCAAGATGGTCCTGTACCGTTTTGGCATGCGCTAACACCTTTGGCGCGGCCCAAAACCCTTAACTGTCCTAAACAAGGCTTTCTCTACACTTTACGATATCTAACCAAAACTAACCATGTTCAACATCAAATTGACATTCAAAACAGCAGAAAAACACATCTTTTGCACACCATAGCAACACCTATAATTTCTATAACATCTAGACATGCTTTCTAGCATCAAGTCACATCAAAACACAAACCTTAACCTTATAAAACATAATTAAATCGTAGGAAGATCCTCTTACTTGATTGCAAGCAATTCCAAAACTTGATTGAGCGACAATTTAATACAAAATTAAAATCTTACACACTATCTTACCTCTCTACGCATCACTCACAATTTATCTTGCCCTCACACTCACGAACAAGCCAGCGCCGTTGAAAGGCATCACCTCCAAATCATTGAAGTCGGTCTTTCCTTTCTCCTTAGTCTCACATCCCTTTCCCTTATTGGGAAGATGCTTTTACTACCGCTGTCTACTCATTTCTTCGTGTATTTAGATGTGGTACATGGCCGTCTCCCTGACTACTCATTTCTTCGTGTATTTAGATGTGCATGTTGGCCTTATCTCTATCTTTGTAACAGCCATAAGACCGATTTCTGGTCCAAATCTTGTATCTTCCTCGGGTACAACCCTTCCCATCATCGCTACAAATGCCTAGACTTCTCTACCGGACGTGTCTACATCGCTCGTCACGTCATCTTTGACGAGAACCTCTTTCCCTATACCTCATCTACGACTACACCCTCCTCGAATCACCTTAATGTACCGTTACCGGCTACTCTGACCGTTCCCCTTCCTTAAATCCACTTCTGGCCCCTCCTCCATCCACCAATATCTCTCCGGTCAGCCCTTCCCCATCTCTCGCTAATGCCCCGAGCAGCCCTCAATCACCGTCCAGTGACTCACAACCCTCGGTGTCCACTGCCCCGCCGCTCCCTCACCCCATGGTAACCCGGACAAAGAATATATAACACCCTTAAACACAAGCAAATGGGTGACTTTATTCGCTATCCGCTCCCTCGGGCCCTTTTAACCGAATCCGCCAACACCAATCCAACCTCCTATACCGAAGACTCCAACCACCAAGTTTGGCATAATGCTACGAGAGAAGAAATTAATGCTCTGCTGCGTACTAACACTTGGAATCTTGTGCCTTTTAAGTCTCATATGAATGTTGTACATAATAAATGGGTTTACCGCACCAAGCATCATATAGATGGTCAGTTCGAATGTCATAAAGCTTGGCTCATTGCAAAGGTTACCATCAGGCTGAGGGTGTTGACTTCAATGAGACGTTTAGCCCGGTTGTTAAACCAGTCACTATTCGCCTTTTACTTGCACTTGCTGTGTCACATGGTTGGTCTATTTGACAAGTTGATATATAGAATGCCTTTCTTCATGGACTTCTAGCCGAGCCAGCCTATATGCAACAACCACAGGGCCTCGTTCATCTAGATCATCCCAAATACGTCTATCGGCTTAAATGTAGTCTTTATGGCCTTCGCCAAGCCTATCATGCCTAGTTTTTCACGGTTTACGGACGTCCTTACACAATTTGGTTTCACGGCCTCTAAGACCGACACGTATATATAAACTTATACTCGTGGTGGTGATCATATTTTCATCCTTATTTATGTTGGCAATGTGATTAATATAGGTACCACCGGCTCTCTTATTACGCAGATTATCTCCTATCTTGGGATTCACTTCCCCGTCCAGGATCTCGGTTCTCTGTCATACTTTTTGGGTGTTGAAGCCCTTCCCACGCCTGATGGATTATATTTGACTCAGAGGAAAGACATACTTCAGTACTTCAGCGTGCATGCATGTATAAATCTAAGCCGTGTCCTATGCCCATGTCGGCATCTACGCGTATCTCTTCCTCGTCGGGTTCTCTCTTCACCGACCCCTCACTCTACCGTACTATTGTTGAGGGGTTGCATTATCTCTGTTTCACTCGTCCTGACATCGCATTCGCGGTCCATAAAGTCAGTAAGGTTATGTATGCTCCATCAGATGATCATTGGCTTGTTGTTAAGCGTATTCTCCAGTACCTCAAACACACATCTCTGAGGGGCTCTTCTTCTCTCGATATTCTTCTTTCACACTCCATGCCTACTCTGATTCTGATTTGGAGGCTGACCCTCGTCGCTCCGTTGGTGCTTATTGTGTTTTTCTTGGATGAAATCTCATTAGTTGGCGTTCCAAGCAACATCTCATGGTTTCTAAGAGCAGTACCAAAGAGGAATACAAATCTCTCTCTAATGCCGTTACCGAAGTTCAGTGGCTCTGCAGCCTCTTATTCTAAATGTCTATCTCTTTGACTACGACTCCTGTCTTTTGGTGTGACAACATCGGTGCTTTCTATCTTGCCCATAATCCGGTGTTTCACGCTTGCACGAACCACATTGAGATTGATTTTCATCATGTTCGCGAGCTTGTGGCCTCCAAGCATCTATCCATCTCATTTCTTAGCTCGAAGGAACAATTGGCTGATTTACTCACCAAGCCACTTGCTCGTCCGCGTTTTGACATACTCAAGGCCAATCTCCGTGTTCATTCTCTTCCCACAGGATTGTGGGGGCGCGTCGAATATATTATTAATAAGGATTAATTACTTATGTATTTATCTATTATTTGTATTTAGTATTTATCTATTACTTGGTGGCCAAGATTATTGACCCTATAAATACAAACATGTAATCAATCATTGAATCAATGGAAAATCATTTTTCTCTACTATTATAATTACAATATATACCTTTTTATTTTTATTTTCTATTTGTTTGTATTATCTTACTCTTCAAGATGTGTTTTTTTATTTTTTTATTTATTTTTTTGTGTACAGGACTCTTCGAGATGAGCTTAACCCATGTAAATTTAACAACTTTTTTTGAACGGAAAATCATATATTATTATTATTATTATTATTATTAAAAAAAGCTAGTCAGAAGCTAGATAAGATTGTCAAGACTGGCAAAATTACTCAAACAAAACCAAGAAAACCCCCAACAAAAGCCTTCCAACAAGTAGAGTAAAAACTAGCAAGCTAAAATCAAAGCAAAGCAGATCTACTAAGCGATGGACACAAAAAGGATTTTGCCTCCAATCATCCCAATTGGTAGAACAATTACTTTTCCTTCCAATGATCCAAGAGAAACTACAACATTGAATCTCCTTGAAAATCTACTATGCAGTAATTGTCTTAGAATTAAATATTAGGTTGTTTCTCTTAATCCAAAACACCTTTGTCACTACCCATCGAATCGCCTCCCAAATCTTATGAACAACTCTCGAATCAACATCATCCGAGTTGATACGTCCAATGTAATGGAAATGAGATAGATAAAGAGCACCAAGCATAAATCTTTTTGCCAAACAAGAAGAGAGTAGGCGGAATTTAAAAAGATATGAAGAGCATTTTCCGGCACCATGTGACAGAAAGGACATGAGTCATCTGCAATTTGAATACCCCGTTGCACCAAGTTATTCCGAGTTGGAAGTCGATTGTGTACTGCTTTCCAACAAAGAATATTGACTTTATAAGGAACCCAACGGTTCCATTAGCAAAATGATGTGTAGAAAAAATGGCTTCTTGAGATACCATCGCCTTCTTTAGTGTAGCAACCGAGAATATGCCATTATTGCTAAAAGCTTCCACATAGGAGTATCAATCATATCTGCATGTAATTCAAAATTAGAAAGCATACTTAAAAGATTTTCTAACTCCCCAAACTCACGCCCCTTAACTCCCTCCTCCAATCCCAACTCCAAAGCAACTCATTATCCCGAAAAGAACCCCTTTCACTAATAGCAAGGGTTTTATCACTAGCAAGCCTAAACAATCTAGGAACAAGCACTTCTAAGGTGTTGTTCCCGGCCTAAGGATCCACCCAGAATTTAACCCTTCTACCATTTCCCACTTTCTACCTTATGGGAGCAGAAAAACAAATTCCTCTAGACTCCAACCTAACACAATTTTGAATGAGCCCTTGACAAACTCCACGAACCCTATTAATATTAGTCCTCATATTCAGTCTCCCCTCCTCTCCATACCTTTTCTCTACACCTTTCCTCTTCCTTTTAGACAATCTCCCAAAATATTATTAGTGCCCCCGGAATATCATCGTTTTATTTTCGGTGCACAACTATTAAAATTTTTGTATCCGTCACACTTATAAAGTGACTTATGGCCAAATTATAGTACACCAACTTTAACCAGAAGAGTACCGGGTCGGTTGTACTACAACGGCGAGGAAGCTCGTATCCCATGAGGAATCCGTCAAGTATCACAATCACGTTTGTATTTAGTTCAGGCTCCCAATAGAGGTGAACATATTAACAATAGCTAAGAAACAATAAAAATAATAACTTTTAAATATATGAGTGAACGAATAGCTAAATTATGGTTAGGAACAGTACTCTTAACACTGTTACCGAATAACTAGGGACAAGCCGTAACCTACCAACCAACCAATAGTTTCTAATGAATGTGTTGTGGGTGCAATCTCCTAAACTGGTCCCTAGGCGCTAATACCACAAACTAGTTACCTATACTCGATTCAACAGTCCTCTCTATGGGATTTAATTGACCAAATATGAAGAAATATTGTGAGATGCTCTGCATCCACCGAATTCACGGCTTAGCTAGAAGAACCTTACCAAGGAACAGGCTGTGAAAAGCATGATTAGTTCGTGCATGACAATCCTAAAACTCTAGTTCGTACACTCTCTCGCAAAATACATTTATAAAGTTCGTGTGTGTGATCAATTAATGGTTCGCGACTCCACTAATATCATTAGGTTCAAGTCTTAGGACACAAAACATTCAAAAGGTTCAACTTTTAAGCCATACTCATCCCTAGATCATCGTTTAGGCATTAATTTCGTAGTTTCATCGCATAATTTAGCTATCAAAAATTTAACTAAGCATAAATGAACAAGAGAAAGAAATGATAAAAAGCTAAAAATAAATTTCCGATAAAGTTGTAGCTAATCTCCAATCGGTTTGTCAATCCATAGAGAAGAAATCGCAAAAAGAAATCAACAATCGTTGCTAATCTTGAAGTAATTGGATGCAAGAAAATGATTTTTTGAATGGTTCTTGGAGAAAATAAATCTAAAAACCGAGAAGGAAATAAAATTATGAATAAGTGGATATAAAATTTGATCTAATGTATTGGCTTTTATAGGGCCAAAAACCGACTTTAGAATGCTCAACCAATCAAAAATGATGGTTTCATGAGTCCGCATGGAGAAGGGCATGAGTGCGCATGCTTTTTCTGAATGTAGATGTGCTTTATCAGCGATTCCATGCGTGAGCATGCACCGGAGCATGCGTACGCATGCACCGGAGCATGCGTACGCATGCACTGGCTGAACTGCCACAGTACCCGTACATCTTCAGTAATTCGATGATATCTTTATGTGTATTGGTCCGATTTGAACGATTCACGTTGCGTTGGGAAGCTTGTTCAATTCCCTACAACTTTTATGAAAGAAAACATTTCCATAATATGCCTCCAAGGTGGATCAAAATTCAGATTAAGTCACAGCTGCATGAAAACATCAACGATTCTTGATCCGTTTGATAGGGGACATATTTGACGGTGTTTCTTGTGCTTATTTATATTTATTTTGTCGATAGATACTCTTTTTTGGGTGTGTTTTGGATGATTTTCAGGTTTTAGGAGTTCGTGAGTTATATTGGAACTTATTGGAATGTTTTGGCGGTTTTTAGCGATTTTTAGAGAAAGCTCAAGGAAGAGAGAAGCGATGAAGAATTTTATGATGTGATCAAACCGTTGCAGAATGCAGTTATGTGTCATCGAGCATTATCACCGATCTCGAGCCAAATATCTATTATTAATAAAGTGGTCAAGACTTGGTTTTTATTATCAAGGATTATTATTATATTTTAGGATATTAGTTTATTTAAATATTAAATGGAAAAGAGAAAAAATAAGAGTAAATGGGCTAAGCACAAATAAGTGTGGCAGTACTTTTGTACAAGTATTTGCCTGAATTTGCTGGAAAAATACACATCACCGAGGACGGACAGAGAAGGTGAACGACGGCAGCAGGTTTCCATTCAATTGTGCAATGAAACACAGAAGTAAGAATTAATTTGTATTTTCTATAATAATGGTTAGTTTTTTAATTTTGTTTTTTCGAGTTAAAGTGTTATTGAAATCTCGATTGATGCTATTATGTGGCCTAATTGATTTTCATCCTTATTAGTTTATTGATATTTATTCGTTTTCCGGGCAATAACTTGATGACTATATAATTTATTTAATTGTTTCTGCAAGATAATTAATTCATTATTTAGTCGATTACCAATTGAAAGACGTCAACGTTTATTGGTTTTGATAGAGTGGTAAGTGATATGATTTTTTTGTTGATTCGTAGCACGTAGAATCCGCTATCAGGAAAATGAATAATATAGGTTAAAATTAATCATGTTGGATTAATACCTTGAACTAAGTCTCTCAAATCTTAAGGCTTCCGGGATTCCAAACTCTTATGACCGTGTCTAGGGGTGTCTTAGGGTTAGAATATAATTAACGACCGTGTATTGATTATCAAATTTAGGAGAGATTGGTCGCTTGCGGTTGTCGGTGGTTATAACCAGTTTATTAATAAATTAGTGAGTCATTCTTGCGTCAATGAACAATCAAGTAAATCGAGGTGGAAATAACTAATTTAGCTGGAGCCTTTTTATTATTAATTTTATCACTACTTTATATTGCTTTTATCTTGTTTAGTAGAACTCGTCATTTAATTATTGCAATTTTAGTCAAATCGCAATGACTTGGCTTTCTTTATTGCTGTTCTGAATGAATAATCTTCCGTTCCCTGAGGATTCGATCCCTCTTCCGCTATACTCGTGATAGTGGTTGGAGGTGTTTATTTTTTGTGGTTTAACGACACACCAAATTTTGGCGCCGTTGTGAGGAAACGGCTTTTGTATTATTTCTTTTCGGGACTTTGTCACACTAATTGTTTCAGTGCATGCCTAGGTCTTCTAGAACATATGAATTGATATTTACCCCAGAAATCGAGAAGACAACTAAAAAACTTACGAAGGAGACAAAAGAAGCTAAGAGGCAACTCAAAGCATCCTCGGCTTCACTGGTCTTGCACTAGCTACTGTTCTAGCAGATTCATCCACTGAAGAAGGGGTGTTATCTGAAACCGAGTCTGAAGAGATGGCTGAAAATCAGAGGACATCAAGAGAAATGGCATCTCCGGATTTTGATCAACATCCGATATGCATAGCATTCCCGGAGATAGACCAGCAATTCGAGTTTAAGACGTCACTGATGCGCATGCTACATAAGTATCATGGAATGGCAGTAGAAGATCCGTATAAACACTTAATGAATCTTCAGTTGGCATGTACCACACAGAGACTCCAGGGTATGACAGAGGATCAAATCAAGCTAAGAACTTTTGCATACACTTTAGAAGGAAAAGCCAAGAGTTGGTTCTATTGGGAGAGGTTCAACCATTTGCTTGCAAGTTGTCCACATCATCAGATTCCAGAACAATTACTCATTCAATATTTCTATGAGGGACTTTGATGTGATCCATGATGACATTCCCGACCCATTGGCACCTATGCAGCCCGTGGATCATCTGGTAGTTCGAGATGGGACAATAACAAGGCTCCGAAGGAAGAGATTGAGAGATGCTATGAACAACTTGGTGATAGAGACTTATTCAGAGTTCAGAGAGCTCGTGGAGAAGACTGAGGCACCAATAGTGACCCTCCTTAGTGCTGTTGGGCCTGGTTAGAGCTTTATTGCGTGGTTTGGCTTCATATTGGGCGAAAAGCCCAAGTCCTGTACGCCATGAAGATTATGGACGAAATTGATTAAGTATTGGACTTATTTTACTTTGATTATTTAGCTTTTTATCTAATAAAGGTCATTTGGGCCTAAGTAGACTAGGTAAGCCCATTTAACATTACATGGGGCGCATTTTTTTTTTACTAATCCCACATTGCTTTTTCCCTTCTAGTTCTTTTGGTTGTAAGCCTATATAATGCAAACACTAGCTTTTCATTCAACACACAATTATTATATGAAAATTCAGATTATTGAGTTTTACTCAACCAAGTCGTGAGACTTGAACATCACTTGCGATTGAGAATTTTCTTCGTCGTAGAAAGTTCAACCCTTCGAGAATTTACCAGCACTGTGAGCAATTATTGGGCGTTCTCTTCCTACGATTTAGTTGGATTACTAGGTGTAGGATCCTTAGCTCGTCATTGTTCCCCCTAGTTACTTCCTGAGCGAAACATCGGATTTGATTCCATCATAAAATCACATCAGTTGGTAGCAGAGCTCAGCAACTTCAATGAGCAAATATCTCTTTTTGTTTCTTGTTTTGATTTCATTTATTGATTATATAAAAAAAAAAAATCAGCCCTAGTTGTTTTTGCTTGCGTATCATCATTCAAAAAAAAAAAAAATTACAACCTTTTCTCAACATTCATCATCGATTGGTGCATCATCATTATAAATAAGAAGTCCTTATTTGATCTTACGTTTTTTTTCCGTCCATTATAATTAAACAAAAGAAAAACAATTCTAGTATGGTGATTCTGGTGCAAATTGTTTGCTTTGGTTCCTCCTGCTTGCTAGCCACCCCCTTTTGCTAATTACCAGCCGCAGCCGTATACGACAAAACAAAAAAAAATTTTTTGACCTAATTTCTTTGTGCCGAATTTGTTTTATTTTATTTAATAAAAGTTCATCCCGCAAAAAAAAAAAAAAAAAAAAAAAAAAAAAAAAAAAAAAAAAAAAAAAAGCTGCCGCATTTTGGACGTGAGCTTCACACTTGTGAAATTTTTGTAGCCAAAAAAAAATAAAAATAGAAGAAGCATGAATAAATACGAGAATATCGCACCCATGTGTGACATTTTTCACACCCGTGAAATATTGCAGTAATCCAATTTCATTCCTTCTTTTGAGTCCTTTCTTTTCTTGCCTTTAATAATCGCATTTAGCAACTTTTCACACATTACCCCATTCATTCCCATACCTTTCAACCTATTCTCGGTCTGAAAACCTAGGATCCTTTCTAGAGGGTTGGTCTTTGATTGCTGTTTACTTTTGCTTGCTTTTCTGGTTCGTTTGACAAGGGTGCTTTATACGACTTAGAAAGAGGGGAGTGTAAACACGTGTGATAGTGAGGCAACATGGTCGGACGTGGAGTATATGTTGAGGAGGTAAATGCACTTTTGGATGCAAGATTAAGGGTGCATGGTGAAGCTCAGAACGCTGAATTGAAACGACAGTTAGAAGAAGTGAAACATGAGGTATCTGAATTGCATGCGGCAGTGACACCTTTATGTGAGGATATACATGAGATTCGTGAGGCACTTGCTACTTTGTTGGCTGCTGCAAACCTAGGTGATGACGGAGGAGGTAGAGGCGGTAGAGGTGATAGAGGAGGTAGAGCAGGTAGATGAGATAAAGGTGGTAGAGGTAGAGGAGGTGAAAGAGCCTATGCGTATAAGGAGTAGTGGCTCATACGGACGCTGATTATATAGACGTATAGGATGATACGGTTGATAATAACATGCGACAAATTAAGATGAAATTGCCGTCGTTCAGTGGAACAAGTGATCCTGATGTGTATATTGAGTGGGAGAACAAGCTCGATCAAATTTTTGCTTGCAACAACTACTCCGAGGCGAAGAAATGCAGCCTTGATAAGCTTGAATTTACCGGTTATGCGATGGTTTGGTTGACATAAATGACTAATTCACGGAGGATTCAGCACCTTCGCGAGGTTAGTACATGGGAATAATTGAAAGTGGAGATGAGGAAACGGTTTGTTCCAACCTCATACTTTCGTGATTTATATCGTCGTTTGCAAACTATTAAACAAGGTGACCGCTCCGTAGATGCTTACTATCAAGATTTTGTCACATTAATTGCAAAGTCAGACCTTGATGAACGAGATGAGGTTACTATGCAATGATTTTTAACGGGGCTACGTTTGGATATTGCAAATCTGGTTGAAGTACAGGGTTGTGCAACGTTGGAAGACATGTTACATACGGCTTTGACCATTTAAAGTCAACTCAAACGACACCGAGCAACCCAAGCTAAATTTTCGGGAGGTAACACTTATACTTCACGTACTTTTCCATATAGAGAGGACAACCCTAAATACCCTAAAACAGTCCTACTTACGCATCAAATGCAAAAAAACTACCCATTATTCCACCCAAGGCAGCTTACAAGCCGAGGGAAGATCATAAGGAAAAAGGTGCACCGTTGCCACCAAAGCCTACCCATGAAATTCAATGCCACAAGTGTCGTGGAATGGGGCATATTCAGTCCCAATGCCCTTCTAAGCACATAATTTTGTTGGTTGGTGAGTCGGCTGCGAATGAGTATGAATCGGCTTCCGAGGAGGAGGAAGAGGCCGAATGGGAGGAAGAAGAAAGGGAATTGGTGCACGCATCTAGTGGTGAGGTGTGTATTCTAAAAAGAGCTTTAAGTAGTGTGGTGAAGGTGGAGAATAATGATCAGAGGGAAAATATATTCCACACGAGGTGTTTGATAGGCTGAAAGCTTTGTTCTATGATAATAGACCCGGGTAGTTGTACAAACGTGGTGAGTGCTAAATTGGTCTCACGATTATCCATTCCCACTACCCCACATCCTCATCCATATAATTTACAGTGGCTTAATGATATGGGAGATGTTCAAGTAAACCGTCAAGCACTTATCTCTTTTAGCCTTGGCAAGCTTGAAGATGATGTTTTATATGATGTTGTCCCTATGCATGCGAGTCACCTATTATTAGGGCGGCCATGGCAGTTTGATCGCCGTGTCACATATGATGGTTAATTAAACAGGTATAGCTTAAAGTTTAAGGGAAAGATTTTGACATTTGTAGCTTTGTCCCCCGAGGAAGAACACAAGGATCAACTCCGCATTGCTGCAACCCGTGAGCAAAAAGAAAAAATGAGGGAGTTATACAGTTGAAAAGTAAAGCAAAAGCGATGGGAGAGAAAAACCAAGAGGGAAGTGTGATTCGGAACGGAGGGTGGGTGCCATTAGTAGTAAGGGCGCTTCTAAAGTTGAAATGAAATAGGAGGCCAAAGTGCGAGGTAGTTTCTATGCGAGGACTAATGAGGTTTGCAGTGCCATTAAGGTGGGAAACCCACCTCTCCTCGTTATTTATAAAGAGGCCGTACCCGCCCACCCCTACCCCATGTTTTCTAACCATTTCGGAACTCACAGATTCCCTTCCTAGTGTTGTTGTGTCTCTCTTGCAGGAAATTGATGATGTCTTTCCCGAGGAGGAACCAAGTGGATTGCCACCATTACGTGGCGTGGAGCATTGCTTAGATTTTATTCCCGGAGCAATGTTGCCTAACCGACCAGCCTATCGTGCTAATCCGAAAGAAACTAAAGAAATCCAAAAGCAAATGATGGAGCTGTTGGAGAAAGGTAAAGTTCAAGAATCTATGAGTCCTTGCACGGTTCTGGTAATCATAGTCCCCAAGAAAGGATGTGAATGAAGGATGTGCACCGACTATCGTGCAATCAATCAAATCACTGTAAGGTATTGCTATCCTATTCCTCGTTTAGATGATATGTTGGATGAATTGTGTGGTGCTAAAATGTTTACTAAAATTGATTTGAAAAGTGGTTATCATCAAGTGAGGATTCGTGAAGGTGATGAGTGGAAAACTGCTTTTAAGACTAAATTTGGATTATATGAGTGGTTTGTCATGCCTTTTGGGTTAACTAATGCACCTAGTACTTTTATGAGGTTAATGAATGAGGTGCTTAGAGAGTTTATTGGTAAGTTTGTGGTCATTTATTTTGATGACATCCTAATTTACAGCCAAGACATGGAACAACATATGAGCCACTTACGGGCTGTTTTGGAAACACTTAGGGAAGTAAAATTGTATGCTAACCTTAAGAAGTGTTCGTTTTTCTTGGATAGAGTTTTGTTTCTTGGCTTTGTTGTGAGTTCACGGGGTGTTGTGGTCGATAGAGAGAAGATCAAAGCGGTGGAAGAATGGCCTGAACCGACAAATTGTGCAGAGGTTCGTAGTTTTCATGTCCTTGCGGGGTTTTATAGGCGATTTGTCAAGGATTTCAGCACCTTGGCTGCACCCCTAAATGAGTTGGTGAAGAAGAATGTCCCTTGGAAGTGAGGCCCGAAGCAAAGGGAAGCTTTCGAATCTCTTAAAGCTCCTTTAATTTCTGCCCCCATACTTGCCTTGCCTGATTTTAATAAAGCTTTTGAACTTGAATGTGATGCATTGGGTGTGGGTATTGGTGGTGTTTTAATTCAAGAGTCTAGACCAGTTGCTTATTTTAGTGAGAAATAGAAAGGTCCTCATTTGAATTATGCTACGTATGATAATGAGTTGTATGCTTTGGTTAGATGTCTTCAAACTTGGCATCATTATCTTCGACCTAGGGAATTTGTTATTCATACTGATCATGAGTCCCTCAAGTATCTTAAGAGTCAGAGTAAGTTGAGTAAGCGACATGTTTGTTGGATGGAATTCAGTGAATCATTTCCTTATGTGATTAAATATAAAAAAGGCCAGGATAACATGGTAGCTGATGCATTATCTCGTAGATACACTTTGATTACTACCATGCAAACTAAATTTCTTGGTTTTGAATTTATTAAGGAATTGTGTGCTTTAGATCCTGATTTTGGTGAAGCATTTGCGGCTACTGTGCATGCGGCCGATGGCAATTTTTATAGGAAGGAGGGATTTTTGTTTCGTGATAATGTTATTTGCATTCCCCAATGTTCCTTGCGTGAATTGCTGGTTAGGGAGGCACATGGTGGTGGCCTTATGGGTCATTTCGGTGTTACTAAAACCTTAGACATGCTTAAGTCACATTTCTTTTGGCCTAAAATGAGAGTTGATGTTACACGTATATGTGATGCTTGTCTTGTGTGCAAATCGGCTAAGTCTAAGTCAGCCCCCCACGGTTTGTACACACCACTCCCTATTCCCACATCCCATTGGACTGATTTGTCTATGGACTTTGTGTTGGGTTTGCCTCGTTCAAAGAGTGGTAAGGATTCGGTGTTTGTTGTGGTGGATCATTTTTCTAAAATGGCTCACTTCATTGCATGTAATAAAATGAATGATGCATCTAATATTGCAGATTTGTTCTTTAAAGAGATTGTTCGTTTGCATGGGGTACCACGTACAATTGTGAGTGATCGTGATGTGAAATTTATAAGTCACTTTTGGAGAGTTCTTTGGCAGCATTTGGGTACTCAATTGTTGTTTTCTACTGCGTGTCACCAAAATGGATGGTCAAACTGAGGTGGTTAATCGAGTTTTGGGGCAATTACTTCGTGTAGTGGTCCGAAAAATTTAAATAATTGGGAAAATTGTTTGCCATATGTTGAGTTTGCTTATAATCGTTGTACACATTCTGATACTCGTTTTACCCTATTTGAGGTCGTGTATGGGTTCAACCCAGAAACACCTTTTTCTTGGGCTCTTTTTGTTGGAAAGGTGTCCTAAACCCAATCGGGTTGGACCGGATCCGACCGGGTCGGGTCATTTACAGTCTATTTATTTCATGTAATAACTTTATTATGATTAATAAAAGCACTTATGTTATTATATATATTGTTTATCTTCATATTATTTGTTGTATATATATAGTAACGTCCCTAGTATCAATCTGTGATAGAGAAACTATGATAGTGATTATGGTTGATGAGATCTCTAATCACTATAACAAAGTTGGTACTTAAATGTCTCTAGTCTTACATATTATCAAATGGGACAGAGATAGTATAATCAGACTAGCACGTATTGGATGTCTTCTATATTTTAGAAGATAGGGATAGATCTCGTCTATCGAAGTGTATGGACACTTGGACTGTACGTGGACGTGTATTAGAGAATGCGTACGTTAGACTGACCCACTTACATTAAGTGTCACACTATGTGGCGGTTGTGTAATTATCCTTTTGACCGGAGTCTTCATGGCATCACGGTGTGGATTGTCATGCTTTGACACTATTGAGATTTCTCCTAACCACGGGGCGATCATGCGGTAGTGATTGGGTATGATATTGAAGCATGCGGAGTATACATGATTGGTCGTCCGGGAATCGCGTATCCTATGATTGGGATCGAATATCCGAAATGGCCTTCTTATAAGAAATGTCTAGCTCTCGAGAATCTTTGCAAAGTGGGAGTAAATGTGTTATTCCGAGAGAGCATGATATCCGGATTATAAGATACGATCGTTAATGTATAGACACTCGAGATACGATCGTATGGATATTATTTACAGCGATAGGATTGTAAGTTACACGGTAACTGCTTCACATGAAAGGTAGTAGTCATTGCTTTTGACTCTTCCGATGATTGGGGGTCACGGTGTGTTGCTAGACGCTATCCCGTGATCGTTAGGTATGAAGGGCATTTTAGTAAATTTTACTTTGTGTCTACGGCCAACATATTCGGAAGCCTATCGGGTCACACACATATGAACATCGAGTCGGATTAAAATGCGGTTATAGTTGATAACCAAATAAGGAAAGTTTATCTCTAGACTATAAAGGTTATAGTGGTAAATTAATATGGTGGTATTTATTTATTATGAATAAATAAAATACAAGATATTAATTATATACAAATTATATTAATTAAAGAATATTCCGGAAGTCAATTAGTTGACTAATGGGGCGCCATTCTTGAGTGTGTAAGATACACTTGGATTGTGCACTTTAATTAATAATATTGCCATAATATTAATATAAGATATTAATTGATTTTGAAAAATAGATTTATGGTAATAAGATAATTATAATCAATATATGATATTGACAAAATAAATTATAATTAAAGAGATAAATCAATCTAGTTGATTTTCCTTATTTTATTGGAAAAAGGTTTTCTTCTCCTACACACTAATTTGGGGCGCCACTTATCACTATAAATAAGAGGTGGGTGTCAAGCTCTTTTGTACATCACAATTGCAAGAGTTCATAATTCTTGTGTAAAATAGAGAGCAATCCATAGTGAGTTTGTGAGGGAAGAAAAGGTCCGGTCTAGCAGCCGGAGTTTTTCCGATAGCAATCCAAGGAGGATTCCGGCAAGGGGTTCGTGTGGATTAGCGATAGAGGCCGGACGCGTGGACGGCTTGCGCATTGAACTACTCTCCGTTGGCGGTCAAAGCGACGATCTTGTAGATCATCTAAGGTATAACCGTCAAACTACTTAACGTGTTTATTGCATTAAACGAAGAACTATCTAGAAAAGGAAATCAAATTTTAAATTCCGCTGCGTTAAACTAGTGATTTCCTAACAGTGGTATCGGAGACAGACTTCGAGCTTAAGCAATAAGCATAATTTAATTGCGTAGTATTTAATCGATAGATGCAAGATTTAAATCACGAAACGTTGAAACAAAAAAAAATTATGGTTCATGGGGGTCGGCCGACTGGCGGCGCCCCCCTCCCTCGGCGGCGGCGGCGGCGGTAACCCTAGGGTTGCCGTTTGTCGGCTGTCCTCTTCCAATAGGGGAGATCGACCCTTTTCGTTTTGTGATATTTATTGTGCATAGATATCTCGTTTGTTTAGTTATGTCACATGGCCAACCAATGGTTCAAATAGTTTGAGCCATTGGGAAACCATATGGCATGTTGGCCTTTCCAAATTTTGATTTGGAATAGGTCTAGGCCCTTTTCAAATATTTGATTTGTAAAAGGCCTAGGCCTAGGCCACTTCCAAAATTTTGATTTTGGAAAGTGGTCAGGCCTAAACCAAAATTATTTGGCCTTTCCAAATATTAGATTTGGAATACGCCTAGGCCCTTTTCAAATATTTGATTTGTAAAAGGCCTAGGCCTAGGCCACTTCCAAAATTTTGATTTTGAAAAGTGGCCAGGCCTAGACTAAAATAATTTGGCCTTTCCAAATATTTGATTTGGAATAGGCCTAGGCCCTTTTCAAATATTTGATTTGTAAAAGGCCTAGGCCTATGCCACTTCCAAAATTTTGATTTTGGAAAGTGGCGAGGCCTAAGCTAAATTTAGTTTTGGAAAGGAAACAAATAGGAAACTTTATAATTTTAATTTTATATTTTGAATAGTTCAAATTTAATTAAAATTGAAATCGATTTAAAATTAAATGTTAATTTTAATTTTCGATTAAGTCGTATAATTAATTAAAAGTTATTTAATTATTTGACGTGATAAAATAAAGACGCATGAGTAGTAGTAGTTAAAATTAGAATTTAATCTTTTTCATAAGATAAAATTGTATGGATTAGATGTGTAGATATAATGTGATTATATGGACCCCGATTGATCATGGACTCGACCAATAGGATAGATGGGAATGTTTTCTTTATGTTGGTTTTGAAAAATTGTCCTAGGCCGTTATGAAGAACGTGACCTAGTTTACTTTTTGCAATTATCCCATTCCCATAAGTCCCCCCCCCCCCCCCCCGTGTGCGGCGGGTGTAATTATTTATTATGTAACAAGAATGGAGCAAGAAGTTGAAGACCAAGGAGAGATAAAGAACCCATTGGCGTACAGCAATAAAGATCCTATTGGCGGTTGCAGATACCCTTAGTTTGTGACCCGCGGTTTCGTCAGTTTGTATTCGAAACCGCACCTAGGAAAAGTCCATGATCATACCGGTTATTTTGTGCGCGGAATGTTGTGTATGTTTTACTTTATATGATATAGTAGCAATATGCACTTAGTAGATGAGACCATAACAGAACCAAATAAATTAAGTGAATTAATTTAAAATATTCCCACGCCAAAAATCGAGCCAAAATTGTCTCCCAATATTATAATGACGGTGAAGAGCCCTTGTTCGGATCCAATTGATCGGCCCTCGTCGGGAGTTGACCTACCACGGGTATATCGTTATTATTGAGATATGATCGTTACGAGATCTCATGAATATTGGGTTACGACTCGACTAGAATCTTGCGGTGATTGGCCCTCGTCAGGACCGTCTGATTTTAGAGACAAGAGGTTGACTATCACATAGAGATGTGAAACGTCAAAGAGTTGACTAGTCGCCCATCGGGAGTCGCATGCGATGCGACTGGTAAGAGTACCTACCTGTCGAAATTATCTCGGTTGATCGGCCCTCGTCGGGAATCGAGGTAACTAGATGGGATCCCAGCCACTAAAGAATTAATTAAATTCTTGAAAGCCAATAGGGAATAGTTGGCTAGTGGGAGTAAAACCTTATAAATTTTTTTAAGTGCATATTTAGGGTTTTATACATGAGCTTTTACTTATTCTATCTTTTTTTATTGTTGTAGAAAATGTCAAACAAATTGAACCTTCATTTTATCATCGAAAACAAGCTTGACGAAACTAATTTTCTCGATTGGGAAAGAAACCTCAAAATCGTTTTGAGGCACGAGAAGATTGGCTATGTCTTGGACGAGGCCCTACCGGAAAAGCCTGCTGAGGGTTCGGCCGCGATGCCGTCGAGAAGTACAACAAGCACCGTTCGACGCATCGATGCTACATGTATCATGCTTGCTTCTATGACACCTGAACTGCAGAAACATCATGAGTCTATGGACGCCTACTCTATCATGGTCCACCTGAAGGAACTTTATGCTTCTCAGTCTCGCACTGAGAGGTACGAGGTCTCGAAGGCCCTATTTAGTTGTAAGATAGCATCTGGGACTGTTGTGGGGTCACACGTGCTTAAAATGATCGGGTACATAGAGAGGCTTGGGAAGCTGGGCCACAAGTTGGAACGAGAGTTGAGTATTGACTTGATTCTGCAATCTCTACCTGATTCATTCTCGCAGTTCGTGATGAACTATCACATGAACAAGATAGATTGCTCCCTTGCGGAGTTATTGAACATGTTGAAGACCGCTGAGGGCACTGTGGGGAAGGGAAAGCAAGTGTTGCTTTGGTCACTTCAAGCAAGGGCAAGGCAAAAGCCCGAAGAAAAAGTCCAAGAAGGCGAAGGCCGCACCTAAGCCAACGCCTAAGATAGCAAAAGACAAATCCAAGGATGCTTGCTTCCATTGCGGTGAGACCGGACATTGGAGGAGAAGCGCAAGGGCTTCTTGAGTACCAAGAAGAAGCATTCGATGCTTCGACTTCGTGTATATTTATGATTGAGATCAACATTACTTCTTCTAAGTCTAACCACCGGGTATTAGATATCGGTTGTGGTTCTCATATTTGTACGAATATGCAGGCACTAAGAAGAACTAGAAATCCGAGGAAAGGAGAGGTGGACCTACGCGTTGGAAATGGAGCAAGTGTCGCCGCGCCGGCCGTAGGAGTTTATTTTCTTTCATTGTGGGCTAGTACTAGAACTCAATAATCGTTATTTTGTTCCCGCTCTTACGAAGAGCATTATTTCTATTTCTGCATTAGATGTTGATGTATTTTCTTTTACGTTTGAGAATAAATGTTGTCCTTTTTCACGTGATGGAATCTTTTATGGTACTGGCATACTTAGCAATGGTCTCTACATATTAGATATGAATGTTGACGTACTTAATATAAATAACAAGAAAGCCAAAACAAATGACTTGAATGAATCCTACTTATGGCATTGTAGACTTGGCCATATAAATAAGAATCGTATTTCCAAACTCCATAAAGATGGAATGTTGGAACAATTCGATTACGAATCGTTTGATACATGTGAAGCTTGTTTACTTGGCAAGATGACAAAGTCACCTTTTAGTGGTAAAGGGATAAGATCCAATGAATTGCTTGAGCTCGTACATACTGATGTATGTGGCCCAATGTCAATTCAAGCAAAAGGAGGATACTCTTATTTTATCACATTCACTGATGACCATTCTCGATATGGTTATATATACTTAATGAAGTATAAATCTGAAGCCTTTGAAAAGTTCAAGGAGTTTAGAAGTGAAGTGGAGAAACAACTAGGTAAAGAAATCAAAACACTTCGATCCGATCGAGGCGGAGAATACCTAGATGGAGAGTTTCAAGATTATTTGAAGGAGAATGGGATTTTACCTGAATGGACCACTCCCGGGATGCCACAAATGAATGGCGTGTCTGAGAGGAGGAACCGCACCTTGTTAGACATGGTGCGATCCATGATGAGCTACGCAGTTCTTCCAAAATCGTTTTGGGGGTATGCTCTTGAAACCGCATCCTATACACTGAACCGAGTTCCATCAAAGACGGTTGAATCCACACCATACGAGGTATGGCATAAGAGGAAACCGAGTCTAGCCTATCTTAAACCTTGGGGTTGTCCGACTTACGTGAAGAGGATGATGCCCGACAAATTAGAAGCTAGATCTGACAAATGTCTATTTGTGGGTTATCCTAGAGAAACTAGAGGATACCAATTTTACCATCCTGAGGAACAAAAGGTGTTTGTTGCCAGGACTGGCCACTTTCTAGAGAAAGAGTTTATTCTGGATAGGGTCAGTGGGAGTAAAATTGATCTTGAAGAAATTCGAGAACCACTTACGGATAACAGTCCGTTGATGGAAGTAGAGGAGACACCACATACAAATGTGGCGCCACCCTCTACCGTAGACACACTAGCACCTCGAAGATCCAACAGGGAACGCCGTGAATCCGAAAGGTACACTGGCGTGTATCTCATGGAAGATGAGGACCCTAGAACTTATGAGGAAGTGCTATTGAGGTATGACAAAGAGAAATGGCTGGAAGCCATGAATTCTGAAATGGAATCCGTGAATGACAACCAAGTTTGGGACTTAGTTGATCCACCTGAGGGAATAGTTCCCATAGGGTGTAAATGGGTCTTTAAGAGAAAGACCGACATGGACGGTAACGTGACTACCTACAAGGCTAGGTTAGTGGCAAAAGGTTATAAGCAAAGACAAGGAGTTGACTATTGTTCGGTAAAAACGAGTTTTACAATTTATAACCGAAACACCCCAAGTATAAGGATCGTAGTATAGGGTGTTTACGGGTCGTCCTAAGGGAGTCGAATGTTAATCGGATTAAGGTGCAGTTATTATATTTACTATGTCACGAATTATTATCTCAAACTAGGGTTTATACTATCTATAATATAAAAACGAAGAACAGTGGGTAAAATCACAGAAAACAGAAAAACTTAGAACTGGACGGGCATCCGCTAAGGGTGGACGAGCGTCTAATATCGTGCTGGGAACGGAAATATGCAGAAAACAATAACTAAAGCTCTGAAAATAACTAATCGTATAATTAACACGAACGAATTGATTTAACAAATAATTAAAAGAACAGTAGAATAACTAGATTCAACCACACAACAATCACACAACCATTTTATGCTTCGAATATGATTTTATTGGTATGATCAATCTCGAAATTGATTAAATTCCTTTAACTCAATTCCTAGGGTTTCGTTTTCTTTTCCAAGCAAAACAATTTAACATAAAGCACAAGATCATAAATTTGTTCCCAAATTAGATAACCCAATTAACAACAAATGATTCCTCAAAATATTATTAATTGTATCGATTGAAAAGGTTCTATTATTGAATTATATTTCATACAGATTCAAAGCAACACGTGGTTTCATTGATATTCCTATCTATCAAAACTCTTAACAAATAATCCAAATAACAATCGATAAATAAAATTCAGTATTCGAATTCATAAACAAAAGATAACCTAACAATTCATGGTTGTGGTGATGTTGTTGTGATATCCTCCAGCTATTCCACCGCTATGCGCTTAGCCTTGCATCCTTGTGATGATCCACGCCACGGTTGAATGAAAGAAACTCATAATTCTAGGGCTTTGGTGCGGCTCCTCCAAGGATGTATTGTGCGGCTATGTTTCATGTCCTTTAGGGTTGAGACAACACGCCTATTTATAGAAAAGTAAGTCGGCTAGGGTTAAAATCGGCGGTGGACGCCCGTCTAAGTATGGTGAACGTCCGTCCAGAGTGCAAAACTTATTTGAGTCGGGCCGAGCTGGGATTGGACGCACGTCTAGCCAGCGTCCACTCCAGCGTCCAAACTTCCTGAATCAAAAATATCATCCTGGACGCTCGTTCACTATCTTCGACGCCCGTCCGAGTTTGGACGGCCGTTCAATAATCTGGACGCCAGTCCAGAGACGCGAAAACTTGATTTTCTCATATCTATCTCTTTTCAATCAAATCCAATCACCATTATCTCTTCCTCTTTAATTAAATCCGACTTGATCATCTTTGAATCACCTCTTGAGCTCGAATTTGTGCATCTATAACACATAAAAATATCGCAAAATGTAATAATGTCCAATTAAATATAAATTCATCACTAAAACGCATAAATTGACTAATTTTGTGATTAACTTATTAAAAACACCACATGCTCAATATTTCGTCTAAACACTTATTTCTTTATGCACATAATACAAATAAGGGGGAAATTATCATTAAATATAGCCTTATAAAACATATAAAAACACCCTTAACAACTATGACGAAACCTTTTCGCCTGTTGCCATGTTAAAATCCATTTGAATTTTGCTCGCTATTGCAGCATATCATGATTACAAAATCTGGCAGATGGATGTGAAAACAGCTTTCTTTAACGGGAATCTGTCTGAGGAAGTGTATATGACACAGCCTGAGGGTTTCACAGCCAATGACGCTGGGATGGTATGTAAACTGCAAAGATCCATTTATGGATTAAAGCAAGCTTCTCGGAGTTGGAATCTTCGCTTTGATGAGATAATCAAACAGTTTGATTTCATCAAGAACGAAGATGAGCCCTGTGTTTACAAGAAGGTTAGTGGGAGTGCCATTGTGTTCTTAGTGCTTTATGTAGATGACATATTGCTCATAGGGAATGATGTGTCTATGTTACAATCAGTCAAAGCTTGGTTATCCAAGAACTTCTCAATGAAGGACTTCGGTGATGCAACCTATATTCTAGGAATAAAGATCTATAGAGATAGATCTAAAAGGTTGCTTGGTCTGTCGCAATCCACCTATATAGAGAAGATGCTGAAGAGATTCAGCATGGAGCAGTCCAAGAAAGGATTGCTGCCCATGTCACACATGGGGTCTACCGTCGAAGGGAATGAGTCCTAAGACAGATGAGGAAAGGGCACAAATGAGTAAGGTCCCTTATGCTTCCGCAATCGGGTCTATCACGTATGCCATGTTATGCACAAGACCAGATGTCTCGTACCCTCTTAGTATGACTAGTAGGTACCAGTCCAATCCAGGTGATGGTCACTGGATTGCTGTTAAGAATATCCTCAAGTACTTGAGACGTACTAGGGATATGTTCCTGGTTTTCGGGAATGGTGATTTGGTATTACGAGGTTACACAGATGCCAGTTTCCAGACTGACAAGGATGACTTTAAGTCACAATCTGGATTTGTTTTTATGCTTAACGGCGGAGCAGTGAGCTGGAAGAGTTCCAAGCAGGAGACTACTGCGGACTCTACAACGGAAGCCGAATACATAGCAGCCTCGGAGGCGGCAAAGGAAGCAGTTTGGATGAAGAAGTTCATTACTGAACTTGGTGTGGTTCCCTCCATTGAAGGTCCAGTGCCTCTGTACTGTGATAATAATGGAGCGATATCTCAGTCAAAGGAACCAAGGTCTCATCAGAAGTCCAAACATGTGCTACGGCGCTATCACTTGATTAAAGAGATAGTAGATAGAGGAGATGTAAAGATAGAGAAAGTCCACACGGATGATAACATAGCTGATCCGTTAACCAAGGCATTGTCTCAAGCTAAGCATGAGAAACATGTTCACTTGCACGGGCTTAGGCATACGGGTGATTGGCTTTAGGCCAAGTGGGAGATTGTTGGAAAGGTGTCCTAAACCCAATCGGGTTGGACCGGATCTGACCGGGTCGGGTCATTTACAGTCTATTTAGTTCATGTAATAACTTTATTATGATTAATAAAAGCACTTATGTTATTATATATATTGTTTATCTTCATATTATTTGTTGTATATATATAGTAACGTCCCTAGTATCAATCTGTGATAGAGAAACTATGATAGTGATTATGGTTGATGAGATCTCTAATCACTATAACAAGGTTGGTACTTAAATGTCTCTAGTCTTACATATTATCAAATGGGACATTGATAGTATAATCAGACTAGCACGTATTGGATGTCTTCTATCTTTTAGAAGATAGGGATAGATCTCGTCTATCGAAGTGTAGGGACACTTGGATTTATGTACGTGGATGTGTATTAGAGAATGCGTACGTTAGACTGACCCACTTACATTAAGTGTCACACTATGTGGCGGTTGTGTAATTATCCTTTTGACCGGAGTATTCATGGCATCACGGTGTGGATTGTCATGCTTTGACACTATTGAGATTTCTCCTAACCACGGGGCGATCATGCGGTAGTGATTGGGTATGATATTGAAGCATGCGGAGTATACATGATTGGTCGTCCGGGAATCGCGTATCCTATGATTGGGATCGAATATCCGAAATGGCCTTCTTATAAGGAATGTCTAGCTCTCGAGAATCTTTGCAAAGTGGGAGTAAATGTGTTATTCCGAGAGAGCATGATATCCAGATTATAAGATACGATCGTTAATGTATAGACACTCGAGATACGATCGTATGGATATTATTATAGCGATATGATTGTAAGTTACACGGTAATTGCTTCACATGAAAGGTAGTAGTCATTGCTTTTGACTCTTCCGATGATTGGGGGTCACGGTATGTTGCTAGACGCTATCCCGTGATCGTTAGGTATGAAGGGCATTTTAGTAAATTGCACTTTGTGTCTACGGCCAACATATTCGGAAGCCTATCGGGTCACACACATATTAACATCGAGTCGGATTAAAATGCGGTTATAGTTGATAACCAAATAAGGAAAGTTTATCTCTAGACTATAAAGGTTATAGTGGTAAATTAATATGGTGGTATTTATTTATTATGAATAAATAAAATACAAGATATTAATTATATACAAATTATATTAATTAAAGAATATTCCGGAAGTCAATTAGTTGACTAATGGGGCGCCATTCTTGAGTGTGTAAAATACACTTGGATTGTGCACTTTAATTAATAATATTGCCATAATATTAATATAAGATATTAATTGATTTTGAAAAATAGATTTATGGTAATAAGATAATTATAATCAATATATGATATTGACAAAATAAATTATAATTAAAGAGATAAATCAATCTAGTTGATTTTCCTTATTTTATTGGAAAAAAGGTTTTCTTCTCCTACACACTAATGGGGCGCCACTTATCACTATAAATAAGAGGTGGGTGTCAAGCTCTTTTGTACATCACAATTGCAAGAGTTCATAATTCTTGTGTAAAATAGAGAGCAATCCATAGTGAGTTTGTGAGGGAAGAAAAGGTCCGGTCTAGC
Source organism: Gentiana straminea (assembly GCA_036785695.1). Taxonomy (NCBI): domain Eukaryota; kingdom Viridiplantae; phylum Streptophyta; class Magnoliopsida; order Gentianales; family Gentianaceae; genus Gentiana; species Gentiana straminea. The sequence goes on from JAVUPR010000438.1 coordinate 471,359, forward strand.
AGCCGGAGTTTTTCCGATAGCAATCCAAGGAGGATTCCGGCAAGGGGTTCGTGTGGATTAGGGATAGAGGCCGGACGCGTGGACGGCTTGCGCATTGAACTACTCTCCGTTGGCGGTCAAAGCGACGATCTTGTAGATCATCTAAGGTATAACCGTCAAACTACTTAACGTGTTTATTACATTAAACGAAGAACGATCTAGAAAAGAAAATCAAATTTTAAATTCCGCTGCGTTAAACTAGTGATTTCCTAACACGTTTTGCCGCGGGTATGCAGGCTAGCTCGGATGGTGAGTAGAAGGCTGAATTGGTAAAAGAGTTGCACGCGGATGCTAGGAGGCATGTGGAGAATGCAACGATTCGATATATGAAACAAGCAAACAAGGGCCACAAGGAGGTTATCTTCGCACCCGGCGATTGGGTGTGGCTGCACTTTCACAAAGATAGGTTTCCCAAGCACCGGAAATCAAAGCTACATCCTCGTGGTGATGGTCTTTTTGAGGTGATTGAGCGCGTCAACGACAATGCCTATAAGGTTGCTATTCCACCTGAATGGGGCGTCTCTGGCACCATCAACGTTTCTGATTTGGTGCCTTTTGACAACCCCTATGATATGAGGGTAGATCCTTCACAACCGGGAGGGAATGATGTGATCCATGATGACACTCTCGACCTATTGGCACCTATGCTTCCCGTGGATCATCTGGTAGTTCGAGATGGGCCAATAAGAAGGCTCCAAAGGAAGAGATAGAGAGATGATATGAATAACTTGGTGATAAAGACTTATTCATAGTTCGGAGAGCCCGTGTAGAAGACTGAGGCACCAATAATGACCCTCCTTAGTGCTGTTGGGCCTGGTTAGAGCTTTATTGTGTGGTTTGGCTTCATATTGGGCGAAAAGCCTAAGTCCTGGACGCCAGGAAGATTATGGATGAAATTGATTAAGTATTGGACTTATTTTACTTTGATTATTCAGCTTTTGTTTGGTTATTATCTAATTGTAATGCCCCGCTCCCGGATACCGAGCCCTTATCCGGAAGAGAAACGTTCGGCGCGTATAGCATTAAATAAATCTAATATTATACGCAAGCCTCTACGTCGTCGTATCAAATAAAAGCAAACGGAAGCTAAAAAGACTCGGGTAAAACATAAATGCTACTAAGAATAGAAATTAACCATACTAAAGATGGATAGTTAAATTACAACGAAGAAAAACCCAAAGACTTATACAATACGAGGTCTTAAAAGTAGAAATACAATAAGTCTAAGAAAATAAATACAACTAGTCTAGTACAACCTTTACAAAGACAAGAAACTAGAAACTTCGTCAAGGCTTCAAAGCCTTCAAAAGTCGTCATCTACCTGTCAACCAGTTCATCTTCTCACCCCACAATGCATACAAAAGAAAATTCAAAGGAGGTAAGTACAAAGTACTTAGTAAAAGTGAGAAACTAATGAATAACTAAGTTATACAATGAAAGGTTATTATTATGATTATTAATTATCTTTATGAGACCGACTCAATCTAGGGTTCAATCCATGTGCATCGACATGTCATGACTAAACATTTCTAGCTTAGCTTATCTTGGTTACATCATTACTCAATGACACAATGCATGGTGGAAATTCCACCACGAGACATACTTGCCAACTACGGTGATTAGCACCGTTAGTCCCGGGATCTCCCCGGTATGCATATACGTTCGATGGATTTCCTCACTACCCTTCAGCCTTTTGAGCCAGTAGCGTTGTCCACCTTTTATGAACGTATCACATCGCCGATTTGAATCAGTGCCTAACCAAGAATAAGTGACGTTTTAGCTTTTACTACACTTATGTAATTATTATTGTGAATTAACTAGTCACCTAAGTGTTTTCAAGTAAGCTCCCTCACATCTCATACTCTCGTACTTATACCACTAGACACGGACAAGGCCTAGCACATACACAGACATTGATGAACTCTAGTTCATCAAAGCACAAGCCCTTTCATGCCCTTCCGACGGATCCAAACTTCAACTCCCTTTAAGAGTACATTTGGTGTTTTAACTGAACGAATCGGAATTTCAATCGAAGCTTGTTTATGTTTAATTAATGTTATTGAATAAAAAAAATAGAAATTTAAAACTCAACACAAATATGCCAAAACATATCACAACTCATTAATTACAACTTAGCATGAATTCTATCACCAAACAACACCAAAACTCAACCTATCATTATAAAACTATAATTACTCATTAGGAAGAGCCTCTTACCTTAATTTCCAGAAAAACCGAAAGCAAAACGTCAAGGAACTGCAACAACTGTTGATCCTCAACCCCAAAACCTATTTGATCAACGAGGAACCCTAAAATCCTATTTCTTTGCAGAAAACTGAAACTAAAAAAATCCATAAAACTGCAGACCTAGATTAACTGCTGCATAATTATTTTTAGAATGGTCTACGCTCCAAGACGATCGTTTCGACTACTCATGGATGAAAAACAGAGTTACGGATTGAAAGATACGAATTTTTCAAGAATCGAATTCTACGAATACCGAAAACTAGGGCTAAACTGAAAACTTACGATATTGAGAGATGTTATTTTCCAAAGTTTCGTCTCCTCGCGCTGATCACTTTTCTCTCTTGTGGCATCTTAAACAGATGAACGGATTGGTCACACGGTTGAAGATTATATTCTCCCTTTTTCTGGCATCTTCTGCACTGCTTCTCCTTCAGATTGCCGTTTGTCACGGATTTTATCTAACAAAGCAAACAAGTAATAAAATTTATAAATCCGGTATTCCCCAAGTGTAGGGATCGTAGTATAGCGATTAATACCGGAGTCGGTCACAGGGAATCGGGGTATCTAGTTCATTAATTTTCCTAAGGTTGTTACTACTAAAACGAAACTAAAAACGATAGAATAAACTGGACAGAGGATTGTCAGTCCAAAGCCAGGAAGGATAAAAGCGATAATAAATAAATAAAACTACAACTAAGAAAACAATAAAACTAACTATCATAATAATGACTGAAGCAAATCAACATAGAACAAACATGAACCACCATCCCGCAACCCTTAATTCTTCCCTAGATTATCTTATGATGATTCAATCAAAGTTGTGGTTCACCTAATCAAAGGTATGAATTCCTACTTCCGTAAGTAATCCGTCTATCAATCTCATCATCTTCCGATCTATAGAGATTAACGCTCTCAAAACAAGGTGCAAGATTTATTAGATCTAACAACCTAGAAATCTAACCTATCAACTTCCGTTATGTCAAGGTTAAAAGTCTAATCTTTCCTATGGTGATCTAAGGTTTACACCGATTTCCATCATACGGTAAACATCAAATAGCAATACATCTTCCGATATCGATTGCATAAACAAATAAACAAAGGAAAGAAACAAACTTGAAATTAAACTCACAAAATATCCAAAGGAAGAAATAAAACGCCGCCGGAAAAGTTTCCCATGGTCGCTCCAAGTTCATATCTTCGGTGCCATCATCAAGATCGAACAAGAAAAGAAAACGAAAATAAAAACCTAACTAATCCGCAACCCCAGCCTCCCCAAAGGGGGCTGGGGCCACCTAGGGTTTTTCTCTAATGAGTATGTATCAATAAGAGTCAATAATGTGTGTTCTAGGGTTGAAATCGCGCTGCTATTTATAGGAAAAATAGGTCGGCTGCTGCTATGTCGGCCGTGGACGCCCGTCTGGTCTTCCTGGACGCCCGTCCAACTGCTTTGGACTGCTCCAGACGCCAGTTCACTCAGCGTCCAAACTATCTGTTCAACTTTCTTCTCCTGGACGCCAGTCCACTATTCTGGACGCCAGCCCAGCCTGGACGGGACTTGGACGTTCGTTCACTGGCTTGATCTTCGATTTTCTTCTATCTTTATCCTTTCCTTCCATCTTTATCTCCTCTCCATCATATAAATCTTCAGTTAATTCATCTTTAAATCCTCTTCTAATCCATATCTTGTGTATCTACAATAATCAAAAACATACCAAAGCGTAACATAACTCCAAAATAATATAAAATCACAATTTAAGCACATAATTCGTTACGTTTTGCAATTTAACTATTAAAAACACCATTTGCTCAATATTTCAATATAAAGCTCGATTTCTATGAGAAACATACGAATATGGAGAGAATTGATATAAAATATATCCTTATAAAACGTATAAAATCACCCTTAACACCGTTGCATCTTTTTTTCCCCCTGAATTTGCATGACATAATAAGAGTGGATTTTGGTTATTATCTTCCTTAAATAGCTATTAATTAAATCTATTAATTGAATAACAAAATCCCTTAATTAAATCCTTTTTAATTAAGTAAAAAGAACATATAATAATTAGGTCGTAGTGATTAAACCCAATTACTATTTTAACCTTTTACGAAAAGTCGGTATGTTACATTCCTTCCCCCTTAAGAGGAGTTTCGTCCTCGAAACTCGAATATAACCGGTTGTACTTGAACTCTGGACTTTGCGAAGCGTTTCGTCTTCTAACTCTTACAGTCTTCTTCTTCTTCCATCTTCCCAACTCTTCTACTTCTCTTGAGCCAACTTGAGGTTGTGACGATCCACTTCAATCTTCACGTCGCCTTGATTTATCAACTTTGGTCTCGTATTCTGTTGCCGCTCCACTTCATCCCAGGAACTCACTTTCTTCTATCTCTATCTTCATGAAAGATAATCAGTAGTACTGTTCCAAGTCTTGTACATCTTGGTCGCTCTAAGATGAACTACATTTGCCATCTCGAGGTTTTCATTCTTCATTGTCCTTCACAATCTTCCGCATTCGGAACCCAAAGCTGATTCCGATGCCGACGGTTGCTATCTTCATCTAACTCGTGACCAATGGCTGGTTGGGCTCCAGCCACTCACTTGTAACCGAAGACCACTGGGTCTTTGTCTTGTTTCTTCACGAACTCATCAACTGCCTCGAATCTTGAAATCATCGGTTCAACACTCTTTGCTTGCTCCTACTGCCCTATACCCGAAAAGCTGAATCTTCCCAGCCGAAACCACACTTCTGGCACACTTGACTTCTTTCGATCCCAACTTCCATCATGGCACCATAATCTTGATGAAGAACTGCAAGGATCCCAGATGAAGGACTTCTGAGACTCCCTGTGAGTGGAGAACATGCATTGCCATACTTTCTCTCTGACGGTCTGATCCAATCCTTATGCCAAAAAGAGTTAGCTTGGAGAATAAATAAAATTGAAAAGTGACAAGTTGGGTACCAAGGTGGCATGTCAACTAGGTAAGCCAAGGAACGATACAATGCACTTGAAATAAGAAGGTTACTTGGGTTACAAGCAAAACAAGATGATTTCGTGTTGGGAAAAAGTTGAAGGTGGTTCCAAACTGAAGAATGAGACATTGTATCATAATACAAGGGATAGCCACCAAAAGGAAAACAAAAGGACACCTTGCAGATGAATTTTTTTTGAGAGAGAGGAATTCTGCAACATACGGTGGTCTGCAAAGACTTCAGAGGTAACTTGAAAGGATGGTAATAAGCTTACATATAAGCCTTGAGAAAGTGGAGACGTTAAATGTAATATCACACAACATAAATCAAGGTAAAGGTGCAAGGTCGAGCACCAGAAGGACTAAAAAGATAGAAATCAAAAGAGAACAAGAATCTCAACAGGAAGGAGCCATGGAGACAAAACGAGTACACCAAAAGGTCTCAGAATGAAATAAACACTTGTCAAGAAGTGTCCAAGTTTGCAATAGTCAAAGAGAGGTTATTTTAGGATTTAATAGAAATAGAAATTCCCTCAAGGAATTGTAAGGGAATATCAAAAGTTTGAATAAGTAAGCGGTAAGCAAGATTTTTAAGTGAAGAGGAAACGACACTTAAGAATTGATGGATAAGGTTTGATTTCCAAGAATTAATTCGAAGTTTCAAAGGAAGTTTAAACGATTATTGACGATTCAAATCAAAGATTCAAGGTTACACTACTCGAGAGGAATAGTACACTGCCAAGGAATAAATGCTCAAGGTTAAAATAAAATAGACTTTCAACCGGTGTAACAAAATTGGAATAGAAACGCCAAACAGAGGATGGAAAAATCAAAAGGCATATCTGGCGGTTCATGGCTCTAAATGGTCTGAAAGAGAGTTAAAACTGAATGGTACGAGGTACATTAATCTGGATTGAAATTCAATAGAAGTTTTGGAGTTCAAATGTTGGTTGGCTAGATAGGTTCGGAAGGCATCTTGAAAAGGTCGACCTTCTACTTGAAACTAGTTTAGCATAAATTGCTAGAAGGTTAAAGATAAGTAACTGAAAAGGTATGTCATGGTAGGCTTAAAAATTCGACCGGCAAAGGAGATATGCATACCTTAAAAGAACAGGAAGCATTAGGTGAAATAGTTACAACATCGACACTACCCTTAGGAGGGGAGCTGAGAATGAACACAAATAAGAAAAATATTCTGACATCAGAAGGCTTAGTCAAATTTGAATTTGAAATGAATGGAGTGCAACAATGTCGAATTTTGAAGAGAACTTGTTTCTTGATTTGAAAAGTAGGAAAGTATGAACTTGTTAAGAGGATAAGACTGATAGAGATATATTTCGGAGGTAATTCATGACATCAAACAGAGAGGACCTGGTGAGTTTAAAGGTCCCAAGTGAGGGATTACATGAGAAACAAATTACCAGAAAAAGTATAATTACAAAAGGGTATGAAAATGGTCTGAACATCAAACATGGCATGCTGGAGGATGGTATCTTGGTTCTTGTCTTTTACTGCAAAAGAAACAACAATGTTAAGTTTACAAACTTTCTACCATGAGACATATCCTAGGGAAAGATCACTTCGGAAACCTTCTAAGACATAACACTCGTAACTTGCTACACTCTTAGCCCAAACCCCAAGTCAAAGAGGTGAAAATCCCTTTTAGGTTGTTGTGTATGATATTTACTCCGGATCTGACATTATCAATTTGTACAGCCAAATAAAAAAGGAATTTGAGCACGATCCAAAGAGAAAAGATTTAGATACTGGAGTTTCCTATGTGACATAAAAATATTAGAATTTTTGGATGAGAACGAGTCGGTCAAAAATAATTGTTTCTGACGATTGCACAAGCTGTCAGAATTTCCAGATTCATAAACACTGAGTTGAATTGCAAATCGAGATAAAAAAAAAGCGAATCTGAGCTTAATTTCAAAAGGAAAATTGTATAAAAAAGTTTTGTCTGCAACATATCAAAAATTCAGATCAATTGAAGGTGTTTAACCTGTTCAAAACGGAAGAAGAAGTGAAAGTACTGCTGCAGATTTTCTGGACAGAGTGTGCGGCATAAACATGAATTTTCTGAACAATCCATAACAATTATCGAGTTGATGTTAAAAGAGAAATTGTAGATAAGACAAAAATCTACTTTGCTGAAAATTTATAAAATTTTTGGAGTAGGGGAAGACAGTCTTATGTTAAAGGGAAAATACGGAAACAAAAGCATTCCCTCATGTTGGATAAATCCAAAAACGAGGATGATGGAAACTATGTGCCAAAGTAGGAGACCTTTAACACTAATAGTTTGAAACGACTGAGAAGTACTTGGAAAGAATAGAATTACACATGGAGTTCGTGTAGAGCTCATCTCAAGCAAATAAAAGGTCTAAGAATGTTGATAAACTCAAACCAAGCGACGGTGAAAAGAGAAGGTGAAGGATTTGTAGAGTTGAATCAAATATCATTCTCCACAAGGTTATGCCAAGATAAAAGTAAACTTAGATATTCGCGTGTAGAGAAGGTGGAGAGATTTCAATAGGGGAAAATAAGAAAAAAAGGAAATCAACCAAGAGGACCTCGACTTTAAGGTGTAGGCATAAGACTCCTATCCCAAAACTTTACTTAAAAGGGTTACACTTAGCCCTATGTGACCGGTTATGGTTTGGAAACTTCAGAACAAGGGAGAGTTTCTACTAAGGATCCTAGATGGAACAAAACTTGAGAACTCGACTTAACCTCCGTCTAAGATTACTCTTCACTTGGTCCTAATGCAACCTAACCACGGTTTAAGGATTCTTAGTCATACGAGGATTACCACCAAGCTCAAGTTCTAAAAGGTCTAAAGGAATCTTATCTTAGAGGAAGAGAAGCCTAAGATAGAAAGGACGCTTCTCTCTCGATACCAACCGTAACGCCCCGCTCCCGGATACCAATAACGAAGTTATACAATGAAAGGTTATAATTTGATTATTAATTATCTTTATGAGACCGACTCAATCTAGGGTTCAATCCATGTGCATCGACATGTCATGACTAAACGTTTCTAGCTTAGCTTATCTTGGTTACATCATTACTCAAGGACACAATGCATGGTGAAAATTCCACCACGAGATATACTTGCCAACTACGGTGATTAGCACCGGTAGTCCCGGGATCTCCCCGGTATGCATATACGTTCGATGGATTTCCTCCACTACCCTTCAGCCTTTTGAGCCAATAGCGTTGTCCACCTTTTATGAACGTATCACATCGCCGATTTGAATCAGTGCCTAACCAAGAATAAGTGACGTTTTAGCTTTTACTACACTTATGTAATTATTATTGTGAATTAACTAGTCACCTAAGTGTTTTCAAGTAAGCTCCCTCACATCTCCTACTCTCGTACTTAGACCACTAGACATGGACAAGGCCTAGCACATACACGAGACATCCGAACTTCAACTCCCTTTAAGAGTACATTCGGTGTTTTAACTGAACGAATCGGAAGTTCAATCGAAGCTTGTTTATGTTTAATTAATGTTATTGAATAAAAAAAATAGAAATTTAAAACTCAACACAAATATGCCAAAACATATCACAACTTAGCATGAATTCTATCACCAAACAACACAAAAACTCATCCTATCATTATAAAACTATAATTACTCATTAGGAAGAGCCTCTTACCTTAATTTCCAGCAAAACCGAAAGCAAAACATCAAGCAACTGCAACAACTGTTGATCCTCAACCCCAAAACCTATTTGATCAACGAGGAACACTAAAATCCTATTTCTTTGCAGACAACCGAAACTGAAAAAATCCATAAAACTGAAGATTACCTAGATTAACTACTACATAACTATTTTTAGAATGATCTACGCTCCAAGACGATCGTTTCGACTACTCATGGCTGCAAAACAGAGTTACGGAATGAAAGATACGAATTTTTCAAGAATCGAACTCTACGAATATCGAAAACTAGGGCTAAACTGAAAACTTACGAAATTGAGAGATGTTATTTTTCAAAGTTTCGTCTCCTCGCGTTGATCAATTTTCTCTCATGTGGCATCTTAAACAGATGAACGGATTGGTCACACGGTTGAAGATTACGTTCTCACTTTTTCTGGCATCTTCTGCGATGCTTCTCCTTCAGATTGCCGTTGCATCTTTTTTTTTTTTTCGAATTTGCATGACATAGTAAGACTGGATTTTGGCTATTATCTTCCTTAAATAGCTATTAATTAAATCTATTAATTGAATAACAAAATCCCTTAATTAAATCCTTTTTAATTAAGTAAAAAGAACAAATAATAATTAGGTCGTAGTGAATAAACCCAATTACTATTTTACCCTTTTACGAAAAGTCGGGATGTTACATTAATAAAGGCCATTTGGGCCTAAGTAGACTAGGTAAGCCCATTTAACATTACATGGGGCGCATTTTTTACAAAGTGGGAATTCTCCCACATTGCTTTTGCCCTTCTAGTTCTTTTGGTTGTAAGCCTATCTAAGGCAAACACTAGCTTTTCATTCAACACACAATTATTATATGAAAATTCAGATTATTGAGTTTTACTCAACCAAGTCGTGAGACTTGAACATCACTTGCGAGTGAGAATTTTCTTCGTCGTAGAAAGTTCAACCATTCGAGAATTTACTAGCACTGTGAGCAGTTGTTGGGCGTTCTCTTTCTACGATTATTTGGATTACTAGGTCTAGGATCCGTAGCTCGTCATTGTTCCCCCTTGTTACTTCCTGGCAAAACATCAGATTTGATTCCATCCGGAATCACATCAGACTTGAACCAAGGGAACGGAAAATAATTGAAGTAGCAAGCGGTGGAACTTTCATGAGCCAAACATGTGATGATGCCAAGAAGCTGATTGAAAATATGGCAAGTAATGCGCAACAGTTTGGCTCAAGAGTGGATGTGGCACAAACAGTGAATGAAGCAAACTTCTCTGCCATTGACCAACGCCTTGACACATTGACATGATTGGTAGAGAAGATGGAAACAAGGCAGATACATCAAGTGAAGACTTGTGTTGTATGTTTGTTGGTCCCTTGGAAAGGCTAACACAAGTTTAGAGGGGGGTGAATAAACTTGTCACCAAAAACTAGATTATAACAATTAAGGTTCAGTTTTAACTTATGTGGAGTTAAGTTAACGTAGCTGAGTATAAGTCAGTGCTGACTTATGCTGAACTGTGTTAACCGGCAACGGATTAAGTTAAGCCTTTAAATAAAACTTGAGTTTATCAGTGTGTCTAAATATAATGGAATGTAGTGCTGACTCAGTTTCTTGTGTTTGCTGAGTGTAAATAAGTGCAAAGTGAGTTTATAATTAGTAAGTAAATACGTAAAGTAAGTAAGTAAATAAGACAGTAATTATAGAGATTCCAGGTGGTGTAATCATGTCAGTCCTCTCTTCTCCTGTGATGTAGGAGGCAAAATTCACTATGTTCTTGAGGTTTACAGTTACAAGACACAAAGTAAATTCTAAACAATTGATTGTCCTTCACTAATCCCTAGCTTCACAATCTTCCAAGTTCAGTCTTCAACAGGTAGATTGTAGTTTGAACTAAGCTTGCTACACTGGTCCTTGAAGGGTTGGATTGCCTCTTCACCAGCCCTACACAAACACATTCTTCCTGACTGCACTCAACTGTCCTTCACACCTTCTTGGTGTTTCACAGTCTAAACATTTGATAAAATCAAAGTTGAGACTTGAATCAATAACTATGATTCAATTGTGCTTCAAGCTTCTTCTTCTAGATGTATATAATGTGCTCAGGCTCTTTGTTTCTCTTCTAGTGTTGTTCTTGATCTTTCTTTTAAATGCTTATGAACACTTGAAGATTTCTTGATCTTGATTTTACAATAAAGTACGCAGCAGGAGTTCTTCTTGATCGACTTTCCCCTTTACTTGAATACAAACTATTTTTAAACGCCGCAATTCTTTTTGGGGTAGAAGTAATCTATTTATAGGGGTTTTTCAACGGTTAGATGAATTTGAACGTTTGAACTTGAATTCTTGTACCCGTTGGTGGTCCTGCTTATTCTGAAGAATCAGCGTCCTTTCTGACATTTCTGTGCGTCCAATAATATTGCTTGTCTTATAACGGTCAGCTCTTCTTCAGTTTATCTTCTAGTCAGTTTCCAGCTTAAGAGTATTAACTGAGTTTTTACTCTTTTTCAAAAACCCAGTACTCCATTTTTCATCTGATTACAATTGACTTAATCAGAGTACACCATAACTCATAAATCAACTAAGACATCACTGTCCTTATGGATCTTAGGTCTTCTTATAAGATCTATAAAGTCAGTTCAGGTCATCACAGACTTTCCTGAATTCTAACTTTACAGTCTCATCTTTATCTTCCATAACTGAGTTTGAACCCTCAGTTCTTCAATCTTCTATAACTGAGTCTGTGTCCCTCAGTTCTTCAACTTCTAGATAAGTCAACCGAGTTTGTGTCCCTCAGCGAACTTACCTTCTTCAGATCTTCAGTGGGTGTGCTCCTAGTCAGTTTTCAAAACTGGTTAATCTTTCGTTGTGAACTCAGTTCAACAAGTCAGTTTCTCATTTTCTCGTTCTAATCCTAGAGCTATTACGTTCTTGTCCGATTAACTTATACAAATATCAGACTCTATTAAATCCTAGACATTGATTTCTAGTCATCTTTTTGCTTTGCACTATAATAGCTAGTTATGACACTTCATCAATAGGGTTGAATACAAAAATTAAAATAACTGATGAATCATCATCAAAACATAACTTTTATTTCAAACAATTTCCCTTTTATTTATGATGTCAATACCCTCCTTAAAAGCAATGCAAAAGATATGGACAAAATAAAGTAAAGAACACAAAGAACCGAGCTAAGATTTTATTGATAATTGAGTTACAAAGTATTAGAATACAAATACATGAAAAGAAACTAAGTTCCAGCTTCTTTTCCTATCCTTTGATCAGCTTCGCTTATCTTGTTGTCAAAGATTTCCGTAGCTTCTCTCATAGCAATGTTAGTTTCTGTGTTCTCGATTCCATGGATGTTTGCCCATATGTTCCATGAATTTGTCATATTGTGCTTGCTGAAAAACTTGCTTTTGAACAATACAACAAATACGAAAATAGCTCTCCTAATCTTTCACTTGTGGCTGTTTTCAGTAAGTTCTGAACAAACTTAGGTTCTGCCTTTTCAGCTTCATCTAAGGCTTTATCTATAGTACCATTTTTCTCCCATTTACCCAGTTTGTTCCAATAGTGCAGAAGAATCTTTTGCATGTTCAAAAATGTCTCTAAAGCTTGTTCTCTTGATACTCCTTCTTGAGTGGGTAGCTCTATGAAAACATTATACAGTTGTGAGTCTAGAGCGAGTCTTTTCTCAGTTGGTTATGAGAATTTTGCAATCAGTTCCATTTCTTTATCAGTGAACTCTCCTCTAGCTTTCTTTAGTTAAGTCAGTTTCTCTTCAATACATCCAAGAACTTGAGGCATATCAACTGCATTGACTTTTAACAGGTCAAAACTTTCCCCCTTATTGACATCATCTTTGTTGATCAAGCTTCTGATGTAAGAGTTCAGGTGCTGCTGATTTGATGCCAATATGTTTTGTGCAACAACTGAGTCCTTCATTGCATTCTCCAGTAAAATCAGTCTATCAACCACATTGTTGAGAATGCCTTCCAATCTTCCTTGAGTCTTAGTTTTTCTTGCATCAGATTCAATGGTTGTCTTTCTGATGGAAATTAGAGTATCATGACAGTGTTTCTTAACACTATTTAGTCTCTTTTCCATGTTGACTCTTTCAGTTTTGATTTCCTCCATTGACTTCAATACTTTTCCAAAGACACTCAGATCATCTTTCTGAATTCTCACAAGCTCATTGAAATAGAATCTAATGGTATCATCTTGTGTAGGCACTCCACTTTTGGTTTCAGTTTCCTTCTCTCCAGTTTTACCATTGTCAGCTTGAGGTGCTGTGCCAGCTTCAGTCTGAGATATGCTCACAACATTTTCAGTTGTCTTTAGTTCTCTGAGGGGAGAGGAAGCAACCTGTTTCAGTTTTTCCTTGAAGTCCACAGTCTTCTTTCTTTCTTCTTCTGAAACAGCCTCCCTTGCAGATGATTTAACAACATCTTCTTCTTCATTCAGATCAGCTTTAGCTTGGTCAGCTTCAGCTTTTGCTATTTCTAGAACACTTTTATTAGTCGGAGACTGATATCCTTTCTTCTCTTGATCTTCAGACTGACTATCTGAGTCAGTTTCAGTTTCTTCACTTTCATCTGAACTTCCTTCAGATGACCCTTCTTCATTAACATCTTTTGCTCCTTTATTTTCTTGTAGTGAGGCGAGAATTCCTTTATGTAAATCAGAATCTCCCTGAGAATCACCATCATTATCATTATCATCTTTCTTTGTTTTTGAGTCTTTCTTTTTGGCATATCTCTCCCAGTATCTATTTCTAATGAGTGAGTATCCAGTACTCAGAAATTCTTCAGATCTAAACAGTTGGGATAGATTAGTGATATCGAATAGATCAAAAACCCATTGTTCAGTTCTTTCCATGTCCGCAAGTTGACCTCCTTGATTTGGAATGGAGCTGAACTTCCAATTCTGATAATTATCAAGTCTTCTGCAGTCAGCTTCAATCAGTTTTCCAATGTTAATGCTTGGATCAAGTTGGTTTATGACATCTTCAGTTTCTTTAGGAATCTTCCCATTTGATTCAACTAGTGTCTCAACTTGTCCTAACATTTCCTCAGCTACAGATCTTCCTGCTTTGCTGGATTCCCCCTCAGCAACAACTGGGATGATTGACGATTCAGCATCAACTTCTGGAACTGAGGTATCTTGTTCAGTTTCCAGTTTTTCTTCAGCGACAGCGATATGTGCGACTTTAGCTGTTGGTTCAGCTTCAGCTGCAGGTTCAACAACTTGTTCATAATCCTTCTTTGATTTAGTTTCCTGAGGCTCAAAAGCAACAGGTTCTTTGACTGGTACAGTTCCCAGTTCAGTAACTGGTTCTTTCTCCTTTTCAAAAACATCAACTTTATTTTCCATTTTTCCTTCAGCAACAAGCTCATCCAGAGTGATGACTTGTGCTGGTCTAGATTCAAGTTCAATAGATTCTCTTTCTTGTGACTGAGAAGCTTCCAGTTCTTTGATAGATTCTTCATACTCGAGTCTGGATGCTGATTTTTGTGGGGTAGATCTTGATAAAGATATCAGATTGAGCATTGCAATTACACCAAGTCCAACCAGTTCCTCATTACTATCAGTTTCCTCATCATCAACTTCAGCTCTCGGGGTTTATTCCCCCTGAATGTCAGCCTCTGGTAGTGACGGAACAACTTCTTGAAATTCCCTTGCTGATTCTTGAACGGGTATATCTTCAGCAACAGGTTCTACTTCAGCAATGACTTGTTTGGGGGTTTCCTCAGTTCTGGATTTATTTGCTTGTCTTTTAGCAACTGAGGTGGCTGATTTTGCTGGTGAAACCTCAACTGTTTTCTCAATAAATTGACCAGATTTGGCTTTCTCCAATTCTTCCAATTTTCTTTTCTTTTCTTTCAGCCTATCAAAATCCTCCAAGGCTTCCTCGGTTGTCATTTTCTTGGAAGATTTTTTTCTCTTCTTCTTCGGTTCAGTTTCAGAACCTCCAGCTTTCCTTTTCTTGGATTTCTCTTCTTTGGCTGCAATTTTGCCATCAACAGTTGCAATTTGTTTCCTTTTTGCAATTCCAAAGTGGTCTAAAATTCATTGTGCCAGAAGGGCAAGAGTCTTCTTATGATAAAATCTTCCTTTCTTCTCATCAGATTTCTTCTTAGGTATATCAGAGGATTGTGCTATTAACTGATCCAGGATATAACTTTGCCAGTTGAAATTTTCTTCAAACCAAATCACATACAGCAAGTCAATCTTGGTGCCAGAGAGAATGCTGAAATTGCCTGCGTTCCCAATTACGCAATTTGCTAATATCTTGGTCAGATAACCAAATTCTGGTTTGAGAAGGCTTATACTTCCAGATAGCAGCTTGTTTGAGTCTTCTTTGATTGAAATGACCTTCCATAAACTTTCTCTTGTTCTTTGGTCACTTCAACATTGAATTGAAACCAGATTTCTCAAATCCAAAGATGTCTGCAATAAGGTCCTCTGTAACCTTGACTTCTTTTCCATTGACTTTGGTGGAGAAGGTAAGGGTACTTTCATCTTCTATAGTTTTGCTTCCAAACTCATAGAAATCGCCAATGTCGTCCAGACATACATTCTTCAGATTGATGTTGAACACATGCTCCAATCCTTTGATTTTTCTAATTTTCTCTGCAATTTCCTTGGCTAAGGTTTGATTTGTGTATCTTGCAACATATTGATCGAGTGAGATGATCATTCCAGGTTCAACTCAGGTAATAGACATGATTTCTTGAAGGTTGAAATGAATAAAATTTGATAGTGGTATTTTGCAAGAACTGAGTGTAAAGAATTTCTGTGGAAAAATGAAGGATATTTGAAGGCGGTAGAAGAGGCAGTTAGAATGTTTTGAGTGGGTCTTTAAGACGTCTTGTCATAAATCTCATCTAGCGTTGAGATTGTGAAAGGAAAAGGTGAGTGGAGAGGATGAACGGTTAAGATTGATATAGGTCATATCTTCTCTGTCATTCGTAGCTTGTATCAGTATACGGTGTATCTCTAGCTGTAAAGGTCTTGCTTTGATCTCATCCAAAACTTGAATCAAATGTCCTTTTAGTTAGTTTCACAACTCAGTTTGACACGGTGACTCAGTTTTGAGAATTACTGGTGCTCAGTTTTCTCAACTCTTAATTTTCTCCTACAAAACAGATTGAGAATTTTTTTGTACCCATATCTGTTTGGGTCATTTTTTATTAGTAATTTTTTGTACCCATATCTGTTTGGGTCCTTTTTGATTACTTTTTGTATTTCCGTAATTCTTAGATATCTTATAAGTCTTAGCCTTATACCTTTCTTGATATTTTGACTCAGTAAGGTCAGTTTTCACAAATTTCTGCTTTTTTGACTCGAACGTCTTTTTCTTGAGGATTTTGTGGAACTGAGTGATCATTGGTCCATTCCAGTCTTCATCAGTGGGAAAAAGTCTTCCTTTCCCCCTGAATCTGGTATTCCATGAATGATTATCGTTCTTTGGATGCGACTTGAATGTTCTTTTAACTGATCCTTGATCAGTCCTACCTTTGACAACCTTTTGAGTTTTTCTGTAGAATATGTCAGTTAGTGAGTTTCCACTAACTGATTTTACAGTTTTGTCAGTTTTATGTCGAGGCTGTGCTGAGTTATTTTCATATCAAACAACTTTATCAGTTTTCTGAGTTCCTGACTTATGTGCAGCTACAAACTTAGGTGTAGTTGTACTTGCTCTGAACTTAGAATTCTACTGATTGTCGAACCCTAAACATGTTGTATCTCCAAATGGTTTACCTGGTTTGAAGCGAAAATTGGAAAATGGATCAACCGATGATTACGTGATGTTTATTACCTCTGTCAGTTCATCAGTTGAGAAATTCTCCTTAGTTCCATTGTTAGGCTTGATAAGATTAATTTCAGCATTCAATCTTAGAACTTCAGCTTTCAACAATTCTTTTTCCTTTCTGACACACTCGTAATTCTTTTGAATTTCCTTTAATTCCTTTATGAGTATGTCCATGTTTTCATTGAAATCTTCATTTTTGTGATTGCTCATGGCAGTGTGGCAATTTGATGTAGAAGTATTTACCTCATGATGTTTGATAGATAAATTTTCTGTTCTCACTTCTTCACTTTCTGCTAGCTGTTTGCCTTTGCCTTTGTTTGATCCATCTTTTTCCTTTGCTGATTTTGCTCTAAATAGTATTATCTTTTCATCACTTTCAACATAACTATTTCCTCTAGAGCTTATGGTAAGATTTCTACGTTTTCTTTGCTACTTGTAACTGCTGGATCTTCACCGAATGTCTCAATCAACTTTTCTTGAGTTTCAGCAACAAGGCCCTGAAATTTAGTTTTGTACTCATCAAATCTAAAAAATGACCAACTAAGCATGTTTCTAAGGTGATTGTGTGATTCCAAGATGCAGGTTTTGAATGA
This sequence comes from Gentiana straminea, assembly GCA_036785695.1. Taxonomy (NCBI): domain Eukaryota; kingdom Viridiplantae; phylum Streptophyta; class Magnoliopsida; order Gentianales; family Gentianaceae; genus Gentiana; species Gentiana straminea. The sequence goes on from JAVUPR010000438.1 coordinate 488,699, forward strand.
TTTTGAAATAGATTTCTAAGGAGTCTTTGAAACAAAAATTCAGCCTCCGATACCAATTGTTGGTATCGGAAATAACTGATACCCAGTTATCTAAGCTAAACACACGAAGCATTAACAACTTTGGATCACCTCTAAAAGGAAGAACTGCTCCGATACCAATTGTCGGCCCCTTGGCATGGCTAACACAAGTTTAAAGGGGGGGGGGGTGGATAAACTTGTCACCAAAAACTACATTATAACAATTAAGGTTCAGTTTTAACTTGTGTGGAGTTAAGTTAACCTAGTTGAGTATAAGTCAGTGCAGACTTATGCTGAACTGTGTTAACCGGCAGTAGATTAAGTTAAGCATTTAAATAAAACTTGAGTTTATCAGTTTGTCTAAATATAATGCAATGTAGCGCTGACTCAGTTTCTTGTGTTTACTGAGTGTAAATAAGTGCAAAGTGAGTTTCTAATCAGTAAGTAAATACGTAAAGTAAGTAAGTAAATAAGACAGTAATTATAGAGGTTCCAGGTGGTGTAATCCTATCAGTCCTCTCTTCCCCTGCGATGTAGGAGGCCAAATTCACTATGTTCTTGAGGTTTACAGTTACAAGACAAAAAGTTAATTCTAAACACTTGATTGTCCTTCACTAATCCCTAGCTTCACAATCTTCCAAATTTTCGATCTTCAACGGGTAGAATTCTTTGTTTAAACTAAGCGTGCTACACCGGTCCTTGAAGGGTTGGATTACCTCTTCACCCACCCCTACACAAACACAAGTCTTCGATGCACTCAACTCGTCCTTCACACCTTCTTGGTGTTTCACAAGATCTAAACCATTGATAAAATCTAAGTTGAGACTTGAATCAATAACTATGATTCAATTGTGCTTCAAGCTTCTTTTTCTAGATGTATATAATGTGCTCAGGCTCTTTGTTTCTCTTCTAGTGTTGTTCTTGATCTTTCTTTTAATGCTTATGAACACTTGAAGATTTCTTGATCTTGATTTTACAATAAAGTACACAGCAGAAGTTCTTCTTGATCGACTTTCCCCCTTATTTGAATACAAACTGTTTTTGAACTGCACACTTCTTTTTGGGGTAGAAGTAATCTATTTATAGGATTTTTTCAAAGGTTAGATGACTTGTACCCGTTGGTGGTCCTGCTTATTCTGAAGAATGCCAGTGTCCTTTCTGACATTTCTGTGCGTCCAATAAAATTGCTTGTCTTGTAACGGTCAGCTCTTCTTCAGTTTATCTTTTAGTCAGTTTCCAGCTTCAGAGTATTAACTGAGTTTTTACTCTTCTTCAAAAACTCAGTACTCCATTTTTCATCTAATTACAATTGACTTAATCAGAGTACATCATAACTCATAAATAAACTAAGACAAAATTGTCATTATGTAACTTAGGTCTTCTTATAAGATCCATAAAGTCAGTTCAGGTCATCACAGACTTTCCTGAATTCTAACTTTACAGTCTTCGCTTTATCTTCCATAACTGAGTTTGAACCCTCAGTTTTTCAATATCCTATAACTGAGTCTGTGTCCCTCAGTTCTTCAGCTTCTAGATAAGTCAACCGAGTCTGTGTCCCTCAACGAACTTACCTTCTTCAGATCTTCAGTGGTTGTGCTCCTAGTTAGTTTTCAAAGTCGGTTAATCTTCAGTTGTGAACTCAGTTCAACAAGTTAGTTTCTCGTTTTCTAAGTTCTGATATCAATGGGGTTGAATACAACAATTAAAATAACTGATTAATCATCATCAAAACATAAATTTTATTTCCAACAGTTTGAAGGTGGGACACCAAACTGACATGTGTCCTACTATGCAAGATGATGGTATTGAGCAAGTAAATGCGGTTGGTGGTTTCCAAGGGCAACACCATATGAAGTATGATCCATATTCAAATACTTATAATCCAGGTTCGAGGGATCATCCTAACTTCAACTATAAGCCACAAAGAACGTACACAACAAAAATTCTTGACTCAACCTCAATATAACCAACCACAAGCACTGGCACCTACTAGATCTTTTATGGAAGAAATGGTGAAGATTTTGACATCTTCATTGCAACCAACTGTACATCAAGAGGTCCATATAGTTCAGCAGGACCACTTGAAATTTCGAACTGAGAAAAAAAACAAGACAATGAAATCTTGTGACCCAAATGTCTCAATTGGCCTCTACGATAAGTCAATTGCAAGAAAACCAAGGAAAGCTCCCTTCTCAAGTGGTAATAAATCCAAAGGAAAATGTAAGTGCAGTTGTGCTGAGGAGTGGCAATGATTTAGAAGATCCACATGTGAAAAGCAAAGTCGAAAAAGAGCTAGTAAAAAAGAAGGAGGAGCACAAGAGGGAAGAGTCTAATGCAGAGCAAGAAGGGAAATTTGTTGTGGATAAGCCGAAATATGTGGTACCTCCACCTTTTCCTGGGAGGTTGGCCAAAAGCTAGAAGGAAGATGAAGATCAGGCACTCTGGGAAACATTCAATAAAGTTGAAATTAATCTTCCACTTTTTGAAGCCATCAAGCAAGTTCCAAGGTATGCTAAATTCTTGATGGAGTTGTGCTTAAAGAAACTCAAAATGGGCATAAGAGTGGCTGTAGTTTTGTACAAGTATTTTCCTTAATTGGCTGGAAAAAAACACTCCGAGGACGGACAAAGAAGGTGAACGACGGCAGCAAGTTTCCATTCAATTGTGCAAATAAACACAGAAGTAAGAATTATTTTGTATTTTCTACAATAATAGTTAGTTTTTAATTTAATTTTTTCGAGTTAAAGTGTTATTGAAATCTCGATTGATGCGATTGTCAAACCTAATTGATTTTCTTCCTTTTATTTTATTTTATTATGTAGCAATTTTAATGAAAGCTAAAATGATTTTTTAAACTCACAAGCCGAGTTTCATAACTCAAATTACAAAATCTTGAAGGTAACGATTGTTTTTCTTTCTCAATAGCCCAGACATCATATAAATTTTTCAACTTCAAATGTTTCCTTTTCTTTATCAGAAGAATAATTTTTCTTTTCCTTGATTTTCATCCTTATTAGTTTATTGATATTTATTTGTTTTCCGGGCAATAAATTGAGACTATATAATTGATTTAGTGGTTTCTGCAGGATAATTAATTCATTATTTAGTCGATTACCAATTAACGATAAATACGTCAACGTTTATTGGTTTTGATAGAGTGACAAGTGATATGATTTTGCCGGTTTGTAGCCCGTAGAATCCGCTATCAGGAAAATGAATAATCTAGGTTAAAATTAGTCCGGTTGGATGAATACCTTGAACTGGGTCTCTTAAAACTTAATGCTTCCAGAATTCCAAACTCTTATGACCGTGTCTAGGGGTGTCTTGTGGTTAGAGTATAATTAACGACCGTGTCTTGATTATCGATTTTAGGAGAGATTGGTCGCTTGGAGATTGTCGGTGGCTATAACTAGTTTATTATTAAATTATGTTAGGTGTAATGCCCGAAAGACAATTTTGTAATTGTTTTATTTAATGAATGAAATGATATTATTATTCATATTTATTATTCTCATATTCACCGATATGACAATAGTATTTACACTACAGAAAACCCTAAAGTACATCGTTTATGTAATCACTTAACTCAGTGTATGGGATATACACGGGAGGATTGAGTTAGTGAAGATGTACTTAAAATACAATTAGCCCGTAGTGAAGTTAATCGAGAGTATCGGGTCTCTCCTTTAATGTGCTATTAATGCGCCCAGAACACAATAGGTGTGATTGTCTTATCCGGACTTTCGGTTAAGAGAACCTAGTAGGGCATTTATATATGATAGATATATCATATAGGGCTGGACGATTTGATTAGAGTTCACGATATAATTCCGTAATCGAGAAGTCTTATCGAATCAATCGATGATCATATTTATGGATATATCTTAATCTTGAGGTGATCACGATCAACCGCTTGAATCGGTATGAGGTTTGACTTGACGGTTAAGGATTACACCGAGTCCGTGATCCGAATTACCCCATCTTGGCATTGTACTTGGATTGAGTGAGTAGTCCGTGTTATCACGGATACGGAATCCATTCCTTCCATTTATGGAAGTAGATAGATAGTTCCCTTATTTGTTAATCCTAGAAACTGATCGATCGTACGAGTTCATATTACACTGATTAACTACCAGTGAGTTGTATGAATTAATTGATCACTAGGGGGTTAATGGTAAGTAAGGACAAGAGGTTCTAAAAAGGGTTAACGGTAACTTCCCGATTTAGAATGAACAGTCTATGGAGGATTAATCCATATGTAATGATTATATCAATGGACGCTTATTAAAATTCTCGTGAGGAGATAAATATATTCTCATAATCGGAGGAGTGCAGTCACGGGATTATGGTGGCATATTCCTGTGATTGATTTATCGAATATAATTATTCTGTTCGTAAGATAATTATTTATTTGATTTATCGGAGCCGCTGATTATTAGTCCATGGTCCCCGACGTGCCTCCAATATAGCATAGCTATTCTCGGACGTCGAATCCTAATAATATTAATTTAGTTCTTATTAGAATTTAATTAAAACGATGTGAATTAATTGTTTAGTGGACTATTAAATTAGTTGGGCTAAATAATTAAATATGTGAAAAGGACATTTTTCATAATCTTGGCCCATTTATTGTGTTATGGCCGAAAATAATATTGACTAGGTCAATAAGCAATTTTCGGCCAAGGCATTGTCTTAGTGAACAAGAAATTGTTTTCTTGTGGATTAATAAGACATGTGCATAAAATATTTATTAGATGAATATTTTATGGTAAGAAATAAAGATAAAGATTATTCTAGATTTGTTTTAGAATATTCTAGGATTATCTTTTATTTATTGGATTTGATTGATTTGCAAAATAAAATCCTTGGAGGACAAGGATTACACTCCTATATAAAGAGAGTTCTCCCAAGCCTAAAACACAACACAAATTTCGACTTTCATCTCTTAGAGAGAAGAAGATAAATTTTGGCCAAGAGGGTAAGAGGGAAAATCTTGGAGGTTTTCCGGGTAGCATATCGGGAGGATTCGAGACGAGAATTTCCTTCCACCGGGAGTTGCTTGGATCACACGTGCGAAGATCGTGGTGCTCTTCACACCATCTATTGTTCTTCCTATTGCGGTTCTTCTACTTGGATTTTGAGATCCAAGAGGTATGTTCTACAACCCCCTTGTAGAGAAGATCTAGTTATTTTATTACGTGTAATTTATAGATCTAGATCCTTAAATCGCTTCCGTTGCGGATGATATTACTAACAAATTAGTGAGTCATTCTTCCGTCAGTGATCAATCGAGGTGGAAATAACTACTTTAGCTGGAGCCATCTTATTATTCACTTTATCACTACTCTATATTGTTTTTATCTCGTTTAGTAGAACTCTTCATTTTAACTATTGCAATTTAGTCAAATCGCAACCACTAGGATATTTTTATGGTTGTTCTGAAAGAAATAATCTTCCGTTCCTTGAGGATTTGATCCCTGCTTCCGCTATACTCGTTATAAAGGTTGGAGGTGTTTATTTTTGGTGGATTAACGACACACCACCGTTTCAACTCTTTAGCTTCAGGTTCTTGCTTTCACCTCTCAAAATCACCTTTTCCATCATCGATGCCTCTGATGGCCCGTGGTGCCCTAAAACGAACAAAAATGTTCTTCTTTATGGAGCGGATAACCATGTTCCTATCATTCGTAGGAGAAGCGATAGCTTCTACCCATTTTGACACATAATCACAAGCCACAAGGATATACTTATTTCCATACGATGAAGGATACGGTCCTATAAATCCAGCCCTCACACATCAAACACCTCACATTCTAGAATCGGATTTTGAGGCATCTCATTACGCATATAAATTTGACCCGATCTTTGACAAGCGTCACAAGCTTTAACATAGGCATACGAGTCCCTAAAGATAGTTGGCCAATAAAAACCGCTTTGAAGCACTTTAAGGGCTGTTCTATCACCGGCATGATGACCACCGGCTTCCCAGTCATGACAAAAAGAAAGGATATTCATGATTTCACCATCATGCACACATCTCCTAATAATACCATCCGAGCAACGTCTAAACAAGTATGGGTCATCCCACAAGTAATAACGGATATCACTATAAAACTTCTTGCATTGATAATCTTTTAAACTAGGGTCTACATAACTACATGCAAGAAAGTTCACGTAAGGGGCATACCAAGGGTCGCCATACTTAATTTGTTGCTCGTGAGCACTCCGCTTAGCCAGCAACATCGCATCAACCACCATCAATTGTTCATCCGGGAATGACTCATTGATTTCCTGCTCAAATTTCTTCACCTCCTCATCTAATGTCATCCGACTCAAGTGATCCACAACCACATTCTTGCACCCCTTTTGATCCTTAATCTGCACATCAAATTCTTGAAGAAGCAAAATCCACCGCAACAGGCGGGGTTTTTCCTCTTGCTTTGCAAACAAGTAATGCAATGTAGCATGATTAGTATGCACAATCACTTTAGAGCCAACAAGATATGACCGGAACTTATCAAAAGCAAACACACGGCAAGTAATTCTTTCTCGGTCGTGGCATACTTAGATTGTGCCGGGTTAAGTGTGTGACTAGAGTTGTACATAGGCTTAAATATCTTATCTATTTTTTGCCCTAAAATAGTCCCTACAGAAGTATCACTAGCATCACACATAACCTCAAACTCTTGTGACCAATCAGGTGCAACTAGAATCGGTGCGGACACTAAGGACTTCTTAAGCATGTGAAAGGCATCGATGCACTCTTGAGTGAAAAAAAATAGAGTGTCTTTAGTGAGCAAGAGTGTAAGTGGCCTAGCAATCTTAGAGAAATCCTTAATAAAGCTGATCTCGTGTAAGTCACTAACGTCGATATTACTAGCAAGAGTACTAGGTCAATTGCAGTATAGCAAGGGCGAATCAATGTTGATCCTATAGAGACAATGCAACTAAAGTATAAACGATTCTAACCTAACTATGAATACACATTTATGGTCTTTGACCAAGACATAAAAGAAACATGGTATTCATCCCCCTCTTCCCTTCTATCTACTAACTTGGTTTAGTTAATCCTTATGTTTACTTCCCCACATGATTTCCGTAAATCAAATGAGCTTTTAATTCTATTTTAAGTTACGGGTGCAATTCCTAACCCTATGTACTCTGATCATAGTAGTAGATAATCTATACGCCATCTACCCTATTTAATTGGTCCGTAATAACCCATACGCATAAAGAATTAGAATTTCCAGTATTGAGCGCTAACTCATACCGCTAACCTGCCTAGGCAGCTATCGACACTGATTAGCACGTTCCTAGAGTCCATCAAGACAATGTCCTAATTAACACTTCACTCTCAGTACTTCATGTTAATTTGTGAATTACAAATATTAGATTGGCCAGACCTATTACTCATTTTAATTATTTTTGTCAATCAACGTAGCTGACGCTGGACCTCCAGATTAGGTTTTCTAAATTTTGCCTCGGTAAACCGGCATAGACCGCTGGTTTACCGGGGTTGGCTTTTCCTACTTTTGGGTCTACATTACTCTACTTTGATTAATCTAAGTAAATTATAGGGTTGTTAAGCATGCAGATTAACTAAAACACATGAATACAAACAGATCTACCATATTAAAGAAATAAAGGAACGTTCAAAGCTTCATACCTTCAACAATGGAGATCTAGCTTGATCCACTCAAGCTAGAGATGGCAAGGAGGGGAAGAAAACCAGAAAATAAACTTAAAAAGCTTAGAAGAACTTTATTTCATCAAATTGTATAATGTAATAGAAGATTTAATAAAGAGATATGTAAGATACTCAGGTCTGCGCCCTTATATAGATACATTGGCCGACTTATGACTCATAAAAACCCTAACCGCCCTATTAGATGCGACATAATCAATTTCTTGCTCCCCAAGACCCTCGGTTTATCGGGCCCAACCTACGGTAATCCTAGCCATACTTTCTTCTTTTCTTTCAGCAGATCTCTTCCTGGACACACTTCACTTGGCCCAATTCTTCTTCCTCTGGTCCAGCTCCGTCTTTAAATGCTCCGGATTTGATGCATCCTGAAAATACATAAAACGAGGCAAAATAGTTCCAAATCGTCGGGATAATGACACATATGCAAAATTACAAACTTAGGAACATGCATTCAGAGTTTAACATATATTCCTCCACAATAATGGGCTTATCTACATTCTCTAGAGCAAAATTTGGGGTAAATAAAGGTTAATATAATGGTGAGTTTAAAGTGTTATCAAGTACCCCCCCACTTAGCTTTTGATCGTCCCGAGCAAATAAAGCGAAAATAATAGTTCATCACAAAGCTAGAATTAAGGATATTGCCACTCATATCCACAAGTTACGCATTAAACAACATTCGTGCCAAGAACCAATGTGTGTGTGCAATGACTCTCAATCATCAGTTATGCATACATAATCACATTATATCAACCAGTATTTTGGTCAAAACCCATAAGCTCCCAATTAATCATCACCTACCAATGCATCAATGTGTCGTGTGATAAATCTTTAGCGATATTGTATTCAAGAAAACATTGAAGTTATGGAGACCCCACAATCATTACTTATCAATGTGCACACTCGCTCCTCCTGCTTTCAGACTGAGGCAAACAACATGGAACCTTACTTAGACCGGACAGACTCGGGGACTGAGTATCTCTCTTAGGTCCTTGTTTGTTTCTTTTTATGAGAGGGTCATTGTTGGTCCATTGGAAAGGCTAACACAAGTTTAAAGGGGGGGTGAATAAACTTGTCACCAAAAACTGACTTGCACCCCAGGAACTGAGTTTCTCAAAACTCAAACTGAACTGGCTAACTAATATTCAATATGACTCAGCTCAGGTCTGTTCCTACCCTTCAACTATGTATTGGAGTTAGCTAATTCAGTTTAGCTGATGCTAGAACTGAACTAACTTGCAGCGGATAAGATAAAGCCTTTGTGCAATAAATAAGAATTCTAATCTCTTATGTATCAGTTATGTGCTGACTCAGTGTCTGATACTTACTGAGTGTTATGATGAAATGAGTATGCAATAAATAGAACAATCACAGCATAAATATAAATGCGTAAAGTAAATCAACACAAGGTTTGTTTATGGATGTTCCTGGTGGTGTAATCCCGTACGTCTCCCCTTCTCCTGTGGTGTAGGAGGTATCACTAGAATCTTAAGATAACTGTTACAAAATCCTAGCCTAATGACAGTCCTTCATGACACCCTAGTTTCACTGTCCACATAGAATAAAGAAAGGTGAGATTGCTCCATTCATTCTGCACACTGATCCTTCGGAGGTGGAAATGCTCCTTCACCAGCTCACCACAAACATAACCACAGTCCGAAGACTGCACCAACAGCTGTGGCAACCAAGTTGCAACAGTATGAGAAAAGGGGGAGTTGCTTTCCTGAAATTATACACAGCCAACCCTTTCTCACACAAAGGTTAGGTTTAGAATCAATCACAAGATTAATTCAGTGAGCTGTTTGATTCTTCTGGATATGACGTTGTAGCTCCCAGATGCCTTTTTCCCCCTTATCGGGTTACTGGATCATTCTCTTGAATCTTCAAGGCAATTTCGTTGGCTTCTCTTTTTTCTCGATATAGAATCTGATTTTCTGGATCTGGATCTCTCTCCTCTTGATCTGGATTTTAGATATGTGCTTTTAAATCTTGTCTAAGATCTGTTATTTTCAAACATTCTTCCCTGTGTATTTATAGGGGTAATGTAACGGTCAGATAAGTCTTATAGCCGTTATACTTGTCGTTTAGCCAATGTTCATATGTATGATCACTTGATCTGTACTTTCTCAGTTTTCAGTCCTTGATTAATTAACTTCAAACTTTTCGATTCTCGTTCTTTCTTGACAAGGCCTTAACTCGTTTTCTACTCTTATTCAAAAGCGAGTACCTCGTATACTTGACATCCGACTTCAATTGACTAAGTCGAGTACACCATTCGTTCCTTCATTTTCGGTAACCGATAATCTTTGTCCTTAAGATTATTCGGCTTTACATGATCTATAGTTAAGTTTCGTGTCGCCACGGACTTGCTCGATTACCGACTTATAGTCACGACTTAGTCGCCTTCTAACCGAGTTTGAACCCTTAGTTCTTCGATCTTCAATAACCGAGTCCGAGCCCTCGTTCTTCGATCTTCTTGATAAGTCAACCGAGTCTCGTGTCCCTCGTGAACTTGTCTTCTTCGTTCTTCACTAACCGAGTCTCCGTCACCTCATTTCTTCGCGTTCTTCAGATGTATACTCAGTTTGTTTACTATGACTCAGCTGTTCGCCTAATTCCTATCTATTACAATGCTTGTCTGAAACAACCTATACAATGCTCAGACTCTAGATAGATCCTATACATTTTTGTCAAGACCATTTCTTTCTTCTTCTTTCATTTTGCACTACAACAGTTAGTTATGACTTCATCATCATGGGTTATAAATGAAATTTCTAAGTGCGTGATGAATCATCATCAAAACATAAATTTTATTCTGGTTTAAGATTCAGTTTTTGGGAGCAATTTTGGTGACAAGTTTATTCACCCCCCTAAACTTGTGTTAGCCTTTCCAAGGGACCAACTATTGGTATCGAAGCAGTTCTTCCTTTTTGGAAGTGATCCAAAGTTATCTTAAAGACCAGTTGTTGAAGACCCCTCACTGTATCAGTTGTATAAGCGTTTAAGTAAAACTTAATGGATACATCTAGAATAAGAAGTTGGCTTAATCATCCCCTGACTGATTATTTGCATAATGTTGTATCTGATTTTCAGGATCAAGTATTTGAGAGGTTCAGCACTACAAGCTCACATAAAAATCCAGAAGCTCATTTTAGTAATGACGTGGATACTGACTTCAACACGTATGACGATGAATCCAGAGGATTGGCATCACTAAGTGATCTCTCCGAGCAAGCAGAAAATGAGTTGCTGCGAATAGCTGAATGCATAGAAGAAAAACTGACTGAAACCTTCATTGAAGATCCATGCATCAAAAAAGCAAAAGAAATTGCTGAAATTTTACCCATGAGCTATGGAGGTGAAAGTGATGAGGAAATCATACTGCTAGGAGTAGCACAAGCAAATATCAATGATAAAGGGAAGCAAGTTTTAAATGGTGAAGATTCCTCAACTGAAAATTTATCTATCAAACACCAGGCGGTAATTGCATGTACATCCAACACTCACACTGCCATGAACAATCACAGAAATGAAGATTTCAATGAAACCTTGGACATACTCATAAAGGAATTGTAGGTAATTCAAAAGAATTATGAGAATGTCAAAAAGGAGAAAGATTTATTGAAAGCTGAGGTTTCAAGATTGAATGCTGAGATAAATTTAATCAAGGGTAATAATGGAACCAAGGTAATTCAACCAACTGATGAACTGACAAAAGTAATAAACATCATATGATCATCAGTTGATCCAATTCCCAGTGTTTAGTTCAAACCTGGAAAACCATTTGGAGACAGATCTGGTTTAGGGTTTGATAATCAACAAAATTCTAAATTCAGACCAAATTCAGTTGCAATGAAATTTGTGACAACACAACAGTCAGGAACTCAGAAAACTGATAAATTTATTAGAACTGACAAAAACTCAACACAGCCAAATACACAAATTGATAGAACTGTAAAATCAGTTGGTAGAAGGCACCAAACTGACAGATTCTATAGGAAACCTCAGAAGGTTGAAAAAGGAAAAACTGATCAGAGATCAGTTAGAAAAACCTTCAAGTAATATTCACATAAGAATGAAGATCATTCATGGAATAACAGACTCGAGAGGAAAGAGAGGCGTACCCCACCGATGAAGACTAGAGTGTACCATCACTTCGGTTTCACAAATTGGACAAACCAAAAAGCGTTAGGACAAAACGGCAGAAGTTTGTGAAAACTGACTTTACACAATCAAAATGTCAAGAGAGGTATAAGGCCAAGAACAAAGATATGATATCTAAAACTATTCTGTTAGGACCCAAACAGATATGGGTACCAAAAATCCATCATTTTGCTTTGCAGGAGAAAATCACTAACTGAGAACTGGAAAGGTGTAATTCACAAAATTGAGTTGTATTCACAACTGAGTTTTTGAATTCACTGCAAGTTCAGGATGAGAACAAGACTGAATATGTACAGATGGAAATGCACTGCACCTACTCTATTTACTAAAACCAACTACGGATGTGAGGAAAAGACGTGACCTATTCTAATCTCAACCGTCCATCTTTTCCACTCATTTTCTTTTTTGCGATCTCAATGACAAGACGTTTCAAGTCCCACTCAATTCTCAACTACCTTCGCTACCATTTATAAATAACCTCGAATTTTCTTCTACAATTCTTTACATTCGAATTTTGAATCTGCTTCATTACCTTCTATAATCCCCAAGTTTTCAAATTTCCAATTAATTCCAGAAAACGATGGCTTTTACCCGTATTGAACCTTGTATGATCATCTCACTTGATCAATTTATTGCAAAGTATGCTGATCAAACACTAGCCAAGGAAATTGCAACAAAAATACAGAAAATCAAAGGTTTGGAGGCTGTGTTTAACATCAATCTGAAGAGTGTCTGTCTAGAAAGCATTGGTGATTTCTATGAATTCAGAAGTACGACTTTAGAAGGAGAGGGCACACACACTTTTACCACATCTATCAACGGTAAACAAATTAAAGTAACTAATGATCTAATTGCAGAAATTTTTGGTTTCGACAAATCTGGAGGAACGTCAGCCATCAAATTGACTAAAGAACAGAAAGATAAATTATGGAAAGATATAGCAATTAGTGTAGATTCTACACTAATACAAACCGGAAGCACAAGTATACTCAAACCTGAATTCAATATTCTCACCAAGATGTTAGCAAATTGCATAATTGGAAATGCATGCAATGTTAGCAATCTTTCTGGAGCAAAATTGGACTTATTATATGTAATTTGGTTTGGAGAAAATTTTAACTGGCAAAGATATATTTTTGATCAATTTGTGGCACAATCGATTGATACACCCAAAAAGAAGACTGGCGTCAAGAAAGGACGATTCTATCACAAGAAGACTCTTGCATTATTGGTCCAAAGAATTCTTGATCATTGCAAAGAGAAAAGAAACATTGGTTGCTGATGGGAAGATTGTTGTCAAAGAAGAAATATCTAGAAAAAGGAAAGCTGGAGGTTCTGAGAGTGAACCTAATAAGAAGAAAAGCAGGAAGTCGAAGGAAGTTTTAACTGGCGATGAAGTTTTGGAAAAAGTTGAAGAACTAAGAGAAAGAAGGAAAAAGATAGAAGAATTGGAAAAAGGAAATTCTGATCTTGTTACTGAAAAATCAGTAGAAGCTTCACCAACAAAAATCACTACTTCAGTTGCTGAAGAATCAGCACAAACAGTCAGAACTGAAGTCATTCCCACCGAACCTGTTTCAACATCTGCAACTGAAACTTTACCAACTCAAGAACCAGTTACACAATCAACAGAAGTTGATATGTCTAAAGAAACTCAAGTTGTCAACAGAGAACAAGCTGTTGAAGCTGATATATAGAAAGGAACTGACACTCAGAGGGAACAGACCCTGAGAAATGAGCACAACGATGAAGGATCTGATAGTGAAGAAAGATTAATTGACAAAGCAACAATGGACATGCTGAGGTTACTTTCAAAGACCAGATCCACACCTCAAAAATCTGCTTTCAGACGAGAATTTGAGGAATCAATCAAAGAATTTCCAGGTTCTCATTCTGAAGAAAAAGGAGCTGAAGTTGAATCGAGGCCGACTGAAGTCATCACCTTGGATGAGCTGGTCAATGAAGAAAAAATCACTGGATCCACACAGAAAGAAGTACCAGTTACTGAACTGGAACTTGAGCCAGCTAGAGAACAAGTTGATGAAGAACTTGTTAGTAACAAAGATTTGGAAACTGAGCCAATAATCTCAGTTTCAGCTATTGAAAAAGGAACATCAGTCACTGCTGAGGGAGAAGCCAGCAAAATTGACCCAATGCAAATTGAAGATGTTGTGAGAGACTGAAAATACTCTGGAAGTTGCTCAGGAAATCTCAAGAGGAAATGAGGAAACTGTTACTCAATCTAAGTCCTCACCTGATTTTGGAGAATTAATAACAGCTGATTACGAGTAAATATCAAATCTAGAAATTCAGTTCTATCGCAAATCAAAGAAGTCAGCTAGTGGAAATAGAAGTCACTGAGAAATGGGTATTTGATCTCTACAACATTACCAATCTATATGAACTGATCAACACCGATGAATTTTTAAATCGTGGATACGCATTAATCAGAAACAGTCACTGGAAGGAAACTACAGCGGGTGGAATCCAAAAAGAATGATGATGATGATAATGATTCACAGGGAGATCCCAACGTACAAACAGGGATTCTAACCTCGTTGCAAGAAAAGAAAACTAGAACTGATCAGGATACTAATGGTGATTCTAATGTTTCTGAGGAAAGTAGTGGAAGTTCTAGCTTTAGAACTGTATCTGATTTACAAGAAGAAGAAGAAGGAGGTTATCAGTCTCCTACTGATAAATATGTGGCAGAAATAGCAAGAATTGAAGCTGACATGGCTGGTTAAAGATCAGATGATGAATTCAACGTGCAAATATCACCAGCAGGAAATGTTGATCAATCGAATCTAGAAGAAATTAGAAAACGATCGAAGAAAGGAGAAGATCGAAGAATACAAGGAAAAATCGAAGCAAGTTGTTCTCTCACCTCTTAAACAAGATCAGTCAAATGAGGCTGAGACAAGCAAAGTCAGTGCACAACAAGCTTGAACCTCAAAAGATATACCAACTCAAGTTGATCTCATTAAGTTCTATCATAATGAGATAATCAGAATTCAGAGAGATGATAGTAGTTTGTTTGGAAAAGTTCTAAAATCCTTAGAGGCCAGCAAGAATGAAAGAAGCGAACTGGAGAAGAAAATGAATATCGTCACTAGCAACTGTCTAAATACTTTGATTGAGCTTCGAAAAACAACCATTGAAAATGATGCAAGGAGAGATGAAACCCAGGAAAGATGGGAAATGATTCTCAACAATCTAGTTGACAGAATGACCCTGATGGAAAATGGCATGAAAGATTCAGTTGTAGCTCAAACCATTTTGGCATCAACTCAGAACCTGAACGCTTACATCAAGAGCCTGATTGATAAAGATGATGTCAATAAGTGAGAAAGTTTGTATATCTTAAAAGTACATGCAACTGAAATGCCACAAGTGCTTGGAAGCATTGATGATAAACTGACTGAATTGAAGAAAGCATGAGGAGAATTCACTGATAAGGAGATGGAGCTGATTGCTAAATACTCAGAGCCAACTGAGAAAAGACTTGGCTTGGATTCTCATCTCTACAACTTATTCAAAGATCTACCTGCCACAGAAGGAGAATCAAGACAAGAATCTCTAGAAACATTCCTATGCATGCAAAAGATTCTCACGCATTACTGGAACAAACTTAAAAAATGGGAAAGGGATGGTATTCTAGACAAAGAATCAGACAAGGTTGAAAAGTCTCGAAATTGTGTTTGTTCGTAATCTATTAAAAACAGCCACCAGTGAAAGACTGAGGACAGCTGTCTTTACATTCGCAATTCTATTCAAGAGCAATTTTTTCGGCAAGCACAATTTGTCTGATTCACGGAATATATGGGCAAGCATCCATGGAATCGAAAGCACTGCAACAAATGATGCTATGAAGGATGTTGCTGAGGCTTATGACAATCAATTCAGTTTAACTGTTAAGTAAAAGAAGCTGTCTTTTAGCTCCTTTTATTATGTTGTATTTTATTACCCAGCTCTGTAACTCAGTTTTCAATAAATTCTCAAGTTCTCAGTTTGTCGTGTTATTTACCGTATTTTGTTTTGTCTTTTTGCATCGCTTTTAAGGAGGGTATTGACATCATCAAAAAGGGGGAAATTGTTGGAAATATAATTTACGTTTTGATGATGATTCATCACTTATTCAGTTATTGTTTTTAGACCCCATTGATGAAGTGCCATAACTAGCTGTTATAGTGCAAAGCAAAAAGATGTCTAGATATCAATGTATAGGATTTAATAGAGTCTGATATTTGTATAAGTTAAATCAGACAAGCACTGTAATAGTTCTAGGTTATGAACTGAGAAAACGAGAAACTAGAAGTTAGGTAAACTGAGAAACTGGAAAACTGACTCTGAGTGCACCAAGGATAATCTGTAGTAGGTAAGTTCGCTGAGGGAACAGACTCAGTTGACTTACTCAGTAGACAGAAGAACTGAGGGTTCAAACTCAGTTATTGAAGATAGAAGAACTGAGGGTTCAAACTCAGTTTATGAAGACTAAGTCAAGACTATATAAGTTAGACTTCAGGCAAGTCTGTGATAATCTGAACTAACTATGTAGATCTTGTATGGAGAACTAAGATATATAAGGACAATGATGTCTTTGATGATTGATTTGAAATGGTGTACTCTGATTAGATCAATAATAATCAGATGAATGAAATAGTACTGAGATTTTGAAGAGAAGTGAAACTCAGTTAATGCTCTTAGAAATTGAGAACTGACAATGTTCCCAGTAAATCAGTTTTGGAACTGATGTTTAAGTAAAATTGAAGAAGAATCCAACCGTTGCAGTACAAGCAATATGATTGGAGGATATTCTATCCGTTCTGACATTAACATACTAGCAAGAAAGCAGGACCACTAACGGCTTCAAAGACTCAAATTCAAATAATCTGACCGTTAGATAAACCCCTATAAATAGGCTGCTTCTTTCACAAGAAGAAAAAGGAGGGAAGGAATTCTAAGAATCTATCTAGCCAAGTAACATCAAACTAAGAGGGAAAGTAAATCAAGAAATTTACTGCTAAGCCTTTCATTGAAAGATCAAGACTTCTTCAAGTGTTCATTCGATTTAAAAGAAAGATCAAGATCAAATCATTTGGAGAAATTAGAGCCGCGCATAAACTTATATATCTAGAAGAAAAGCTCAAATCACAATTGAATCATAGTTATTGATTCAAGTCTCAACTTTGATTTCGTCAAAGGTTTAGAATGTGAAACACCAAGAAGGTGTGAAGGAAAGTTGAGTGCAGTCAGGAAGACTATGTTTGTGATGAGCTGGTGAAGAGGAAATTCAACCCTCCAAGGACCAGTGTTTCAAACAATTGAAGAGCATCCATTCTACCTGTTCTACAAGTGTTTTGATAGTGAAGCAAGGGATTAGTCAAGGACTATTTGTTTAGAACTTTTTGTAACCAGGCCATCTCAAAGAAGTTCTAGTGGAATTTTCCTCCGCATCACAAGGGAAGAGAGGATTGACAGGATTACACCACCTGGAACCTCTATAACTTTTGTCGCATCTACCTTACGCATTTACATTCTGTTACTCATACACTTATTGCATTTGTCTAGTACATACACTCAACATATATAGAAACTAAGTCAGCACATAAACTCATAACTCTTATTTTTAAAAGGCTTAATTAATCATTCCGGTTAACTAGACTAAGGAGAAGTCAGTATTGACTTTTACTCAGTTAAGTTAGCTTAACTCCGCACAAGATTTAGTTGAACTCAATCTGGTTTCAGATTCAGTTTTTGGGAGCAATTTTGGTGACAAGTTTATTCACCCCCCCTAAACTTGTGTTAGCCTTTCCAAGGGACTAACACTCGTGCCCTTTTTGCTACGAGTTCACCTCCCTCGCTGCCTTTATTAGATAGATTTTTTCTCAAATTTTCTTCTTCTATTTTTTCTTGGCAGATTTCTCACTTGTTACGCTCTCACTCGCAAGTTTGTTTGTCCCGGTGTACCTTGCTTGGCACTCAAGTTGCTACCCTCCTCTTACAACAAGGGGTTAAAGTATATCCATCAATAATATCGATTCCCAGTCTAGGATAACTCTTCATCTCATCTAAATACTTCTCACTCAGATTGCGTGCTCAAACATTGAATGCAATTGGCAAAATAACAATTAATAAGTCACTACTTCATTTAGTCATAACATATGCTCATACTTCCGTACTAAATCTAATAATGCTTCCTCTATCTGACATACTGCAGAATTGAGTCATACGTGCCTAAAAAGTGTGGTTCGTAACAGAATGTATGAATGATGTGTCACTACTTCAAAAGTGGACATAATTCTCACTTAGACTTCGTGAAACAAAGATATAATGAATTAGCTCAAGTTTCTTGCTTAGAATAATTCAGAAGTTTATGTGGTGAAAAGTGCATCAAGAGAATCAAGATAATCTAATAATTTGGAATATAATGTTAAAAAGCTCAGAGATGTCCCTTACCCCCACTTAATCGAAACATTGTTCCTAATGAGAATAGGATAACAAATAAACAAAGGAACTTAGCTTTGGATAAGCGTTGAGCCAAGTAAGAAACTGGATTGCCTGAATTGCAATGGGCTGATGTAAGAAGGCCTCGAATAATCCATGCTAAGTATCTCAAACAATCCAAGAATAATTGGGTGACAACTAACCGTATAATAATAGTGCGGTAGTAAAAGAGAAATTCAATAACTCCAAACAAATTAAGCCGAAAAATCATTATATTATTAAAAATCACTAAGGTACTAGATAGGAAATAAAAATAAAAGAAATGGAAAATAACAACAATGGAAAGATAGAAAACTAGTCCTCATCATAATAATCCTCCCGGTCATCTCTAGGCTCAAAACCGGGAGGTGGTCCGAACTTGAGGCAGCAGCGGCGGAAGAAGATGCTCTATGACGTAGGGTAGTCCTAGGTGGTGGGGCCGAAGGAGGAATGCCTAAAAAGTCTATAATTCTTTCCATTTTGTGATGTAGACTCACAATCTCTCATGAGTGCTCCTCTAACAAGGCTCTCTGGGATCGAGGTGCTCCTTGGACCGGAGTACGCTCTCTCTCAGCTCTTGAACCAACCCGTCTCGTTACTCTGAGATTGGACTGTGAAGTGATCATCGGTTCAGGCTCTTCCCAATCGCCACTTACCAGAACCGGAACCTCATCCTCCTTAGCGAACATGTCTATCATAGGCCCATAAGGCACCGCTCTCGCTCGACTCGCCGGCAATCTCTTGACATAGCAGTTGTACATCGCAGGTCGATGTTGACCGGAGATCCCCGCTCCAGATAAAACATCAACTCCACCCTCTTCGGTGTCACAAATACTGTATGCTTGGTCGGCAGAAGGCGGGCACATACAAATTTGTTGAACATCTTCCTATCCTAGGATAAATCAATTTCCAGGAAGATGGTGGGGGCTCCTATAGGATTACGCTTCCATTGCACCCCGAAATAATCAGCAATCATTTGCATCCTCTCTAAATTGTCAACATTGGTAGAGGATGTATACTCAACTGGGCCCACTGGTGGATTGAGAACCCCGTAATATTTGTTGATCCGCTCAATTGTAAAATGAACCTTGACTCCCCAGACCATAGCAAATGTAGCTCCCGGTTTATGCGCCAGATACGCATAAAATTCTCGCACAACCGTGGCGTTGAACCTTGTCGGTGCCTCAGCCATATCCAAAATATCTTGCACCTTTAGGGCTCTCGGCAAGATAGGACCACAGTCGTCCAATTCTACGCCATGCTCTCGAGCAACCGGTCTTCCGATCTAATGTCCTCAGAACTACTCGTAAATCTCCAAAGAATGAAACTACTCAACCCCATCTATCAAAAGGTTAGCATCTCCGTACACATAATGATGACCACTTGGACGACAGACGGTTCTGCTATGCTTGGGGGCCATCCTGATGATAACAAAGACTGATGATGATGTTGAACAGAAAAAGAGACCCTCGGTAAATCGGCACATACCCCTGATTTACCGGAGCTAATTTTTTCCCGGTTTCTTTTGAGATTCTGCTTCTAAAAATGAAAGATGATGAACTGCAGCAACAACATGTTACAGCAGCACCACTTAGCAACGGGAGATGGAAAGAATGAGGATTGGGTGTTGAAATGGAAGAAAAATGGATGCTTTTGGTGGTGATAGTGGGTGTGATGGTGGCCTAGATTTTTAAAAGGATAAGGAATGGAGAAATTTTGGTGATGAAGAAGAAGATAATTGATGAAGATGATGAATAATGGTACTGGTGGAAAGGTGTTTATATAGGAGAAATGGGCAGAAGGTGGAAGGATTTGGTGGGATAGTGGGTAGAGGAGTAATGAGGGTAAGGGATTTGAGGGGTTTGATTGATGGGTTTGAGGTGGATTTATGGTGGAGTGTGGGAAAGGATGAAATGATAGAAAAAGGGAAAATGGGGCGGTTTTGCTAAATAGTGGACTTGCTTATGCAACGTGTGTCAATCACGCGTCACCGAAAAGTCTGCTTTTTAATCTGACACTCATAAATTGAAAAAACCTAGCTTGGTAACCCGGATGTAACTCCCGGTTTACTGGGGCTTATTTTTCCAAAATCTCATTGCCCTCCTGCTCTGCACACCTTATAACTTACTGCTCAATCCTGACCTCAAAAATAACAAGTTTATACTCCTTTTGTTGCTACTTCCGACTCAATCCTAACCTACTTCACTAGAATCCATAATGAGTAAAAAAACCTTCCCAACAACCATCACTTTCAAGCCTAAGGGTGCGGTAGGATTAAAAAAAAGCTCGTCATTTCATCCGGCTACTTTCATTGACTCATATCCTAACTAAGGGTTCAAGATAATAGTTCTGAGTTTAAAGTCATCAGCTCGACTTACCTTCGGATCTACACTCAGTCAAAGGTTGGGTATTTAACTCGCCAAACTCGCATCTTCACGGTTTCAACGTCATGCACTTCCCTTCTTGTCGGTCATTATCTGAGTGACATTTCCCGGTTTTCCGTAGAAACTTTCTGAGCTCTCTTCCTAGCACGTCTTGTTCTTTTTGCTCGTGTGCTAGATCGTCATCTGATTTGAGATTTAAACTTTATGCCCAAGGATTCCACACTTTCCACTTTAACCTCTACTCTGTCACTACGCAATACGGAAGGACTAGCCTCCGTGAGCTCCTTGTTGTGGTCTTTCTCTTCATGTTCTCTAAGCATTAATCTCATGAATTCTCATAGGTTTCCACTAGAACCTCTCGTTGCCTATTCCTTTTCTTCTCTATCTCTATGATTTCCACTTCCCCCGAACCATAAGTCATCATGCAACATTCCTTCCTATTATCTAGGGGCTATGGGATTTTTATAGATACGGCATCATTGTTGCTCTGATGGTCGCAAAGAAAGGTCTACCTAATAGGACTGGGGCACTCAGATCCTCAGGTACGTCTAAAATTGTGAAATTTATAGGGAATACGAATCCTCCTGCCTTAATCGTGCAATCCTTTAGTAGGCCAGCAGGCATATCTTTGGTTCAATCGACAAAGGACATGGACCGGGTTTGATCCATGAAAACCGGAATCTTAATCTTATGGCAGAGGGATAGAGGAAGAATGTTACCACTCAAACCGGAATCACAAAGGTTAAAATACAGATATACTGTTGACAGAGATCGGGAGTCAAAACGTCCCAGGATCTCCTAACTTTTCTACCGTGTCAGAGTCCGGGTAATTTTCAGACTCTGAGAACATAGTGTCCGGATCCTCTTATGGATCCTCAGATTCATAGTCGGACAATATGTCAATTAGCTCGATAGGAAACGTACCTGGCCGATAAGTCTCGTACTCTTTCAGGTTTTTCTTGGCTTCCTGTTTAAGCGTTTCAGTCTCCGCCTCCACACGCTTCTTGTCTACTTCGTATTGCTCTCTAACTTTTGATCTAATATACATAGATATTGGCTTGATGTTCAACACGGTATGAGGCATTGCGTTTGACTCGTCGAGCCTTAATCGCTCTTGCTTGACTGAATTTCCGAAGTGTCCTGATATTCCTGCAAAAGTCACAAAATAAAACAAAAAAACGGTTAGCAACCCCCACTTCAGTTGGAGATGAACCCAACTGTTGTGGACCTACTAACTAAAATCAACCGGGATATACACAGAATAACAAGGGCTATCAGAATTCGATTTTCTGGACCTCAGTAAATCGGGGGTAACCCACAGTAAACCGGGCCTAGAATTTCTCATTCTGGCAGTTAAACAGTGCAGATTTTAATCCAGGAGACTCAAGACTCAAAAAGAAAATACAGTTAAAAGAAAACGACTTCTTAATTAGACTTACAACGTTTATTCTTGAAATTGGCCATTGTCCCCGGAAAGAGCGCCAAAAAACTTGATCGCGTGTAAGCATCTTACGTCGATATTACTAGCAAGAGTACTAGGTCAATCACAGTATGGCAAGGGCAAATCAAGGTCGATCCCACAGAGACAATGCAACTCAAGTATAAATGATTCTAACCTAAAGAAGAAGACACATATATGGTCTTTGACCAATAATAGACATAAAAGAAACGCGGTATTCCTCCCCCTCTTCCCACCTATCTACTAGCTTGGTTTAGTTAATCCTCATGTTTACTTCCCCACATAATTTCCGTAAATCAATTGAGCTTTTAATTAATTTTAAGCTACGGGAGCAATTCCAAATCCTTTCTACTCCGACCATGGTAGTAGATAATCTATACGCCAGCAACCCTTCTTAATTGGTCCGTAATAACCCATATGCACGAAGAACTAGAATTGCCAGTATTGACACTTCACTATTTGTTGGTCCCAGAGAAGGGTAAAACTATAGTCAAAGGGGCGGGGGTGAATGACTATAGTGGAGTTTCAAAAAAATTTCTTGTTTTTAAAATCTTTTGGGCAGCGGATAAGTCCCTTCTTACTATGTTGTTTCAAAGTAGTTTAAGCAATCACAGATATAAGATATAATATAAGTAATTAAATGAATGCATTAAGGTAAATTGCTGAAAGTAAATTGACACAAAGCTTATAGTGGTTCAGGGTGGTGTAATCCCTTAATCCACTCTTCTACTGTGATGATTGGAGGAATCCACTATTGTTTTCACAGATACAATAGTCTGATTGTCCTTGACTACAAAAGCTTCACAATCTACAAGACTATCACTCCTTGACTGCAACAGCTTCAGTAACTAAGTCTCTTTCACTGCTCCTTGGGATCAAATCCTTCAGCAGCTATCACAAACACAACTCCTTCTCAGATGGCACTGATTCAATTGCTTGATTGATGTGAATTGGATTCACAAACTTGTTGATCAATCTCAATGCTTGATGTTTGAATTGTAGCTCTCAGTTTTGAGTTGATCACTAGATATATCTTTTCACCACATATAGAAAGCTTTTTTCTTTGACAGAGTTTTGCTCAGATTTTTTTCGTGCCTCTCTTATTTTTCTTTTTCTGTCAATGCCTTCTATTTATAGCCTTGATAATCCTTGAATTGAATTTCCGTCCGTTGGCTATATTAATGAGGGAATAATCCTTGATTTTATTCTTGATTCTCTCTTAATTATATTCTCCTTGATTTCAGTGATCGGATTTTTTTTCAAACGTTTATCAGAAAATCCGTCCTTGATTGATCCTCTATTCATTGTGCATTTAATGCTTGATCTTCTGTATCTTTTTCATATTTCAATAATCTGACTAAGTAAGGTTTACTCAGCCGTTCTTTGAACGGTCAAGTGATCCATCTGACTTTGCCGCTTAGACACTCAGCCGAAAGTCAGTTTGCTTTACCGGTTCAATGTTTCCTTCATTCTTTCAGTGTAAGGAGAGTCCTTGTACTTCACTGATCCTTGATTTGGGTGAGATCAGTGTACACCATATTTAAACATTAAGTTTTAACACTTAAAACATAACTTAGACTTATCCAAGGTCATCACAGACTTCCTTGGTTATAAGTCAGACCATAATATCGTCATAGCTTCTCTCGCCGGTACTTGATCGGCTTCATTCTCGCCGACAATCGTTTTTACTTTGCCGTCCTACCAACTAGTACAATACTTGTCCGACTCAACTTATACAACATGTCGACTCTAAGTAAAGACTTATACAGAGAATTCTAACTTATTTCGATCCTTGCTATAACAAATTTGGCATGGCCATCATCAAAACATAATAAAATGTTCCTAACAATTTCCCCCTTTTTGATGATGCCAAAACACTCATAAGCCTGAACATAAGTATGCCAAAATTTTCATAATAATTAACAGAATAAAACTCAAAAATTTTATTCATCCATGTAAGGGCAATAAGATATTGCATCTTTTTATTCAAAAACAAAGGCATATAGAATTCAATTCATTTAATCCAGTTAAATAAGAAGGGCTACTCCTTCTTTTCTTCAAACCTGATGCCTTTGCCTTTGATGCCTTTGCCCTTATCAGTTGGGTTTGCCTTCTTTCCACTGGCGCTCTCAGGCTTTGAGTTTCCTTCCTCCTTTTTGACAGTATCAAAACGTTCTTCAAGAGTCCTGATTGCATCTTCATATTTAGGGAGGGGACCATATCTTTTCTCCAGTATCTTGTTGGTTGCCTCACCAACTTTGAGAAGGGTGTTGAGTTGCTGGCCAGAGTACTCCATGATCTCATCCAGATGCTAAATTTGATGAGTGTGAGCATTTAGACTATCCACCAAGGGTTTGAGATTGTTATCAGTCTTTTCAGCATGAAACTCAAGGTTGGTTTGGACATGGTAGGGAATGAGATGCTGTAAGTTGCAAAGTAGGTTTCCCTATTTATCCATGACCTCATCTTGTATCTTGATGTGACTGATGAGGGCTTCAATCGTGTAGTTTAAGGAGGTTGCATCACTCCTTAAGGCAGCTTTCAGGTTTTTTCTGCTAAGGTATTGCCTTTCCATGTCCACAATGAGCGGTTGAATATCCAGATTGAACAGTCTTTCTGAAACAGTTTCCTTTGGAATTACTTCCTCATCCTCATCATCTGCATCGTCTTCCTTCTTTTTCACACTTTCTTTTTCTTCCTCTTCTTCTTTTTCTTCTTTTTCTTCTTCATTATACTCAGGGTCATTGAGGGGTTGCTGGGGGGTGCTTGCTTCTCCTTCTGCCGAAGATGGCAGGTTTTCTTCTCCATGAGCTAGAGACTTGATTTC
Organism: Gentiana straminea; assembly: GCA_036785695.1. Taxonomy (NCBI): domain Eukaryota; kingdom Viridiplantae; phylum Streptophyta; class Magnoliopsida; order Gentianales; family Gentianaceae; genus Gentiana; species Gentiana straminea. The sequence goes on from JAVUPR010000438.1 coordinate 513,742, forward strand.
TTCTGCTGGTGTTCCCCCTTGATCAATAGTGGGGGTGTTGACAAGTTCAGCAAAGTGGGTTTGATCAGCTGGCTCACTCGGCTGTTTGTCAACTTTGCTGAGGGTCTTGAAGAGTTAGGTCATCATCAGAAATATACATCTTTTCTGGGTCAGCTTCAAGGTGGTCACCCTCTGAATGTTCATCCTCTGTCTCAGCTTCTTCTTCATCCATCTCTTCTTCTTCAGATGGAGTGAGAACATATCCTTCATCACCTTCTTCCAGATAGGTGATGTCCTCTTGTTGTTTCTCTTCCTCTGTTGCTATATCATCACTGATTACTACAGTTTCATTCAGGTTGCTGGCACCAATCACAGGGGTGCTCTCTTGTGCCTTTTGGGATCTGGTTCTTCGTCTCATTCCTGATCTGCTGTTTTCAGGTTGTTTTCTTTTTCTCCCGACAGTGGGTTTGGGTTTCAGAGATGCTTGATGTAGGTAAACATTACCTTGGACTTGTGTGGAGCTTGCAAATTTGTAGGTTTCACCCTCAGTGTGTCAAACAGGTGTTGAAGGAGGAACCCATATGATTTCCTTTCCCATAAATCACCTTTCTTCTGCAAGCCTTTGCTTGGTGCCGTAATTGATAGATCAATTTCTTTTTGAATCTGGTCTTTCAGTCTATTGAAGACAAATGTTGCCCAATCAAAGTTAATACCTTGATAGATGATCGCCATTAGCTTAACCCGTAACTCAGTCAAGTTTTCCATCGACCCTTTTTTTCCTTCGATGTTCTTGGTGATAACTGGTGCAAATTCAGCAAATGGAAGTTTGAGTGCTGATCTAGGGAGGTTGTAGGTTTTGTTGTTGTGCTTGGGATTCTTGGCTATTTCAGCCCAGATGTTTTTTATGTCAATCTTTACAAACTTCACATTAGCTGGACCGATCATTGGTAGGTGTAGGAATCTGTTGAGAAGACCAGGCGTAATGACCACTTCTTTCCCAAAGATTGAACTCTTTATGCAATCGATATCAGTCTTTTTTGTGTTGGGCACAAACTTTGCATTTTTCCAGAATGCAATTAGATTTTCATAGCAAATTCCGTTGATTGGGGGATTTAGGAAGGTCATTAACCCCAGATTTGAACAACAATCAACCAAGCGTCGAGCTTGTGCATCATTATCACAGAAAGAGAGATAGGGTTCAGTTTGAAAAACGATCCAGTGATGATCGATTTTTCATAAAATCTTTCGGTGGGAGATATTGTAAAGGATGAAGCCATTTCTTTAAGATTTGAGAGAAGGACTAGATTTTCAATGAGAAATAGGGTTTTTTGAATTGCAAGAGAGCGTAAAGAATTCTGAGAAATCTCTAAGTGTTGTTTATATAGGATGATTTGGGTGGTGTGAACGTGGTTGAATATGGAAGGATTTTGTGATATAATGTTGTGATTTTATGTATATAAATCCTGATATTCGAGTGAAGTGAGGGAGTGCATTGAGGTATTTAATGATAGATCCCAGGAATCGAGGCATTTGTGATTCAAAAATAATATGGTTACCTCCATGATTGTAAATTGATCTCCACGTATGTAATTCCACAGTATAATCCTCCATAACTTCCTTATTCTCCACGTGTATAAAAGTTGATTTGGTTCACACTTTAATTTTCCCATGACTCCAATCTTCATTTCGGTGGCGTGCCTTAGCTGGTCACTTAGCTGGTGTAGTGAATTTTTCACTGAGCTGCTTTATTCAACTGTTCCTAACAATCAGTTAAGTTAAATTCGCCGAGTACCAGTGCCTTACCCGCTACATCTCCCGTAATGGAAAAGGGTTGATCAGCTAGTGAAGTCACTTAGCTGATTACTCCAGTTAGCTGCTTTTTGGTACTTAGTCAATTTCAATCATTCCCAACTCAGTTCTCAACATGCTAAATTTTTCATGACTGAGTGGTTTAGTGAAGATGTTAGCTAATTGATCTTCAGTGGGTATGTATCTTAGAATAACTTCTCCTTTTTCAACATGATCTCTGATGAAATGATGTCTTACATCAATATGCTTTGTTCTTGAGTGCAACACTGGATTTTGAGTAATGGATATTGCACTTGTGTTGCCACACATGATTGGAATTGTCTTCTCCTCCATTCCATAATCCCTTTGCTGTTGTCTAATCCATAGTACTTGTGCACAGCAACTACCTGCTGCTATATATTCTGCTTCAGATGTTGATGTTGATATGGAGTTTTGCTTTTTACTGAACCAAGAAACTAGCCTGGTGCCTAGCATTTGGCATGTTCTAGAAGTGCTTTTTCTACCTATCTTGCATCCAGCATAGTCAGAGTCTAAATATGATATCAACTTGAATCCTCCATCTTTTGGATACCAAATTCCATCATTGATGGTGTTCTTCAGGTATTTGATTATTCTTTTGGTTGCTAGAAGATGTGATTCTTTTGGTTGAGCTTGAAATCTTGCACATACTCCTACTGCAAATCCTATGTCCGGGTCCGTTGCGTTAGATATAGTAGGGATCCAATGATTCCTCTATTCATTTTCTCGATCAACATCATTTCCAAATTCTTCATCTTTTCCAAGAATGACTCTTGCACACATTGGTGTATCGTCGTGCCACTTGTGTCCATACCATACTTGTCTATTAAGTCTTTTGTATACTTGGCTTGACTAATGAAAATACCATCCTTCATTTGTTTCACTTGAAGGCTAAGAAAGTAATTTAATTCTCCCATCATGCTCATCTGAAATTTGCTCTTCATTAGGTTTGCAAATTTCTCACACAGCTTTTCATCCTCTGATCCAAAGATAATGTCATCAACATAGATTTTTACTAGTAATGTACTTGTTCCTTCCTCTAATTTGAATAAAGTCTTATCTATAGTTCCCTTGTTGAATCCATTCTTGATCCGAAATTGTGATAGTGTTTCATACCAAGCTCTAGGTTCTTGTTTGAGTCCATAAAGAGCCTTTTTGAGCTTGTATACTTTATCTTCTTTTCCTTTAATTTGAAAACCAGGAGGTTGTTCCACATATACTTCTTCTTAAAAAAGTCCATTTAGAAATGCACTTTTGACATCCACTTGATAGACTTTGAAGTATTTGTGTGCATCAAAGGCTAGAAAGAGTCTGATTGCTTCCAATCTTGCTACTGGTGCAAATGTCTCATCATAATCTATTCTTTCTGCTTGAGAGTAACCTTTTGCAACTAGCCTTGCTTTATTTCTGACAATTGTTCCTTGTTCATCCATCTTGTTTCTGAATACCCATTTTGTTCCAATGATGTTGGCTATGTCTGGTCTGTCAACAAGTTCCCAGACTTTATTTCTTTCAAATTCATTTAGTTCCTCTTGCATGGCTGTGATCCAGTCTGCATCTTGAATTGCATCATCTATTGTCTTGGGTTCCACTTGTGATAGAAAGCATGTTAGCATATGCTCCAGTTGTCTTCTGGTTCTAACTCCTGGGTGAATGTCTCCAATGACTTGATCTTCAAGATGATCTCTTAGCCAATTGAGGTCAGGTTGAAGTTGTTCTTCACTTGGTGCTTCTACAACTTCAGGTTCTGCATGAGCTTCAAGTTCTGGTGCTTCTTCTGTTGTAATGATTTGTGGCTCATCTTGATTTCCAAAATTGTGATTCAAAATAGTAGCTGGTACGGTTGTATTCATATACACTTGCCTTTGTGATGCTTCTTCTTCTTGTTCTTGAAGACTTTCACCATTTGTGTTTGGTTCATCAAAGACTACATATATTGATTCTTCAATCACCAATGTTCTTTTGTTGAGTAATCTGAATGCTTTGCTGGTGTCTGAGTATCCTATAAAGATTGCTTCATCAGCTTTTTCATCAAAGGTGTGTAACTGATTCCTGTTCAAAACAAAACATTTAGATCCAAACATGTGTAAATGTGAAATGTTAGGTTTTCTTCCATTCCATATCCCATATGGAGTTGTTCCATGATGTTTGTTGATGATTGATATGTTCTGTGTATAGCATGCTGTGTTTGCTTCTTCTTCAGCCCAATATCTCTTTGGTAGGCATGCTTCGCAATCATTGTTCGATCGCTTCTTTGAGTGTTCTCGTTTCCTCTTCTCGCTACACCATTTTGTTGTGGAGTTCCTGCTGTAGATAAGTGATGTAATACTCCATTTTCTTCACAATAAGTTCTGATCACTTCATTTAGAAATTTTGTGCCTCTATCTGATCTGATCTTGATAATCTTTAGTTCTTTCTCATTTTAAATTCTTCTCAGCAAATCTGGTAGCTTCTTGAGTGTCTCTTTCTTCTTGTTCATGAATATGGCCCAGGTGTACTTGGAGAAATGATCAACCACTACTAGAGTGTATTTCTTACCACTTACACTTACTGGTGTGACTGGTCCAAACAAGTCCATATGTAGAAGATGTAGATTTCTTGTTGTTGATTGATAGGGCTTTGATTTGAAGGTGCTTTTGATTTGCTTTCCTTTCTGGCATGCATCACAGAGACTTTCCTTCTTGAATGTGATCTCTGGCAGGCCATCAACTAACTTGTTCTTTGATAATTTGTTGATGGTCTTGAAATTTAAGTGATTTAATCTTCTACGCCAAATCCAGCTGGTTGATTGTTTATTTTTGACAAGTAAACATGTTTCTGCTTTAGCTGTTCTCCAATTCACCACATACATGTTGTCTTCTCTTCTTCCTGCAAGAACCACTGTGTTGGTTTGGCTGTGAATCACTTTGCATCCTTCCTTGTTGAAGAGTACATTGTAGCCTATGTCACAAAATTGACTGATGCTTAGCAGATTGAAATTTAGTCCCTTAACATATACCACATTTTGAATCTTCAAATTATTCTTGAGCATTGTGCCTTCCCCCTTAATCTTTCCAGGGTTTTCTTTGCCTCCAAATGTGACTTTGGGTCCATCAAAAGCTTTGAAATCAGTGAGCCATCTCTTGTTTCCTATCATGTGTCTGGAACATCCACTGTCTATGTACCAGACATCCTACAAAACAAATTAATTATGTTTAGGTACCCAACACTACTTGGGTCCGTACCTGTTAGCAGTCATGCCTCCAACTCCAAGTGTGTATCCAAATGATCTTTTTTTTTGATAATTAAAATCATCAACTTCATATGTATAAGGCATGGAAGAATAGCTTATAATATTTCTACTAAAGGTATCCTGATACTTTTCTCTACTTTTGGTGCATTTGCATCCTTCTTTACTTTCCAATATGCAGTGGGAAACCTATGTTGCTTCATGTGTCTAGGAACATACCTAGATTGATTTTTCTTAAACACATGATGCATGTCATGGAATGGTTTCTTATTGTATTTTGGAGGTGCAACATTCCAGTCATCCTCTGAAGGATAAAGTCTTCCTTTACCTTTCAGAAGGTCTTTGTATTTAGTTGACTGGAATGATGATTTAGTTTGCTGTTACACTGCACTAGGTTTTGACTTCACCGGTACAGGATGAGTGGTTGAAATTATGGATTGTCCTTTTCTGAACTTTGGTCCATTATTGGTCTTAGATTCAAAATTGTGTTGTCCATTGTTTCTATTCTCATCCTGACTATTGTAGCCAAGAACAGATCTGGATCCAAACCTTTTTGAGGGTTTGTAAGCTGGTGCATTTAAGAGTGCAGTTATGGTCTTAACTGGTAGGGGGATTTTCTCAACTGGTCTGTCAACACCAGATGTGTGATCATTTGCTGTTTGTTGATCATTTGAGTAAGTCTCCTTACTAGTTAGTTCAGCTTTTTCTTTATCCAGTTCTTTCTTTCATCTTTTATTCTCCTTTCTTAGATTCTCACACTCCTGTTCCAGAATTTCATGATTCAATTCAATTTCATCAAATTTACTCATGAGATTTTGGATTATGTTTGCTGTGTCTAAGGGGAGAATAAGATTGTGCGTTGTTAGATGTGGATGCATTAGATGATGAGCATGAACTAGACATTACCTCGCTTTCTTTTGACTCTTTAGCCATAAGACATAGATAGGCTTTTTCATTGTCTGTGCTGTCATCCTCATCATCAGAATCATTTTCAGATGATTCTTTTCACTGCTAGATTCAGCTTTGAGTGCCTTCTTGCTTTTCCTCTTTTCAGTTGTCTTGTACTTCTTCTTATCCTCAACTTTGTCGTTGTCTTTAGGGCAATCAGCCTTGAAATGGCTTATTACAGTTGAAGAATCTATATTCATCATCTTTTCCCTTGGTGTCTTTGTTTGTGCATGACTTCTTGTTAGATGATGATCCTCCTTTGAATATCTTCTTTTTACTAAACCTGTCAAAATGTTTTACTAATAAAGCTACATGTTCCTTCAGCTCTTGTGTCTCTTTGCTGTTTGCATCAACTCTTTGACTTTGTTGGGGTGCAACCAATGCACTGGCCTTATGTGCCTCTGCTGGTGCAATGTCTTCGCCGTTCAACTCAAATTCATGAGCCTTCAATTGGGACATCAGGGTCAGGGTGTCAGTGTTTGCAAGATTTGTTGTCCCACTGATCACTTATGTGATGATCTTCCATCTTTCAGGTAAGCCTCTTAAGATCTTCAAGCACACTTCTTTCTGAGGGTATGCGTGTCCAAGCTGATGTAGTTCACTGATGATGCTTGAGAATCTGTTGTCCATTTGATCAATGGATTCACCAGCCCTCATTTTGAAGTTCTCAAATTTCTGTTTTGCAACAGATAAATTGTTTTCTTTAATCGCTTCGCATCCTTCATTTATCGCGCGCCTTGTCCCACATCTCCTTTGTCGTTTTGCAATCTTTGATTCTCATGAACATGTTGCTATCCAGGGTCTTCAAAATCATATCTTTTGCAACAAAGTCTAAATTTGCTCTTCTCCTGTCATCCTTGGTCCAATCCTTCTTGGGTTTGTCCACTTCTTTTCCTTGATCTTCTCTTCTGGCTACCACAGTCATGATCATGATTTGGCCATCATTAATTACATCCAGCATCTCATTATGAGTAGCTGCAAGATGGGACAACATTCTTATTTTATATTCATCAAAATTATTAACATTGAAAACATGTACTTTTGACATAAAGTTTGAGGAATCCATAAGTACAAATAAGGGATATTTATGTATATGTGTAGAAAGCATAGATTTGAAAACTACTTTGAAAATATATGATCTCCTTGTTACCAGAAATTAGATCTGAACAGGTTCTGATACTAGGAACACTGCTCTGATACCAATTGTTGGTCCTAGAGAAGGGTAAAACTATGTCAGAGGGGGGGGGGGTGAATGACTATAGTGGAGTTTCAAAAAAATTTCTTGTTTTTAAAAGATTTTGGGCAGCGGATAAGTCCCTTATTACTATGTTGTTTCAAAGAAGTTTAAGCAATCACAGATATAAGATATAATATAAGTAATTAAATGAATGCAGTAAGGTAAATTGCTGAAAGTAAATTGACACAAGGCTTATAGTGGTTCAGGGTGGTGTAATCCCTTAATCCACTCTTCTCCTGTGATGATTGGAGGAATTCACTATTGTTTTCACAGATACAATAGTCTGATTCTCCTTGACTACACAAGCTTTACAATCTACAAGACTATCACTCCTTGACTGCAACAGCTTCAGTGACTCAGTCTCTTTCACTGCTCCTTGGGATCAAATCCTTCAGCAGCTATCACAAACACAACTCCTTCTCAGATGGCACTGATTCAGTTGCTTGATTGATGTGAATTGGATTCACAAACTTGTTGATCAATCTCAATGCGATGTTTGAATTGTAGCTCTCAGTTTTGAGTTGATCACTAGATATATCTTTTCACCACAGATAGAAAGCTTTTTTCTTGGACAGAGTTTTGCTCAGATTTTTTTCCTGCCTCTCTTATGTTTCTTTTTCTGTCAATGCCTTCTATTTATAGCCTTGATAATCATTGGTTTGAATTTTCGTCCATTGGCTATATTAATGAAGGAATAATCCTTGATTTTATTCTTGATTCCCCCTTAATTATGTTCTCCTTGATTTCAGTGATCGGATTTTTTTTTTTCAAACGTTTATCAGAAAATCCGTCCTTGATTGATCCTCTATTGATTGTGCATTTAATGCTTGATCTTCTTTATCTTCTTCATCTTTCAATAATCTGACTCAGTAAGGTTTCCTCAGCCGTTCTTTGAATGGTCAAGTGATCCATCTAACTTTACCGCTTAGATCTTCCTTCACTACTTTGTCTTCACTCAGCCGAAAGTCAGTTTACTTTGCCGATTCACTGTTTCCTTCATTCTTTCAGTGTTAGGAGAATCCGTGTACTTCACTAATCCTTGATTTGGGTGAGATCAGTGTACACCATATTTAAACATTAAGTTTCATCACATAAAACATAATTTAGACTTATCCAAGGTCATCACAGACTTCCTTGGTTATAAGTCAGACCATAATGTCTTCATTGCTTCTCTCGCCGGTACTTGATCGGCTTCATTCTACCGAAAATCTGTTTACATTGCCGTCCTACCAACTAGTACAATACTTGACTGACTCAACTTATACAACATGTCAGACTCTAAGTAAAGACTTATACAGAGAATTCTAACTTATTTCAGGCTTGCTATAACAGCTGGCATGGACATCATCAAAACGTAATAATATGTTCCTAACACTATCAGTACTTTATGTTAATTTACGAATTCAAAATACTAGATTGGCCAGACCTATTACTCATTTTAATTATTTTTATCGATCAACGTAGCTGACGCTGAACCTCCAGATTAGGTTTTCTAAATTTTGCCATGGTAAACCGGTACGGACCACCGGTTTACCAGGGGCGGCTTTTCCTACTTCTGGGTCAATATTACTCTGTTCTGATTAATCTAAGTAAATTATGGGGTCGTTCAGCATGCAGATTAACTAAAACACATGAATAAAAAAAATTACCATATTAAAGACATAAAGGAACGTTCAAAGCTTCATACCTTCAACAATGGAGATCTAGCTTGATCCACTCAAGCTAGAGATGGCAAGGAGGGGAAGGAAACCAGAAAATAAACTTCAGAAGCTTAGAAGAACTTTATTTCATCAAATTGTATAATGTAATTGAAGATTTAATAAAGAGATATGTAAGAATGTAAGATACTCAGTTCTGCGGCCTTATATACATACATTGGCCGACTTATGACTCATAGAAACCCTAACCGACCTAGTAAATACGGTAGAATCGATTTCTTGCTCCCCAAGACCCTCGGATTATCAGGCCTAGCCCACGGTAAACCGAGCCTGACTTTCTTCTTTTCTTTCAGTAGATCTCTTACTGGACTCACTTCACTTGGCCCAATACTTCTTTCACTTGTCCAGCTCCGTCCTTAAATGCTCCGAATTTGATACATCCTGAAAATGCATAAAACGAGGCAAAACAGTACCAAATCGTCTGGATAATGACACAGATGCAGAATTACGAACTTAGGAACATGCACTCAGCGTTTAACATATATTCCTCCACAATAATGGGCTTATCTACTTTCTCCGGCGTAATTCGGGGTAAATAAAGGTTAATATGATGGTGCATTTAGAGTGTTAACAACAGCACCGGTAAAAACCCGCATGTCCAAGAAAAACCCGATGGGTCTTCAAGTTCATAGGGACGGGCAAATTTTCAATTGCCACAACCTTGGCTCTATCAACTTCAATCATCCTACGTGAAATCTTATTGCCTAACACTATGCCTTCTTCTACCATGAAATGACACTTTTCCCAATTAAGCAAAGATTGGTGTCTTCACACCTTTACAAAAATTTATCAAGATTATTCAAGCAATCATCAAATGAGTCTCCAAACACACTAAAGTCATCCATAAAGACTTCCAAGAATTTCTCAATCATGTCCTCAAAGATAGCCGTCATGCATCTTTGGAATGTCGTGGGTGCATTACACAACCCAAAAGGCATCCGTCTAAATGCAAATGTACCTTAGGGACATGTAAAGGTAGTCTTCTCTTAGGGTCAATGAAAATTTGGTAATAGCCACTAAAACCATCAAGAAATCAATAAAAAGCATGACCACTTAACCTCTCTAACATTTGATCAATAAAAGGCAAAAGGAAATGATATTTCCTAGTGGCATTATTCAACTCCCTATAATCAATGCAAACACGATAACCGGTAACTAAACGGGTATGGATCATCTCATTGTTTTCACTAGGTTGAACGGTCATACCTCCCTGTTTAGGCACCACTTGAGTAAGTCTTACCCACTCACTGTCTGAGATGGCGTAGATAATTCCTTGCTCAAGCATCTTTACCACGCCCTTACGCACCACCTCTTAAAGGTGTGGATTAAGCCTTCTTTGACATTGTCTCACCGGTTTCACATCTTCTGCCAATATGATTTTATGTTTGCAAATCTCGGGGCTAATACCCCGGATATCAACCATCTTCCACCCAAAGGCCTTTTTGTAACTCCTTAGCACTCTCATGAGTTTTACTTCCTGCAAAGAGGTTAGTGCCGCTGAAATAATCAAAGGCAATAAATTGTCGGTCTCAAGAAAAACATACTTAAGGTGCTCGGGGAGTGGCTTTAGTTCTAAGTCCTTTGGTGGCTCTTCAATTGACGGCTTCATTTTCTCACTGTTTAAGCCAAGCTCCAAGAACTTGTGCCATGACGCCACAAGAAAAGGCGTTGCCTCCAACTCACAGGCCGCTTCCCGCAATTCCTCATTTTCATCATGAATGGTGCAAGATTTCATTAAGCACTCCTCCATCGGCACTTGATATCTCTGTGTGTTAGTGACTTCAGAAACACAAGATTATATGGGCTCAACTTCATCACATTCCTCAATATCATCATGAGGGTACTTAATGGCATCAAACACATTCATGGTCACACTCTCGTCTCCCACTCTCATAGTGATATCACCTTTGGCCACTGATCGCGTGTAAGTCACTAACGTCGATATTACTAGCAAGAATACTAGGTACATCGTAGTATATAGTAAATGCGAGTCAAGGTCGATCCCACAAAAAGAATGCAACTCTAACTACAAACGATTCAAACCTAATTAAGAAGCAACATAGAGACGGTCATGGACCAACAATAAATAGAAAACAAACTTGGTATTTCTCCCCCTCTTCTCACCGATCTACTAACTTGGATTAGTTAATCGTTACGTTTACTTCCCCACATAATCTCCTTAAATTAATAGAGCAAGCTTTTGATTTAATTATCATTATCAGCTACGGGTGCAACTCCTAACCCTATCTACTTCGAAAATGGTAGTAGACAATCTATACACAAGCTATCCTCCTTAATTGGTCCGTAATAGCCCATACGCATAAAGAACTTGATTTGCATATATCGAGTGCTAACTCATACCGCTAACCCACCTAGACAGCTGTCGACATTGATTATCACGTTCCTAGGGTCCAGTCAAGACTATGTCCAAACCAACAATTCACTAATCGTATTTCATGCTAGTTTTACGATTACAATAAGCGATTGGCCGGATCTAACCATCGTTAATTAAACCCGTCGATCAACGTAGCCGTAGTGAATCCCGCTTTAGGTTTTAAAAATATTGCCTCGGTAAATCAGGATAGACCGCCGGTTTACCGGGGTCAGCTTTTCCTATTCCTGGATCTACATTGCTCAATTACGATTAATCTAAGTAAATCATGGGGTCTTTAAACATGCAGATTAACTAAAACATATAAATACGAACAGATCTACCATATTGAAGACAAAAAGGAACGTTCAAAGCTTCATACCTTCAACAATGGAGATCTAGCTCGATCTACTCAAGCTAGAGATGATGGAGGAAGGGAGAAAACCAGAAATAACTCCTCAAAAGCTTGGAATAACTTTATTTCATCAAACTGTATAATGTATATGAAAACTTCTCAAAGACTTATGAGAACTTATACAATACTCTGTTAATGCGGCCTTATATAGATACAATGACCGACTTATGACTCTCTAAAACCCTAACCGACCTAGTAGAGGTGGCAGAATCAATTTCGTGTCCAACAAGTCCTCGGTTACCTGCCCTAGCCCTCGGTAAACCGGGCCGACTTTTCTTCTTTTTCTTCAGCAGATTCCTTCTTGGACTTTAATCACTTGGCCCAATATACTTCTTCTGGTCCAGATCCATTCTCCAATGATCCAGATTTGTTACATGCTATTAAACATACAAAACGAGACAAAACAGCACCAAATATTCGGGAAAATATCACAGATGCAGAATTACGATCCTGGAAACATGCACATAGCATTTAACACATATTCCATACAATAATGAGCCTATATATCCTCTCTTGAGAAAAATTCGGGGTGAATAAATGTATAATTATTGGAACAATTTAGGGCCTTATGAACTACCCCGCACTTAGATTTTGATCGTCCCGAGCAAAAAGGCGTAAATAAAACAACAGTCTGATCAGTATACAAGTTAATTAAAAACAACTATGCCTCACAAAGTCAAGATCAAGATCATGCCACTCTTATCCATCAGTAACGCATTAAACACTATTCACATCATGAGCCAATGTGTGTATGCAATAACTTTCACAACCGCTCATTAATGCAGACAATCTCACATGTATTACGTCAAACCGTAGTCAAACTTACCAGTCTCGAACATGTTATTTATCAAATAAATTAGCTGGCAAGGCAGATCGAGAACCGAGTAGGTATTACTCTTAGGCTTGCGTTTTTCGGTCTATGCAAAAGTCGTGCGTCTTACGCTCCATCGACTCAAATTTTGCCAAAGAGAATAGATATGTATATATTTCAATGCACTTCTCTTTCTTGGCGGGTGAACTCTCATTGATTTATCTCACGGCCCCACTCTTGATAAACTGCCGAATCCGAAATTCCTTTGCCTTTATAAGCGTTGGTGAAACATAATTCAGGATAAAGCCAGGGTCACCACTAGTCAAAGTAGTATGCTATCGACTACACACCAAGGGAAGTGAGTTATATGTGTTTAAAATGGTGGCACAAAATATGCGCTTAATATGCCAATACTTCAGAAGTGGGCACTTACTCTTACTCGTACATCGTGCATCAATGAGAATCAAGATAATCACGCAATTAATGGAATATAGTGCTAAGATGCTAAGTGACGTTCCTTACCCCCAACTTAAACGAAACATTGTCCCCAATGTGTAAGGTGAAAAAAGAAAAAAGAAAATGAACTTAGCTTCGGTGAAGGGTAGAATCAAAGAAGAATCGGATCGTAGCATAAATCATTGGACTCATGTAAGTAATCCATGAAGAATCTGCACTAAGTGTCTCAAACAAACCAAGAAGAATAGTGGTGACAAGAAATTGTATAATTAAATTGCGGCTGTAAAAGAGAAAATAGTTAATTCCAAACAATTTAAGCCGTCAAAATCATTATATTATAAATATTCTGCTACATCAACTAGATAGGAAAAAATAGTAAATAAAAACAAGAAAATGGAAAATAACAACAATGAAAAGAAAAAACTAATCCTCATCAGAATGCCCCTCCCAGTCATCTCTAACTTGAGGCAGCAGCGGTAGAAGAAAATGCTCTATAATGTGGGACAGTCCTAGGTGCTGGGGTAGCAGGAGGAACTCCTAGGAAGTCTATAATTCTATCCATCTTGCGATGTAGACTCGTAATCTCTCTCGAGTGCTCCTCTAGAAAGGCTCTCTGAGTCTGCGGTGCTCTGAGGATCGGAGTACGCTCTCTCTCTGCTCTTCCAACCCGTCTTTGCCCTTTTGAAACTGACTGTGAACTAATCATCGGCTCAGGGTCTTCCCACTCATCACTCACCAGAACTTTGACCTCATTCTCCAAAGCGAACATGTCAATCATCGGTTACGGCAACTGCTCGCGCTTAGATGTGGCAGCAAGCTCGTGAATACGGCTATGCATCAGAAGACCAATGTTGACTGGAGATCCCTGCTCCAGGTAGAACATCAACTCTGCCCTCTTCGGTGTGACATACACCGTATTCTTGGTCGGCAGAAGTCGAGCACAAACAAACCTATTGACCACCTTCATTTCCTAAGATAGCTCGTTTTCCAGGAAGATGGTGGGGGCTCCCGCAGGATTGCGCCACCATTGCACCCTGAAGAATTCAGCTATCATGTTCATCCTCTCTCAATATTCAATGTTGCTCGAGGATGTGTACTCATCCGAGCCCACCGGTGCGTTGCGAACCCCATAATATTTGCTGATCCGCTCGATAGAAAAGTCAACTTTGACACCATGGACCATTGCAAAAGTAGCTCCTGGGTTGTGCGAAACATAAGCATAGAATTCCCACACCACCTTGGCATTGAATTGTGTAGGTGCCCCGGCCATATCCAAAATGTCTTGTTCTTGCAAGGCTCATGGCAAGATCTCTCCCTAATCGTCCAGTTCCACGCCCCGTTCACGAGCAACTGGTCTTCCGTTCCAATGCCCTCGAAATGATTCATAGATTTCTAATGAATGGAATTGCCCAACCCCGTCTATCAAGGGGTTAGCATCTCCGTAGATACTCTGTGAACCACTGGGACGAAAAATATATCGGCTATGCTTTGGACCAATCTTAGATGATAACAGGAACTGATGCTGATGCTGATTCTGAAAAAGGTATCCTCAGTAAACCGGCAGGGGGTCCCGATTTACCGGCCTGATTTTTCTATTTTTCTTTCTGGGACTGTGCTTCTGTTGAATAAGGAAGAAGAATTGCAGCACTTCACTAGCACCTCAACACTAGACAACAATAGGGATGGAGAAAATGGTTGTTTAGGTTGGGCGAGATGGAAAAGGGTTTGGTTTTGGTGGAGGTGTGGTGGTGATAGTGGTGGTGATGGTTGCCAACTGGTTTTAAGAAGAAGAAGAAATGGGAGAAGTTTGGTGATTTGAAAAGATGATGGTAGATGAGAGTGAAGATAATGAGGGTGAATGGGTGGTTTAAATAGGAAAAATGATTGAAGGTGGAAGGATTTAGTGCGATAGTGGGTAGAAGAGTAATTAGGGTGAGGGATTTGAGGGGGTGATTTATAGGATTGAGGTGGAGTTATGGTGGAGTGTGGAAAAGGATGAAAAATTTGAAAAGAGAGGAAAATGGGATGGTTTATGCTGACTGGTGGTGTCTGATGCAACGTGTGTCCTCCACGTGTCTATAAAAACTCAGCTTTTTAATTTGACGTTCTGAAAACTGAAAATCCCTGCTCGGTAAACCGGAGGTAATCCACGGTTTACCGGGGCTTCTTTTACCCAGATTTCTATGTACTTCTCTTATGCACTCTTTACTCAACCTCTCTGCTCAATTTCGACCTCAAATTGACTAGTCTCTTACTCCTTTTGTTGCTATTTCATACTCAATCCTATCCTACTTCACTAGAATCTACAACGATTAAAAAAAACCTTTCCACAACCATCGGTTTCAAGCCCAAGGGTGCGGTAGGATGAAAAAAAGCTCGTCCCTTCATCCAGCTACTTTTATTCATTCCTAATCTACCTAAGGGTTTAAAAGAATAGTTCTGAGTTTATAGTCGCCAGCTCAACTTTCTTCAGATTTTTGATCATTCAGGGGTTGGAGCTTTAACTCGCCAAACTTTTTCTCCAGAGGTTTGTATCATCATCAAACCTTTTTGAGCTCTCTTCCTAGCACGTCTCTCTCTCTTAGATTGCGTACTATGTCTGCCTCTGCGTCGAGATTTAACCGAGTTGCCCAAGGATGCCATATTTCCTACTTTAGGCTCAAACCATTCATTACGCAATACGGAAGGACTAGCTCCTGTGAGCGTCTTGTTGTGGTCATTCTCTTCTCTTTCTCTGAGCATTAACCTCATGAATTCATGCTCAACGGCTTCTACCACAACCTCACTATGCTGATGCCCTTCCTTTTTTATCTCCATAATTTCCATCTTTCCTGAATCATACGTCATCTTGCAACTTTCTGGCCTATTTCTAAGGGCTCTAAGATTTTGAAAGATACTGCATCATTATTCAACCTCAAAGTAATCTCCCCATTATCAAAATCCATGACTGCCCTGCTTGTCGCTAAGAAGGTCTTCCTAACAAAACCGGGGCACTTGGGTCCTCGGGTACGTCTATAACCGTGAAATCAATTGGAAAAGTGAACCCTCCTGCCTTAATCGTGCACTTCCTAAGCAGACCGGCAGGCATATCTCTAGTTCTATCGACAAAATTCATGGTTCGGGTTTGATTCATAACGACCGGAAGCTTAATCTTTTGGCAGAGGGAAAAAGGTAGAATGTTGCAACTCGAGCCGAGTCGTAGAGACCTAATCCTACTGATACACCATTGACAGAGATTGGGAGTCAGAATGTGCCAAGGTCTCCTAACTTCACCACGGTGTCTGAGTCTGGGTAATCCTCAGGCTCAGAATCCTAATCTGAGGATGATATTTCAATTAGCTTGATAGGGAACTCACCTGGACGATACGTGCTATACTCCTTTAAGTTCTCTTTAGGCTCTTGCTTGATTGCTTCCATCTCTTTTTCCAACCGCTTCTTGATAGCTTCATAATGCTCTCTGGCTTCTGATCCAGGGTACATGGAAATTGGTGTGATGTTCAATATTGTCCGAGGCATATTGCTTCACTCGTTTGCTCTTTTTCAACTCCGGTTTGATCGAATATCTGAAGTGTTTCGATCTTCCTCCGAAAGAAACAAAATAAAACAAAGAAAAGGTTAGCAACATACGCTTCAGTTGGGTATGATCCCAACTGTTGCGGGCCTACTAATTAAAATCAATAGGGAATAACACAGAATAACAAAGGCTGTGAGAATTTGATTTCCCAGGCCTCGGTAAATCGGGGGTGAACCACGGTAAACCGGCCCTGAAATTTCTCCTTCTGGCAGTTTGACAAGTGTAGGTTTGATCTAGAACGACTCAAGCCTCAAAAGAAAAGAAAATAAAATAAAAATGAATTCTTAATTAGAATTAAAACGTTTATCTTTAAAATTGGCCATTGTCCCCGGCAACGGTGCCAAAAATCTTGATCGCGTGTAAGTGACTAACGTCGATATTACTAGCAAGAATACTATGTACATCGTAGTATAGTAAATGCAAGTTAAGGTCGATCTCACAGAGACAATGCAACTCTAACTATAAAAGATTCTAACCTAAGTAAGAAGCAACATAGACGTGGTCATGGACCAACAATAAACAAAAAATAAACTTGGTATTTCTCCCCCTCTTCTCACCGATCTACTAACTTGGATTAGGTAATCGTTGCGTTTACTTCCCCACATAATTTCCTTAAATTAATCGAGCGAGCTATTGATTTAATTATCATTATCAGCTACTGGTGCAACTCTTAACCCTATCTACTCCGACAATGGTAGTAGACAATATATATGCAAGCTACCCTCCTTCATTGGTCCGTAATAGCCTATGCGCATAAAGAACTAGAATTGCCGATATCGAGCGCTAACTCATACCGCTAACCCGCCTAGATAGCTGTCGACATTGATCAGCACGTTCCTAGGGTCCATTCAAGACTATGTCCAAACTAACACTTCAATATTCATATTTCATGCTAGTTTTACAATTACAATAAGCAGATTGGCCAGATCTAACCTACTGTTAATTAAACTTGTTGATCAACGTAGCTGTAGTGAATCGCAGTTTTAGTTTTTCGAAATATTGCCTCGGTAAATCGGTATAAACTGCCGGTTTACCAAGGTTAGCTTTTCCTATTCCTGGATCTACATTGCTCAATTACGATTAATCTAAGTAAATCATGGGGTCTTTAAACATGCGGATTAACTAAAACACATAAAAACGAACAGATCTACCATATTGAAGACAAAAAGGAACGTTCAAAGCTTCATACCTTCAACAATGGAGATCTAGCTCGATCTACTCAAGCTAGAGATGATGGAGAAAGGCAGAAAACCAGAAATAACTCCTCAAAAGCTTGGAATAACTTTATATCATCAAATTGTATAATGTATATGAAAACTTATCAAAGACTTATGAAAACTTAAACAATAATCTATTAATGCGGCCTTACATAGATACAATGACCGACTTATGACTCTCTAAAACCCTAACCGGCCTAGTAGAGGCGGCAGAATCAATTTTGTGTCCAACAAGTCCTCGGTCTACCGGCCCTAGCCCTCGGTAAACCAGGCCGACTTTTCTTCTTTTTCTTCAGCAGATTCCTTCTTGTACTTTAATCACTTGGCCCATTATACTTCTTCTGGCCTAGATCCATTCTCCAATGCTCCAGATTCGGTACATCCTATAAAACACACAAAACGAGACAAAACAGCACCAAATCTTTGGGAAAATAACACAGATGCAGAATTACGATCCTGGAAACATGCACATAATATTTAACACATATTCCATACAATAACGAGCCTATCTATCCTCTCTTGAGAAGAATTCAGTGTGAATAAAGGTATAATTATTGGTACCATTTAAGGCGTTATCAGCCACATCTACATTAGTCTCCCTAGAAAAAGTGAATTTCTAGGGTCCTCCTCAATGTCCAGCACGACAAAGTCGGCCGGGAACACAAACTTAGCAACTTGTACTAGAACATCCTCCAATATTCCCATAGGTCTCCTACGAGTTTGTTCGGCCATTTGTAAAGTCATATTAGTCTCGGTCAACCTACCTAGACCCAACCTCTCGTAGATACTCCTAGGCATGAGGTTCACACTAGCACCTAGGTCACATAAAGCTTTTGGGAAAGTGATTGAGCCAATGGTGCAAGGGATAGAAAAACATCCGGGGTCTTTCTTTTATAGGCGTACGCTTGTTTTGAAATACCGCAGAGCATTCTTCATTTAGGCACACAACCTCATCCATCTTGGCCTTATTGGACAATATCCCTTTCAAAAACTTAACATATGAAGGCATGTTAGCTATACCATCAACCAAAGGGATATTTATCTCAACTTTGCACAAAATGTCAAGGAACATGTTTTGACTCTTGGTTAACACATTCTTCTTAGGACCTCTAGGGGGAAAAGGTAAAGTGCTTAAATCAAAAGGTGTAGAAGAAGTATTCATACCATTGCTAATTGTATTCCCTTTACAGGCCGCTTTAGGTGCCTCCTCATCTTGCTTGTTAGCTTCGACATCTTGCTCTTCTACAACTTGCTCTTCACTCTCCATCTCTACCACATCATCCTTTTTACTCTTGCCTTGATCTTCAACTCTCTTCTTCCACCCAATGTCACCACCAACCAACTTGCCACTTCTTGTAGAGATAGCATTCACACCCTTGGGGTTCCTCACGGTGTTAGTTGGCAAGCCTCCAACCGGTGCAGTATTAGCATTCTCGGTCAATTGACCTACTTGAGTCTCAAGGTTCCTCAACACCGATTGAAATGTGGTGGAATTGGTTTTAATGTCCCTCAACTCCCGACCATGTTCTTGCAAGGTCTTGTTGATTTACTCCATGAGTATGTCGGTTGAGCTCTTTTGTGGAATATGAGCCATTGGTGGGGGTTGAGAATAGTTGCCTTGAGGGTAATTTTGATGAGCATTCGGATGTTGGTAAGTTTCAAATTTTTGTTGTCATGGAGCTTGATTGCCTTGATAGGAAGGGCCTTCTTGAGGCCTAGAAGTTCGCCCTTGATTCGGACCACGACCCCAAGTTAAATTAGGATTCTCACGCAAACTTTGTGGAACTCCTTGGAAATCATAGTTTTGGACACGGCCTTGTCCCATATAGTTGGCATCATAGGGTTGTGTGTCCAACATCAAGCTAGTGTCCATGGGAGTAATGATGGAGTTGTTCACATTAGGGTTCAATTCCATTTGCCCCGCATTCAATTGTCCCATAGCATAAATGTTCATCAAGGATTGTTGGAGTGTGCTCGGATTTGCTAACAAGGAATTTGCTTGTGAAGCAATGTATGAAGTAGGTGGTGTAGGCATGTTGCACTCTTTGGCCAAGTGTTCACCCCACAAATTTGACATGACCGAGCTCTCTTTTTTCTTGAGCCATCTCATCCATCTTTTGTTCCATGGCCAAGACTTTGTTTTCCAAGTTGGAGTTCCTCTCGGGTTCACCCAACATGGCGGTAACAAGTGGCTTCTTTTCTCTCACTTGCCTTCTTCCCGAACTCGATTGTCTATTGTTTTCACAAATCCTTTCAATGGTAGCTAATGCCACATCCATAATAGATCCTTCATACGCCGAGTTTAGTTGTTGCATTGAATTACCATCCAAATTTCTATAAAATAGATGCACTTGGTACCATGATTCAAACCCATGTTGAGGGCATTTCCGTAACATAGTTTTGAATCGATCCCATGCCTCGAATAATTTTTCACCATCTTGTTGCTCAAAGTTGGAGATGTCGGATTTTAGGTCAAGAGCCTTTGATGGTGGAAAATACTTGAGTAGAAATGCACTTGCAACTTGGTCCCAAGTATGGAGGGAATCGTGAGACAAAGATGAATACCACTCCCGTGCCTTTCCTTTTATACAAAAATGAAAAAAAAAGAAGCCGAATCGCTTCCTCACTAACCCCGTTGATCTTCACCGTCTTGCATACCTCTAGGAAGCTATTGATAAAAGTATTCGGATCATCCGAAGCTTCCTTCAAACTCATCATTATTCGCAAGTAGGTGCCACGTGTGTTGCCTAATGTCCAAGTTATTAGCCGCAACATTGGGTATTCGAATATGACTATGGCCCGTAGTATCCATTGGTGTCACATAGTCTCTACAAAGTCTCACCGGTCGATTAACCGCTTGGTTCACTTGAGCTTGAGGTATAAATTGTTGAGGATTCACCATAGGGATTGGTTGAGTCTTGGGATTAGGCATTTGAGGGAATTGGTTCATCATAAGGTTCATCATAGGATTCATCATAGGATTGAATTAGGCCATTAGCATCATCATTTGTTGATATTGTTGGACAAGTTGGGGGTCCATTTGTGGAGGTTGTTATGGTGAGGGATTTGTGGATTTTGGAGAGGGATATTGGTTTGTTGTTGAAAGTTATTGTTCAATGGAGTATTATGCACAATATTCCCTTCTCTAGGTAGAGGTTCCATCCTTAGGGAAGGTGGATTTGATTGTCGACCTTGGTCTGGGTATTGACTTGTATCCCTTTCCTCAAACGGATTGGCATTATCTTCTCGATTTAAACCCCTACCATAATCATGGTCTTCGTTTCCCGTGGTCATAATCAAACTTTCGGAATGAGAACTTTCACTTTCCAATTCTTGATTCACTTCTTCAACTAGAATTCCCTTGTTTCGCAAAGCATTTCGGTGTCTAGCCAAAGCCTCAATCTCCGGAATGTATGGAAGTAATGGTTCCTTAGAGCTTCGGGTCATGCACTACAAGAACTAACAACGAGAAAATTGTAAAATAAAAAAACAACCTAAGCCTAAGTCTTCCAATGACTTAGATATCGATTAATTCCCCGGCAACGGTGCCAAAAAACTTGATGACCAAAATAGTAACGACCAACCTTAACCGGCAGAGTACCGAGTCGGAAGTACTATAGAGGTGAGCAAGGTAGAATCCTATAGAGAATTAGACTAGTACCAAAGTCGTTATCGGACTTAGTTTAGGTGAATGAAAGTTTGGTCACGACAAATTTTACTAAAACGGTATTAAAACTCGATGTAGAAGAATATAAAGAGAGACATAGCTGTTGGAAATAAAATTTATGTTTTGATGATAATTCATCGTAATTATTCTAAGTATTACCTTAACCTCATTGATGAAGTGCTAAAGCTAGCTGTTATAGTAAAAAGCTAAAAGATGTCTAAAACTGAATGTTTAGGCTTTACTAGAGTCTGATATTTGTATAGGTTACATCGACAAGCACCGTAATAGTTAGTGTGTCATAAACCGAAAAGCGGAAGTCATTTAGAAAACTCGGAAATCATCAAGATAAACAAACCGACTCGACTACACCTATATGAAACCGAAGAAGATAAGTTCACCGAGGGATACGAGACTCGTTGGCTTATCCGAAGATTGAAGAACCGGGGGTTCAAAATCAGTAGATGAAGAACTGAGGGTCACAGACTCAGTTATAAAGATGAAGAACTGAGGGCTCAAACTCAGTTATGAAGACTACGTCGAGACTGTAAAGTTAGATTTCAGGCAAGATTGTGGTGACCTGAACTGACTTTATGGATCTTGTATGAAGACCTAAGAATCATAAGGACAATGAATTCTTAGAAGATAATTAGTCATGGTGTACTCTGATTAAGTCAATTATAATCAGATGAAAAACTGGAGTACTGATATTTAAAGAAGAGTAAAATCTCGATTCTTGCTCCAAGTCGATCAAGAACCGACAAGTGATAATCTCGATATAAAGCGATAAGGAAACTCGTTTTATATGTCGGTCATCCAACAAGGCGATAGTACGGTCGAACATTATAAAGGAAGCAATTTTATTGGATGAAATACTGACACACAGAACGGTCAGAAAATATATCCGTTACAAAATAGATGTTGATACAATTCGAATTCAAGCCAAATGAACGTTGGACCTCACACTATAAATAGAGAACCTTGCACCAAGGATCAAGACACAGAGATTTAAAAAGAATTAACGTGTGCATTAATCATTCGAATTGTTATCATATCTGCGCTATAACAAGATCATATCAAGAATTTCTTCAAGTGTTCAAGCTACAAATAAATTATCAAGGATCAGACACTTTGAAGAACCACAAACAAGAATCAATTCATTGATTCTCAATCCAACCTTGATTCTATATCAAAGGTTTAGATCGTGAAGCAAACCGGAAGGTTTTGTCAAGGACGATTGTTACGAGCGATCGGGCGGACCGTGTTTGTGGTGGTAGGTGGTGAAGAGGCAATTCAACCCTCTAAGGACCGGTGTTCAAGCAATTGAAGAACATCAATTCTACCGCTCTTATAACTGTTTAGATAGTGAAGCTAGGGATTAGCCAAGGACTATTGTTTAGGACTTTTTGTAACAGTTCACCTCAAGAAGTTCTAGTGGAATTTTCCTCCGCACCACAGGGGAAGAGAGGACGTACGGGATTACACAACCCGGAACCTCTATAATATTTGCCTTATTTACTTTACGCATTTATTTATTTACTCAGCATCTACTTACAACATTTTGATAATTGATTGTTATACACTTCAGAGTTCACAAACTGACATTCATCAGAATTCAGTTTAGCACACTCAGTTTTCATAAAAGAATAACAAGATCAAGAAAAAGGCTAGAATAATATCCGCTGCCGGTTAACTCAGTTTTGATTAAGTCAGTTTGACATAAACTCAGCTCAGTCAGCTTAACTCCACACAAGTTTTAACTGAACCATAATTTGTTTAAAATCCAGCTTAAGAAAAGTTTTTAGTGACAAGTTTATTCACCCCCCCCCCCTCTAAACTTGTGTTAGCCTTTCCAAAGGACCAACAATAGCCAATACATGATCCAGTTGAATACTTTCACCCCTCTAATCAGTTATCTCGGTAATGAGCTTAACCAACCAACCAACCTAATGATCATATCAACTCATCCACGGGTGCAAACTCCTAAGCTAGTGTGAGATGCCATACAACAATCAAACACCCTTTGCCCAGTTCAACAACCCGCTTTTAAGGATTTAACTGACCGAAACAAGATTGATGTGCTAGAGTTGCCCCGTTTCACAACCGAATAAACCTCACTTCCTAATCAATCTAAACAACTCAGTTGATTATAAGAAATTATCTTAAAACCTGTTTTCCCACACCCCTTCGCAACATACATTTATAAAAGTGGTGTATGTGATCATGGACTAGGTGATCAAGCTAATTCAAGCATTAAGAACAAGTTTTAAGATATGAATTCATCAATAAAACATCAATTAAGCACTACCCATTCCCTATTTCATCAATTAGAGGGTGATTTCTTCAATCGTCACATGGCTTAGCTATGAAATAGTTAGCTACTCATGAATTAAACAAGAATTAACAATCAAAGATGAAATCAAAGCCATAAACAAGATGGAAACTAAGATTAATTACCAAAATCGCAAAGCAAAATCCGGATTACATCAAGTTTCAACACCACCCAATGTCAATTGATGAAGAAGATCCAAAATGACAAAATCCAAAATTAGAGTAGAAATATATGCTAGATTATGCTAAATATAAGTAGTATCTAGTGTAGCAATGAATCTAAGGGTGGAGGAGAAGAATTTTGACCTATGGATAAATTTGGGGATCCAGGAGTGAAGTATGAAGTGTATAAAGTAAAGGGGAAGTGTGTAAAAATATATGCAAAAAGCAGAGAAAGAATAAGAAGGAAGAAGAAGAAGCAAGAAATGGAGAAGAAGAAAACGGGTAAATGGAATGGTAGAAGAAGAAGGAAGAAGAAATAGAGAAGAAGAAGAAAACGGGTAAGTGGAATGGAAGAAGAAGAAGAAGAAGAAGAAGAAGAAGAAGAAGAAGAAGAAGAAGAAGAAGAATGAGAAGAAAAAGAAAAAGAAAGATAAGAGGGAGAGTTGAATTATATATTCAAAATTTGAATTTGGGGAAGGAGGGAAAATTTGGGGAAAATTCAAGATGGGGCATTTGGGGAATTTCAATAAATTTTGGATTTTTCCTTTCCTTTTTAAATGTCTTTTGGTCAAAGACAATATAGACAATGTCTTGTAAAAAAAGACTATCTAGGCAATTCCCCCAATAAGGTATCTCTTACCTCCATTAGATAATGGATTGATTGGCCCACACAAGTCAGAATGGATGAGTTCCAACACTTTTTTTGCTCTCCAAGATTTTCTTTTTAGGAAAGGGTGTCTATGTTGCTTTCCTTTAGTGCACTCTTCACATACTTGTTGAGGAGTCTGAATTTGAGGAAGCCCTTTAACCATTTCCTTCTGCTGAAGAGTTTTCTGACCACCAAAGTTGAGATGTCCATACCTGTAGTGCCATAACCAAGATGTGTCGTTCAGTTCGTCATAAGACATTCTTATGGCTCCTTGACTTCCAAAGAGAACAATCTGTTGCCATTCATGGGAACTTTAGCTATAATTCCCTTGCTTGAATCCTTGATTTCACACTCCTTATTCTTTAAATAATCTCATATCATTTTTCTTGTAGCTGTCCTACACTTAAAAGATTGCACTTAAGATCAGGAACATATAAAACACTAGAGATTGTTTCAGATGACAAATTTTTGGATCTGATGCATATATTTCCTTTCCCCTTAACACTAACTGAGGAGTTATCTCCAAACTTCACCTTTGAATGGTAGGATTTATCCAAATATGAGAATGATGCTTTATTACCACACATGTGATTAATGCATCATATGTCTACATACTATACTTGGGGTGCTGATGTCTGTTAATACTGTGTAGTCATCAGCAGGGTCTCATC
Source organism: Gentiana straminea (assembly GCA_036785695.1). Taxonomy (NCBI): domain Eukaryota; kingdom Viridiplantae; phylum Streptophyta; class Magnoliopsida; order Gentianales; family Gentianaceae; genus Gentiana; species Gentiana straminea. Next base: position 539,001 of record JAVUPR010000438.1, read on the forward strand.
CTTCTCCTTGTCAGCAAAGTGAGAGCTCTCACGAGTCTCATTTTCCTTGTCCGCCGGCAATTTGGTGTAGCACTCTACAACGGTAGTGTCCAAACTTGTGACACCTAAAGCATTCAATGTTCTGCTTGTTTGCAACAGTACATTTTCCCTCTCCATTCTTGGATGACTTAGAGTTGTCCCTACTGTCAAAATATCTGGATGTTCACCCTTTACCTCTTCCTCTGCCCCTACCCCTGCCCTTATAATTGTTGTTAGAGGAAGCGGTCTTCCAGGCTAGCTCTTCATTTGATGCTGATGAACCTCTCTTCATCTTCTGTTCATGAACTTGCAAGGAGCTTTGCGAGTTCATTAAGAGATAGTGCATCAATGTCTTTAGATTCCTCAATAGAGCACACCACATAATCAAATCTTGAGGTTAAAGACCTGGAAATCTTCTCCACAACTACTACATCTTCCATCTTTTCACCAAAAACCTCATTTTATTGCAGATTTCCATGGTTCTGGTACAATAAGTTGAGACAGATTCACCCTCCTTCATTTGTATGGTTTCAAAATATATTCTTAGGGCCTGTAATTGTAATCTATTCACTCTAGCTTTTCCTTGATACTTCCTTTTCATAGGCTACCAGTATCCTTTGATGATTCCTTGCCGAGAATGGTCTCCAAGATAGCTCTATCTATTGCTTGAAATAGATAGTTCTTGGCCTTCGCATCTTTGAGTTTTTTGCTCTCAAAATCGCTTTATGAGCCTCGATTGGGGGAGGATTTTTCGCCGATTCAACCACTCCTTGTTCAATGATGGTACAATACTCCTTAGAACCATGAAGTTCTCCATCAACATGCTCTAGTAATCAAAATGATGTTCATCAAACCGGGGATGGAAGCTTGAACAAAATTTGTTTCGGTCATGGATCTTTCTTCAAATGCTGTTGAGAATATGGCTCCGATACCACTGATAACTTTTATGGAAGAGATAGTTTGTGAGAAAACTTAAAGCTTTCATTGATAAAACATGGATATAAATACAAGTAGTAGGAAACCAACCGCTATGTCACTTCCGATAAATAAGGAAACATGGGATCATGACTTAAAACCAAAAATAACTACTCTAGTAATGGGAAACATGCGCAAATGAGAAATAGCATTGCTGATATAGCCTTTGGTAATAAAAATTTAATTAACATAATTCTTCTAACACGTAATTGGACCTTATTTAATTCAAGAGTATCTCGTTGAATCTTCCGTCGTTGATGGTTGTTTGTCTTGATCTCTAAAAATGATTGTTTGTCTTGATCTCTTAATTAATGATCAAGGAAATAAGAGGAAGAAGTTCAAAAAATTTCCTTGGAGTATATATAACCGCAACAGAGCCTAGGGGTTACGAGGAGTGGCTTTGTGACACTTAAAACTCTTATTTATGTTTATCCTTAACATTTTCCGAGCGCAATTGATTTTGGAGCTGAATCTTTTCAGGGGCTAGATAGTGGAATTAATAACAACCTTCATAACTGGTAGTTGTTGGCCATTACATTTTACCCTTTTATGACGTTTCAAAATGCCACAATATGTGTGTTTTGCCCAATTATTTAAAAGGAATTCGATTTTCAACTTATTAGAAGCGGTAATAGGCTCATGTGACACTCCGAAATCTTATTTAAAGTATACTTATAAGGACATTCTAATTTCTTAAGGGGATAGGATCCGAAAAAGTTAAAAGGAAAAATTTCAAATAAAAGGAAGAAGTTCAAAAAAAAAAAAAAAAGCTTTCAAAGTAATAAAAAAAAAAAAAAAAACATAACAAAACAAAACAAAAAAATTTACTGTGCGTGGGTTTTTTTTTTTTTTTTTTTTTTTTTATTTATAATTCACCATATTTCTAAAGGTCATATATTTTGATCTAAAACTCGGATCATCATAATTTTTTCACTAAAATTCATATTTTTTCGTCTTCTTTATTTTAAAATCAAATTTGATATTTTTCCGAATAAATTTCATAAAATCAATTTTTTTCTTCATAAAAATCGACGTGACGTATTGATCACCGTCATGCATTGACCACCTACCCGGATGCATTGGCCACCGGGATCCATTAACCACCCCGATGCATTCACCGCCGCGATTCATTGGCTACCATGATGTATTGACCGCCGCGATCCATTGACAACCTTGATCGTGACATCTCATTGTAGCGATTTATGCAATGACGTCTCAGCGTAGCGATTTATGCAATGACTTCTTATTGTAGCGATCTATGCAATGATGTCTTATTGTATCGAATTATGCACTGACGTGTTATTGTAACGATTTATGCATTGACGTGTTATTGTAACAATTTATGCATACCTTTGGTTGTAAAAATATGCATTTAAACCAAAAAAAAAAACAAAAGAAATACAAGTTATTTTACAAAGTTATCGAAAATTTAAACCAACACTAATCAAATAAACCAACATCAATCAAATATTTAAAGATAACAAAGAAATAAAGTTACTTTACAAAGTTATCAAATGTGTGTATCAAGTTGTATATGCGGTGACATCAATATCATTGCATCAATTATCTAATTGTAAATACAAATCATCAATGTCACCGCTTCGTACATCAATGTCACCGCAAAAGTCATCAATGTCCCCGCATCGACATCAATGTCACCGCATAAGTCGTCAATGTCACCGCATAAGTCGTCAATGTCACCGCATAAAACCTAACAATTGCATCATCGCCTTCGCTCTTGTTTTGCATTTCTCCAAATGTGGAGCTTTTAATATGGATAGAATTACAAGTTTGGTGAAACTACAAAGACTCTTCACTATGACTTCTTGTAATGGCCACACGTTGTTTGTGCCCTCCCGATAATTGGATTCATTGTGGAATCCCTCAATTCTTTAACACGATCTTGAATCATTTGACGATCTTGTTTAGCTTAATGTCCCCGCATCATTCATCAATGTCACCGCATCGGACATCAATGTCCCTACATCGACATCAATGTCGACATGCATCAAACATCAATGTCACCGCATAAGTCATCAATGTCCTTGTATCGACATCAATGTCACCGCCGCATAAGTCATCAATGTCCCCGCATCGACATCAATGTCACCGCATAAGTCATCAATGTCACCGCTTTCGTACATCAATGTCATCGCTAAAATCATCAATGTCATCGCTTCGTACATCAATGTCACCGCATCTTAAAAAAAAAAAAAAAAAAAACAAACAAACAAACATCGGCTCCAGCGCTTCATCTTTTTGTTTTTTTTTTCTGCGTTTTTTTTTTTTTTCTTCCCAGCGTTTTTTTTTTCTTTTCGTCCAACTTTTTTTTTTTCTAGCGCTTCATTTTTTTTTCCTTCCTTCCTTTTTCTTCTTTATCCACTTGAAATTAGAATGTCCTTATAACTAAATAAGTTTCCTTCTTAAAATTAGAATGTCCTTATAACTAAATAAGATTTCGGAGTGTCCTAAATGATCATTAATTCTCTAACGACGGCCTTATAACTAATTTGCACTAAATCGCCCCGCTCCCGGATACCGAGCCCTTATCCGGAAGAGAACGTTCGGCGCGTATAACATTAAATAAATCCAATATTATACGCCAGCCTCTACGTCGTCGTATCATAATTAAAGCAACGGAAGCCCAAAAGGCTCGGGTAAAATCATAAATGCTACTAGAATAGAATACAAACCGACTTGGGGTGGAAAGGAAAAGCTTACAACAACGAGATAAAGCTTACAACGTACGATGTTACAAAATAAAGATACAACCCTTGTCTTACAAACTTGTAATAAAAGTACAACATGTTATTTAAGAATCTACAACATACTATAGTACAACCTTTAAAAGAAAGTAAAAGAAAGCATCATCAAGCACCAACGTCATCAAAACATCATCGAACTCCTCAACGAGCTCAAGGACAACTTTGTTCGTCTTCTCACCCCAAAAGCACACAAAACAACATATGCAATTGAGGTAAGTACAAGGTACTTAGTAAGAGTGAGAAGCTATTGTATACTTTAAGTTTTACAACGTTAAGATTCACATTATTATTTAAGTTATCTTTCAAGTAACCGACTCAATCTATGGTTCACTAAGTGCTCATCAACACTTCGTGACTAAGCGTTTCTATCTTAACTTATCTTTGTTACAGCATGTTTGCGAGGGCACTACACTTAGTGAGATATGCACTAAGACAAAAGACGCAACCCTATAGAGATAAATCTCTAGCGGTCCCGAGACAGTCATTCCACTTTGTCTGGCCAACCCTAAAGAGCTGATCGGTGAATGTCTATCTCGTTCGTGAGTTTGTCCGGCGGAATGATCACTACTTTATCTGGCGGGTCTAGAATCCGGCAGTGATCATCACCACTTTATCTGGCCAAACCTCACATTGCCGATATTGTACTGTGCCTATCCAAGCTCTCATGATGTTTAATCTTTTATCTAGTCAAATACGTTTATTAAGTGATTAGCTAGCCACCTAGGTTCATTCAGGACAAAAAGCTCCCTACTCCCTCTTCTTAGACTCTTAGACTCAAGCTAGAAATTACACAGACATTGATGAATACTAATTCATCAAAGCACAAGACAATCATACTCTTCCGACGGTCCCGAACTTCAACTCCCTTGAAAAGTACATTCGGTGCCGGAACTAAACGCATCGGAAGCTTAATCAAGGCTTGTTCATGTTCATTTATCTTCTTTATAACATCATTGTAAAGTTAGGAACTGATTCCCAACTTGGTACACTTGAAAAGTACTCAAAACAAGCTAAAACAACTTTCTAAAACCTAATGAAAATCTGCACTGCTTTTAATACGTTTTTCAGCCAAAAACTCAACAAAACAACATCAAAACAGCCTCTAAAAGTCTCATAAAGTACTACTAAACACAACAACAACCTTTAAACATATTTCTACAAACAATTCATAACATAAAAACCTTCTAACATCATCTAATCATGTCATCATACAACTAAAGCATACAAAAGGAAGAGCCTCTTACTTGATTGAAGCCACAAACCAAAACTAATCTCTGCAGCATTTAAACAGGCCTCAAACAAGATCTAAAAGATCACAATTAACATGAATTAATTGATGATCAAAGCTTCTAAACAAAGAACTACGAAACAAAACCTTAGAACATGAATTCATGATCCTTTTCATGAATTTACAGCAGAAATTCGACTCCAACATACCTGAGAATCAGACCCAAATTCTGGTATCAAAACGATCCTCGTCTTCTCACGATTCCGGCGGTACTTTCGGATTTCTAAACGGATTCACGGATCAAAAGTTATGCCCAAAACCCTAAAACACAAAACATCATGATCTTTTACGATTTGCAGCAGAAAACGACTTAACCAAACCTGGATTATCTCCTATAAGAGTATTTTTAGAATAATCTACGCTCTGAGACGATCGTTTTGACTATTTGTGACTGCAAAACGGAACTACGGATTGGAAGATATGAATTTTTGAAGTTTATCTCCTTCTCCAAAAGAAGAAGTCGACTGCTACTGCTTTTCTTTCTCTGCCAAAGTTCGTACAATGAATTTTGACCAACTCCTTAGTTAATGGGGAGTTTTTATTTCAAAAGATAACTACCAATAACTCCCATTAAAGATTTACCATAATTAAAAATTGCTTTTTATCAATTTATTTATTTATTTTTATTTTTTTGAAAACAACACTTAAATCCTTATTTCAAATGTAATAAATCTAAATTTTGTTAAAAGGCGTTTCTGTCCTTTTTCGAAAAGTCGGGATGTTACATTCTTCCCCCCTTAAAGAAGTTTCGTCCTCGAAACTTGCCAGAACCAACTCCACTTTCATCTTAGATACCAGCTTGCGTACTTCTAGTTCACTTTCAAAAACAAACATTATCTCCAACTAATTGAACCTTAGGATTTTCATCGTCAAGACTCCAATGCGTCCATCATAACTAATCTTGTACTTCAGACCCCAGCACTACTCTATCTCATTCACACCTTTCATCTACCTTATACTCAATTCTACTAACCTAACTTCTTAAAATCCTCCTATAACACTTTGTCACAAAACTCATAAGTCAATCCACTAATTAACAAGTAGTATTCTTCTAGGTTCTTTGTCCATTTGTCACCCTTACAGCTGTTTCCATACTTATACGAGGGTTGCTTTGACCTATACATCCGCCTTACCTTCAAGAAACTAGCTATTAACTTAATGAACTTCAACTCCGTCTTGTTATCAATCCAGCGCTAAACCATCTATAGCACACCCAAACCATAGACATACTTCAATCTTTACTAGTCTTCAAAAAAGGAAACCATATAAACATCTTCTACCAAACTTATAAGGCTTTCCTATAGACAAGAAAACAACTTTTGACAGTGAGTTTATCAGCAACCATAATTTTATAGTCCAACAGAAGACTAGAGTTGTAAAAGAATTTATTTTTAAGCAAAACATATACTAGAAACAAAGTTTTAAACTTATTCTCACCTTGATTCCAGAAGAAAGGTAAGAATGGTTATAAAAGTCTTTTGAAAACTGAAACTACTAAAGGAGATAACAAATGGGAAATTTTGAGACGCGTAACACAAAATGAAAGATGGTTTGAACTTGGTTCACATGCATATAGTAAAACATTTGTTTGGATAACACAAAATGGATGACATATAAAATTTACCAAGATGAGGCCACTTGTGATAAAATCGATAAAACAAAAGTTCTCTGGCTGGGACATTTGTTGCAACCAAAAGATCATCCTATATAATCCATATTGAAAACATTTTCCTTTCCCTTGAAGTAATTGGTATGATTGAATGCAAAATGATAAATTTTCTTACTTCGCTATTAAAGAGTTGAACAGAAAAGGTCTGGAAGTAGAAGAAGTTTCAAATCTTATTCAAATATCATATATATATATATATATATATATATATATATATATATATATATATATATATATATATATATATATATATATATATATATATATATAATAATAAAAATTTGAAGACGAGTAATATTCTCTCGAAAGTTTTCATGATGAAAATCCAAGTAAATTGGAGAAATGTTGCGAAGGGGTTATGAATGATAACGTGGAAAAGCAAGTACATGAACTCAGAGAATGCATTTTCTATTTCTTTCAACAACCGTTGCAGTTAAAAAAAAAATTTATTTTTTTGAAAGCGGGGAACATCTTCTCCAAAGGTTCAATGATAAAGGTAAATCGAAGAAGTGCTTCGTGAAAAAAAAAATCATAAGTGACGACTGTGTAAAGAAAACACAAGAGTTTCAAATAATGCATGTTTTCGTGTCGTTCAAAGACGAACACAAGAAGGGCTATTGTGGAATTGTTAAAAGGTTTGCATCAAGGGTGCAAATGTTCAAAGGAATGAGGACAGCCCTTTGTTTAAAAAGAAAAATCAGAAAGCCATTTCTTCCAATTTGAAGAAGGAAGGTTTAAAATAAGACAAAACAACTTAACACTTGTAGCAAATTTTGTCGAGGAATACTCTTAACAAAATAAGTTGCAGGCTAAAATTCTTTATTAAAACATAACTTTAAAAGACATGCATGAGACGTAAAAGAGGTTCGACTACTCGCTTATTCAAAAAAAAATATATATTCGTAAGGGAGTAAAAGATGCAGTACTTTGAAAGTAATTATCGATAGGACTTTTGAACATATGTATATATATAATTTTCTAAAAGTAGTCTGGAGCTATTAAATGACACTTAGGTAAGAAATGGTTGTTCACGTATTCTTACCGGAAGACAAAAGGATATGTAATTAAAATGGATGTTTTGAGAAAGTTTGATCTTTCAACCGGTTTTCGAAATGGTATAAAATTCTAATAAAAGAGTTGAGTCTTTAAACAAAAAAAAATTACGCACTAAAACATCGTGTAGGGGATGCATTGAAGGTAATCACTAGGATGCAAAAGTTTATTGACCCGAATTTGCTAAACATGATGCAATGAAAGGATATGCAGTTGCCAGTTCAAATAGTTCGAAGGATGAGAAACTTGTTTCCTTAACTCAAGCATTTGACACTATGAAAACATCTTCATAAAAAAAAAATAAGACACATCAAAGTATGTGCACACTTGGAAAACAAAATTTCGCAATGAAAGGACTTTTACCGAGTTCAAAAGTTTCAAATGGATGATCTAGCTAGCACATTGGTTACAAATAGTATGCATGGGGAAACATTTGAAATTAGAGGTAACTAAGTATGAAACCAAATGATTATAGAAAGCACCTCGTTAAAGAAAACATGGGATTGGAAAGTCACCATGTAATTGTTTCTTGTCACATAAGGGTATTGAATCTACAACACTTAATACCTACCTACTAAACTTCCTACTTTGGATAACAAGTAAGTTAAAAGTCTTATGCTACAAAGCCTTCCCAACACCTCTAACCCCACACCTAAACTTCTAGGGTGAAAGAATATTGTCTAGCCTTTCATGAACAAGTATTTAAGTACATACATCAACCATGAAATGATTGACTTGCACAGAACAAACCAAACTGATTTTGAACATGATGTAAAAAGAAAAGTTGTAGGTATACAAGTTTTACATATGCTACACAAAATTCAGAATTTATGGAAAAGCATTGGTTGGTTAAAATAATTATTTTTCGTCGACTGCTGTAAGCTGTCAAAAATTTCAGAAAATTATAATCTGCATTGTGTTGCAGATTGTACTCAAACCAGAACGAATTTGCACTTGACTCCAAAACAAAAATTGCAGAGCAGAAAGTTTCCTACGACATATCAAAAATTCAAGTCGTTTGGGGGTGTTTAGCTTATTCAAAACAGATTCATAAGTAAGAGTACCGCTGCAGAATTTTCTGAACAGAGTACTCCTCCTTGTTAAACAATTTATGAACAATCCATATTGAAAACTAAGTTGATGCCAAAAGAGAAATTGTAGATAAGGCAATTTTCTAAGTGACTGCAAATTTAAAGAATTTTTTGAAACATCAGAAATGATATTCAAAGACATATAGAAACGTGAACAAAATCGTTTACTCGTTTTGTATAACACCAAATTATAAAATCAAAGAAATGATTAAATCAAAAGGTCGCAATAAGAAAACTTTAAATCCTCCAAGAAAAGAGTAAAGAGAGAAAAGTCTGAAAGGTCGAAAGAAGATAGGGATACTATTAAGGATCCGAGAAGGAACAAACTTGAGGGCATCACATAAAAGATGTGAGCTTAGAACTCAACCTAACCTTCACCTAAGAAGACTCTTCACTTGGCTCTAGTGAAAAATAACCACGGTATAAGGATTCTTAGCTTTACGAAAATTACCACCAAGAACAAGAGAGATCAGAAAGGTTCTAAAAGATCCAAGATAGCTTATCTTGAGAACAGAACTTAGGTTAGTAAAGAAACTTCTACGGGTTCCTACCATTCTGAAAGATCAAGGAAGTCAGAATGGTTACTAAGTGGTCTAAAGAAGTCTTATCTTAAGGAATGGAGAGACGGAAGCCTAGAAAAGCAAGGAACGCTTCTCTCTGATACCAACTGTAACGCCCCGCTCCCGGATACCGAGCCCTTATCCGGAAGAGAACGTTCGGCGCGTATAACATTAAATAAATCCAATATTATACGCCAGCCTCTACGTCGTCGTATCATAATTAAAGCAACGGAAGCCCAAAAGGCTCGGGTAAAATCATAAATGCTACTAGAATAGAATACAAACCGACTTGGGATGGAAAGGAAAAGCTTACAACAACGAGATAAAGCTTACAACGTACGATGTTATAAAATAAAGATACAAACCTTGTCTTACAAACTTGGAATAAAAGTACAACATGTTATTTAAGAATCTACAACATACTATAGTACAACCTTTAAAATAAAGTAAAAGAAAGCATCATCAAGCACCAACGTCATCAAAACATCATCGAACTCCTCAACGAGCTCAAGGACAACCTGTTCGTCTTCTCACCCCAAAAGCACACAAAACAACATATGCAATTGAGGTAAGTACAAGGTACTTAGTAAGAGTGAGAAGCTATTGTATACATTAAGTTTTACAACGTTAAGATTCACATTATTATTTAAGTTATCTTTCAAGTAACCGACTCAATCTATGGTTCACTAAGTGCTCATCAACACTTCGTGACTAAGCGTTTCTATCTTAACTTATCTTTGTTATAGCATGTTTGCGAGGGCACTACACTTAGTGAGATATGCACTAAGACAAAAGACGCAACCCTATAGAGATAAATCTCTAGCGGTCCCGAGACAGTCATTCCACTTTGTCTGGCCAACCCTAAAGAGCTGATCGGTGAATGTCTATCTCGTTCGTGAGTTTGTCCGGCGGAATGATCACTACTTTATCTGGCGGGTCTAGAATCCGGCAGTGATCATCACCACTTTATCTGGCCAAACCTCACATTGCCGAAATTGTACTGTGCCTATCCAAGCTCTCATGATGTTTAATCTTTTATCTAGTCAAATACGTTTATTAAGTGATTAGCTAGCCACCTAGGTTCATTCAGGACAAAAAGCTCCCTACTCCCTCTTCTTAGACTCTTAGACTCAAGCTAGAAATTACACAGACATTGATGAATACTAATTCATCAAAGCACAAGACAATCATACTCTTCCGACGGTCCCGAACTTCAACTCCCTTGAAAAGTACATTCGGTGCCGGAACTAAACGCATCGGAAGCTTAATCAAGGCTTGTTCATGTTCATTTATCTTCTTTATAACATCATTGTAAAGTTAGGAACTGATTCCCAACTTGGTACACTTGAAAAGTACTCAAAACAAGCTAAAACAACTTTCTAAAACCTAATGAAAATCTGCACTACTTTTAATACGTTTTTCAGCCAAAAACTCAACAAAACAACATCAAAACAGCCTCTAAAAGTCTCATAAAGTACTACTAAACACAACAAGAACCTTTAAACATATTTCTACAAACAATTCATAACATAAAAACCTTCTAACATCATCTAATCATGTCATCATACAACTAAAGCATACAAAAGGAAGAGCCTCTTACTTGATTGAAGCCACAAACCAAAACTAATCTCTGCAGCATTTAAACAGGCCTCAAACAAGATCTAAAAGATCACAATTAACATGAATTAATTGATGATCAAAGCTTCTAAACAAAGAACTACGAAACAAAACCTTAGAACATGAATTCATGATCCTTTTCATGAATTTACAGCAGAAATTCGACTCCAACATACCTGAGAATCAGACCCAAATTCTGGTATCAAAACGATCCTCATCTTCTCACGATTCCGGCGGTACTTTCGGATTTCTAAACGGATTCACAGATCAAAAGTTATGCCCAAAACCCTAAAACACAAAACATCATGATCTTTTACGATTTGCAGCAGAAAACGACTTAACCAAACCTGGATTATCTCCTATAAGAGTATTTTTAGAATAATCTACGCTCTGAGACGATCGTTTTGACTATTTGTGACTGCAAAACGGAACTACGGATTGGAAGATATGAATTTTTGAAGTTTATCACCTTCTCCAAAAGAAGAAGTCGACTGCTACTGCTTTTCTTTCTCTGCCAAAGTTCGTACAATGAATTTTGACCAACTCCTTAGTTAATGGGGAGTTTTTATTTCAAAAGATAACTACCAATAACTCCCATTAAAGATTTACCATAATTAAAAATTGCTTTTTATCAATTTATTTATTTATTTTTTTTTTTTTTTGAAAACAACACTTAAATCCTTATTTCAAATGTAATAAATCTAAATTTTGTTAAAAGGCGTTTCTGTCCTTTTTCGAAAAGTCGGGATGTTACATGGGGACGAAAAAAAAAAAAAATTAGCAAAAAAGTGGATAGAGTAATAAAGGACAAGAAAATGAGGATAATGATAACAAAATTGGGCAATAATGACAACAACATTTATAATACGCGAACGAAAAAAGAGAATGTTTCAAAAATAAAACTAGGCGGCAATACAATTATCCCTATCCGAATATCCACTATTCCCTACGGTAAAACAGTGAATAGACACCCAAACTCACCATTTGATGTAATGAAACAATAGAATAAACCCAATTTCACTATTACACTATTCCGCTACAGCAAACCTTCCACCAAGAATTCCACTACGTACACAAATTCACTATTTTTGTTATCTTTCTCGTTTCTTATACCTTTTTGACGAAAATCGAAATATATACCTTTGAATAAAAATAGATTTTTTTTGTATATCCTTATTTTTAATTCTTACAATCATAACCCTCAGTAGAACGGGCAATTTGACATTCAGGACGGGATATATTGTCATGAGGACGTGTTATTTTGTCATGAGGACGGGCACTCAGGAGGACGGGCACTTAGTAAATTTTCTCACTCGGCTGTGCTAAAACCCGTCCTGAATTTTTTATTTTATTTTTGCAATTGTCCGAGGCTGAATTATATTTTGTTTCAATTACAAATCTTCAGGCCACGTCGTACGGGATTGGAAAAGAAAAAAAAACCATTGTCGACCATCTGCAAAACCCTTTCTCCTCCGGCGAATTATTGTTCCTCCACACTATCAAACCGCTGACGTCATTTTCCTCCTCTTCCGGTGTGATTTAAATCATCGGGAATTGTTTCAACATACGGTAGAATTAAAATATGTTTTCCGATTTTGTTTTGGTTAATCAGGATTTTGCTCCATTAGTACCCTTCCGGTCGATGCCGCTGTTCAATCGTTCATTGATTCAGAGTAGAGTTGTTTCTTTTTTAAGGCATCAGCATTTATGTATGTCCAATGTTGAGTTAAAGGGTCGCCGGCGGCAAGTTGGCAATTGGGTTGCATAACAGCACAGTAATTAAGGTTCTTTTCTATTTTTTTCTTACAGTCTATTAAATAAAAAAAATTAGGAGTAAAAAAAATTATGGTGGCTGGGAACGTAATGGCGGCTGTATGAACATTTGGTTTACAGATTGATGTCTTTCTTCCTCCGTTTTGGCGGGGCTAGACAATTAGGGTTCATTCCTTTTTCCTTTTAGTAAAATAAAAAAGGGAGCAGTGTGGTTCGGCCGATCCTTGTCCAATTTTGCTAATTACAATTGCAGAAAATAAATAAATAAATAAATATATGCAGGACGAGAATTTTTAGCTCGGCTGAGTGAGAAAATTTGCTCATGACGTGTTATTTTAGTCCGACCTCAATGAAAAATAACAAGGCCTCATGACAACATATCATGTCCTAAATTCCAAATTGCCGGTCCAAATTAGGGTTATACTTGTAAGAATTAAAAATAGGGGTATAAAAAAAAACTATTTTTCCCCAAAGTATATATTTTCAATTCCCCCCTTTTTTTACATCCTTAACAGCTTTTGGTGATTCCTTTGATAAAATTCAATTGCGGTTAAAATAAAAAAATTAAAATATAATATACAATACATCTCAAGATCTAGAAGAAACTATTCAATCGACGAAAAAAGAAGTAGAAATTTCCATATATGTTATATTCAAATTTAAACATTCCCAAATATCAGCTAGTTAAACCAAAATAAGAAGATGAAGAAATAAACAGACACATGCAGCATAAAAGAACAATAAAACTACTCATTCCACAAAAAAATAAGTAGAAATTGCCATATAAATATATTATGAAGCTCGAAGCTTGAAGCACAATTCTGAAATCTTCATCAATGGATCCGAACTAATCCTTGAAGGGATAGTTCTCATACCTTATGTAACAATCAACAAGCTTAAGCATAGCCCCAACTTTAAACGGACAGACGGCTCCAATAGTATCTTTTGCAACAGTCATGCAAGTACGCCAGTCATCAGCCATCAGTCGTTTATTGCACGTACCATGGATATAAAACTTGTCAAAGCAATTAGATTTATGATTGATGTCACAAGATTGGGGTCGATAATCATAATTGGCGCTCTTTGCAGTCTTATCCACTATAACCCTGAGAATGTTGCCCAAGTCGTTATTGAAGTGGCTTGCTTGATCGTAAGGAAATTCATTGCAACGTGCACTCACTGCGGTCGTATTTTTAATTGGGACACCATTCACGGTTCTACAATGTCCACACACTAATGCTGCTAACAAAATAGCGGTGAAGGTCCCCAGATTCGCCACCTGCATCTTGGGAGGAAAAGCCATTGAAGATATAGATGATTCTTTCTTATTCATTGATGCTTATTGATGGTTTCAATTAATCCTACATGTATGCAGTTATATAGTTTCATAATCTATTGTTATATCCGCCTCCATCTTTTAGCCGGCTAATTAATTATTGATTGTTTGATGCTTATTGATATATGGTTTCAATTAATCCTACAGGCTTGCAGTTAAATAGTTTGACAATATATTGTTACTAGTATGAGCGTGACATATGAAAATCAGAAGATGAGAAAATGAGATAGTTGGTATGAAAAAATGTTACGTTCAAAATTACATTAAAATGTGATCAATTAATACGTGTAATATCAGTGATTAGAATAATTGTTGTTGTCACGGGGTTCTGAAAATTGTATTCAAATAATACACTTTCGTGTATTGTCGATATGTAATGTTTAAGTTGCCGAATACTGCAAGATACAGTATTAATAAATGTGTATGTAGAGTTTTTTTTAGATATTTTAATAATTTAAGAGTTAGGTACGTGGAACAAAAATTACAAAAAAAATGGTATGACTGAAATATAAATCGAACAAAACATTTGCATTTACAATGAAAGATAAAAGTGTAGACATGTGTCAAATGATAATGAAAAGTAATGAGAATATGAAACGTCATGTAGTATATATAATCACGGATATCGAATGTGAAATTGCACAACAACTATCCTACTAAAATGTAAAAATTGAAAATGAGTATGTAAAAAAAAGAAAGGAAAAAAACCAACTACCACACATGCTTAATAAGAAATGCTTAGTTAATATTTTTTTTTTTTTTGAGTCATATGATTTGTTAAAATTTGAAAACGGAAAAATATATATACATCGTGTATGTTTAAGGTTATTAGATTAAAATGAAAGTAATAAGTAATATAATGTAATGATAAGATATCAAGTCATCTGAGTCTTCCTTCATATTTGACATAAGATATCAAGTCATTTGGGTCGTCCTTCCTCTTTGACAAAAGACGACGTCATATGAGTTTTCCTTTTATTCGACGTTTAGGTTATGCTTATTTCCTATCAAACATTGTTAGTGCGATGTTAAATAATGAGTTTATTATTTACACCCCACCTAATGTACCCATACACCGTTATACACACTACACCACACCTAATAATCCAAATATACTTGTGCACCACAATTAAATTGCAATAATTTTATTTATTTATTTGCACCACATACTTAATTACAGTTTTGTCACACCTAATTACACACCCTAATCTCATATCAATTCCTCTCCAACAAAAAAAAAAAAAAAAAAAAAGGTCCCTATCTAATTATATTATCTTTACTTCATTTTCATATCATCTTCATTAATTTCACCTATGAAGTTTTCCATCCCCATTCTTTCGTTCATCAAACTCTACATCTTCATCATCACCCCCAACCCATCTATAGCTCAAAATTTGTAAATAAGCTTCAACATGTTCTTCTTATTCCCCTAGAGATCAAACTTGCTCAAAGATGGATAAAAATCAGATGTATTTGGAAGGACAATTGTCTCCATGAATGATCTCATCACACCTTTAATCCCACCATCCTCACTTTCTTCCCCTAGAGAATACCACATTCCCAAATATCGATATTGAACACAAGTGTGTAAGCACAACCTCTCCAAAGCATCCACAACGACCTTCTTTTGCCTTTAAATGATCAATCATATGCGTAATCTTCAAATCCCGAAAGTGTAATTGTGCATATAAGCTTTTCATTGAGAAAAGCTTAGTTCGCCAGATCGTTTGCAATGAATTCTAGCTGTCGCATGTTTCCGCCCAAGAAACAGATGACCCATCCAATTTGGAGAGCCTAGGTAGAGCCTGGGGAATAGTTCGTGCTGAAAGATTCCGATTGTCAATTTTCAGGATCTCCTTCGCAGCTGCGGCGTGGAAAAGCCGATTACAGGAAATGTGTGTGTGTGTGTGTGGGGGGGGGGGGGGGGTTATAGATGGGATGGGGGGTGATAATTTATTTTAAAACATTCGGGTGTTATTAGATTTTTGAAAACTTGATAATAGTAAAATTTCCTCGGAAAAAGTGTTTTTTCTTTTTGCTTCATATTAGAAATGGGGGTGTACAGTGCGTCAAAAGTATTTTTTTAAATTATTTTTTCTTGTAAATAAAGGGCCCCTAAATAATTTCATACGTATAACATTAGTCCCTTTATTGGTAGCAAGAGATTGTAAGACTTTGATAATTGTTTTCAATTTCATTAAATGAAACTGAAACTGCATAAAGCATGTCATGAATGAAATTTCAAACTATATTCTTTTAGCTAAGAATTGCTCGATATCAATATACATTAAACAAACAAATTTTTTATCCTTGTAATTTGAATTATGGAATATGATCTCATATACCATATTAACAAACTCCAATTACTGTACCTTGTAATTTGATCTGATACTTCAAAAATGGTTCATTTGATAAACAATGCATACCCTGAAATATATGTAATTCACAGTAATTTTACGGCGAAATTAGGATTTTAGTCTAAGTTCTATTTTGGATTTTAGTCATACCCCTTTACTCCGGTGAGGAAAATAGTCCTCTAAGTTGGGTTTTTTTTTGGATTTTTGTCCTATCCGCCGGTTTATGCTGACTGGACACCGGAATCATAAAAAATAACTTATATGGACACCACATCATATGCCATGTTGGATCTACGTGGCGGTGGGTCCCATTTCTACCCTATTTACTAAAAATAAAAAGTTGATGCATGAAGGATTCGAACCAACGACCTAATGGTAAAACATCAAGTACTTTGCCATCTAAGCCACAACTTTAATGTTTATACTATGACAAGATGTATTACTTATGCATAATATGGTTTCCTTTGGTTTAATTTTCCTTGTTAATTTGATGTAGTTATTTTTTATAAAAAAAAAATACTATCTACGTATTAATATAGTGATTAATTACATTTTTTTTGAAACACAGTGATTAATTTTTTTTTGAAACACAATGATTAAATATATTAGACTATAATGTTTGGTTCTCAAAAAAGACTATAGTGTTTGATATACAATTTGATTATCATTAATTAATGTAATAATTATGATATTAAAAAAGTTGACTGAATATATACAAATTAATAGTAAGATAAGAAAAAAATTTATAATTATTACTCTTTTGGTAATGTAAGGTCGACTTACATTAATAATAATAAGAATAATAGGTTATAAAAAAAAATTAAAAACATTATGCAAGAGCTCTTATATATATATCATCTACAGTTAAATTAATTTTGTAAATAAATTTATTTAAATTAGGCACATACAATGTTGGAAGAAATGTTATTGTGCATAAGTAATTACTTGTGTCATAATAAAGATATTGAAGTTATAGCTTGGATGGCAAAGTGCTTAGTATTTTACCATAAGGCCGTTGGTTTGAATCCTTCTTCTATCAACTTTTTATTTTTAGTAAATGGAGGAGAAATGGGACCCACAAGCCATGTAGGATCCCACGTGGCGGCCCACGTCATCAATTTTAAAATATTCCGGTGCCCAGTCAGCAATATCCGGCGGATAGGACTAAAATCCAAAAAAAAAATTTAGTAAATGGAGGAGAAATGAGACCCACAAGCCATGTAGGATCCCGCGTGGCGGCCCACGTCATCAATTTTAAAATATTTCGGTGCCCGGTCAAGAATATCCGGCGGATAGGACTAAAATCCAAAAAAAAAAAAAAAAAAAAAAAAAGCCAACTCCCCGGGCCATGTAGGATCCCACGTGGCGGCCACGTCATCAATTTTAAAATATTCCGGTGCCCAGTCAGCAATATCCGGCGGATAGGACTAAAATCAAAAAAAAAAAAGTAAATGGAGGAGAAATGGGACCCACAAGCCATGTAGGATCCCACGTGGCAGCCTAGTGGCAGCCACGTCATCAATTTTAAAATATTCCGGTGCCCAGTCAGCAATATCCGGCGGATATGACTAAAATCCTAAAAAAAAAGCCAACTTAGAGGACTATTTTCCTCACCGTAGAGTAGGAAATAGAATGACTAAAATCCAAAATAAGTAGAAACTTAGGGACTAAAATCCTAATTTTGCCGTAATTTTACCGTTCTTGTTATGTAATGTATTTACTTTGGAATGTATAGACTTCGGGTTCAAACTCATCGCCAATTGCACATGACGTATTACGTAACAGATTGTCAAGTTAATTTATACAAAGACTCAATAGTAGTCATATAACATAGGACCTTAACTAATATCCAGAAGTTACCACATGTCATAGAATCACCTGCGTTTGCAATTGAAGAAGAATTTCCAGCGGAATCAACAACAATGAGTTTCAACAAAGTTATCACAATCATTCATTTCCCGTGCAATGCATTGCGAGTAAGTAATCATCCATTTCTATCGCCAAGGTGAAAACAGTTCATCCATGTGAGCACATTTCATCCATACTTGACTTCCTTCAAAATGAATAAATAATAAATGAAAACATGAGTGTGAAAGAACATAGAAAGTAATTAAACATTAGTAACTTCCAAAGGAATAAAGAGTAAATACATCATACCAAGAAATTGGCTTCGGTAAAAGAATAATGTAAAATAAATATCGGTGCATTGCAGTAAGAATAAGAAGTCCTTTCAAAAGATCCCTTGATTCAAAAATAAGAAAAAGACAAACAATTATCCATGAAGATGTAGAAGAGCTGAAACATGCTAAATTAATGTAGACCAAAATTTGAATAAATGCTTGAAGAATAGTTACCACTTTGAGCAATTGAAGTTCTTTCTGCCGAAGAAATCGGCTTTACGTCAGCCAACCTTCCTTTCAAATAAATGAACAAACAAATACGTCTGTGGAAAATCAAATATGTCTAGGCTGGTATGGTTTGAGAATCTCACATTAGGAAGGAGAGCGAGAGAGCGACCCCGATTGCAATCTCGACTAAGATGGAAGATTCTGCCGAAAGAGGGAAATGTATGACAGGAAAATGTAAAGTTCCGAACTTCACTGCAAAAACATAAAATCAAAGGAACCAACAATAATCAATCATGAAAAAGAAATCTCAAATTCTTTATCATTGGTAATGCGATTTAAAAGAAAGCATGAACAATAGATAGATTGAAATAAACTGTCAGAAAAAGAATCCCAACCTGGCTTGATAATGAGAACAATGAATATGAAAACAAAATGAATCATAATAATCGCACAGATTTAGTACCTAATTCAATTGTTCTCATTGGTTAAAGGTGGAGAAGGATTATTTTAGCACTTATTAGGGCAAACAGGATTTAGTGAAAAGATTAGGGTTTATAAGGACAAAATTATTATAAAGATCCAATAATACTCCTTTATCTATTTCTCATTCAACTCCAAAAAAAAAGGGAAAAAAAACTAATCTCCTAAAACTTTCGGCTCTCCTCCTCCTCCCTTCCACCACACCACCATCTCCTCCCTCATCCTCCTCCGGCTCCAGCCCACAATTCTTGTTGCTAATATTCAATTGTTTATTGGTACCTCTAATGTAGTTTTTTTTAATACACAAAACCTTTTATTAAAAAACGGTAAAAGGTTTGTACAATGCCGCATCCTTGCCATCCCTTTATACCAAAAGACGCCGATGAAGCGTAGCCCTACCTCCTTAAAACCTATGAGTGGCAAACCCAGTGTGGAAAAATCATGCTCATATGAAAGAGTGCAGCACCCTACGCTTCCAAAGTGTAAAACTCCAAAGAATAATTACAATGTGGTATGGTATTGGAGCAAATATTTTAGAACAAAATTTGCACAAGCAAGTCTTTAGTATCCAAGCTTCCGTTTTGATCTTTAGCATCTTCCACCATAATACGTCTGTCCTTAACTCGTGGGATCTTCCATGTTGTCAGCAACGTCTCGATTTAAGGAGGAAACAAAGTAACAAAAATCATGTACTCCAAACAAATTAGTATCTAAAAATTGTATTCAAAAAAATAGGACCTGGTTTGCACCCTTCAAAATGTTGAAGGGTGCGTCCGAAGATCCACGCCATAATTTGTACCAAGATGCCCGCATGATCAATGTGTTATGGAGAGATTATGCAAAATTCGAGAAAGTGGAAGCAATTTCCACACTAAAATGTTTTGAAAAAAATAAAAAAAATCTTAATGACAACCTGATTTTCACCCTTTATGGAGATAAATGAAGGGTGCTTCCAGAATGTTGCACCTTTAATGTACAAATTGAATAGTAGGCAACCCTAATTGATCTCCATAAAGCAAGTTATTAAGATGGTGAGGTAATGCATCGTATTGTCCATATTGAAGATAACCAGAATGCATGGAGGCATTTTTTGCAAGGAAATCAATGACCCTATTCGCCTCTCGAAAAATATGAGTGATTGGATAACCATGTTGATTAATAAAACTCTGAATGCCATGAATTAAATCTCCTTAGACACCTTCCAAGGTATCACATAGTCGCCTGAAATCATCTTTACAAGGAGTTGAGAATCGGTCTCAATAATTAAAGGAGATATATTATTATTATTGATGCAGAACATGATTCCATCGTTCAAAGCTCTTGCTTCGGCTACTAGGTTAGTTGAAATGCCATAATATGCACTAGCGGCATGCAACGGACGACCATCCGGGTCTCGGATGAGAAAAGACCCACCGAAAGAGTTAGGGTTACCAACTGAGAACCATTGAGTTAAGTTTAAAGTATCCATGATGAGGCACTACAAGGAAAAAGGTTTTTTGCGGCCACAAAATGTAGTCGCTAAAAGGTCTTTGTAGTCGCAAATGCACTTTTAGCGACTATGGATAGTCGCTAGTGTGTAGTCGCCAAAAGCTTGTCTCAAATAGTTCATTAGCGACTACATTCTAAAAGGTCTTTTGTGACAAATATTACGCTATTATTTGCGGCCACAAGTAGTCTCAAATTCATTATTTGCGGCCACAAAGCCCGCTTCCAACCTCGCCATGTCGCATGACGTGGGACGTGACGTGTCAATGCGCCGGGCGGTGACATGGAACCTTACGTGGACAAGTACGTTGACGTGGCACCGAGCCGGCAAATGAGGTGGCGGATTACATGGACACGTTATTTGAGACAACTTATTGTAGCCTAATATTGTACTAGTAATAGAGACTACAAATGTGGTCGCAAATGTTCTACTTATTTTCCCACCTGCAATATTATTGACGGCCATGTGTAGTCGCAAATATATGTATATACATTTTTTTTTAATATTACATTTTCTTATAATAATTAATTTATATCGTCAATTACAGATTTTTTTTTCCTTTTCAATTATAATAAAAAAAATTAAAAGCAACAAGACAATACAAGTAAAAAAAAAAAACAGATCTACAAAAATATATAACATACCACATTATAATAGTTCATGTTGTACCCGATATATCCAAAAGATATTCCTTAAACGTTTGACAACACACAAAATAAAACGTATTTGATAACATACCAAAAAGAAACATGTTCTAATATATAAAAGCTACTCTGACTCCTCTAAATCACATATATCATCGCAAACAGGCGGTGACATACCCGAGGAATGAGGATCAGAAGTACGAGGAGCTGGTGAAGGGACCTGAATCTGAGCAAAAGTCATATCTGGAGAAATCGTAGCAAAATAATCCTGCATTTGCTTCATCTGCTCTATCATTTGTGTCTGTAGAGCCTTCACATCCTTCAGCTCTTGCACCACACGTTGATGCTCCTCCAAAGAGACTAAACTCAAAGACGAGGTAGACCGAAAGGCACCTGAGGGTGCACGTGACACGGTAGGTCCAATACCAGGCATGTATCCTCTTTGCTTACCCAAAACTTCCTCCATGATTGCACGCTCCTGGTCTGGTGGGAGGGATATGGACGTGGTATCGGTGGAGCTCGAGGCTGCCTGAGTAGCTTTTGCTTGGGTCTCTCTCTCCGTCAATGCATGCTGCAAAAGGTAATATCAATCAAGAGTAAGTTTAATGCATATATAATTAATATGATACTCATATATATATATATATATATATATATATGAGAATAAATACTTACGACATTCTGCAATATAAGAGAATAAATACTTACGAAATTCTGCTCGGCTTGGGCATTTGCCCAATTTCCTTTTCGTTTATGCTTATCACCCCATACTGCTATTATAGAAGCGGGCTTATTATTTTGTTTGTCCCCCTATGGAACATAGTTACATAAACATTTGTCAGTGATACATCTTATAAAAACATAGCAATCAGTAGGGGGATTGTATACAAGAATCTCCCCTGCTCAGTGTTGCATAGCGACTCTACAATGGAACAGAAATTGTCTAAAATGGTGCATTAGGGGGATTGTATACAAGAATCTCCCAATATATGTAATAACTTCTAATATATAAAATCCCATTGTAGCAAGCAGTACTAAAGATTCTTCCTACTAGCAGAACTAAAATCCCATTGTATACAAGAATCTCCCAATCTATCTAATAACTTCAAATATATAATGAGGTGCTAAGTACGTATGAAGGGAAATTGCATCAATCAAGAAGCTTAAAGTTTAAAAATGAAGATGAGATAAAACCAGTAGTAAGAATGAATGTCAAACAGCAAAAGTTTTACCATTTTATAGCTATGGTGAGTAAGTGATACCCGACCGTGATAACTAGCATACTTTTGTTTGGAACGATTCCCGCTAGTCCTCTGAGACCGGTTCTGAATTAAATGACAAATAGTCATTGAGAGACGTTATACATGCACAAACATTAGCTTTGACCAAAGTTTTCTTTACATACCTTAAAGGCGTCTGAAATAAACCTGGTACAACAATTATCCCAGTGTTCTTGAGACCTAACAGTCGAGGGTCGTTTAGCACGCACTGCTGCTAAATTCCTTTCACCACCATACTTTTTAAAGTGTGTGTGAAGTTTGGTCTTCCATTCATTGTAACACAATCTTGCGTCCCTATCTAGTGTCCTAGAAAGTACACCATCTTTGTAATCCATGTCAATGTCAAAATATTCCTGAAACAAGAGCAAAAAACAATTTATAATGTATTCATTGCTATAAAAAGTCTTCAGGTGAAATCAGAAAGGCCCTAACATATCAAACATTACACAATAAAATGTACATATACAACACAAAGGCAAGATTGGTACCTTTGTGTACCCATATGGTTCCTTTCGTGTAATATCAACACTGATATGCTTACAAAATATCTGGTTTCGTAAAATATCAACAAAGATATGCTTACAGGCATTATGAGTATTAAATACACTACATACAGAACTACAACAAGTTTTGTACTTTTTAAGATATCTTGAACACCAGAACTACATACAACAGCATACATATAACAACAGACAGATTAGGTGATTTTACTAAACTAGCCTTACTCACAAGTTGCTGGTCTAGGAAAATGACTACCACAGTGATGTCATCATGGAAATGTCGTCGAACACCTGGGATTTTAACATCTTTCAACTATTTCATTATGATGATCATGAGCAAATAAAGTTCAGGGATTACTAACCAAAAAGATTAAAAAAAGACATAAACCATAAATATTCAAGAAAAGTGATAAAAGAGATAATCGTAAAAGAAATGACACAATAAAATAGTACTCACAAGCACTTTTTCCTTGACTGACTCATTATTTGCCTTAGACACTTGAACCCAATCATCATGGAACGGCTCGCATAGGTCTCGGACCATACTGCCAACATGGCTGTCGTACCAAGCACCAAACTCGCCAATAGACTTATACGTGTTCCGATATTCGTCAAATTCAACTTTGATCTTCTCACCATGCTTATGAAAATAAGCCAACATCTTGGCTCCAACAGCAGTCCCTCGTCCTTTACGAGGTGGGGCTGTACATTACATATAAATTTATAGCAAGAAATAAGTATTTCAAACTAAGTACGAGCTATTAATGAATATAACGTACCCGACTCGCACTGCGCTGGCAGTCTTGAAGGACCATCACGGGGAGGTTGTGTCCCACCAGCTGATCCAGCTGATGTGGCAACTGGGCCCGTCATCTGTAATGTATGTCTCAGAGAACTTACCAGTCAATCATAGAATGTGAACTTACCAGCCAAGATTCCAACAAAACTAGAAAGAGCATACTAATTAACAACACTATGTAAAACCATACTACGGGATTTATTGCAAAATCACTCTGTTCATTCATTACTATCTTTTTTACTATCAAGTCTAAAAATCATATTCCCAAGTCTATACGGTCTCTAATCAATTAACTTAGTCTGCCAATCAGTTTGTGCTTCATACATTATTCACACTTAATTACATATAAACAGATTACAAGGCCTAAGCAATGACAACCAGAATTACATATAAACAAAATACAAGCCCTAAAGAAAAGATTCAAAGAAAATGATGCAAGCAAACTATTTCTCATAGGTAGAAAACATACACATAAGGTTAACATTCAAACATTAGCAATCGATTACCAATCAAAAATATAAAATAAGTAGCACGGTCCGCATTTTGATCAATTCACCTACGATGCACCTATCAGGATCATAACCAAAACAATCATTCATTGTCATTGTCTTCATTTTCTATGTAAACTTCCTCAATGTCATCGTCATAATCATTATCAAAATCTTCTTCCTCATCATTAGCATATTCTTGAATTGTTGAATCTTCAGCGTCATTGATAAAGTCATCTTCATCAAGACGGTTATTATTCAAAATTGCATCCACATTCGAAGTAACAATAGATGGCGGTATATTTGAATGGTTTCCCATGGATGATTCCATTGGTGGTAGTTCCACAGATAGTTCAAAATCTCTTGCAATGGTATCCACAGCTACATCTTCATTGGCATCATATATAGAAGGCTCCCAGATATGTCGATGACAGAAATGCTCAACAACTTTCCAATTTGGACCATTAAATAGGTCATCCACATAAAACACTTGTTCTGCTTGAGATGCGAGTATGAATGGTTCATTCTCATACCAACTATCTTTAACATAAATGCTTATAATATTTTTGTATTTTTTCTCTCTCCTCCTTGATGACCTATTGTCGAACCACTTACACTTGAAAAGGATAACAGAATTACCTTGGGTGTATGAAACCTCATATATCTCGTCTAAAATGCCATAGTACGTTTGATCATCAGGCCCTTTGACAGAAATACCACTGTTCTGAGTGGCTCGATTGATATCTCGTTGATGTTTCAAGTACTTGACTCCGTTGATCACACATCCAGGGTATGATTTCACAGAGATACTAGAACCGGATGCAAGAGACCACAATTGTTCAGTCACATCTGGTGAGCTTTGCTGACGTAAGGAAAACATCTGTTTAACAATTGAACAATTTCAAGATTACATCCAGACACACACACACACACACACACACACACACACACACACACACACACATATATATATATATATATATATATATATATATATATATATATATATATATATATACATATATATGCAATGCATTTTATACCTTGTTATAAAACCAAGTTGGAAACTCCTTAGATTGAATTTCATCAAGCATTGTAGTGGAGCAGGTTGATGCGATTTCATTACGATGTATCCTATTGATATAAAAGATAATAGAAATGTTAGCTAAATGCATAATGTGATGAGGAGTAACAAATAAAATTCGGTGGGAAATGTTGATCTAGTAAAATACTCACTCAAGATAATGTTGAACTTCCGGACAATTTCGTAGTACATACATTTCTGCTTTATTACGCAGATTGTTGTCCAATGCAATAACAGTCATCTTTCCGATCGAGCGAAATTTATTTTGAAACACTGAGATCTTGTCCGTACTAGCTTCGTCATCCTCAACCTAGTTTCTGTCAGGTCTGTTAAACTTAGTCTGAATGCCAGTAAAATACATTGAACAAAAAGTCAACGTTTCATTCACGACATAGGCTTCAGCAATCGACCCTTCAGGTCGTGCTCTATTCCGGACATACTTCTTCAATGTTCCAAGAAACCTTTCAATCGGATACATCCATCTCAAATGTACTGGACCTCCCCGGATCGCTTCCTCCGTAAGATGCATTACCAAGTGGACCATTATGTCAAAGAAAGCCGGAGGGAATATCGTTTCCAACTTGCACAAGATTAGTACGATATCTTTCTTCGCCTTTTCTAAGTCACTGACTTTTAAGGAACGTGAACAAATCAACTTAAAAAAGTTGCTCAAATCAATTATACTATCCGCAATATCCTTCTTAATAAAAGCGCGAACTCCGATAGGCAACAATCGTTGTAATATGATGTGACAGTCATGTGATTTCAACCCAAGGATGGTGCCACTGCTTTTTCCAACAGTTACTTTTTTACCCAAATTTGAGCCAAACGCGTCTGGCAAACGGATAGATTTTAGGAATTCACAAAATTGCTTTGCGTGTTCAGGGGAAAATGTGTACGGGGCATGTGGTTTCATCCAGCGACCACCTTCTTTATACAAATGCAGCTCTCCTCGCACGTTCATGTTTTTAAGATCAATTCGAGCCTTGTGTCTTTGCTCTTCCCATCGATGTCCAAGTAGTGTGCCATTCAAGTTGTCATGCACATTTTTTTCTATGTGCATTACATCCAAATTATAGTGAAAAGGCTTCGAAGACCAATACGGCAGACTCCAAAATATACTCCTATTAGCCCAATTCAACTCTGTTTGACGGCGTTTACGTTTCCTGCCCCCAAACAGCTCATGTTTTCCGGGCAATCTGACATCTACACATTCAAGTTGTTCTAAAATCTGATCTGTAGTTTTAGGAATTGGAGGGGGAGAATTGTCGACATGACCATCGAATTGTTTGTTCTTTCGCATCGGGTGGTTCAATGGAAGCCATCTACGGTGTCCAACATAACAAGTCTTGCTAGTAATGCGTCTAGAAGGAGTATCATCGTTACATGTTGGGCATGCGTAATAACCTTGTCCGCTCCAACCAGATAAAATACTACGCACAGGGAAGTCATTAATGGTCATTAGTAAGGCTGCTCGCATTGTAAAAATAGTGTCTGATTCAGCATCACGCACGCGTACCCCTTGTGCCCATAGTTCTTGTAGCTCATCAACCAAAGGCCGTAAGTACACATTTATATCCTTGCCAGGTGATTTTGGTCCCGGAATCAACAAAGACAACTGCATGTATGTGTCTTTAGTGCATATCCAAGGTGGTAAATTTAATACAAGAGACACCACTGGCCACATACTGTATGATTGGCTCATATTACCAAATGGGTTGAAACCATCAGTTGCCAAGGCCAAACGAACATTTCTCGGATCACGGGAAAAATCAGGATACTTTAAATCAAATTCCTTCCATTCCTTACCGTCAACTGGATGACGCATTATATCTGGATCCGTTGATCGCCCTCTATGATGCCATGTCATTTCCTTAGCAGTGTGACGTGACCCATACAACCGTTTTAGTCGATCCTTCAATGGGAAGTATCGAAGGACCTTACGTGGCACCTTTTTCCCATTTTTTTCTCCCAACGACTCGTATTGCAAATAGGACATGATTGTAGATCAGCATTCTCTTTCCAAAATAAGGCACAATCATGCTCACATGCATGGATTGTTTCATAACCAAGTCCCAATTTGCTTAACAATTTCTTTGCCTCATAGTATGATTTAGGTAGTTTGCACCCAAGTGGGGCATATGCATCATTCCATAGAGTGAACAAATCATCCATGCTAGCATTAGTCCACCTATGAAGCACTTTTACATGCAACAGTTTCGCCAAGAAGTTCAATGCAGTATAGTTGGTACAACCGGGGTATAAATCTTGTTGTATGTTGGATACTAAATCGTTGAACTCTGAATCATGTAGATCCTCCATATCCTCCGGTTCTTCATAGGGTACGTAATTAGCTTCAGATGTACCGGCAACATCGGGTCTATCGTTGGGTAGGTCATTGGTTCCAGACATAGCAGCAACATCATTCAATATACTTGTCATCTCATCTACTGATTCAGGCACAAGTTGTGCGGATTTTGTTTTGTATCCTTCGCCATGAAAATACCATCTATTGTATGTTGGATCGAATCCGTTTTGGTAAATATGTCCAAAAGCCACATCAGGAAGTTGCATGCGGTGGTTTAGACACTTCTTACAAGGACAACTGATCTCACCGACATCGTTTGCGTAATTTTTTGCATGCTCTATAAAACATTTCAATCCGTCCCAAAAATCTTGGCTTCTTCGATTTCGGATATGTGTCCAACTTTTGTCCATTAGTCAACAAGACTGTATAATACTCATTAGACATGTATGTATTAAATCAGCAAATAAAGCAAATTGTTAATGAATCCGGCATATATCAAGTTTAGCCTTCTTTGTAAACATAAAAAATGCTTAACACAGTAATATGTAGTGTCAAAATATACATACTCTCTTACAACTTAACAAGGCAAACATATTATTAACCTCTACTTAAGGCTCAAACCTGGACTACAATTCAACAGAATATAACTATCTTGCAAAGCTATTCATATAATATTGAGTTTAACTTTTGTGCCATTTATGATCAAGTTCAATGTGCACAAGTGTCAATTCTGTGAATTAGACATATTCAAGATGATGCAATATAAAATTCTAGATGAACTCAGCTTCTATATTACTCATTATACAAGATTAAGCAGACTAATTAACAATTACTTAACACTTTGACCTCTAAAATCATATTCAAATCGAACTTCAATCTAATTTCTACAACAGGTACTAATCAAGACACAAATATACAAACTAGTATGCCAAGACTACTCAATCAGATTTCTAAAAATGATGGATTACCACAACTCATATGTAACATTCGATTTACCAAAACTCGAAACAGTCTGAAAGAATGCACATATTAGTCTATATTAAAAATTAAAAACATTAAAAGGCCATAAAGCTCTGAGAGCTTTATTATTCGCCAGAATATCTGCTGCTCATATTAAGGGAATACCAATTCTGACCACAAAATGCTCCCGTAAACAACATAAAGTGCAGGAAACAACTACGAAAAATACGAAAATTCAAAGCATCTAAAAATCATCAAAACTTCACAGCCAAAAAAAATGACAACATCAGGTGACAAGACAATTTAAAATACCTTGAAACAGCTAAGCGTATCCCTGAAATTTCCACAGCCTTTTTACTTGGATGACTATTTTCTTTTCTTCCTATTAATCACAAATGAATACAAGACATTCACTCATTAAAAAAACAGAACAAAATTAAGAAACAGGAACTAAAATTGAATTGAGGGACTGAGAAACAGAATTGACATTCACTCGATTGTAGTGACTAGCTATACCACTTCAAATTACATCTTCAAAACTGCATTTTCTTCGTTATGCCAGAATATATAGTTAGCACCTCTATTTATGTCCTTTTCAAAATAGCAGCCAGCATGACCGATTAAAAATGTCCTTCATCGAATCAAATCCTTAACCCAGAAACTAAGGAAAAAGAAAGAAAAAAATACCTGAACTAAGGGCACCGGTGATGCTGATACCTAAAATCGACAATTACCGCAAGAGAGGGAAAGAACTCTTGTTCCAGGGTTTATTGGCTGATATATTTGGGCAGTTTATTTTATTTTATTTCAATTTTTTACGAAATTTTTGGGGAAATTTGCGGGAATGAAAGCGCGCCGGTGGGGATTTTTTTAGTGACTATACCGTAGTGACAAAAACCTCTTTTTTTATATATTATTTCCGATTAAATATGATATATTCCAGCGTGTCACGCATACGTGGGTTTTGAATCGGACAGGTATACTATTAGTAACTATTCGTAGCCGCTAATATTAATACATACTTTTGCCACTACTAAATGTAGTCTCAAAAATGATTTCCCGCCCTTAAAAAAAACGCGCTCTAATTTTTACGCCAAATATTTGGGCCAAATATGAATTTGGGTATTTGCTATCACATGTAGTCGCAATAAATTTTTTATTTCCAACTGCCGTCGGCCACAAATATCCTAATATTTCTAAATGCCATTAATAGCTATTTGAGACTAACATATAGAGTATTTAAGACTAACATATAGTCTCAAAAAATCTCAAAACATAGGTATTTAAGACCACATGATGTAGTCTCGATAATTGTTTAGATGTAAAAATCTTGTCCCTAAAACATCATATTCTTGTATGTCGGTTATGTCTAGTTTTGTTTTTATTTTTTTTAAATTGCTGTTAATTGGCCCCCAAATTTCTACTAGTTTTTTCCTTTCTCTTTTCTTTTAATTTGTGTATCAAAGGGTAATTAAGTACATTATGATAGACTCGTGTCCTTGGAACCTTGATAAATTGATAGAGTCCTTTTCTACCATTTTTATACTTATTTAGTCCTTTTGATCCCACCTCCCAAATAAAAATTCATAAAACAATACAACTTTAGTGTTTGATGGCCAAATTCTAGTAAACCAACTTTAACGGGCTGGGTACCGGGTCAGTTATACAACAACGCTGAGTAAGATCGTATCCCATGAGGAATTGAACAAGTATCACAACCACTTTTACATTTAGTTTAGATCAACAATCGGGGTGTAGTTTATTATAGCTAAGTAAATAAAAATAACGACTTTAAATAATTTTAGTAAAGAAATAGCTAAACTATGATGAAAAAGAGTACTACACCCTCTGTCCCAATTTGTTTGGGACATTTGTATCTCACAATATTTATGGAGACATCCATTAATGAGTTGTCTGGTCATTTAAAACATGACTAATTTACTTTTTTTTTATCCTTTTATATGTAGCATTATTTTCACAATATTTAATGAGACATCAATTAATGAGTTGGAGCAATTTAGGCAATTAAAGCAAAAACTTTAAGTGTATTTAGAGTTGTGATAGAGTTATGAGACTTATCTTGGGACAGCCAAAAAAGGAATGAGTCTCAAACAAATTGGGATGGAGGGAGTACTATTAACACTTTTACTGAATCACTAGGGGTGAGCTTAAACCGACCAACCAACCAATTGTTACCAATGAAACTGTTTGTGGGTGCAATCTCTTGAAATGGTTTCTAGAGGCTGATACCACAACCTAGTTACCTTATATTCGGTTCAACAGTCTCATATTCGGGATTTAACTGAGCTAACATGATTAAGAACAATGAGACGCTCCGTAACCACCGAGTTCATAGCTTAACTAGAAGAACCTTACCAAGGATGAGGCTCGAACAACTCTACTAGTTCATGCTTGGCAATTCTAAAACCTATATCGGACACTCGCTCGCAAAATACATTTATAAAGTTTGTGTGTAAATTCAATTAATGGTTAGCTACATGGTTTGGTGGGTGACACTGCAAGAAAAATATGGTTTAGTGGTGTTAAAAAAACGCCTTTAAATGAATATTTGGAGGCGTTTTAATCCAGAGGTGGCATTTTGAAGAGACACCACTATTCATTTCGCTATTTCTAAAAAACACCAATTGCAACATTTTAAAAACGTCTTCTTAAGTAGATTCTGAATAAGACTCTTTGAAACGTCACAAAAGACCCTAAAGCCCATGATTCACAACACCACGAATTCGCTAGTGTCAACAATTTACAAGCGCCCCAACAACCTTTTGATACCGCAGTGCAGAGGCTTCCATAGCCTGTTGATGCCATAGTGTAGAGCGCCTCTTGAGTTAAAATAAAACCTTAATGTGTCAAGTATGGGTATACTACAAATTTAAAGAAAACTTTTCGTATTGTACATGTTTGCATGTTTTTATTCATTCTTACATTACTTATATAAAGGTGTGCTTACACCTTGTCAAAGTCTTAAAAATCTACAAGCTGAAGCCACGTTTTCATCGGTAGCAACTCTATACTCATGTTTTAGTGATGTTTATTATAAAATATCTTTATACATACATGTGTATCTATTGTTATTATTTGTAGTACGTAGTGTGAGGAACTGCTGACTTTTTTTCAGAAAATTCTTGCATTTTTTTGTGTTTTTTTAATCAAGAATTTTCCTTTTATTTTAATTTGTATCGCATTTCAATTTCTTTATTAGTAAGTATAAAATAGGAATACATCAAAAATCGTGCTCTTATTGCCCCAAGAAATGTTTCTGTTACTTGATGCCGATTATTTTACTTCTATGTCTTTGTTGTCCCATCCACGACGAACTATTGTACATCATACCCAATTAAGTATAGCAATTTTTAAGTTTTCATTAAATTTATGGCAATAAGACTCCAACAATTATTGAGAGATATATACATGTAAAAGTAATGATCTAGGATCTGTTGGAAAAATCAGTACTTACACTGCAAGAAAAATGAGATTTATTGACACATAAAAACGCCTTTAAAAGTGACATATGCAGGCGTTTGAGTCTAGTAGTGACGTTTTCAAGCGCCACTAATCCTCCTGTCTTTACAGCTGAAATTCCTTTTTGAAACTTTAAGAGGCGCCTTATTAGATGCTTTTTTGATACTTAAGAAGCGCCTCATTAGTTGCTGTTTGATACTTTAAGAAGCGCCTCATTAGTTGTTGTTTGATACTTTAAGAAGCGCCTCATTAAGTTCATGACGAGGCCAGTTAAATTGCCTCAAAATCAACAAAATAAATACATTCGCAAGCGACTCTAAAGCTGAACATTTGATACATTCAGAAAATGTCTCTCCAGCGAAAATACACTAAAAAACGCCTCTACAGCCTCTTGATGCAACACTGGAAAACGCCTCTTGATGCAACACCGGAAAACGCCTCTACAGCCCCTGAAATCCAAGACATCCCCAATGGTTTAATCACACCCAAAGAAAGCATCAATTACCAAAAAAACACAAATTTACCATTGGAAAGCTAGATTCAGAATACGTGTTATGCTTTGCAAGACTCAAAGTGTGTAAGAGTATGATATTGTGTAAGATGTAACAGACTTGCAAACAATCTTAAACAAGTGACTACTTAAACTCAAGATTTCAATATAAATTTTATAACAAGACTATATATTCCAAAGTCTCACACTAACTGCTAGATTTCAGAAATAAGTGTCACTACTCAAAATCATCTTGAAATTGGAAAAGATCAGAATCATGGAAAATAGGACAATTAAATCTATCAACTAAAAGGCCCGGGATATAAGGTTGTAGCTAAGAAATTTTCTTAGATATTTTATTCATACGAAGCCTACTCAAAAAGCACTCATAATTAACTCAGTAAAAAAAGAAATCTGAGGAAAGAGATAAAAAGTCTGTGCATGAAGGGGTTAACAATTGTATGGTAAAATGTTAATAGCAAGAACCATTTACTTGTTAGAGTATGATGAAGATTCACCAGCAAGATAAGTCCATTTAGGTATTTCAAATTCAAAAAATCCAAAATCATCATATGATATTTTTGTGTACCTGAATTCCTGAATTTCAAATGATAATCATATCATTCACCCAATGAGAGTAAATTGGAACAAGAATAACAACAATACTCAGGTCTTGCAAGTTCTAAGGAGCCACAGTATAAAGATAAGACTTGTTGATCATATGTATTGCAACACACCTACTTTGTAAGGATTTTGTGGTTATGAAGATTCGGAAACTGGGCTCTTTCATGCATTGTGGGGTCTTAAAGTTTTGAAGAAAAGATGGGGGGAAAGGAATAGCACTACTTATAGGTGGGAAGAAAACTTTAGTTTTTATCAAACTAAATAAAACCAAGCTAAAAATACTAATAAAACAATTCTAAAGAAACAATGTCTCTTCGATGTTCATTTTCCATACCAAAATAATTGATAGCACCTAGGTTCGCTAAAAATAGTCACCTGTGTTGCATCACGTATTGTCGGAATGTGTGTGTGTTTCTGTATTGTAAATAAAAAGGTCAGAATAGTAATTGTTTGTTTTTTAATTAGCAGTAGTCTGCTTTTGTGTCATAGCCGGCCTAGTTGGGCACTAGGGCTTAGAGAAAGAGGCGGCTGAATAAGTATTAGAGGAGGGGCTAAGTGCTTACTTATCCTAGAAAAAATAGGGTTTCATTGTATTATTTAAAGCTGCATGTGCTAAGTAATAAAAATATACGAGAATTTTTCCTTAATGTTTTTACATGGTATCAGGGCAATGTTGAAACTCTAAAAAAAAACAAACAACACGATGGCAGATGGCTCCAGCAGTCTGGAGGATTCGGCCTCATCCACCAAAGTTGGCGGAGAAGATGAGCCAAACAGCACCAATTCTCTTCTTCTGCAAACATCTAAAAGACTCACGAGTAAGAACTACCTGGAGTGAGCTCAAACCGTGCAGCTGGCAGTTGATGGAAGAGGACGGCTAGGTCAACTTACCGGCGAAACCAAAGGTCCGAGTTCTGAAGATCCAAAATTCAGATCATGGAAATCTGAAAATTCCATGGTTAAGGCATGGCTCATCATTTCGATGGATTCAACTGTGAGAAGACCTCATATGTTTCTTCCAAACGCAAAATATATATGGGAAGCCGTAAAAGAGATGTATTCGGATGTCGAAAACACATCTTAGATATACGAACTCAAGACAAAATTATGGAATCTCAGGCAAGAATCGGAAGATGTGACGACTTATTATAATGAGATCGTGACTTTATGGTCGGAACTCGACCTATGCCACGACGACACTTGGGATTGCTCAGGGATAGCGTTAAATTCAAAAAGAGGGAGGAGAATGAACGAGTTTACTCTTTTTTAGCAGGCCTGAATTCTAATCTCGCTAAAGTAAGAGGGAGGATCCTAGGAAGAAATCCGCTACCTACGCTAAGAAAAGTGTTTTCCGAAGTAAGAAGGGAGAAGAAGAGAAAAAGGATCATAACTAGGCTAGCCCCCTTACAAGCGGAAGCAGAAGGCTCGGCACTTTCTATGGAAATAGCAGAGGGAGTAAAACGGAATAGGAAAGAGAAGGTGAAGTGCGAGCATTGCAAAAATCTTGGTCACAGCCGGGAATCATGCTAGGAATTTGTCGGTAAACCACCTGGAAATTGAAACAAAGTGAAAACAAGGCCGATGGATGACAAGCCAACCACGTGAGTTCGATCAAGCGCAATCATCTCAACCGGGAGTGCCTCTTCTCACCAAGGAACATTTGGAGCAGAGCATTAGTAAATTTCTCTCCTTAAATAATAAAAAATCCACATGTTCTTATGTTAATGCAATTGTTCTCACCAAACCTCTGGCGATTGTTGAGAGGTGTGCTACACAGTTAGAGAATAAGTAGTGGCGAATGTCCTGTTTATCGAACCTAGGAAAAACTGGTTGCTTGGCGATTGTCGGCGACTATAACTAATATATTAATAATTTAACGAGTCATCTTTGCATCAATGATCAATCGTAGGAATTTAGGGGGAAATAATTAATTAATTTGGAGCTTTTCTTGATTTTGCTTTCTTTTATTTTTCTTCTTGTTTTAGTATTTGTCAAAAACCCAAAATATTTTTATTTTGCAAATTTTAGAAGAAATAAGTCCACCGTTCCCTGTGGGTTCGACCCCTACTTCCGCTATACAAGCTATAAAGGTAGTAGGTGATTTATTTTTGGTGGCTTGACGACCCACCAAATTTTGGTGCCGTTGTCGGGGAACGGTGCTAAGTGATTTATTTCTTTTAGAATTTTGTATATTGTTTCTTTTTGTGTGGTTTTGTGTTTTCCTTGTTTGCAAGCATGTCAGGTTACCACTGCGCAACTCCTCTGGCGAATCATGATGTGTATGGATGCCGGGTGAATAATTCATATGAGGATAGATGTTATCCTAGTGAACCGAGTTATCCAGATTGGAGCTATGGTGAATCACATTCTCAGCCGTCTAGCGAACTTGAAAGTATGATACCTTATTCAAATGAATCTCTTGGAGCCATGATGTAATCTCTTACGTCCAATCTAACGCAAATGCTCCAAATAGCTAATGTAGAGTTTATACGAGAAATTGGGCAAGAGCTTTCACAGTTCAGAGAAGAGCAAAGCGCATGCGTTCAGAATATGCAAGGGAAAATTGACGACCTGAAAACTGAAGTTGATAGGCTTAAGGAACAAAGGTTAAAAACATCCTCTCCTCCTATCTGGTATGGCGATGAAGACGATTGTTCCATTATTGATCCGACACTAGAGATGGTTGAAGAATTGCACCCGGTGTTGGAGAATTTCTAGGATAATATGCCGAAATTAGAGCTAAGTCACCCGGAGGAAGTCACTAGGAAACCACTGGAGCCAAGAAGTGTTGAGGTGATTGAGGACATGCGAGTGAGCGAGAAGGAAGTGATCTTCCCAATTAATCACTATATCATGAACTGGGAGGTGGAGGCCCCTAATCCCGTTATTCTTTTATTGCGAAGATACTTCATAAAAGTGCCTAGAGCCAAGGCACGGCTGATTCTTCATGAAGATGAGATGGATTGCTCACTTACTGAGTATGCAAGGAAGAATCATGAAAGAAAAACTA
This sequence comes from Gentiana straminea, assembly GCA_036785695.1. Lineage (NCBI taxonomy): Eukaryota > Viridiplantae > Streptophyta > Magnoliopsida > Gentianales > Gentianaceae > Gentiana > Gentiana straminea. The sequence continues at coordinate 575,484 of JAVUPR010000438.1, forward strand.
TTCCATTTGACAATGGATAATCGAGGTAAGTGTGTCAAGCCAAAAACATTAAAGAAAGGCGCTCGTTGGGAGGCAACCGAATTCAAATAAATTTATTAGTTTTTTTAATGAATAAGTCAAAAAGAAGAAGAGATCTGCATGTTTGGTGGAGGCTTTTGTCGGTTTTGCAGGTAAAGAGCTAAATTCTGTGAAGAAATTCGAGGCATTTATTTGAAGTTCATGTGTGGAGGCATAAGCTTATGGACTTGTTCAAGAAAGGTGAATTTCACTTTCCAATCATTTCGGGATCCTAGGAACTTTGATAATTGTTTCAAGGATGCAAGATTTCACCTTTTGGTTAAATCGGGATCCTAAGGTAATCGGGAGGGGTTGATTCTCACAAAAAAAAAATATTTGATATGCCTCCCCCACCCTAAATTTTTACTTCCCACCTCGACTGCTACTCCCACCCACCTTCTACACTTCCACCATTTCTCTTCTTCTTCCACAAGCGACATCTGCGAGTTCAGAATCATTCCAAGCATCTTTCCCTCCCGCACCACCCATGGCGCAATATACTCCACACTCCACGGACTGAATTGTAAAGTATTCTCATCCCTTTTATTTATTTATTTTTCATCTTATATTAGTATTTATTGCTTATCATGCATACCATGTTCGGTGCATATCATTCCATATTTTGCATTCTTCCTTCCACTTTTAGCATACATTGGGGACAATGTATGATTTAAGTGTGGGGAGCATTTCATACATTTGCATATTAGAATTGCATATTTAGGACATTTTAGGGCCTCAAAGCACCGAGTATGCCTTTGATGACACTTTACCAACTTTTTCATGTAAATCTAGTGTGAAGTAATAATAATCAAATTGTAATTGATCAATGCAATCACACACTTTTTTTGATACACACTCACCTTATATCACTTGTTTGTGAACTTTGGAGGTAAAATAATTGAGCCCTAACAAAAAGCCACTTAAAAGTGAGGATTTCACCTAGCCAAAGAGTGCACTCGCTCATGTTTTCCTTTGAGTGGTATCCACACTTCCAATGTCATTCTAGAATTTGCATTGAAATGCATTTCGAGACCACATTTTTTTTCAAGTTCAGTGCACTTAAGTGATTGAGGCACCTAGGATTTAACCCTTTCTAGACCCACTTTTGTTGGCCTACCCATATTATAGACTCACTAGTGAACCCCGTCTAGCCTGACCCTTTCGGATTGAACTCCATAAAATAAACCCATGGCCTTTTCTTACGATATCCCTCTTTTGTTGACCCTATTGTCAAGAGATTGTATGAATAGTTGCATGAAATTTTGGAGAATTATCAACAATCGAGTATCTAGAGAAGTATGGCTCGAGGTTATGTTATGAAGTGGATTGAATGATCGAGAGTTTAAAAAAAAAGGTTGAAGAGAAAAAAAAGATTGAAAAAATGAAAAAAAAATAGTAATAATTTGGAATTTCATTGAAGAAGTGTTTTATATATTGAAGAAAGAGTTTGTTTCCGTGCACGTTTTTTGCAGGCTTCTTTTGAAATTGTTGTTTGCACTTCGATTCTCGATGTATGTAGATAGTTTTGACAGAAGGTGGAGCCATATAGTGTGTTTCAATTGGAATCATTCTTGGCGACTACATGATTATGATGTTTACGTTCATGAATTCTCCTTGACAATTTAGCCCATATTATTCCCATTTTCTCTACCTTGTTTTCAATCCTTAGCCCCGTTACAACCTTTATAAAGACCTCATGATTTGTGCATTGATTTTGAATGTATTGTGGTGGAGATTCGATGGATATGCAAACCTATGGTAATGCTTGGTTGTGTGTAGATTTTTGAGAGTGTGTGAATTGTCCCTATGCATTACTGAGAGTTCTACCCGTGAGGACAAGTTGGGACTATTTTATTTTGCCACTTTAAAGTATATGATCAAGCGAGATAAAGTTAGCCGTATGAACTCTAGTGTGCCTTGCTTGAGAACCAATTGATTTGCATTATGGAATGCGAGGTTGATGAAAAGGGTTGGACGGGCGTCATGGTTGGAATTCTTTTGGTGCTTTGCATTCATGTAGTTTTAGGTCATTCATATAGGATTTAGGTCATGCATTTCTCTTTTCTTATTTTTGGAGATGAGAGGAAAAGCAATGGTCTAAGTGTGGGGGAGTGATGTGTCCGTATTTTGTGGTGTTTTATGAGCTTATTTTATATCTATTTTGTCGGGAGATACTCTTTTTCGGGTATGATTTGGTTGATTTTCAGGTTTTGGACACTCGAGAGAGAAGATGAAAGATTTCGGGACTTATAGAGCAGTTTTTGGAAGATTTGTGGAAGGTTGGAGGAAAGTGAATTTCAAGAATCTATAGTTTCAGTCTTCAGCTATGTCGGGATCTCGATTGTTGAAGAAAAGACAAAGTGTCGAAGCCAACGGTGGATTTTTGCTCTTGATTCACATCAGGATTTTAATATTAAAAGGACCCTATTATTATTATTATTATTATTATTATTATTATTATTATTATTAAATACTTTTCAATAAATTAGGAAGAATAAGTGGGCATGGCCCATTTTTGCAAGCCTTTCACGATTAGCTGAAGAGGCATCTACAATTTTTATTCGATATTAGGTTACTTAGGTTAGAGAGAAAAAAAAAGGATAATTAGGGATAATGACACAATCTGGAATATTTTTAAGTAACAGGATAGCTACATATTTTTTATGGAAAATTAGGGATAAGGACACAATCTGAAATATTATTAAGCAACAGGACAACTACATATTTTTTATAGGGAGAAGGACAACTGCATAATTTTTATAGCGAGAAGGACAAACAGTGAATCCCGAAAATCAGTGAATCTCCTTAGTGAATCCCGAAATTAGTGAATTTCGATAGTGAATTTTGACAGTGAATCTCGAAAACCAGTGAATCCCGACAATGAATTTTGAAAATTAGTGAATTTCGACAGTGAATTTCGGCAGTGAATTTAAACAGTGAATTTCGAACACAAGTGAATTTCGATAGTGGATAAATAGTTTTGTCCTTTATGCAAAAGTTTCAAAAGACTGTCCTTCTACTTAATTGATGAAATATTTTTGTCCTTCTCCCTCATTCCCCCTATTTTTATAGGGAGAATGACAACTGCATAATTTTTATAGCGAGAAGGACAAACAGTGAATCCCGAAAATCAGTGAATCTCCCCAGTGAATTCCGAAATCAGTGAATTTCGACAGTGAATCCCGAAAATCAGTGACTTTCGACAATGAATTTTGAAAATTAGTGAATTTCGATAGTGAATTTCGGCAGTGATTTTAAACAGCGAATTTCGACAGTGGATAAATAGTTTTGTCCTTTATGCAAAAGTTTCAAAAGACTGTCCTTCTACTCAATTGATGAAATATTTTTGTCCTTCTCCCTCATTCCCCCTAATAAAAAGGAGTACACGTCCCGCGCATGAGAGTATCAGTTTTGGACGGACGAATAGAGTGGGCATACCTTTTCGCCGGCAATTCTCTTCAATGTAATACTCTTAATTGTTATTTTTGTTTAGCTTTGCTTTTATTTTATATTAACGAATAGTTAATTTTCTTCTCCGTTTAATCGATATTTTACCCCTTAATCCTATGTGATTGTGAGATCGAATTGGTTGTATTCCCCGATTAAATTGTTTGTATTTACTTATTTTCTGATTTCATCGATTAATGATCATAATATGTCATTTGATTATTTAGGCCAGATAGTTAAGCGATTATTTTGATCTAGCACCAAAAATTGTATCTAGGCGATTGTCAATAAAGATTTGATTTTAAGTGGTAAACAGCATATTGCCTGCTGGTTCGTAGCCCATAGGATTCCCTGTTGTGAAAATAAGTAATCTAGGTTAAAGTTAACCCGATGTGCGTTAATACCTAGAATTGGGTTTTTCTAAGCGATAATGCAATTGTTCTCATCAAACCTCTGGCGATTGTTGAGAGGTGTTCTACACAGTTAGAGAATAAGTAGTGGCGATTGTCCTGCTTATCGAACATAGGAAAAACTGGTTGCTTGGCGATTGTCGGCAATTATAACTAATTTATTAATAATTTAACGAGCCATTTTTGCATCAATGATCAATCGTAGGAATTGAGGGGGAAATAATTAATTAGCTGGAGCTTTTCTTGATTTTTCTTTCTTTTATTTTTCTTCTGTTTTAGTATTAGTCAAAAACCCAAAATATTTTTATTTTACAAATTTTAGAAGAAATAAGTCCACCGTTCCCTGTGGGTTCAACCCCTACTTCCTCTATACTAGCTATAAAGGTAGTAGGTGATTTATTTTTGGCGGCTTGACGACCCACCAGAAGCCAACTTTAAAACTGTTTACTAGTCTTTAAATGTAACTGATCAAAATAAAGTTATGTTACTGCATTATAGGTTAGGTCATCCCAGCTTCATGTATATGGAAAAACTGTTTCCTGAATTATTTGATAATAAAAAAAAGGTTTATTCCACTGTGAAGTATGTGAACTTGCTAACATTGTAGAACATCTTATTCCCCTCAAGCATATAAGCCCACAAGTCCTTTCACCATGATCCATAGTGACGTGTAGGGACCATCTAGGAATATAAGTTTAACGGGAAAAAGATAGTTTGTGTCTTTCATTGATGACCACACCAGAGTTTCTTGGGTGTATGTGTTGAACAATAAGTCCGAGGTTGAGCAAACTTTTAAAATGTTTTTTTGAAATGATTAAGACACAGTTTGACACTCACATTAAAATTGTCCGGACATATAATAGGACAGAGTATTTTAACCAAGTTCTTGGAGGTTTTTTCCTTGAAAAATGGATAGTTCATCAAAGCTCGTACGTTGAAACCCCTCAGCAAAATGGTGTTGCTGAGAGGAAGAATAGGCACATCCTTGAGATGGTTAGAGCTTTGATGATAACCTCAAACCGTCCCAAACATCATCTTCGGGATAGGCAGTCCTTACGGTTAATCTATTTAATTAATCGAATGCCGTCTAAAGTTTTAAAGTGTCAAACTCCCTTGAAAATGTTGACTAGTTGTTTTCCCACCAGGAGGATAATAAACGATTTGCCTTTAAAGATTTTCAGGTGTGTGGCATTTGTACACATTCATAATAGGGGAAAGTTGGAACCTAAGTCCAAAAAATGCATGTTTATTTGGTATTCTCCGACTAGTAAAGGGTACAAATGCTTCGATCCAGAATCGAGGAAGATTGTTGTTTCCTTGGATGTGACCTTTTTTTAGCAGAACATGTTTTTTAAATGTGATAATGAGTTTCAAGGGGAGTCTGGGAGAACTAGGGAAGAGTCTTATTTTGATTGGTTAAGTCAAGAAAATAATAGAGAAATACCCAATCTTGAACAAATTGACTCTGATCATTCACTCGTCAAAGACTTGGAACATGAAAGAAATGAGAGTCTAAGTAACGCTAAAAAAAGATTCCCTGAAATAAGTCCTGGTAAATACTTCAAAGGGGTAACCTTTCAGAAAAGGATGAGGGAAGAGAAAGAACTTGAAGAACAAACTGCAGTGCCAATCGTGGACCAAGAGCATCCTAATTCTGACAGTCAGCAGGTTAGTCTTCCTTGGAATCTGATTCGTCTACAAATAGTCCTTTACCAACAGAGGACCCTCTTCTTGACGTGCCTATAGCCATTCGTAAACCACAAAGAACCTGTACAAAACATCCTATGTCAAAGTTCCTAAGTTATGTGTACGTATCTCCACCCTATAAATCCTTCCTCACCGACCTATCTAGTTCATATGTTTCTTCAAACATTCAGGAAGATCTCCAAGTTCCGGCTTGGGAAGAGGCAGTTTTGGATGAAATGAGGGCGGTTGAAAAGAACAACACTTGGGATGTGGTGAGTCTACTAAAATGTAGGAGGGCAGTAAGGTGTAAATGGGTATTTACTAATAAATATGATGCAGGTGGAGCACTATTAAAACATAAGACTAGGTTGGTAGCAAAAGGGTACTCTCAATCATACGGGATTGATTATACCGAGACTTTCTCACCGGTTGCAAAAATGAATACGATAAATATTATCTCTTCCTTGGCTGTTAATTTAGATTGGCCATTGCTTCAATTAGATGTGAAGAATGCCTTTCTTCACGGGGACCTTAAAGAGGAAGTATATATGGATGCTCCTCCAGATTTTGAGAATCGTTTTGGGGGAAAGGTTTGTCGGCTAATCAAATCATTATAAGGGCTTAAATAGAGCCCACGAGCATGGTTTGAGCGTTTTATGCGGTTCCTGAAAAGTTTGGGATTTATTCAAAGTCATGGAGAACACACATTATTTGTTAAGTTTTCTGACCTAGGGAAAATAACCATTTTGATTGTCTATGTTGATGACATTATTCTTAGGTAATGACTTGGAGGAGGTTGCACAAGTTAAAAAAGGCCTTCCAAGGAGTTTGAGATCAAGGATCTCGGACTGTTAGGTATGTTTTGGGCATGGAGGTTGCTAGAACTAAACAGGGCATGTACGTGTTCCAAAGAAAGTATACTCTGGATTTGTTAGCTGAAACAGGTATGACAGGGGCTCGGTCAGCAAGCACCCCGATAGAAGTAAATTTAAAATTGGGGGATGTCTCAAATAAAAATCCGGTAGAGATGGAGATGTATCAGCGATTGGTGGGCAAAATGATCTACCTTTCCCACACTCGACCGGATATCTCGTATGCATCTAGTATGTTGAGCCGGTTCATGCACTCACCTATGCAAGAACATCTTGATGTGGCTTATCACCTCTTGTGGCATTTGAGGGCTACTCCTGGCAATGGGTTGTACTTCGAGAAAAATGGCAAAAAAGGGGTATAAGTCTTTACAAATGCAGATTGGGGTGTGTGTACGGTTAATAGAAGATCCATTACGGGATATTGTACCTATGTGTGGGGTAATTTGGTGACGTGGCGGAGAAAGAAGCAAAGTGTCGTGGCCAGGAGTAATGCTGAAGCGGAATTTCGGGTTATGGCACATGGCATATTTGAAGTTTTGTGGATCAAACGGGTGTTGGAGGATCTACGAGTGCAGGTTAATATGCCAATGAATTTCTATTGTGATAATACAGCTACTATAGACATAGCCAATGACCATGTGCAGCACGACAGAACTAAGCATGTGGAGATAGATCGTCACTTCATCAAAGAAAAGCTAGAGAGTGGTCAGATTTGTATACCGTTTGTTCCATCTTCTAGACAGACTGCTGACAGATTGACCAAGGCCCTTGGGAAGCAATGATTTGATGACTTTCCGGTCAAGTTGGGCATGATTGACATCTATGCGCCAACTTGACGGGGAGTGTTGGAATGTGTGTGTGTTTCGTATTGTAAATAAAAAGGGCGAGAATAGTAATTGTTTGTTTTTATAATTAGCAAACAGCTTTGCTTTTGTGTCATAGCCGGCCCATGTTGGGCACTAGGGCTTAGAGAAAGAGGCGGCTGAATAAGTCTTGGAGGAGGGGCTAAGTTAGCTTACTTATCCTAGAAGAAATAGGGTTTCATTGTGTTATTTAAAGTGGCATGTGCTAAGTAATAAAAATATACGAGAATTTTTCCCTAATGTTTTTAAACGTATTGTGTTGAAACTTATGAAGCGTTCGTTGATATTTTCTAGAAACATGCTTATGCATCATGGTTCGCTCAGCCAATTCACCTATAATACAGAATTTAAGCTTTTGTCAATAATGATCTGTGTCACTTTATAAAGAAATAATACAACCATATTAGACTGCTGTTATCAATAATATGAATAAAAAAATAACTATTAATATAGAAAAGCCATGAACAGAATGAAAACATTGTAAAAAAGTACTTGATTCCTTAAGAACTCACCCAAGAACATATATATTATAGCAACCAAATAGGGACGTTATAATAATTGGAAGGGCAAGTCCAACCTTCAATTTTGATGCAAACCATCTTGAGCATCCTACAACATTACACTACTGTTATATTCATATGAATTTCAAGACATTCAAGATTGTCATTCATATTTAGGTGTGATGATACCCGGCCCGAGTTACGCCACGTGTCACTTTTAGGGGTGCTTAATAAATGCCCAGTCCTTAAACTTAGGGCTTTAAGGGCCTGGGCCCGGGCCCCCAAGAGCCGAACAGAGGGCAGATCGTCTACAGCAGGATCGGTATAAGCTCCTCCTCCAGCCACCGCAGGACGGCCAAGGTCTGGCGAAGAGGAGCTGCCCAGTTCATCCATATTGGCTTTGGGGGCTAAGCATGGGACGCTCCGTACAGCTCCGCTGTTATTCAGCGTGAGGGATGATTAACTGTCTCGGATTTTATCTAATGAAAATAAACAAGTAATAAATTTATAAATCCGGTATACCCCAAGTGTAGGGATCGTAGCATAGCGATTAATACCGGAGTCGATCTCAGGGAATCGGGGTATCTAGTTCATTAATTTTCCTAAGATTGATACTATTATTATTAAAACCTAAAATAACAAAACGAAAAGTAAACTGGACAAAGGATTGTCAGTCCAAAGCCAGGGTAGATCGTTGCGGACATAACTAAACTATAAACGAGAAAAACAATAAAACTTATAAAAGCATGATAATGACTATAGCGATTAAACATAGAACAAGCAATGATCCACCATCCCGCAACCCTTAATTTCCTCTCTAGATTATCTTATGATGATTTAACTAAAATTGTGATTCACCTAACAAAGGTATGAATTCCCAATCTCTTAGGTAATTTGTCTATCAATCTTCTATCTCTCGATCTTAAAGATTAACGCTTTCAAACCAAGGTGCAAGATTTCTCAATCTAACAATCTAGATATTCTAACCTAGCAACTCTCGTATTTTTAGGCTAAAAAAGATCTATTCTTTCGTATGGTGATCTAGTGTTTACACCGATTCTCATCATATGGAAAACATCAATAGCAAAACATCTCTCGATATAAATTTGCATAACAAATAATCATAGAAAAGAAACAACTTTAATTAAAACTCACAAAATCATCCAAAGGGAGAAATAAAATCGCTGCAGAAAAGTTTCACATGCTTGCTCCAAGTTTGATCAGCTTCCAGCCATCCTCATGAATCGAAAGGAAAACGAAAGAAAATAAATAAAACAACTAATCTAGCCCTCGGTCGACCAAGCACCAAGGCTTGGCCGACCGAGCACAACTCGGCTTCAGAATTTTGGGTGTTCTGCGGCTGCTGTAATGTGTGTATGATGATATGATGATTAGGGTTGAGAATGCGCTGCTATTTATAAGATTTTAGGTCGGCTATGCTTAAGTCGGCCGTGGACGCCCGTCTGGATTAGTGGACGCACGTCCAGTCTTCAGTAAAATCTTCGAATCGGGCCGAGTCACGTCAGACGCCCGTCCTATAGGTTTTTGAACACTCATTCAGCAAATTTTTGAAAACTCTGAATCAAACAGCTCCTCTTGGACGCCCGTCCACTCTTTTGGACGCCAGTCCACTGCACGGAGATAAACGCGCGTTCAGTTCTTCACAGCTTCCTTATCTTCACTCCAAGTTCAATATGCATCTTTCTCTTCACTTATTCTTCAGTTGGACATCCTTTAAGCTCATTTCATCCCCCTCCATGACATGTAAATGTACCTTCAAAACAATAAGAACACGCAAAGTGTAAAACCATAGATAATTACCAATAAAATCACGAAATTAGCTCAAGTTTACACTTAAATACTTTTAAAACTCATTTTCTCAATAATTCGATTAAACCCTTAATTTCTATGCAAATAATACGAATATGGAGGAAATTATTACAAAATATAATGTTATAAATCATATAAAATCACCCTTAACATTAACATATGGAAAGAATCCTCAGTCATAAAGAATCGAATCTTGACATTAAATATGTCCATAACTATCTCTGATTTATAGGGATTAAGTCGTATATATCCTTAGGGAATAATAATTAATTATCGTACTTACTCAACAAGTAATAGGGGCGTGATGTCGCCTATATAAACAACCCCAAGGAACTACGAATGACTTGATTCCAATTCAACTATTGGATACGTAGGCAACTCTCAGAGATAATTTGAGAGCTCAGTCCAAATAAATAAAACAACACGCCCCTCTTTTGCATAAATTAGGGTTTCTAGGGTTTTAGAACATTTTCATATAGGAGATTGACCCACATAAGTTAATAGACGGTTTCCAGCATCGTCAAGTGGCATTAGAAGGAGGTCTTTCTGCGATAATCGATCGAAACAACTAGAACCCCAACAAACGATCATGGCACCACCGAAGAACACGGGAAAAAATACGGCGGATACAAAGGATCCGGCCCGCGGAACAACCTCAACCGCCCAAGGAGAAGTCCGGAGAAAAGGCAAACGCGTTGCGGAGGATCCGTCTAATCCTATCCTTCGGGATCCGACCAATCAGGCATTGGTTGATTCCTTGAAGAATATGGACAACACCACTAATAAATCAATTTTGGATGAAACACTCAAAGGAAGGTGTTGGTCCCTTGGAAAGGCTAACACAACTTTAGAGGGGGGGGGGGGGTGAATAAACTTGTCACCAAAAACTTTCCCAAAACTGAAAGTACCCTAGGAACTCAGTTTCTCAGAAACTTAAACTGACGCTCGGTTCAGTTTTGTTCCTCTCCCTTAACTTGTGCGGAGTTCAGCTAACTCAACTGAGTATAAGTCAATAATGACTTATTCTTAGTCTAGTTAGCGGCTGCGGATAGAACTAGCCTTTAGTGCAATAGATGTGTCAATAAAGATCGAACCTCCTATGTATCGGTTTGGTGCTGACTCAGTGTCTAATGTTTGCTGAGTGAAGTGATGAAGTGATTATGCAATAATTAAAACAATCACAGCACAAATGTAAAAGCATAAAGTAAATCAACACAAGATTTGTTTATGGAAGTTCCGGGTGGTGTAATCCCGTACGTCTCCCCTTCTCCTGTGGTGTAGTAGGTATCACTAGAATTTTGAGATAACCGTTACTAAATCCTAGCCTAATGACAGTCCTTCACGACACCCTAGTTTCACTTTGTCTACACATAATGAAGAAAGGTAGGATTGCTCCCTTCATTCTGCACACCGATCATTCGGAGGTGGAATGACTCCTTCACCAGCTCACCTCTGATATACACACAGTCCGCAGACTGCACCAACAGCTGTGGCAACCAAGTCGTAACCGTATGAGGAAAGGTGGAGTTGCTTTCCTCAAACTATGCACAGCCAACCCTTTTTCACAAAGGTTAGGTTTAGAATTAATCAAAAGATTAATTCAGTGAGCTGTCTGATTCTTCCGGATATAGCGTTGTAGCTCCAAGATGCCTTCTTCCCCCTTAATGGGTTCTTGGATCATTCTTTTAAATCTCCAAGGCAATTACGTTGGCTTCCCTTTTCTAGATATGAAATCGATGTTACGGATCGGATCTTTAGATATGTGCTTTTTAAAACTTCTCCGATCCTCACATTCAATCCTTTTTCTCTGTGTATTTATAGGGGTGATGTAACGGTCAACTAGCTCTTGTAGCCGTTACATTTGTCGTTTAGCCAACGTTCATATGTACGACATTTTGTCGTTTTGTCAGTTCAAATTCAACAAGGCCTTAACTCAGTTTTCTACTCTTCTTCAAAACTGAGTACCTTGCATTCTTGACATCCGACTTTTATTGACTAAGTCGGAGTACACCATTCAGCTTCCTTCTTCTCTTGATAACTGATAATCTTTGTCCTTAAGATTTTTGGACTTATTTCTATGTTTTGATGATGAGTGCCAGACTAGCTGTTATAGTACCAAGGCAAAAAGATGTCTATTAGAGTTTGATTTATGAATAGGTTTGATCAAACAAGCACTGTAATAGTCAGCTGATTTATATCAGCAGACTGGTCCTTATCAGTAGGGAAGATAGGTCAGTAGACTTGTTAGGAACCTGCTGAAGACTGAAGGCTGAGGGCTCAAACTCGGTTACATAAGGCTAAGGGATCAAACTTACTAATTAAAGTCAAGGATATGGAATCAGAATTTAGGCAAGTCTGTGATGACCTAAACTGATTACATATACCTTGTGTACAAGGTCTAAGTTCCATAAGTTGGATGATGTTTGGAACTTGGTTATGATTAAAAAGGTGTAATCTAACTTCACAAGCAAAAATTATATAAAAGAAATCAGCTGCATTGTATTTTACACACGGCAAATTGCTGTTCAGCAGACTGATAGTTATTACAGCAGACTGATGAACCTGCTGATAATATACCTCGATTAATTCAAGATTACATTGGAAGATTAAATGGAAAATGATAGCTAACAACCTCTGACTTATCAAACAAATCAGTGGTTGAGATTAAAAGGACGTTGGGATGATTCAGGATTTTATCCAATGGATATAAGTCAAGGGTGGACGGCATGCTTGTCAAAAAGGAATTCTGACCGTGTCAGTACTATGAATAGTGACAGAAAGCAAGTCAAATGGGACAGAACCAAGAACGGCTACATTTGAATTTCAAATAACAAGTCACATGCATTCCTACCTATAAATAGAGGACTTCCAACTCAGAAAATGATGATGAAAATTGATGAACCTTTAAGAGATATTTCGAGTGTAAAACACCTATTTGAACTCTTGAACTTAAAGCTGCGATCCGAGAGAAATTCTTCAAGTGTATTACGTATTCAAGCTACATCAAGTATACACACTTGAAGAGGCGCAAGCTCGATTATATCATCCTAATCAAGCTGCTTTGCAATTGAATCATTTACTTGATTCATTCTTTATTTTATAAAGAACTCTGTCGAAGACGTGAAGCACGGTTGTGTGAAAGAGCTGTTGTTTGTGGTAGAGTGGTGAAGAGGCAATCCTACCCTTCAAGGACCAAGTGGAAGACTTAGGAGCGACAATCCTACCTATTCCCGAGTTTTCGGTTGTGAAGCCATAGTCATTGGTAAAGGACAAGCAACCTTAGGAATCTTTGTAACAGCAACATCAAAGATCTCTAGTTAATTACCTCCAACATCACATGAGAAGAGTGGAGTGACAGGATTACACCACCTAGAACCACTATAAAATCTGCCTACTTACTTTACGCATTTACATTCTGCACTTAGTTTATTATACACATCAATCTACCGAATCTAGCAAGCGAAATCACACACATACACTACCGAGTATCTAATACTTAGTATCATATTTAACAACAAGTATTAAGGCTTAATTTTGATATAATTCCATTTGCATAAATTCAAGTAAACTAAGCTGTCGGTAGACTACGTTTATCGAGCGAGAGCTGCGAGGTGTCGACGGACTCGAAGTATCGAGCAAATTTCTTTGAAGTTCTTGAATTTGTTAACTCCAAAAGTTTTAAGTGTTAAGTTTATTCACCCCCCCCTCTAAACTTAACCAAAGCCTTTTCAAGGGACCAACAAAGATTATTCAGCTTTACATGATCTATAGTTTAGTTTCAGGTCACCACAGATTTTCCTGAATCCTGATTTATAGTTACGTCTTAATCAGCTTATAACTGAGTTTGCCACCTCAGTTCTTCAGTCTTCAACAACTGAGTCTGTGTTCCTCAGTTCTTCAGTCTTCTTAGATAGGCCAAGCGAGTCGTGTCCCTCGGCGAGCTTATCTTCTTCGGTTCTTGAATAAGCGAGTTTGCTCCTCGGTTCTTCATATAAACTCGATTCTCTTGTTGCGACTCAGCTGTTTGCCTAGTTCCTGTCTATTACAATGCTTGTCTGAAATAACCTATACAAGGTTCAGACTCTAGATAGAACTTATAAATTTTTCTCTAGACTTTTTCTTGCTTCTTCTTTCATTATGCACTATAACAGCTAGTTATGACTTCATCATCATGGGTTATAAGTGATCTTATTAATTGCGTGACGAATCATCATCAAAAAACAAATATTATTTCCAAAAATTTCCCCCTTTTTGATGATGTATCATACCCTCCCTAAAATCATACCCTCCTCATTCATCAACTTCTCTTCTTCATCTGAAATAAAACTAAGTTCCTTCCCTTTAGTCTTTTCCCCCTCAGTTCTTGTCTTTCTATCTTTTGCTGCCTTTATACCTTCTTTCAATCTGACACAGATTGCAAGTTTCTACCCGATATTCAGCACAGCTTTGACTGAGGCTTCTTCATCTTTCTCGGTTCTTGTTTTTGTGAAGGTCTCTTATGCAGTTAACTCCTCGATCAGATTATCAATTTCTTCTCCATTTTGTTGAATAGCTAGTAGATCAGCATCTACTTGTTTGTCTTGTTCTTCCACCAACTGTTTGGCATAGATTTCTTTGGTTTTACCAACTTCAGTTTTCTCTTCCGTTTTATCAGCATCAGCAGTAGCATCATCTTCAGCTTTCTCTTCATCACCTTCAGTTTTCTCTTCCCCCTTGTTTGAAGATATGCAAAAGCTTTCTTCAAATAACTTGCGTAAGGTGATGATGTTGGAGAATTTGTTTAAACCTGAGTAATGTGCTTTTCTAATAAAGTCATGTAGATTGTAGAGTTTTTGCTGTAGAGTTTGCATCAGGCTTTCAATGATCTCTTTCAATCCTTCCAATTTCTCTTCAGTTTCAATTTCTTGACGTTGAGATTCTTCAGTTGTAGATTTGCTTGTAGATGCCTCATAAACCTTAGATGAGGAGCTTGGTTCTTGATAATGGAAATGAACATCATGACTTGACAGTTCCTTTTCATAATCAGCCTCGCAAAATTCAAGCATCTTCCAAGGCTTCTCTTTGCTCTTCGGTGTACTCTCCATGCGTCTCGGTTGGAAGTTCACTTTCTTCGATTTCTTCACGTTCACTTCCTTGTTTCATCATCAATCGAATAACATCTTCGGTTTCGAGTTTTCTCGGCTGAAATTTGTTCCACATCCTTCTTTGTCTCCTCAAGGTTCTGTCATCCAACCTTACAGTCTCACTTGAACTAGAATCTGAAATTTCACTTCTTTCTTCTTCAACGATTTTCCTCTTCTTTACTCCAGTGGACACTGATTTGTGTTTCACTTCTGTTTGTGTGGATTTTGAAATGGAGAAATGATCTAGTATCCTTTGAACTAGATAAGTGTATTCCTTTTTCAATAAAAACTTTTCTCCAGTAGCCTTCCTTTCTTTGGCTTTCTCTTTCTCATCTGAGACTTGTTTGATCAATTGTTTGAGAACAAGTTTGTTCCAATCCAATATTTCTTCAAACCAAATGGCATAGATCGGCTTCATCTTTTACGTCGAAAGAGTGTAGCGATTCC
Source organism: Gentiana straminea (assembly GCA_036785695.1). NCBI lineage: Eukaryota > Viridiplantae > Streptophyta > Magnoliopsida > Gentianales > Gentianaceae > Gentiana > Gentiana straminea. The sequence goes on from JAVUPR010000438.1 coordinate 590,719, forward strand.
ATGTGTGACCAATGACGTTTCGGTCGAAGAATTGTCAAGCTGCGAATTCTTGTTTCGTTGATAAATGGAACCAAAGAAATTCTTCTCATTTTTGTTGAGTGCAGTGACTTTCCAAAGTTTGCCTTTTTCTTCATTTCCAAATGTGAGAGATGAAGATCCTCCGATTATGTCTAAACCAAAGACTAGGGAAAGAAGATGTTCATTAACGGTAATGCTCTTGTCTTGAACCGTTGTCCTGAAACTTTTTCCGTCATCGTGATTACGGCATTTCTGTAGAATTCTTTGATGGTTTCTGGGCACAGAGCATCAACCTTTGTATCAATCAGATTCTTGAGTCCTCGAATCCTTTTGATTTTGCTTACAATCTGAGTTGACAGAGTAGAGTTTGAAATTTTTTGATAGAAATCGTCTAGACTTGTGGTGATTCCTTCATCAATGTTGTATCGCTCCATGATTTTCTGATTTAGGAAATCTTGATAGAACTTTGAGTGTTTTTGAAATTTATTGAACAGGATTTCGTCAAGATTGTGTTTCTTAGTCTACCAATCGTTTTCAAATAAGAGTCGTGTCGCAATCAATGAGATTTGTAGGGATGTACATCTACTTTTTCTCCCTGATTGACACGTGGCTATAAGTGATTTGTCATGTTAGCCCAAACGACAGATGGTAGCTGGAAAGTTTTCTACTTTTGACCAATTTGCCCTTCATCAGCTTTTGCATTTTCAGCTTTGTGTAGAAGTCAGTTTTTCTGAGGATTTTGCAATAAAAACTGACTTTTCTGCAAAACAGTTTTAAGTTTTCTTCGGTACCCATATCTTCTTCGGTCCGGCTGGATTAGTTACTGAAGTATAACTTTCAGTTTCTTGGTTGAGAGAATTAAGCCTTCTCAACTCTTTTCTAGATAAACCATTACACTCAACCTTAGTTGATTTCACAAGGATTCTTTTAAATTTTACATCTTTAATTTCTTTGTGTAATCCACTAGATCTTCCGATATCTTGGTGTCTAGAGTTTATACCCTTTGAAATCTCAAGGCTTGGGTAGGGGTGAGGAATCATTATTGCTTTTGTCAAATTTAATAGACATTAATCTTTCAGCAAGATTTGACATCTCAGTTTCAAGAAACTCATTCCAATCTTTTGCTTTGCTAAGTTCTATGTCTTTTAATCTTAATTCCAATGTGAGTTTTTCGGTTAACTTGACAAGTTCGAGTTTCTCTTCGAGTTCGGCGAATGATAAGCGAGTAGAAGAATGTACCTTTTCTTGATGGTTTGATACAGTTTTAAGATTTGAATGTACATTCTTTTGTTGCTCTAATGAATCTTCTATATCAATAGTATCTTGCAACAACTTCTTTTCTTCTTCTTCTGAGAGATCTCTTAGTGATGGAACTCCTCTGGATTTGTTTATATAAACATTGAAGTTCGTATCCACATCATCACAGAGTTGAAGTTCTGGATTTGTATGCAAATTTGTCACACTAAACCTCTTAGATAATTGATCCTGAAAATCAGATACATTATGCAAACAATAAGTCAGGGGGTGAATAAGCCAACTTCTAATTCTGGATGTTACCATTGAAATCAAACTAAGTGCTTTTACAACTGATACAGTGAGGGCTTCCAACAACTAGTGTGTATCGGAAATAAATGATGGCCAGTTACTTCAAGCAACCAAACTGATACTGATATTCAGTAATGGATCTCTTCAAAATAGAAGCACTGCTCCGATACCAATTGTTGGTCCCTTGGAAAGGCTAACACAAGTTTAGAGGGGGGGTGAATAAGCTTGTCACCAAAAACTTTCCCAAAACTGAAATTACCCCAGGAACTCAATTTCTCAGAAACTTAAACTAACGATCAGTTCAGTTTTGTTCTGTCCCTTAACTTGTGTGGAGTTCGGCTAACTCAGCGAGTATAAGTCAATACCGACTTATTCTTAGTCTAGTTAGCGGCGCAGATAAAACTAGCCTTTAGTGCAATAGATGTGTCAATAAAGATGCGAACCTCCTGTGTATCGGTTTGGTGCTGACTCGGTGTCTAATGTTTGCTGAGTGAAGGGATTTTGCAATAATTAAAACAATCACAGGACAAATGTAAAAGCATAAAGTAAATCAACACAAGATTTGTTTATGGAAGTTCCGGGTGGTGTAATCCCTTACGTCTCCCCTTCTCATGTGGTGTAGGAGGTATCACTAGAATTTGAGATAACCGTTACAAAATCCTAGCCTAATGACAGTCCTTCACGACACCCTAGTTTCACTGTCTACACATAATGAAGAAAGGTAGGATTGCTCCCTTCATTACGCACACCGATCCTTCGGAGGTGGAATGACTCCTTCACCAACTCACCAGCGACATACACACGATCCATGGGCGCACCAACAATTGTGGCAACCAAGTTGCAACCGTATGAGGAAAGGTGGAGTTGCTCTCCTCAAACTATGCATTGCCAACCCTTTTTCGAAATGTTTGGTTTAGAATTAATCAAAAGATTAATTCGGTGGTATACGATTCTTGGATATAGCGTTGTAGCTCCAAGATGCCTTCTTCCCCCTTAATGGGTTCTTTGGATCTTTCTTTTAAATCTCCAAGGCAATTACGTTGGCTTCCCTTTTTAGATATGAAATCGATTTTCTAGATGCGGATCATTAGATATGTGCTTTTTAAAACTTCTCCGATCCTCACATTCAATCCTTTTTCTCTGTGTATTTATAGGGGTGATGTAACGGTCAACTAGCTCTTGTAGCCGTTACATTTGTCGTTTAGCCAACGTTCATATGTACGGCCTTTTGTCGTTTTGTCGGTTCAAATTCAACAAGGCCTTAACTCGGTTTTCTACTCTTCTTCAAAGCGAGTACATTGTATTCTTGACATCCGACTTTTATTGACTAAGTCGAGTACACCATTCGGCTTCCTTCTTCTCACGATAGCGATAATCTTTGTCCTTAAGATTATTCGGCTTTATATGATCTATAGTTCGGTTTCGAGTCACCATATATTTGCTCGAATCGATTTATAGTTACGGCTTAATCGGCTTCTAGCGAGTTTTCCACCTTAGTTCTTCATTCTTCAACAAGCGAGTCTGTGTTCCTCGGTTCTTCGGTCTTTTTAGATAGGCCAAGCGAGTCGTGTCCCTCGGCGAGCTTATCTTCTTCGGTTCTTGCATAAGCGAGTTTGCTCCCTCGGTTCTTCATATAAACTCGGTTCTATTGTTGCAACTCGGTTGTTTGCCTAGTTTTGTCTATTACAATACTTGTACGAAATAATCCATACAAGGTTCGGACTCTAGATAGAACTTATACATTTTTCTCTAGGCTTGTTTCTTGCTTCTTCTTTCATTATGCACTATAACGACTAGTTATGACTTCATCATCATGGGTTATAAGTGATCTTATTAATTACGTGACGAATCATCATCAAAACACAAATATTATTTCCAACAGAAGGGATCCCCCAGAAACTCCAGAGACAGATCTCCAGCAACAGGCTCCAAAACAGCCAGAGATCGTAGAGTCGAGTGCCCATATGGAGAATGAGCATACATGTCAACCCAATGATACGGCCAAGGCCGAACTGGACACCCATCTCGGAAGACGATTAGATGAGCTGCTCTGTGCGTCACCTTTCACCACGCGCATCGATAATTATCCCCGACCAGCGGGATTCGAAATTCCCAAGATCAGTGCATATGATGGATCTAAGGATCCCTATGATCACATGCACCAGTACATCTCACACATGAACCTGTATAACGCCTCAGACGAAATGAAGTGTAAAGCTTTCCCCGCACTCCTAACATGAAGGGCCAGGGAGTGGCTCAACACGATTCCTCCCAGGTCGATCTCCGACTTTGGGACCTTAACCCGGAAATTCGTGCCTCTATTGCAGCTCATCCGTTCCAAAGAAACCAAACTCATTTGTTGACGTTGAAACAAAAACATGATGGGTCAGTACTACGCTTCATAAAGTGTTTCAATGAAGAAGCCGCACAGGTGCAAAACGCAGATGATCGATTGCTGGTCGCCTCTTTCGTAGCAGTGCGCGAGAAGGACGGCTACATGCGAAGCTTAATAGCAAGCTCCCTCACACGATGGAGGAATGTCTGGATGTTTCGTACAAACATTGCCAGGGGAAAGAAGCGAATAGACTCAAAAGAGAGATGGAAGAAGGTGAAAACAAGAGGAGTAAGCCTAAAGATAGATCGGATAAGAAAAGAAAGTAAGTTTGGGATCGTGTAACTGCGCCCGTCTCTGATCGTCTAGGGAAGAAGGGAGCTCTGCAGGACAGAGACTTCATTCCGCTGAACAGGCCTCACGAACAAGTCCTTGCGATCATGCAAAGAAATGGCATAGCTAGGACTCCACCCCCAATGAGGGGACCCAGAGAAAGTAGAAACCCCAACAAGTATTGCAAGTATCATCAAGATTTTAGGCATGACTCAGAACAGTGAAAAGATTTAATCTGAGACATTGATGCAGAAATAATGGAAGGAAAACTTGATGAGGTCGTAGATCGGTCTCAACAGGCTAAACCAAAGGGACGACGTGAATTTAAGCGCTAGAATAACAATGATTGAGAACAACGAGAAGAGTATCGGAGGAGAAGGGACCGTTCTCCAGATCCTGAGGGTCACACATATAACCGCCCTGTGAACACGATCAACACGATCTCAGGGGGGCCGAACTGCTCGAGGATATCAGAGGAAGAAAACAATAGCAGGCCTACTGCTCCTACCTCCATGAACAAAAGGAAAAGGATGTCAGGAGAAGTAGTGTATGGTCCGAGAGATTCACTACCCTTGGTAGTCAATAATGAAGGATTGGTGATAGAAGCAGTGATTAGCAAGAATCGGACAAAGAGGATATATGTGGACACGGCGCGAGTCTTGTGAATGTCCTTTACTATAACGTCTTTAGAGCGATGGCGAAGGACGCCGACCTAACATCTGTTTCAACTCCTTTGTTCGGCTTCGCGGGACCTCGGTCCATCCGGCGGGGGTGATCAAGCTGCTCACTACTTTTGGAGAAGGAACCAGGGTCAGGACCCTAATGGTGGACTACGTGGTGGTAAAGGCACCATCGGCCTACAATGTGATTATGGGAAGACCAGCCCTTATCGATCTCCGGGCTGTGATCTCACCAGCTCATGTCAGCATGAAAATTCCAACGGGCGAGGGCTCGAAGAGATCTAAAGAAGATGTGAAAACAGCAAGAAGCTGTTACACTGCGACAATCAATGGGAAAGTGATGGTTCAATAGGTCAGTGTTGAAGAACTGCTTTCAGAAGACGAAGAAAGCTGGCGATCTGAAGACCAGACACAATTTGTTCGTCATGGGACGAACGGGGAGGACCTAACGGTTAGCATTGGGACATGGATTCCCCCTCCACACAAAGAATCTTTGATCGAAATCTTGAGAGAATTCGAGACGTGTTCTCTTGGAAAGCGAGAGGATATGCCGGGGCGCACGACACTGGCAGTTCATAGATTGAACATAGATCTGAGCAAGAAGCCTGTTCGGAAAAAGAAAAGGCATTTTGCCCCGGAACGCATTGAAGCAATTAAGCAAGAAGTGACCAACCTGCTACAAGCCAACATAGTGAAAGAGGTGATATACCCTGAATGGTTAGCAAACCAAGTGTTGGTCAAGAAACCAGATGGAAGCTGGAGGATGTGAGTAGATTTCACGGATCTAAACAAGGCGTGTCCGAAGGATTGTTATGCTTTGCCCAAGATTGATCGGCTAGTAGACTCAACGGTAGGATATGAGGTGTTCGCATTCTTAGATGCGTACAGTGGTTACCACCAGATCGTGATGGATCCAGAAGATGCAGAAAAGACTGTTGGGACGTACTGTTACGTCACTATGCCGTTTGGACTAAAGAATGCGGGTGCAACATATCAGAGGACTGTCAACACAATTTTTGCCGATCAGATAGGAAGGTGTATGGAGGTGTACGTGGATGACCTCCTGATCAAAAGCAAGTCTCTTGGCCAATACTTGAGCGATGTCAGAGAAGACTTTGGAGTTCTAAGGAAAACACAGATGAAGCTCAACCCAAAGAAGTGTACATTTGGGGTCAGGACATGGAAATTCCTAGGATACATGATATCCAGAGATGGAATCCGAGCAAACCCCGATAAGATCGATGCGTTAAAGACCATGTCTCCACCAAAAAATATAAAAGAGGTACAACGTTTGACCGGACGAATAGCGTCCTTGAACAGATTCTTATCGAGATCAGCACACCGTGCTTTACCTTTCTTCAAAATCTTGAGAAGGGCCAGTCCTTTTCACTGGGATGATCATAGTTAGAAGGCACTCGATGAACTGAAGGTGTACTTAGCCGAGCTGCCCACCTTGACAGCTCCTCAGGTAGGAGAACCGCTGTTCGTTTACCTGGAGGTATGTGAAGAAGCACTGAGTGCAATACGGGTTAAAAAGCGCTCCACGTACCAGAAGTCAGATACTCAAACATGGAGAAAGTAGCATTGGCATTGGTGCATGCTTCAAGGAAGTTGAGACCTTACTTCCAGACCCATCCCATTACCGTGATCACCAATCAACCGCTACGGCAAATCTTGGGATGACCGAAACCTCGGGAAGGTTGCCGAAATGGGTTGTCGGCGGCGAGAATATGACATTGATTTCGGACCTCGAACTGCCGTCAAAGCACAGGCCTTAGCAGACTTCTTGGCTAAACGAGTATCTATTCGCCTAGAGGACGATCGGAAGAAAACAGAGATGCATCAATGGAACTTGTATGTTGATGGTGCATCAAGTAAAGATGGGGCAAGGCAGGACTCTTACTCGTCAGTCCAAAAGGGGAGGAGTTTCCCTATGCACTAAGGTTTGATTTCAAGGTTACAAATAATAAAGCTGAATACGAGGCCTTGATCACGGGGCTTAAGTTGGCAAATAAGCTTGGGGTAGATGATTTGTAGGTATACAGTGATTCACAGCTCATGGTAAATCACATAAATGGGGAGTACGAGGCTAAGGAAGAACCCATGAGGAAATACTTAGCAACAACGGAGAACTCTCCTGGAAATGTTTCGACGAGTCCGGGTTGACCAAATACCTCGAACAAAGAATAGAAGGGCGGATGCGGCTGTCGAAATTGGCCTCAAACTTTTTATCGAAAAGAAAGTGCTTGGTGGAGTTTGTTGAAGGAGAGAAGCTACGAACAGTAGGTTGTTCAGCCGGTCAGACAGGCCAGTACGTGGATGGATCCAATCGTGTTGTATCTTAGAGATAACATCCTGCCCCAAGACAAGATACAGGCAAGGAAGATAAAGCTCTTAGCAGCTAGATACTCGATGTTCGAAGAAGTACTTTATCACGGGTCATATATTGCTCCATGGCTAAGATGTGTAAGCGAGGAAGAAGGGAACTACCTTCTCGAGAGAAATACACTTGGGCATTTGTGGAAATCATCCTGGAGCTCGGACCTTAGCAAGAAAATGCGAGTTGTTCGGTTATTATTGGCCAACAATGTTAGAAGATGCCAAGGAATTGGTAGAAAGGTGTAGATCATGCCGGGTGCATGATAACTTATCACATCGGCCATCCCAAGACATGATCCCAATGGTATCCCCCTTGCCATTTGACCAGTGGGGGGTAGATCTGGTAGGGCCGCTTCCACAGGCACCAGGCAATGTCCGATTCCTGATCGTAGCAATAGATTATTTCATCAAGTGGGTTGAGGCTGAACCACTGGCTACAATAACAGGGAAGCAGATACAAAAATTCATGTGAAAGAACATAGTGTGCAGGTACGGAATACCAAAAACTATGGTTTCAGACAATCAGCTCGAAGACAGGGTTGTCAAAGAATGGTGCAATGATTTACACATCACTCAACACTTCACTTTAGTTGGTTATCCCCAGGCTAATGGCCAAGTCGAATAGACCAACAGGCAGATCAAGACAGGGCTGAAAAAATGCCTAGAGGAAGAAAAAGAAAGTTGGACCGAGCACTTGCCTAACATATTATGGGCGTACAGAACAACCCTCAACTCATCCACTGGAGAAACCCCCTTCAGCCAAGCATATGGTTGCGAATCAGTGATCCCGGCCGAGATCGGAATATCATCTCCACGGACAGCGCTCTACTCCGAAGATCAACAGCTAGTTGAGCTCAGACACTCCAAGGACGACCTGGAAGAGGCTCGTAATATAGCCTTCATAAGCATGGCCAAGTATAAACAAGTGAATTTCTCGGTATTACAATTCTCGAGTTAATCTCATACTTTAAAGAATGGGATGCGGTGCTCGGGAGGAATGAGGTGAGCAAACAACTACCCCGGGGAAACTTGATCCGAACATGGAAGGACCGTACAAAGTGGTCAAGGTGCATGGGAAAGGAGCCTATCAATCGGCGATGCAAATGGCGAAATGTGCCCCTTGGTGGAATGCCTCTAACTTGAGGAAGTTTTATGTCTAGGGCAGGTTCCAGACTATTTTATGCATTGTTAATTTTGATTTCTCAATAAGGTGTATTCAAGCATCAGATATTAAATAAATGTTTTTATAGCATATGTGCGTTGTTATTATATTGCCTGATTGTAACTGAGCTACAGGTCGGTCTCAGAAAAGTTTGCAAAGGACAAACTAAAATAAGTCTGCAGGACAGACCCAACGAACTAATCTGCAGGTCGGACTCAGTAGAAGAACTGAACCGCAGGTCGGTCTCAGAAAATTTTGCAAAGGACAAACTAAAATAAGTCTGCAGGACAGACCCAACGAACTGATCCACAAGTCGGACTCAGTAGAAGAACTGAACCGCAGGTCGGTCTCAGAAAAGTTTGCAAAGTACAAACTAAAAAAAGTCTGCAGGACAGACCCAACGAATTGATCCGCAGGTCGGACTCAGTAGAAGAGCTAAACCGCAGGTCGGTCTCAGGAAAAAGTTTGCTAAGGGCAAACTATACGTTTGTAGGACAGACTCAACGAGCTGAAGCACAGGTCAAAAAATAAAAAAAAAATTGATTAGATGATCAGACCTAGCCGAATGATACTTTGAAAGTTTGAAACAAGCTTTCAAAGTCTGCAGGACAAACGATCAGCGCCAAATCGCATTCAAAACTCGTACAACTGAAGACCACTGATTGAGCTAAAATTCACCCTCCAAAAATAATTTATAAAGACTCGAAACCGTGGGAAAACTAACTCTCTAACCGGAAGTGTACCGGGTCGATTGCTAGCACAGCTACAGGAGTACGAGGTCGAACCCAAAGGAAAAGTGTTTGTGAGTACCAAAGCGAACGTGTTACTTAGTC